>CM061919.1:116180124-116252317 GCA_031002005.1 Vandiemenella viatica | reverse complement strand
GATGTGACCCAGGTAGGAAATGGATTGTTGAAAAAATTGACACTTGGAAAGGTTGCATTTTAATCCTGCTGCACGGAGGCGGAGGAAGAGTAGGCGGAGGTTGGTCATGTGTTTCGGCAGCGGAGGGTCCCGTGACAACTATGTCGTCGAGATAGTTGATGCATCCCGGAATATCCTGGAGAAGTTGTTCGAGATACCGTTGAAAAATCGCTGGAGCACTGGCCAAGCCGAACATGAGCCGGTTGAGTTGGAAGAGGCCAGAGGAGTGTTGATGACTGTGTATTGTCGGGACTGGATATCCAAAGGGATTTGAAGGTATGCTTCTGCCAGGTCAATTTTTGTAAAGTAGGTACCTCCTCCTAGTTTACGGAAGAGGTCGTCCGGTCTCGGAAGTGGATAGTCGTCTACCAGCAGATGCGGGTTGACGGTGGTCTTAAAGTCACCACAGAGACGTAAGCGGCGTCCTGGCTTCTGAACTATGACCAACGGCGTGGCCCAGGGGCTGAACCGCACCGGCTGGAGGATCCCTTCGTCTTGGAGACGTTGAAGTTCCTCCTGAAGTGGTTGTTGAAGCGCTACGGGTACCTGGCGTGCCCGGAAGTATCGAGGCCGTACGTCCGGCCGGAGTTGGAGTGATGCTTCGAAGTCCTTTGCACAGCCGACGCCTGGTGAGAACAGGTCCTGAAACTCGGTGCAAAGGGCGTCCACTTCAGGAAAAGGAACATGCTGAGATACGAGGTGTATGTTATCCTCAATTGAAAATCCGAATAAGCGGAAAGCGTCCAGTCCAAATAAGTCTGCTGTGAGAGAACTGTTAACTACTAAAAAGGGGACTGAACGATGTACAGACTTATACATGACGTTTGCTGTGAATTGTCCCAGGAGTGCTATTTCCTGTTTGTTGTATGTCAGGAGGCGCTTGGGGGCCGGCGAGAGGGGGGGCGAGCCAATTTGCACATAAGTAGTATAATTAAGCAATGAGACTGCTGCTCCTGTGTCGACTTGTAGGCGCAGGGGCTTGCCGTTGACCGTAACGTCAATAAAAAGTTTGGATGCTGTGGAAGTGTCTACCTGATTGATATCCATAGGTGCGCCGCTCAACCTGTCTTGGTAAGACCCTGGGCGGCGAGAGCCGGGATTGGCATTGTTGGTGTTGGTGCGGCAGACGGACGCCAGGTGTCCTTCCTTGCCGCAACGTGAGCATTCAGCCCAACGATCCGGACAATTTTCCCTCTCATGTGCTGAATAACAGGCGGGGCAGGAGGGTAGGCGGAGCGGGCTGCGGCGTCGGCGCTGCGGGATCCGCTGCTGCTGCCGAGACTTGGTGCCCCTGCCGGAACGGGCCGGTTCGATGTCCTTCTGAGGAAGCTGTCCCCGGTTGTGGTGTCGGGAGGAGCGCGACTGGGAGCTCTGGATGGCGGCGACGTCCTGTGGTCCTCTACGTTGGTTCGGATTGCGGCCACATCCGCCCAGGACTCCAGGCGGCGATCTGCGGCCGTAGATATTTCGAATTTGTAGGCAAGTTCGATGACCTGCTCCAGGGATGGGTCCTCTAACTTGAGGGCGTCATGCCGGAGTGCGGCATCTGGTGCAGCCTGTATGATGTGATCACGCACCATGTCGTCGGCGTAGGATTCGTGGGAACAACGAGTTTGAAACTTACATTTTCTGCTAAGGCCTTGGAGTTCTGCCGCCCACTGGCGATACGTCTGATCGGGCTTCTTCCGGCATTGATAGAATTCGACGCGGGCCGCGACGACATGGTACCGGCGTCTGTAGTATGCATTCAGTGTCGTACAGATGGTCGTGAAGGTGAGGGTGTCGGGGTCTTGTGGCTGAAGTTTGGTGAGCAAGACATACATCTTCGATTGGTTCCAGGAAAGAAAATATGCACGCTGGTCTTCTTCTTTGGATATGTGATGAATTGCGAAGTGTTGTTTTATGCGCTTCTCGTAGGTCTCCCATTCTTCGACGTCGTCGTTGAATGCTGGGAACGGAGGCGGGGCCGTGGGTTGGCGGAGATTCCTGACTTCCGCAATCAGTTGTCTCTGAGATTCGAAGAACTGATGTAGAAGTCCTTGGAGGAACTGTTGCCATTCCGTAGGTGCTGCTGGCGTAGCCATGATGGTCGAGAGTTCTTATCCCAACCTTGTCGCCACTGAAGTGAACTACACTTAATGGTTCCTTGAGGTTTATTACTATGTACACTAAACACTGGTAAACAATAACAAATGTGGTACAGTTAGCGGATGACCGTCGAGAAATTTAGCCTGGTCCTGATCCGGGGTAGAGAGAGACGGCTTCTACTTCTCGCGAACTTCCGGTGGTCTTCTGTAGTTGAAGCTGGTTCCGCGGTCAGGCCGGAACTGGCGGTGGAGCGGCCGGCTACGCTTATATAGGCGGCCTGGCGCAGGAATTCCGTTGTGTGGTAGTACGGCGACCTCTGTAAGAAATAGTCCCACTTAGCTTCTAGATGATTCTATTTGTTTTCCTGGTTTGTTTTGATGTCTCTGCGCCTGTTTGGAGTCGTATATGTATCCCGGCGTGCAGGCGCGTTGTGTGTGAGGTCTGCCTGGCAGGGGCCTTTACTGGCAGACTGAACAAAAACAGTAAAAGAGGTGAACAGTGTTAGTGACTGAATAACGGTCATTAGGACACAAGATAAACATGCAGCTTATATTACTACAGACATACTTTTCAGTTTTGAAAGAGAACCATGATGAGGTAATGAAATATTTGTCAACGCCGAGAAGGTTACTAGGCATGTGAAGAATGGAGACAATCTCGCGATCATTCTAGTAGGAGAAGGAAAAGATGGAATGTTGTATATAATTTCGGGATAGGAATAAAGCTATTAGAAACTAATTTTATGCAAACATGCAATCAGGAGAGATGGGACAGCATTAGACACAGAACTTTGAAAAGTTACGGGAGAGTTCTTTGCTCAAAAGAGGATGGGATAGGTTATGAAGAAGAAAACGTATATAAATCTAAACAGTTGTTATAGTGAAATACTATCCAGCATATAATTTTTAAGAGAAAAATTGAGTACTGCACAATATAACATACCCGGAGTATATATTAATTCCACTTATAACATATTACGAAGTAGAGATCGGTATTCAAGAGCAATGGAATTATAAAAAAAGAAACACTAGAAGTGGGACTGCTAAAAGAACGCTATATAATAGAGAAAGCTGCATGAACGCGAATCCTTGACTACAAAGAAATTTTGAACTAAATTCAGCTGAAGAAATCGGAATACACGGAAGGGACAGATAATTAAGGATTATGAAGAAACAGTGCGTGTAAAGAAAATTTTGGGTTGTAGATAAATATTGAAATTTACGGATCAGAGAGGACGGGTCTAAACATATTCAAAATTGAGCAGGATGTCAGCTTGTCAACATTGTAGTATTAAAATAAAAGCTGATGGAAAAATTACTGTAAGCTAGGAGAGAAGAAGCAGACACAGAATATAGGAACAAAAAATGGGGGAAATGGAATGCATTAACAATAAAAATATTTACGAAAACGGCCCTCTGTTCCATGAAAGAACAAAATGAAGGTATCTGTATAATCTGAAGAATGGGAATTACTTGGGATGCATTATGCTATAAAATGGGAAAGTATAAAACTCGTAGTTTTAAAGACAAAATGTTTGCGTGTTTTATAGAATAAATGCAGATGAATTATATTGTGCGATGTTGTTGCAGGCCATGTTTCCACAGTTGCTTAATTAATTACTAGTTGAATGAACACGCCAATGCAACTGTTAAATTCATTTATTGCTGCGTCGTACGCGTTTCACCTCTCATCCAGGCATCATCAGCGACGAATCTGTGTTACAGTTTTTATATACAGTTTTATATACATTTTTATCCTATTATTACAAATTATGAGGATATTTTTTTAAGTAATAGGATAAAAATGTATATAAAACTGTATATAAAAACTGTAACACAGATTCGTCGCTAATGATGCCTCGATGAGAGGTGAAACGCGTACGACGCAGCAATAAATAAATTAAACAGTTGTACTGGCGTGTTCATTCAACTAGTAATTATATTGTGGTTCTCTTAGAATTTTCAAAACTCCTAGGTAAAGAAGGTTTCGAAATACTATCGGAAACGATACCAAAAAAATTTGAAGCAGTAAAGATATAAACAGATATTTCTAAATGCATAATTTGATACTTCCAAAGAAAGCAGAGACCTATAAATTTGATAGCTATATTATCATAAATTTGACATCACATGAAATCCCCATCCGGAAATCCATATTTGGGTTTTCATGGTTTCCCAAAATCACTCCAGGCGAATGGTACCTTTAAAAGGCTAGCGCCGAATTCCTTCCCGTACTTTGTCTCAAGAGCCTTCCCGCCTCTAATGACCTCAACGTCGACGAGGCGTAAAACCAGGAAAAAAATACATCGTGTGCTTAACTGAACATTATAAGCAACTAAAAAGGAAAAGATTGTTGTAAACGTCTTAGGTTAAGAGCAACTAAGATTTACGCAAAACCGGGGCACAAAATAATCTGGTCTAGTGCTATAATAACATTTGAAGGATAGATAAAAATTGGAATATGTTTACAGCATTCCTACGATCGAGGAAACCTTTAGTAATAGAAACAGAGGTTTAACATTTAAAGAAAAAAACTAAATTTATTAAAGAAAAACCTTAGTTAAAAAGAGGATGAAACGAAGCTAATAATACTGTATGTATATTATCACCTCTGAAATTCAACATGCGTGTGGATTAAACAGTGAAGGAAGTAAAAGAAAAATTTGAAAACGGCGTAGTGATTCAACGAGACCCAAGAGATATGTTGCTTACTGATGATCATATTTTCCTCCACGCAGATAAAACTGACGATTCGAAGAAATTACTGAGTGCCATAAACAGAATAAAGCAGGTGAAACCTCAACTAAACACGACTCAAAGCAATGCGAATGTTATGAAGGGTAACAATAATGGCAGTAAACAAAATATTAAAATAGGATCAAATTTATTGAGAGAAATAAGACAATTCTGTTATTTAGGAGATTAAATTATAGCTGGTGGTCGAAGTAAGAAACGTATCAAAAACAGATTACTTGTAGAACCAGCAGAAAGAGCCTTCTTCAAAAGTGGAACCTTATAGTATCAAATTTTGATATAGGATTCGGAAAGAACTTTCTGGAACTGGCTTGTTCTGTTAAGGATACGTTATGTCATTTGTAATTCACAAATAATATTGATGCGAATATTAACGGGGTTCGTTCTTTGACAGATATTACAATTTAAATGTTTGATACGAAATAAACATGAGTAAGGATGAATTATTTAATCATACCTCAGGGATCTTCATTACATCAAAACGAATGGTTTATTTGAATAAACTGCAACAGGTCACCCTAACAGAACATCAGAATCTTTTGGAGATTATTTGAATTGTGAGCTTCTCAGTCTATTCGTGCAGACAGGCAGTAGGGGTCGTGTAATTTAGCTGTCTCTGCTTGTGGCTGGCGAAGTCTTGATGAAGGCAGGTTACTCCACCCCTGCGGCGGATATTGCGCCGGTCAGGATATGACATTCGGCTGACGATGGGACTAAAGCCGCGTACTCACTAGCGAGCTGTAACTGTAACCGTTGGACGTTAGTGTTACCAAATACGGTAGTGAGTACGTGGCTCGCGAGCCTGTCGGGTGCAGAACGCGTTGCATTCGCAGCGAGCCGACAAGAAACACGTCCACATTCTGTAACTGTAACCGTTGCACGTTACTGTTACCGTGAACTATAGTGAGTACGTGGCTCGCGAGCCTGCCGCGAGCGGAACGCGTTGCATTCCCAGCGAGCCGACGACTGTCGGTTTTTGCTGCGAATCAAAGGGCGCTCGCTGTGCGCTCGTGGACGTCGAGAGTGAAGGTTGTTGCACGCTGCGAACCTACCAGTATCCTCAAGCGTCATGAGTGAATGGACAGAAGATAAATGTCTTCAGCTGATAGAAGCCTATCACGAAAGCAGTGTCCAATGGAAACCCAAGGATTGGCAGCCTTAATTTTGCAAGGCTAAATAAACCTTTAAAAAATAAAATTATTCCGATTATTATTATTGATCATTAATAAACAAAAAAATTTATTTGTTGGTAGAGAACCTCAATGGTAAGACAAAAACACAGTGACATGCTCTACGTGAACCATTCAATAAAAAGCTAAAACCAGATCCGAAATTACAAACCTTGAAAGAGGCTTTCGGAATACTGAAAAATGCGGCAGATAAACCGAAATAGGGTACGGAACTACGGTCTTTCTTTGATTTTATACAAGAAAAATTTAAAAACTATACCAAGGAAATAAAAAATGCAATTCAACATAAAATATTTCAAATAATTATGCGTGCTCATCAAGGACATTATAACTCCATACAAAATTATGGTTATTACTCCACTACACAAGCTCCACACCCTTCAGCTTCTTCCTCCACTATAAATCCAGATGTAGCTTGCCCTTACACTTCTTCACCAAATCAAAATCAACAAACTCCTCTACACAACCCGCCATACTCCCCGTACAGCAATAATAGTGAATATTCATCAGATATGAGTTTAGAAAATTACATATGATTTTTTTAAAATAAATTACATTATTTTTTATTATTATTATTGAATAAAGGATTAAGTTCATTTATTCTTCAGAGCTCCTATCGGCGCTTGGCACACGTCAGGGACAATTCAGCTTAAGGTGTTTGGAAATGCGAGAAAGATATTGTAAACTTGTAAAAGAATCACTAGTAGCTAAGTATTTCTGCATCATAGCTAATCAGTCTTGAACCGACACTGCTTCTCGGAACGAAGTGTTTCTTCGTTCTATCTTGGGTCCAATTATGTTCATTAGATATTCAAAATCAGTTGAAGGGATTCTCGTGAAATTTTTGTAATGACCACTCATTTGTTGATTTCTTAAAATAATAATTAGATCTGGATGTTGTGGATCATTTTCCTCAATTGCTGATAATATTAATAAATAAATTACGCCAAAGCAATTGACCTTTTTTTGTGTTTATTTGTCTCCCGTACGCGTTTCACTTCTTTTGCAGAAGCATCTTCAGCGGGATTTTTATTTTTTGGTATATTGTATTTCTTTCAGCTCCATTCTCAGCATCAGTGCTTTTGCATTACCGGTGGGAAGTGTCTTCATGTTTGAGATTCACAACAGTACACTTTTGCACTGCACTATGTGTTTGTTATTATTTGCAAATAATAACAAACACATAGTGCAGTGCAAAAGTGTACTGTTGTGAATCTCAAACATGAAGACACTTCCCACCGGTAATGCAAAAGCACTGATGCTGAGAATGGAGCTGAAAGAAATACAATATACAAAAAAATAAAAATCCCGCTGAAGATGCTTCTGCAAAAGAAGTGAAACGCGTACGGGAGACAAATAAACACAAAAAAAGTCAATTGCTTTGGCGTAATTTATTTATTAATAATTAGATCACTTCTTTCTCAATTAATTCTATGAATACGCCATCTTCGTGGTCGTTTATAATCATCCAGTAAAGCATATACAAGTAAGTATGCTGCACAAGCGAGAGACACTTTGTCGGACATCGTGGAGCTCAAACGAACACTGCGGATAGAGTCGGCTTGTCGTTACGGTTACAGTGAGCATACACACTAGAACCTCGTAACAGAATCCGTTTGGTTACAGTTACAGCTCGCTAGTGAGTACGCTCAGTGAGGTGGCTCGGTGTTCATCGCGAGCGAAGTTCGTTTCCCGCGTCCACACTAGAACGTGGTTACTGTATCTGTAGGTTACAGTTACAGTTCGCTAGTGAGTACCCGGCTTAACTAGTCGCTTGATGTTCGTCGAACGATCGTTGGAGATGTAGTCCCATGAATCCTTCAAGCTCAACTCTTGTTTGCTGCGGTGGATGGATTGACAACCGCCAGTCGCGTGATTGGGTGGAACAGAAAACAAGAATTTATCGACGAATACAGAAATCACTCCTGAAAGAAACCGTGCATCTCGGCATTCGGGAAGCAACGTGGTTTATAAGATGTGTCCAAGTCTACTGTCTAAGATTACAAACATCAGAAACGCGGCTGTTCAAAGCGTCCTCTTACTTCAGAAGTACTTACTTGTCCTTGACTGTCACTTCCACTGATCTCTATCAGATTTCTTGTCGCGCCAAAAGTGTCTTCCACACGGAGCTTTCTGAAAGTGAAACTCTAACTAGCGAAAATACATCGAAAAAGATGTTTCAAATTAAGTGGACACATAATATATGAAATAAACATAACCTGGAAACTTATAAGTGATAATTCATATAGAAAGATGAAAAAGAAAATAGTGAATCACTTTTCAAGAGAAGCGTAACTGATTAATCTTTTTGTGGAGGGTACAATCCGAGGAGAGAACTACAGAGGAAGAGAAAAACTGGAATTGCTGAAAACTGAGGGCGTAACTCGAAATTTAGTATATGAAGACAAGGAGGAAATAAAGACATAAAGCACTATATCGAAAAAATTGACTAACTGATGATCATAAAAAAATATTGTGTTTGACATGTTTGTATACTAGTATATTACTGAAGTAATGTTAAGTATCGGTCAATTTCTAGGATTATATTTGACGATGCTGCTTGAGGTGATATCAAGTTTAAAAAGTTATTTTTCGCCATTCCCTTGTTCTAGGTTATCTGTTACTGAATCAGAAGAAAAATGACCATTTGATGATAGGATCTCCGTGGAAGATTTCATTTCCTTTTTCAAAACTTAGATCTATAGTTAAGATTGCAAAGCTTCGAATACGAAGATTTCTCCAGCTCAAATTTATGAGGTAGTGAACTAAGTAATTCTGCGTATTCCGATAAGAATATTTACAACACTAAATTACATCAACGAATTGTCAATGGAAACGCGCTTCCTGGTGCAAGAACAGCTACTAGTCGCCCAAATGATTCCTTCCTATTTTTGCGAAAGTTGAAGGGCCCTTAACTATAAGAATTGGGCTAGATTTATCGGATATAATTCTAAAAATGACACTGAAGAGGTGGGAATTTTAAAAACAACATAACTTTTCCACTGTTCAAAGCGTCCGTCGAATTATTAAAGAAAAGACTTAGGCCAAAATTACCTAAATACATAGTAAACAAACGAGCTGAATTATAAATGGAGAAGAATATTGTAAACAGCGAGAGATTACTTTACTGCATAGTCCAAATAATATTGTTTACAGAGCCCTCAAAATGACTCTGATACACGTCAGAGCAAAGATCAATTGAAATATCTACAAATTGAACGCTATTATTTCTCTGCAGGGTTGTACTTGGAGAATAAATAAACGAATGTTAGAGTTTGGAGCTCTGAGTGGGCGTAACAGAATGAGGATAACCAGTGGTAAGAACTTTCACTCCAGCGGACGATTACACAAATCAAGGTTCAAAAAGCAGCGAAATAAACTTTCAGAATTTTGTTACTGAAAGTTTTTTCGTTTACTGAAAGTGAAGTACGCGTGTCACACTCAGCTTCGCTTCAGCATCATATCGTAATTCATCTTCTGTACAAACAACAGGCCCATATTGATCTGAACGCATGGTATCAGAGAGCAGAGATAACAGTGACGCTAGCGGAGATAAACAATATCGCTTACGGACATTTAAGCTCGCACACAAGAGGTGTGTCCGAAAGGAACTCAACATTTTTCAACCCCGCAGATTTGTAATAATACTGTTTCCGCCCACTCTCTTTGTGACTTTAGTCGTCAATCCACTATAATTGTTCCTGGTTACGTAGTTTAAATTGCAAGGAAAGGGAAAATGACTCATCACTCACCAAAGTTGAAGGCAGCGACGAGAGAAGAACATATATAACGAACTCACAAATATACACCTCCCGAGCCTCATGACTCATTTTTTCCAATATTAATAAGTTTTAATAACCGAAATATTGTGTATTTTTGTGTGTTAGTGATATATGTTCTTCTCTCGTCACTGCCTTCAACTTTGGTGAGTGATGAGTCACTTTCCCTTTCCTTGCAATTTATATTGCCAAAGCAGTTTCCTTCTTCCTTAGTTTAATTACTGGTTCCGTAGTTTGTATGATAACTTTGGTCAACTGGAACTTTTCCAGTATTTCAGGATAGGTTTTCACTGCATATCAAAAATTTGGGTATATCTCGAAAACTTGTGCACATTATTTATAGAATGATGACACTGTTAATTGTCAATCGTCCATTGGACAGGTAAGTAAAATCTGAAAGTCTTATGACGTTTTCGGAAGAACAAGCCTTAAGTGTCAGCATCTAATTTCAACATACCTCTTAATTTTCATTCACAACATATAATACTTACCGTCATCTACGGGCAGCCTCGCATTCCAAAGGACGCCGATTCGAATCCCCGTCCGTGCATCCAGATTTGGATTTTCCATGGTTTCCCAAAACCACTCCAGGTGAATGCTTCCTTCAAAAGGACATGGCCGAATTCCTTCCCGTTCCTTGCCCCGTTCCCATCCCGCTTCTAATGACCTCGACGTCGACGAAGTGTAAAGCCATAAAAATCTACGGGCACACAATAACAATACTATTCATACTGGATATATTACATTAAAATTTCCGTCGCGAGTTGCTATGGAAGTTCTTCCCACTGATTCGTGACCCAACACCGATGCGGATGAGCTAAAAGAATAGTTGTGAGCCATTTTTCAACATGATCCCCTTACTTCTTCCAATCCATTGCTATCCATATAAAGGTATTTTTCTAAAATGTCAAAAAATAAAATGAGGGGCCATCACATACGACATAATGATCTAACTTGAAACTGGTTCCATGCAGAAACTTTTAAGACTTGGAAATAAGTCTGAGAGAGCAGCTATGGTTAATTTAGGGATTACTGAAATCCACGCTAACGAATTACAGCCATGGTTGTGAGAGACTTCTAACATTGGATATTCCCTGAATAAATAACATCTTTTCGACAACTTGTATCTTTTTCTTTTCTTCATAACTGCTGGCAGTAGGTTCCAAAGATTAGCTTAATACTCCCCCGTTATGCTTTCATCCTTTCACAGGAGACCTAGAAGCAGTACACTCTCAGAGAGACACAATCACTTTCGCCACTGAAGGGAAGGCGTTCACCTTTTTTACAGGGAGTGAACTGGCGAGCTTCCACGGCATTGATTATCCTCTTTGGTAAAGTATTAAAGTAATAGCGCTTAGTCTCTACGATAGTTATAATTGGATTCATAGAGGGCTAAATTTCCGCACAGAATTTATATATGCACGAAAGTTAAAAACGTTTCTTATTCACAAATACCGAGTGAGATTACGATCTACTGTTGTTCTTGTAATACCTGGTATTTCCTCAATCTGTCAAAATGTTAACTTTTTGTCTGTCATCACCAGATCATGTACACTGTTCATAATTTCATGAGTTGTTGTCTCCTCTGGTGTTTATGCGCGGCTATCATTTTCAGTGGTAGTTCCATCTTGTGTAATTTAACTGTGTAATAGGCAGAGGCACGCTTCTTCAACACTTGCGGAAATTGAAAGTGCAACACCCAGATGGAGCTGTGAAAAATGAATGAAATGTAGCCCTAGGTAACCCCATACGAATAGTATTAAATGATTAAAAACTGAAAGTTTTATATGTAATAGTATGAGGATTACGGAGCTATTTATTGTGCAAAATTGCTATATTTTTTTAGGGTATAAGTGGTGAACAGTATGGCGTAACACGACACATTTTTGTCCCCACGTTTTTGTTGTCCAAGTGTGCCAAGGCGAATAGTGACCATCCTTTATACCCAAGTGTCTAACTGAGAGAGAGGTCGGAGAATTGATATGTTTGAAATGGGTGCCTCATATCGTGAAAGGATTGGCCGTAGTGCAATGTCAGTATACATACTTGTTGCACGGTGGATTAAAGAAGGTGGTACTCCTAGAGCAGGCACAATTCCATACAGAAGGATAACAGAACATGAAGACCGCCAAATTTTGTGGGTGGCTGTTGCTGGCAGATGGGTGAATGCAGGCCAGATCCAAGCAGTGGTTACAAAGATAATCACTCCTCAGACGATTGTAAACCAATTGCTTGAAGCTGGGTTACACTATCTGATCCATACGCAATGTGTTCCATTAACCTGATTTCATTGCCAGCATCATCTTAATCTGGGGTAATACAGAAAGCAAATGGACATGGGAATTGCATTCATTTGTGTTTAGAGACGAGTGTTGGTTTTGTCTGTGCTATAATCGACAATATGTACGCAGGCGAAGTGGAGAAACGGCTTACCATGCAGTGATTTCTGAATGTTACACAGTTCCAGGCACTGGGGACAATCAGTTTCGACAGGAAGACTAAGTTAGTTATTGGTGAAGGCACAAACTCAACACTATGTGGACGGCGTGCTGAACCTTATCGTGATATCTATTATGTTCACCATGGAAATCGCATCTTCCAACACGATAATGCCTGTTATCATACTGTGACCATCACAACACAGGCCTTGCAAGGGATTACGATCGCAATTAGGATCGCACGGTCCCCAGAATTGTCTCCATTAGAGCATGTCTGTGGTGCCAGGAGTAGACATATTAGATCAATTGATCAAACATTACAAACTGTGCAACAGCTTAATGCACAAAGTTTCATAAAATTCCACCGTTACGGTCTGGATGTTGTACTTTTAATTTCCGCCAGTGTATGTAGCCACTACATAATTAATATTTATCATTGTCCTTTGATGACATCTCTATTTTTCTTTATAGTTGTCTGTCTGACTCACGTCTAGGTTTTGCGATCTAGTAGTCCACTGTTCGGTAGAGAATTGCCTTGCGTCTCGGACTTATTATAGTTCGGAGCAGATAACTTGTAACGTTTACCATCTATCAATACCACTTTTCGATTTCTTCCAAGCTCACATAATCATTTATGTTTTTACAAATGTTTATGCATATTGAAGTGTTAATCTTTGATGTTTAATTTACTTTTTCGGTGGATCTTAACTATACTTCAGAAAACGTAGGAAACAAATAACCGAACTTACTTGGTCAAAAACAATGTTAACAGAATGCAATTAGTAGAGTGTTTATCTGTGATGTAGTATGATCTTTGGTGGCTATGTTTTGAAGTAAATAAAGGGGTATTATTTATCTGTTGGGCCTATCTTTTCTGGTTATGAACATATCGTTTTCAGCTCCGTTCCCCGGTCTCGTGTTGTGATAAGCTATACCTCAGCTACACCATGAGCTTTGAAACTGTGAAAACTCCATCCAAACCGGTTCAGTTGTATTTTACGTGGTACTGCAGTGTTGACGAGACGAGCTGTAAAGTAGCTGGCGACAATATGATTATGAACAGCAGCCGATAGCAGGTAATCCGTGTTGGGGAGCGTCCATAAACCATTTTGTTCTCCTGTGAACCCCCACGTGAACCTACATGGCTTTTGCTCTTACCTCCTCCCCCCCACCTAGCACGTAGCACTTAGCTTTTTTCCCTTTTGATTCCAGAAGACAGTTTGTACTGTTTTCTCCGGTCAGGCTATTGTAAATTACATACGTAGATAATTAAATGACGGAAATAAATATTCACATACTGTATGTGTTCTGTTCCTCATTTTAACTGTGAAAAATTTTATGAAAGGAAAGCTACGTGGCCTGGCTCGGAAACCCCCTCCCCCCACGTAGCTCAACATACCTTCCAGTCATCCCCCCTTCCCCCTGGACCGAGCCACGTAGTTTGTGCACGCTCCCTTGATAATTATTTCTGTTGTTTTTAACTGTGCTAGAAAACTGCACGCTCATGTTCCTTAGTAGTTTAGACCATAATTAAATATAATATATTCTAAAATTTTAGAGTCGGTATGTTACAACACAGTGTCAGTTTTTTCTGTCCTACTAATTTGATACTGTGTCGTTTGGCATTTTTCTTTACTGTAATGGTGTTAAAATAAACAGTTTATTTATATTTTGAGGCTACCTCATAATTTCACTTTTTGTGATGTTTAAGAATAACTGACAGTCATATAAGTTAAAAAAACTTCCAATTAGACCTTCGTCCAAAGTATAATTACTTATTGCCCAAATACCTTAGAAGAGTTATTTTCATCTGCGTAGGTTCTTTGTACAGTAGAATTGAGTGCGTGTGACCGAAAGTTAGGATCTATCCATACCTCGAAGTGTAGGTATCTAAAAAGAAATAATTCCAACATAAGAAGCCTCTTGTTTATGAAATAGCTGACTCTGCTGTTGCGTCCTATATATGTAAGTAAATGTAATTTTTTACCTAAGCTATACTATTTCCGTTCAGATTACTTGCAATGAATTTTTTGTCTAGATAAGATATATACCTTGATCCCCGCTCCAAGCAACTAGTCTTTGACACTTTAGTGTTATGAAATCCAGGGATCAAGGTTGCTGCTCAGTTTATTTTCAGTTCTTTAAATTTGGATACACATGTCAATAATAGTTAAACCAGTGGAAAACTGGATTAATGAGATGTGCTCGTTAAGTAATGGGGGCCGATGGTCGAGATATATATTAGTTCTTGTCTGAAATTCTAATCACGTGCGAAGATTAATACTTGTCATACCCTGGTACGTACTGAAGTAAGTATCACTACCCCCAAAGTCCTGAAAGAGAGCCTGACAATGCCTTTAACCTCCTTACTGCTTTTTTTCCCCATGAAAAAACATACTGTGACTCTTGCGTTATTTTTCCAGGTATTGTTCCGTACATTATGTGTGAATGGAAGAAACAAGATAACATTTGTGGTTTTTTAGTTTTCGTAATAAGTGTGCCACTCGGTACAGTTTCTTAAAGATATTTTTATATGGTCATTTCATTTCAATTTTGAGTCTAAATAATTTCATAAAAAATTCACTGATCTCTTGATTTCCTCAAAAGCTATATACTCGTATATAGACAGAAATCAATTTATTCTCCTGTATCCATTCCAAATATTCCTGAAACATTTGTCCCTTCAGTCTTTGTCCCTTATCCATTCGTTTATGTGTTGTTATCAGATAAGGTTTTCCTACTGTTCTACTCCCTGAATTGTACGCGGCTAAATATATCATGCTAAGAGTTATATATGGCAAAAGAAGTCCGTATTACCAAAGAATGCTTCAGAAGCGTGAACGGAAGCTAGCAGTTAGAAACCAAAAATAGCGGTGAACTGTTATTGATGGATTGTTAATTAATCGAGGTTGAATGAATGAATAAACTTTACTTAGGTAATTACTGCAAGTAACTATTTTCTTTAATTTAGCTTATTCTTATGTGGCATACTATCTATGCAAATAAAAAAATATTAAATTCTACGGTATTTGTTCTGACTCTTTCTAACAATTTCTGTGATCATTTAATTAGTTTCATTTTTATACCACTCTCTCAACTAATTTTGCATTGTAATGTATCGTGGGGCAATATATTACGCAGCATCTTTCATAATGTAGTAGCTTTATTAGCCACCTGCATTGCCTCACATTGTTTTATTTTGAAGGTCTCAGTTCCGAGATTGCATCTACGTGTAACTGGATTTCTTCACAGATTATTGGTACCTTCACTTCCTTGTAAATTACTGCGTGACCTGAAAAGTCTTTGGCTGCTGGTTCAAGATTGTTTACGAAAGTTAAATTTGTACCGGAAATATAAAACTATCATCTGGCGCACCAGATATCAAGTAATAAACATTCATTTACGACCAATTACTCTGCGCTTTGATATGGTTTGATTAGCTCTCATAATATTTTATATTCAACAGCCTTATCCCAGATTTATTCCAGCAGTTTGTGTTTTAGTGTCCATTCGCCTATTTAAAAGCCTTGTTTGCCAGAACAATTTTTATTGCTCTTCTTTAATTACTCGGTTCGTAGTCGAAATGCTAACTATATAACCACGTAAATACCTCACTCACATGCAGTAACTTTCAAGGCAAACAGGTCATCGAGCCCAACGCGTGAGCGTATCGTACAGGCCTTAAATACGTTAAGACCGGGCTTTGATTTCTCTTGCAAGGTATAGGTATTATTTTCCATGCTTTCCCGGTATCTCTGCATGGTCGATTAGTTTCGCGCTCCTAGTCGGCAATTCTGTTCTAACTCTGTCTAGCCCCACTGTCGACAAGCTGCAAAGCAGTAGGGGAGACTGGGTACGGTTGTGACAATTTTCATTTGATCACTCATAATTTTCTTAGTATGCCAGTTACCTGGAAGAAAGGTGATTTTTATAGTAAAATGTTCATTTTCCTACATATAAATACTAAAGTTTTGCTCGTACAATGGTTAACTCATAGCTGCAAATTAGAAGAAAAAAAAGAAAAACTGTCACAACCGACCACACCCCAGGGGCGATTGTGACACTGCTTGGGGTCGGTAGTGACAGGTTCAAAAATACAACAAAATGGTCTAAAATCACTTTTATTTCAAATAATATCAAACATTATGTAATATAATTTTCTTCTGGAAAAAATTAATTTTTACATAACAATAGATATTAATCTGGGAACACCTTAATCACTTATAACTAATAAGACATTGTAGCATCAATAGTTATTATAAAAGTCTTGATATAGATCATTTTGATAATACCTGGTATATCGTAGATTGTCATTGTGACTCCGCGTCTATCCATCACAAGTAGTATTTACAGATTTTTAAGGGTCCGAAGACAGGTCGAGTCAAGGGCTGCAGGTTGTACAAGCAGTGTGGAGGAAACGAAAGCAAAGTGATTCCATTTTCTTTACAAAATTAAAATGTATTAATGTGGATATGCGAGGAATGGTTATCCAGCAGTAGCAATACTCAATGCGTTGGAGAAGCATTAGAAAATTTCACGAAAAGATCGAGAAATTCTATGAACAATGCACCTTGCTTCCAGCCTGAAGGATTTGCAGTCCCAAACGATCCCACCGACCCGTCTCTGGCAAAATGATCGTGATAACTAACCCGTGGAAATATAAGTAATGTGGGGATGGTATTTCCCAAGGCATTTTCTGTAAACGTAACAGTGACTAATGTGCCTCGTACAGCTGTCGATCTCCCTTAGAGTTTTCTCGGCATCATAAAACAAAAAATTACTTGTCACAACCGTACCCAGAAAATATGTCACAACCGTACCCATCGCACTCCTTCGCAAAACAATCGCCACGACAATACAAAATAACCTACGTGCAAAGTAATCACTGCTATTTAACTACTAATGTTTAACTTATAACGAGGAAAAACACTCATTACTCTATCTGTACACATACAACGACAATTATAAAAATGAATCTGATAAAAACACTTACTTTTGACTATTAAAATGTAGGCCTCTACGATTGTTAATTTCACGCGATGGACGACGTGATATCGTGAAACACGTTCAATCAGGCACGCCGCTCCTCTCTACCCCCTCCCCATCCCGGTATTCCTTATAGTTTGGCTAATATGACGACTGTCACAACCGTAACCTGGCACAACCATACCCAGTCTCCCCTATTTGTTTTTTACTTAAAGAAGTAGATCAGCAAGTTGGAAGCAGCCCTGACTGTTACCAGTTCATAAGGTAGGATTGGATGCAACGGAAGTAAGTGAATTCTGTTACTTAGGAAGAAAAATTACAACTGATTGCCGAAACAGGAGTGATGTTAAAAGCAGAAGTGAAAAGAGCCTTCATGAAAAAGATAAATCATTTAGTGTCAAATATTGATCTTTGACTTAGAAAGAACGTTTTAAAACTCAATGTGTGGAGCACAACACTATATGGTAGCGAAGCATGGAATACCAGAAAGAAGGAAAATTGAAGCATTTGAAATGTGGTGCTATAGAAGGATGATGAAAATTAAGCGGACAGATAAATACGAAATGAACGTGTTTTGGGAGTGATAGGTGAGAAAAGAAATTTGTGGAAGAGTCTTACAAAAAGAAGAGCCAGGATGATGGGTCATATTTTAAGACACGCGGGATTTTTTAATTTATTATTGGAGGGAACCATCGAATGTAAGGACTGTAGTGGAAGACAGAGATAAGAATATATGAAGCATATAAACAAGGACGTAGGTTGTAAGGGGTATGCAGAGATGAAGAGCTTAGCGCAAGATAGGAAGAAATGAAGGTTTGCATCAAACCTGTCGAGAGACTGTTGACAGCAATAAACGCCTGTTCGCCAGGCGTGAGATCTTTGGAGTAACGTTTCTTCTGTTTGCAATACGCATATTTCTGAGAATCGAATAGGATTATCCACCATTAACACAGGCGATCCAGACTCGTCAATGTAGTTCAATGCGCTCAGGCACCGCACACTTGATTGGGGATGTAAAAAGGTTCGGGCACGAACCCAAGCCATCGCATACTGAACGTTCTGATTGCAATTTTTAGGTGGTTTTCCGCAGCCACAAAGGGGAATGCCGGGACGGTCTCCAATCTCGGTTAAATAAACTACACACTTTACAAACGATAATACATTTAGCACACACAGCGCATAAGTACACATTTCGCAAACAGATGGCAATACTTCACTTCTTCCATTACAGTACGACCTGCCAGTAGGTATAAAATGCTTGGCGTTAGTAAGGGCATGAAGCCGTAAATCGAAAGCTCCAAATATAACCATGTCAATGATGATTAAAACTTATCAAAGGCCGCCGATCCCTAATATTGGGTTAAAGCTGATGAATATTAAGAACCATAAATAATCGAAGAACAATCTAATAGCAGTAGTTCGAATCCCCGTCAGGGCATCCAGATTTGGGTTTTCCATGGTTTTCCCAAACCACTCCAGGCGAATGAAAAAAAAAAATAAAAAAAAAAAATAAAACAGTAGTAAGATTTTATGTATTTGACGCATTGGTAACGATTTTTGTCTGGTCTCTGGCAGCATTTGGAAACTTTAAAATCCGTGCTGATCGCTCTTCCACAAGTCCCCATTCAGCGAAATCGCTGCATGTTTTACTTAATTACTGCATTTCTTGGCTCACTAAAAGTGGTCACTGCCTTACTTTATATACCTGTATATTATTTCCTTTTTTTTATATGGCTTTCGGCTGCTGAGGCCATACAGCCAGCTCAATGTGACAACTTTTTCCAGTGTATTAGTTTCTAGAGTAACTTGTTGCTACCAAGTATTGACACATGGACACTACAAGACGACACGACATTCACAGACACAACACTTAAACACCCATGCCCTCGGCCGGACTCGAACCGGCGACCTTCGGCACGTGGAGCTAGCTAGCGCTCTAGCCCCTACGCTACCGAGACCGGCAATTACTTCCTTACTCGCCAAGATGATAGCGCTCGATAAGGCGCTACCACACTGGAGGAGGGAGGTCAAATGGGACTAGATTCGAGTCCTTGACCCTACCTGCCGGCCGTTCTAATAGCGGTATTTGGGGCTTTCCCAAGATCTCCTAGACAAATACTGGGACGATCCCCAATATCCGCCTCATAAACTACACATTTCACTAACGAAAATAAACCTATCATAGAGAATATTAGCTCGATGAATTGCAAATAGATGGCAAGACTTAAGCTCTCCCCATTAGACTAGTTTTTCTCCGGCATGCAAAAGGGTCACCAATACTCCACAGAATCAGGTATGACTTCGCTTCACATCCTTAGAAGTTCATGATGAACAATACTCATTGTTGTAACATGCCTCATCAACTCATCATTGGTTAAAAATAGCTGATAATAAAATACTAGTTCTTTGTACAGAAGAGTGAAAGGCTTAATGAAGACCGCTCAAGAAATTATATACGCCGACTATCAAAGAATAAAGATCTCGAAAACTAAATTTGGTTAGAAATATGTGCATGAATCTCATAATAAGTGCTTATAGATTTGAATTTTTTTATGAAATGGAAATCAGTATTGTGGGGACTGCGTCACTTCTTCCACTTACCCGGAAATTGTACTAAGGCGTTGAAATTTGGTTTAATTTTTGTTATATAATGTCCTCTTCACTTTCGCCACCCTCTTTTCACGTAAAATCGCAAAAATTAAATCAAAACTACCGAAATATGAGACGCTGCGCAACTGAAAAATGCCACCAGCACTGAAAAAATGACACAAAAATTATCGGTACAGGGATCATATCAACATTAATTATTTCGTTTTGTCATAGAGGTTGTGGTTTGGTTGAAATGCGGCCTGCACCAAGATTTTTTTTTTTTTTTTCGAAAATCTCAGAAATGCTGTATTAGTTTATAACGTAAGCAATCAATTATCTCTGATTGCGTTTTATCAATATAATATCGCTCGAATACATCTCGTACACATATTTTCTGTTTGCAAATTACGAGCTAGTTTTAATTACAAACTGAAGCTGAAACGCCAAGAAAATATTACAACTAAGGGATTAACCAACATTTAAATAGATTTTAATTAATTTTGCAGCGCTGGCGGCATGTGATAGCTGTGTGACACTGTCATATTTCGGCGTTTTTAACATAATTTGCGGCGATTTATCAGTTAAAAGAGAGTGGGAAACGTGAAGAGGACATTATATCGAAGCAGATAAACCAAGTTCCAACAGGTTAGTACCATTTTCAGATAGAAGGAGAAAGTGGTGCAGTCCACCAGTATTATTTTAATGAACGTGGCTTGAAACGAAATTTTTACGGTTAAGTCTGCAGACAGTTTCATCCTCACCAGAATAAAGTAAATGGTGCTGTCGTTTATTGGTATCACCTCTGAGCTTCTATTTGGTAGTATATTTTGCTTTGGGCTTTTACTATTAATCAGATGCCGCATAATGTTTCATTTGTTACAAGTTCAACAAATCTGCCAGAATTCGGGTTGAATCAACGTACACTGAAGCGTACAAATGCTCTTCATTTAAGCCACATTTCTAAACATGGAGAATCACTCTGGTGAAAGTGGCTCTCTTCAGATAAACTTATCTTAGTTTGAGGCTTATGGTCTAGCTTAAGAAATGCTGTAAATCTTATCTTTGTGCTTGATGGTCGAAGAATTGATAACCAGAACAGATAGGTATCATAGATCACACTGCGTCTAGCATAAACAATTCTTTTTCAACATCAAAAGATCACAAAATTAAATAACACTGCGTTAGCAATAAACACTCCACTCTTTGGATTCTGTCAATATCGTTTTAGATTAGGTAACTTTGGTTCTTCAGTTTTCTGAAATATAGTATGCTAGAGTTCACCAGAAAAGTAAATCAAACCAATAAATCAAATATTAATATTCCAATAAACGTTGATACTTACTTTACGGTAAAAATTTCAACAATACTAAACTACAAACCCAGATGGGATTCTAAAAAAATTGTCTGCCTAATATCGATATTAAAACTGGATCCTCTTTGTGTAGATTATAGAATAATTCCTCTTCTTATTAAAATGTCTAATTTTCACGTTTATGAACAATTAATTAGTTAATTTTTCTAAATTATATTACGTTAAAATATAATGAAAACAAAAATAAACTTCCTGATATCTGGAGAAACGCATGAAAAAAAGTATCTAATAGAAGCTGCAATAAAAAACGGTTAACGCAGTACTCCAAACACCTAGGTAGGTGTGGGCGAAACAGCGGTCAAATGCTAGTATGTTATAAATACTTCAGCTGTCTTCACTGTCTTTACACCCTTTATACAAAAGAATATGTCAAAAGTGCAGCTTTTTTTCCACTCGACACTCCATCTTCTTTAGCCACTGACTGGCAACTTTCTTATCTGATAATTACGAGACGTATTTACTGTCAGCCGAATGACAAAAGATATAAAGCACAGCAGTGTTGTCATACCAGAAACAAACGCTACATCTATGTCTATAAAATGAAAACCGGATATATTTGAAGTATAAAAACTCGGAAACTACAGAGCAGATTTCTATGGGGTTTTCACCGATTTAAAGATTAGAATCTCAATTGAAGTGTTTGGTAAGTCTTATGCTCCAACGTAACATAACGCCGGAGCGGTAAATGAAAAGCTGAACGTACAGCCTGAAACAAAAATGAATTACGATGCTTACGTCATACATCGTAAAAAATAGCCATGTTATTGCATGTAACATTTACTATCTTAAATTTTGAGTTTTAGCCTTTAAACCACATACATGGCTATATCGAATGCGAAGAGGAAACTACGTAAAGTGGAAAATATTTAAATTAATTTTAATAATTCAATGAAAAAATCTTTCGATATATTCTTTGTTTCTTGAAGTTACTATCTGAGGCCGCACTGCTACAATCTCTGATGTTGTGAAATTATATTCGCTGTTGATATTTAGTAATGCATATTTGACGGGTATGAACATGAAAGTGAACTGTTTAAAACCTTTACTGAAGAACCTTCCGAGAAAATTGTTGCTTTTTGAAATTACAGTCTACAGCTACAATCTCTGATGTTTGCAAGCGAATTAAATTCTCGCTGTTAATAGTAAGTAATGCGCAACTGATGGCTTTTAACATGAAATTGAACTGTTTAAAACCTTTAGTATTGACATAGAATTATTTTTTGTAATTTATTGATGAGCGATTCTGTCTTTATCACATTTCCTAAAAAAAACATTGTTTCTATTGCTGCACGAATAGCTGTGGTTATTATGTTAAAACTTAGTACACATGTTCCTGATATGGCTAAAAATATTGCAGGAATAAATCAGCTCTAACCCCATCTCTTTTCTGCTACAGAGGGGGTTAGCCGTTTAAAAACGTAAAGAAAAATGGATCTACTGACATGAAATTTAATTCACAAGTGCAAAGACTGGCCACTTCTGTCATTATCGTACGTGAAAATGTGATGATGAATTCTCACTTGGTTTTCGACATTTAACATGTCAAAAATCAGTTATAGTTCCTTGTGCTTTTGGTAAAATTTCTTCTGGTCCAGGCTGTATTTCAACCTAACAAGAACCACTGGGAAGAAAATAAAACACCTATAGTGCATTCCACCTTGTAGATATAGTGGGTTGGTGATGCAATATCTCGAGAACTAAGCGAGATATCAAAAACATTTATACTTTATTTTCGATTTGTCTCACCAAGCTACATACGAATTTATTATTAAATTTGGCTAAGGCGAAATTTTTCTTCTGGTCCAGGCTGCATTTCAACCTAACCACGTCAATTTTAAAGTTCGATATCTCGAGAACTAAGCGATGTATATATATATATATATATATATTACTTTCAATTTGACTCATCGAGTTACATAGGATACCACCAACAAAATGCCGCGCCACGGTTATCGTAGAATCCCCCAAAAAAACTTACCTCTTTTATGAGCTTCAATATTCACTGTGTGTGCATACCAATCTAGGTCATACCGGGCAACCCCGGGAACTCTGCTGGTTTAAGATATAATGAAATTGTACAAAACCACGTGATGGCTTCATTATGGTCTAGCTTCTAAACAAATTGGCTGTTTTTATACGCTAAGCTGTTACGGGTGAAGTGAACACAGTAGTGAATTGCTTTGCGTGGATCCCTGCTGTTCGCCTCGAGGACTCGCAGGTGTTCTGACCGACCTTTCACTCGGCCTCACAAGGCCGTGCATTTACATCACAACCAAACGGCTTCGCTGTATCATTTGTTCAGAAACAATTTGATATTATCGAAAAGAAACGTATCGCTCTACAGAAAACAATGTTGAACTGAAGACTAGTTAAGAAATTGATAAAAATATGAATTAATTTGCATAGACAATGAATATGTACTTTCTACTGCTATTTCAATGTTAATACGAACAAAAAAAGAGAAAATTCTCCTGTTAAGGAAGTGATGGGACTTGGGTGGAATCAGCGAAGGCAGAGTACGGGATTTCCAGTCTGAAAGATCCAAAACATGTGTGGCAATACCCCAGGTTTCGGTTGCTTTAGCACCCGAAGTATTTTTCAGCAGTAATTTTACGATAACATGCTCATTGGTTTTGGGGATCCGTTTCCGACGCTCAGGTTCGAAGAAAAATACTATCTTACGTAAACAGTTGAGCTCCAGTCTTCCAGCTCGTAGTCAATTGCTCTAATGAAAATGTTTGCTGTAATATTACTGCCACACCCCTACTAGGGATTGCAATCCAGCAAAGCGGGATCCCGCAATCCCGCGGGATCCCGCATCATTAGACAATCTAGCGGATCCCGCACAAAATTAAGCGGATCCGCAATGCGCATAATCCGGCGGAAACGCGTGTCAGTCTGCGTGACTCGCTGCCCCACTCGGTCTCTATCGGATATTTGGCACTGTTTGCCTGTACTCTTGTAGTTGGCATTTGACTCATGTGAACAAGCGTTTGTTTTTGTCAACCTTCGTCATTCGTAAGTAAATAAATACATTTTTACATATTCATCAAAACTTACGTTTGTTTCGAGTACACATTTCTGTAATTTCAGTTATGGTGCGTATTTAGTACGATTATCTAACTATATAATTATTTTTTAAGTGTCGCACACGTTATCTGAACTACACGGTTTCATTATTCCCATTTTCTGTATTTGCAGATAAAGTAATTGTGACAATTTCCTAATTTGCGGCTGAAAATTTGATTATTCGTTGATATGAAATTAATGTTATAGTAATTCTAACGATCGCATACCTATTTATTTAACAGCTATCAAAAGGAAATTGTATATCCTTTGACTTACTGTTGTTTTGGCCGCTGCCTCAATGCGTTTCTTTGACGAAAGCCACCTGCTTACATGTGCCGCTCAGGCTTTCGATTAATCCCTCTCCTCCTTGTTATTATTTCGACTAAAGGTAAAAAAAGTTATAATGAAATTTTCACGGGTGTATCGACGAATTGTGTTGTAGGAACACCATACTTCGACGGCTGCCTCCGCCGTCTTACTCACGTGTGTAATTTCGTGTGTTTGCAATGAAATCCGGAGATACAACCTATGAGGACTTCACTGCAATCATTCGCCGAGAAAGTCTCCTTTCTCACTAAAAAATAATAATTTCCACTCTAAAGACGTCGTTACGCCACATAAGTAAATCTGAAATACTTGACAGTTTACGTGTTGGTGAGTAGTTTCTTTTAATAACATTGACTCAACTGTAATATCAATCAAGGAATCAGGAGATATAATAATTAATAAAAAAAAAAAGCCAAGTCTCGTGCTTGTGCAGTGACAAAAAGTTATGAGATCTTGTTCTGAGCCAAGTCTACACTTTACAGAGTATATTCACTTCACTTTGTGAAATGGAATGCTTTTCTCGGTGTTATGGAACGTTTATTTAGAATTAAAAAAAAAAAAAAAACTCTGGTAACTTGGCCATTAAGCAAACCAAATTTTTAAACTTATGTGATATATTGTAATGCATATAATATGATCTAAGACTTAATATTTTCCATTTTTATTATTTATTTAAAAATTGGTTTAGATTAAAAAACAAAAATGTAAAACTTGGAAATACACTTAAGACACGCTAAAAAGTTTGATGTCATTTTTCCAATCAAAATATTGTTAACTGTTACTTTTTATCATTTAGCATTAAAAATTATTTATTAATTTAATTGTTATTTAATTTATTAACGTTTTAAGTAACTATGTTTTAAATATATGGGTTAAAAAACTGTTTGTACCAATCCCGCACGGATCCCGCGGGATTGGCGCAAATCCCGCGCGGATCCCGCGGGATTGAAAACACTGCGTGATTGCAATCCTTAACCCCTACCCATACTATAGCTATTAGGCGTAATGTCCTATACAATTATGACTTAACAAGATGACTGCTAGACTTTTTTTATTTTATTTTATGGTGTATGACTTGCGTTGCTGGGAAACCTGAGCAGGTAGTTCGGTTCACGTTGACGGAGTTTTATCCTCCTGTCTATCCGGCACCTTTGGGGGAACTTATTCTTATCCACCTGTCTGGGAAACAAGGTAATTGTCTATGACAAGTGTATTTTTGTTTGTAATAGAGACATGCAAACGCTGTTTAGGCTTGCTTGGTTTGTCGTGACCTCTGCCGGCCAAATGCCGGAAATACAGTGCGGAAGACCGAGCCTGGATGTAAGCTCGAGCCTGACAGAAGGCGACGCTAGGATTCGCTCCATACAATCGGATCAGTCACGAACTGCATCGCGGTATTAAAATCGCAAAGTTGAAGGATGAAGTATCCGAAAAATTAAAGATTACAGAGTATATGTATTCTTGTTGTTTTATACCTGCGGTTGTATCATTTTATAATACTATATATGTTTGCTTTTGGAAAATCGGATACTTAAAGACCGGGAACAATTCTATATTAGTGAAAAAGTACTATAAATCGACAGATTGCACTACATTTCAACATTTCTGTGGCGATGTTCCGACATTTCATAAAAGTTGAACAATTTTTCTCCTGAACATACGAATGATCTTTTGGTTATTTACAATCATATACGAGAATGATATCAAGTATGCTATTAAAGTGAGTTGAATGTTGTGTAGTAATAGGTACCAATCCTTACAAGACGTTTCATATTTTTGAAGCTTCCGCATAAATTATAATGCACTAAATGTGGATTCAGGGTATACCTTAAGTATTTCAGTAACTAGAGATAACTGATTTATGTTATGGTTTTCGTTGCTCTGTGTCCACTGTGCCAACTGCTTGAAAGTTATTACCAAAACTTCACTCATGATACTAACTTTTATACGAAATATTTTAAATATGAAAAGAGTAACTAAACAAAAACAAAATTTTGGCACTAGAGACAAATTCTAAATTGTCTCCACGTAACCAAAAATAAGATGTAATAAAAAAAATTACTACTGCATAATTTTTTTTTTTTTCAGCCGTATTATAGACCTCTGTATTACAGCCAATGAATTTTACTTTGTTCATTTATTTCACCTGACAAAATTTTAGAATCCCAGTGTGAATACTGATCATGCGATATAAATATTTCAAGAATGGCACAATTCTGTTTTTAATTATTCGCATCCAGTAGATACAAAGTGTGTGCGCGTAAGAAACTTTTTTTTTTTTTTTTTTTTTTTTTTGTTTTTGTTTTGAGAAGCAGTAAAATTTACTCCTAATTGCTGTTATCGCAGCTTACTGTATGACGTTGAAGTTATCACTCCTACAATAACAGCAATTATATGAATAAGAAGCATAGAAATTGGTTAAAATGGATTTTAAAAAACTATTCGTACTAAATCAAGACCTTAACAGTCGTATAAACATATTAATTTACCCGAGTTGAAAGTACTAACATAAAGTTGAAATATGAACAATTGAGTAGTTATAATCCGATTCTACGTAATAATTTAGCATAAGCTACAACTAACAAGCAAGTTTGTTAATATCAAACCATAGTTTCCATTGGCCCTGTGATCTTTAAACATATCTAGGTTATTTCCAGCTCTTGTCTTACCATACTGCAAATTTTGGTTTAGGTCATCTGTATTCCTGTTGGGATATAAGTAAAAATGATTTTAATGAAGCTTCTCAGATTTTCAAGAGGAAATTAGGAGTAGAAAAATCATAATTTTTGTACTTAATATGAAATGCTTTCTTAACTGATCCATTATTATTGTTCATCGCCTAAACAAATATACCTCATAGAGACAGACATCAGCAACATATGAAATGACATGCAGTCCTTGCCCCAAAGTATGCTCCAGAAAATCTCTAAGTTAAAAAAAAAAAGCTTGATTAATAATACTTTACATATACTATAGTATATAATGAAAAGAGAAATCAGACGTGGCATTTTCAGCGATAGTTTATTCAAAATCCATGCATTCATAATCATCTCAAAGAACTGCGAAAACGATGGTATATGATGACAGAAAAATGTATGCAAGAATTTTTTTGTTCAAGTGAATTCGTCTTAAACATTTCTACTGTAAACAACTTTTCGTAACTACACATGTTGCTGAATCTCTGTTACAGCCGGAAGAATTGGCAAAGGAAGAATACTGCCTCTACTATCTGAAGCTGTCTCAGCAGCATGAATAACACAAATTTTCGAAACAAAATTCACACTATCAAGTATACAAAAACATTTTTTCTTCAATCGTTTCGTTTGCGTTTTGCTAAGTTTTTGACCGCATATTTCTTAATCCACCAACATCAGCATATAATATACTACTCTTTGTGAAACACCAAGAAGGAGATAAGTGATAACATTGAAATTTAATCCACATATTAGTTGCTTGGCAATACACATATGATTAGAATTACAGAACATAACATGCAATTTGAACGTGAGAATTCAGTACCGTGTGAAGCAGCCACGTGTTGCAATCAGCGCCTTTAGCCCTCTTGGCATGGAACCAAAGAGAGACTGGATATGCTGTTGGGAAACACACTGTCACGCGGTTTGTAGGCGCGTCGACGAATTATCGATGGTGGTTGCAGGGAGACCTGAACGAACAAGTTGCCGCTCAACCATATCCCAGACGTATCTGAGGAGCGACTTGTTAAGCGAATGTGCCAGAGAAGCAGTAGTACCCGTCTTTATTCGAAGTAGGTTCGCACTTTGCTCGCCACATGTGGCCGGACATTGTGCTGCTGAAATATACCATATGCAGCTGCCTGCAGGAGGGCAGTGCCTCGGGTTCTAAATCCTGCAGAT
The DNA here is from genome assembly GCA_031002005.1 of Vandiemenella viatica. NCBI lineage: Eukaryota > Metazoa > Arthropoda > Insecta > Orthoptera > Morabidae > Vandiemenella > Vandiemenella viatica. The sequence continues at coordinate 116,223,812 of CM061919.1, read as the reverse complement.
GTAGCGGTTGCTGTTCAGATTGCCCTCAATATGTAGAGGCGAGATCGCAAGTTATAGCCAATGGCACTCCAAACAATAACGCTTGGTGTTTGTCCGCTATGCTGCTCAGCAATGCAGTCTGCCCGATTGTGATCACCGCGGTAGCGTCGAACACGTACCCGGTGATCACCATAGGACAAGTTATAGCGGAACTCGTCAGAATACATTTTGCACTAGGGCCCATTGCTGTCTGAGGCTTTGGTGGTTTCTGATCAACGAAAGCCAATTCAGTGGCATGCATACTACAAGTCCAACCTTAGCAGACGACTTCGAACCGTCGACTCAGACATGCCCACATCTGTTGCAGTGCCCCAACTTCAAGCCTACAATGTGGACGAAGCTGTTCTGTCGGTTACGGCCATGCGAACAAGATGGTGGATATCCCACGCTGCGGTCACATTGCGTGGTCCAATGCCCACTGATTGATGCGTACAACCTTCTTGTATCCACTGTTTCCACACAAGCATCATTGTGTAGCAGCATGCCCTGTAGGAGCCTGAATGCTAGGGTACGACAAACCCGTTTCATGGAGACCAATCATTCTGCCTAGTTCGAACTCACTCGCATGATGATATTGCGCCCCTGACGACGACGGGACTACCGACACTAGCATGCACGTTTCCACCTCATTTGACGGCTCTGCACCTACTGCGCATGGCGTAACATTTACCTGTCCAGTCAAACAAAAGAGGACGCTGCTAGGCCTGCGTTCACGCTCTCCCTTTGCAAATCTTCATTCTTTATTATAGTTCCACTGTTCGGTACATCCTCCGATTTTGTAGGATTCAGATCATTCCTTCTGGGTATTGCAATTTTCACAAACGGTTGTGTATTTTCGTGACAATTCTCGCCAAAATCCGTTTTACATTAGCCCCAAAAAGAATATCTGCTCTTTGTGAAATTACTTCACGTGTGTTTTAACTACTATCATGTATACATAGGCCTCTGTCGAGCTAGAGCCTAATGCTTTCCATTTGTGGCGGTGCACTTGGGTGCAACGATTTGTGAAGGCAATCAGTTAGGGAAGAGCCTGTGTGACTCACCTCCATAAATCAGATAGTCAACATCCGTTCGATTTGCGTTCCGCTGCTTGTAAATAAAAGAGGACGAGCGTCTTGCTCAGGCCAGAAAACAGTGAACCAACGGAAAATGAAATGGTAACTTTAAAGGTGGCGTAACCGTTTAAAACGAAATTCTACGCGCAGGTGTTCCATATATACTCTAATGATCTCGACATCGATGAGGCGAAAGGAAATTAATTCAGCCGAAGTCTTCTGAAGGAATTATTCCGACATTCTCCTGCAAAAACAAATGGAAACAAGGATGAATGGAATCAAAGTAGTATTTTTCTTCGCCTCATAACTACCATGACGGAAGATTTAATTGTTGCTGTAAACTTTACATATTGAGGATCAGAGAACAGTTTCATTTCCAGAGTAAATTGTTAATTCTGGAGTTAAAGCAATTTTCCTCAGAGCTACATACAGGTATCATTCCCTAATACGTTTATACTACACAATTTGTTCTCTCCTCAATTTCAACATCTTATTTATTCTCTGCGCAGATTACTTCCCTTTTTAAAAAATAGAAACTCATCAGTCAGGTTGATCAACACACAATAGAGAATAGAATTACTTCCAGAGTTAAAGATCCTACGTTGATCCTGAACATCCGGAACGTCAATCGACTTCTGAACGGTGAGGACAGTGTTCAAGAAGAAAGGCAGCGATAAGATAGAATTGAACACTCTACCACACACAAGTGTTGATCTTAAAATTACACCCGGGCATATTTGATCCCTTTCACGAGATTGAATATCAGTGTTTCATTACAATTGTTTCAACTGTTCATCATGCGCTATGAGTCTCATCAACACGAAGTCAGTAGACTGCACAAAGTGATAGTGCATCTGTATCGGTTACCACGCCGTCGCTTGCTCCTCGTTGATGTAAAAGCGTAGAACAACGGAGCGGACGCCGTGTCGAGAGTCTAGTCGCTTTATTCTGGCGCACAAAGCTGCCTTCCTTCCTGGCGTCAGGTTACCACACAACGGTGACGTAACACGGTCAGACCACTAAACAGCCGTGATGACGAAGGAACAACAAAAACTACCTGTTCTTTGTCCTCCTAATGACTTGCATCTAAAACTGGCAAAAGATTTAACGGTGGCTTTCTATGATACAAATAAGACCATGAAGAACTGCAACGGACCTAGTTTCGAAGCTCAATACCGGCGTACCGTTTATGATTGAGGCGGCCTTCCGTAATCATTTAGATGAAAACCTCACCATAACGAGCCTTGTGCTTACCTTCCGCCATTAGTATTTAATACAGAATTTTATGGAAGAACTTGCAAAAGGAGAAAACTAGAAAGAAAACAAATAATATCGTTTAAATAATTGTAAGAAATGCATAAAGACGGCATATGCATGAAAAGACGAAGACAGAATAAAATAGAAACAAATTAGACACAACAAACGAAATAAGAACACAGTGAACGAATGAAGAGATTTTTGGAAGAGAAAAGGAAGAAGAGAAATAAATCAAGAAAAAATCAACTGAATTATAATGAATAATTTGAGTTTAAAAACTGTCCTCAAAGGGAATTAATGATTAATAATAACAATGACGTTTAAATGAGCGCCACTCGGTATCCAGCATTCGCCTCAAGTGATTTCGGGGAATACAGTATATAAAATCAATAATGGTTACTCGGAATGTTAACCTAACTTCCGCAATACCAAGGCTGAAAATAACCGCTATTCTCCACAGTCGATTAACACTTCTTCATGCTACTCTGAAAAAAGTACTATACTGCAAGAGGCTTCGTCACCTGAAAGCACTACGCCAAGATAAAAATAAGAATGAACTCACCAATATACAAAACGTGTTGCGATATTCAGTACTTTTTACGATTACGTTTCCAAAGGGAAACGGACCCCCATTGCTGTCGCTCTGCTGTCTGTCCGTATGTCACAGATCTCTAGGTCGTCTACGAAATAATTTCGACATGGCAGTCATTTCTTAGATCTAAAACATAATTTCACACAAAACATTGTAAAATTTTATTCTAGGGAATTATCGTATCGGATTATTATTATTATTATTGCCCTAGCGTACAGGATTTCGATGTCCAGAATTCATCTGGTGAAGATTAAAGTGTTATTTTCATTGTTTTTTCAACTAGACAAGAGTTACCGTCAAAGTTGTTAATTTTGTACCATTTTTGTTAGTGGGTCTAACTCAAAAACGTAGAACTTGAGATTTATTCCAAGTATCGGTTTTATACTATATTTATACGAGAAATAATTAAAACACTTACATTTGATACAGTTTATAAGTTGTCAGCAAAGTAACAAACTTTTTATTTTTAGGTTAGTTGCCATATATTAATATCATTTTATTTAAAATGCACTAAAATGAGCCTTTTTTATTATTACTTCTGGCTTTATGCCTCGTCGACGTCGATGTCATTAGAGGCAGGATGGGACTGGGACAAGGAACTGAAAGGAATTCGGCCGTGGCGTTTTGAAGGAAGCATACCGACATTCACCTGGAATGATTTTGGGAAACCATGAAAAACCCAAATCTGGATGCCCGGACGGATATTCGAGCCGGCGTCCTCCCGAATGCTAGGCCAGTATCTAAAATGAGAAAGCATTGCAATCTAAAATGTGGCACCCAACAATGAGAGTAATGTATTAAGGCGAGCGACGCGCAGGGGGCCCCCGAACGCAGCTGGGGGGGGGCGCCAAGCGCAGCTCAAGGGGCCCCCAAGTGCAGCTCAGAGGGACCCATGGGCCTTGTGAACCTAGATACGCTACTGCTCAGGGGCCCCCAAGCACACAAGAACAGATCAGGGGTCCCCAAGCTCAGCTCAGGGGGTACTTACCAGCAACTTGGCTGGGCTAAACAAATAAAGGTCGCCCAATCTGCTTTGAGGGCCCAAAATAATTTTTTTGCACCGGGGCCCATATTGACCTAGCTACACCACTGCTAATAATCCGTGTGGTTCTAACTACGCAGTGGAAATATTTGACTAATTCTTAATCATATGCCATGATGAGAATCAAGGCTTTGCGTGATTCAATACGTTTCATTCGTAAATTAAATATTTAGGTGTCCATATTGTGTGTGTTTGCTGTTTGCTGTGATGTCATGCAAAAAAAAAATTTTTTTTTGGGTGGGGGGGTTCACAGTATAGGATCTGACTTACAATTTCCAACATGTCGTAACCTGGCGCCGGAGCAGAAAATGTAAATCCGATTTGAAACTCAAAATTTTTATGGCCATATTTTGTTTAATTTCTGAAAGTTCTCAATGAGAGGATTTCAACGTACACCTCAGGTATCTTCCGGTTGATGAGTCTCCATTTAGGAAAATTCTAATCTTAAAAATCGTAAATTAAGAATTTGCTGAGCACATGCCGGCAATAAAGGTTTCACCTGGTGGCGGCCGAATGGCTACGCGTGTTAAGGCGTTTCATTGCTGTATGCTCAGAAACCTACCAGGCCTGTATTTTTGCATGTGTGTATGTTCATTTTTGCCGCTATTAGATGTTCGTGGTATTAAAAATTCATTTTTACGAAAATTGATCAAATTAAACTTTGTTTCTTTACGATAAAGGACTTTTGATTTTTCTCTCTGGAGTTCGTTAATATTGTTGTTGTCTTTTTTCTCTTTGTGATGTTATAGCTAATATACTGGAACTTTTACCTAACTTTGATTATTTACTTTTTCAGTTTTCAAATTCTGACAGTTTTTTTTTTTTTTGTTATGGCTTTACGCCTTGTTGACGTCGAGGTCATTAGAGGCGGGAAAGGAATTGAGGCAAGGAACAGGGAGCAATTCGACCATGGCATTTTAATGGAACCGTTCCGGCATTTACCTGGAGTAATTTGGGGAAACCATGAAAAAAACAAATCTGGATAGCCGGACGGGGATTCTAACCAGTATCCTCCAGAATGAGATAGCAGAACGTTATCGCTCACCCACCACGCTCGGTAAATTCTTACATCACTGTATAGACAAAACAATTCAAATTTTTAGACATAAACATCTCACTCCAGTTGTGATGGTAAAAAAAAATTCACCTTAAAATTATGTATTTGATGCTGAGAACAATATAAAAAACGTTACGTCTGCTAAATGTAAAACTGAAATGATATTCTGTAAAGAATTAGCTTTAGTGAGTCGCATGCAACAAAAGGGCATGAGCATTTGATCTGAAACGGGAAAAACAGTGTGAATGTTACCTTTCCAAACAAGTAATTTATCGTGGGAGGTCAAATGGCGCAAGAGAGGAAACTCTTAGGAAATCGTTTGTGTTTGTTATGAGGTTTATTTATATCGACCTGAGGGTAATCCAGTTTGATTCCTCTGTTACTATGTTATACGGTGACATTTCCAAGACGTACGACAGATGTGTTACAGACATAAAAAGCTTGTTAATCTACCTTTTAAATAGTGAGACGTTATGAAATTTAGACAGTTCATTTATCCATTAGGGACTTGTGAAATGTTGAAAGCGATTACGGGAGCTCATGTGAGTTCCGGAGACACAAGTTTTATTAATACTGCGATGGCTCATAAATGTTGGACTACCAACATTAGGGTTGCGGAAAAGAAGAGGAGAATAAATTGTTTATTTTTTCCCTGAGGTGGTGGATTGATTGTGAGCCGGTGATACATTAATTTACCGATACCGTCGTTGATCGGACCCAACCATCCTGGAAATGTTGTTGTACTTCACTTAATCTTCTATGTCTCAAATCTTGTGTCACCTCTTATCTTTAATTTCCTTCACCTGCAACTGCTTAGTCGTGTTCCAATACCGTGTAATGTTTTCTCTGTATACAACATGCGATTTTCTAGAGCCTTCAATTGACCACACCTCTTATATTTTCGTTCCTGGTACCATTCCTCCTAATCTTTCTAGTCATCAAACTCAGCATTCTTATCCGTGCTGTCTCCAATTTGTTCCGCGGCATTTCCTGTATAGAACAAATCTCTCTAGCATAATTCATTGCCTGTTTGAACAGCGAGTTACCATGTTTCTTAGACTCAAGGTGTTTGACTGAATCGCTGTGTGGCAATAGCATTCCGTCTCGACTGGCGGCACTCCGCTTCAGTGCTGAGAGAGAAAACAGTTTGCAGTCGGCTAGAGAAAGTTCAGACAGTCCGGTCATTGACGGAGACGAGCGAACAACAGTGACAACTAGCGCCATGGGCACTTGCCGGAATAACATTCCATCTCAAATTGCGGACCACTTTCAGGTTCACAAGACCACAGTACGACACGCCAATACCGTCAGACCAGATATTACTGTTGCACCACAAGAGAGAAATATATTTGTCATAAATTTTCCTGAGGGGACGAAATAACATATGCGGTACGAAGCCTCTCATCAAACTCTTGACGTGATAACATCTCGGCTTCTTATCTCCAGAAGGTGAGCGTGACGAAATTGGCCTCGGATTCGTGGCAATTACCCGTTGAGAATAAGCAGTGTGTTAAATGCAAATGTACGATAGTGTGGGTCGGTCCTCTGGTTTGATGTTTCATAGACAAACCTATCGTTCTGATGTCATCATGCCACGATGGCAGCCGCCCTACAGACTGGTTCCGGTTTAGTAAGCTATAAGACCGCAGTAACGACCGAACGGTTCATCCGAGCGAAGAAATTTTGCTGTCAGTTTGTGGGTTGTAATACAAAGTAACTAAAAGAACAACTAAGAATCATAAATAATAAACATACATAGTACCTTTCCAAACAATAATCATTTTCTTTGCAGATTAAAAGTCAAAACGGTTAGCAATTACGAGTTAGGCGAAATATGTATTAATTATGTTAAAAACATGAATCGTGATCGACAAATCTTATATATGTATAAAAATAGACGTGTGATTCCGTATATTTCAGTTTTCAACCACCGCTACCTAGCACACATCACTGGTGTTAGTGTGCGGAAGTAGCATGGAGTTTCCTGTCGTGCACAACTTTAGTCGAATGCCGATAGCTGTGGGGATGTGGGAGATTTGATGGTTAAAAGTGGTCGATGCAGGGTATTTTCATATTTCGACCAAAGACTTGTGTATCTTTATACTACTCTTTCCTGCCACAACTACGCAGCGTAGATTATTGGTGTTTGTGTGTGGTAGTGGTATCGTGTCTCCTATCGTGTTCTATGGTGGTTAGATGTCGGTAGCTATGGGGCTGTGGGAGATATGGTGGTTGAAGTTGGTCGACCTGCGGGTCTTTCGTATTTCTACCAAAGACGTATGTGTCATGGTGTATCACTTTTCAGCCAAAACTATATAGCGCAGATCACTGGTGTTTGTGTGTGGTAGTAGCAAAGAGTCATCCATCGATCACAACGTTAGCCGAATTTCGGTAACTGTAGGAGTGTGGGAGAAATGTTGGTTGAAAGTGGTCAATCAAGGATATTTTCGTATTTCGACCAAAGACATGTATGTCAGTAAATTTTACTTTGCTGCCTGAACTACATAGCGCAGATGACTGGAGTTTGTGTGTGGTATTAGCCTCGGGTCTCCCATCATGCACTACGGGGGTTATATTTCGGTAGCTGTCAATACAAATTCTTTACAAACACGAACGAAGTCGTGGGCACCAACTAGTGTAATTCTAAAAGGATTATTGAACTACCTAAATGCATTCCGGTTGTAACGATTCGCTAAGCTCCCTGTTACATATCACTTTTTATTGTATATAAAGTAAAGGATTAGAATATTTTTCCATTTCTTGGGATGTCCACTGTATGTTCGAAAGATGCGCGTGAAAGGGTGAAAGGCAAGGATTTGACGCTTCAGTGAAGGGTAGTCTGGCTGGCGCCTTTTGGGCAGAATGGAAAGAGGATTAGGGATTTCTGTCGGGCAGGCCGTAAACAGAATTCCTTCCTCCCGAAGGAGGCATCGGCTCTCGAAGATTGCCGAAACTTAACGTGGCCAAGAGAAACCACAGAATCACATGACGTCAGATGGTCAGCCAATCACAGGGAACATAGTACTAAGATTCGGGGAATTTTATGTTCTATGTCGTCTTCGAGCCACAAGAGGGGGAGTTAGAGTTTACCTCCGTGGCGGCAGAAAAGGACGAGGACACTTCCTTCCAGTCGGGAGGCCAGCCAAGATCACCTCCATTCCGGAGCCCAGACGAGTCACTGGCGACTTGGGGTCCATATGTGCTTGGCTGCCTTGTGTCCTGGAGACCATCTGAGGCGCAATTCTAACTAGCGACTTGCCGCGTACTGCTGGCGTCGCCAATTACGACGATCGACCAGGTGGTCATCTCCGCCCAGCGCTACCTGCCGTGGAACGGGAATGTGTTTCTACGAAGCCATTCAGCCTGCAACTCCCTTTGAAACTGTACCCTTAAGCGCATCTGAGATAAAGATCCATGCTCTGATCTGATAAAACCACTGAGCTAGACTGTGTAACTGTCGAATGACAGGTTAATCATTCGTGGCGTCCCTACCCATTAAAATTCATTACTGTTTGCTATCATCATAACTGGTAACATACTTTGTATTAGAATAATTGTGAGATTTTTAAAGTACAACTATACTTGTTTGCTTGCATTTGAAGGGCTCATTGTACGTCTGAGCGTTGCTTAAAAAATTGCACAACCTCTTGTTTATTAACGTAATGGTAAATACGCTCAGATTTGTAGATGCCATTGTAAAAATCTTTATCAAAATGTCTTTTTGTGACAGTTTTCAAATCCCAGAATCATCCAATTCTCATTTCAATAATTTACATTTTGATATTCAATTATAGTATCCTGTATAGCGTAATTAATTAAGAATTAATTAATAATTCTCTCCCCCCACCCCCTGGTGATACGCTACACGGTGTTATGTGAAGAAGAAATTTACAATTCTAACAACCGCCAGTACATACCGAACATCTCCGCCATTTCCATTGTGCTCTGCGATAACCTCAGCAACGACATCATTGCCAAATCACAATTTGTGTGTTTCATGAAAGACATCTTTAACTCAGATTGTGCCTCCAACTCACAAACGCCAGAGACTTTGGAACGTACTTGACTTAATCTCAAACTTGTCAGGAATAAAACCACTCAGTTCTACTTTTAAACCGCACTCTTTGTACCATCGCCAAATACTCAGTCATTTGTGACCTCCAGTTACATGCTAATAATAAGTAAATTGATTTAAACAAACCCAAACAATCTATCATTTTTCCTCACTTTCCCCGCATTGACGTTGTCACCTAAAAACAAATAGAGCCGTGTAGACAACTCAGCCCACCCATTTTTGTTTCATCTAGTATTTATCATCCGCTGGTGGAGAAGTGAGAGCTATTTGGTAGTCTGTTGGAAGGTTTCTGACGGAGATTAAACAGTCTTTGACTGGAATCACAATGTCACTTGGAATTTATAACTGGTCCATAAATCGATCTGCAATTCGGGCAGACATAAAAATACATCGCTGGATAGGGTTCTCTTGCAGCCTGCCAATTCGCACATTAGTTTGATTAATGTGGCCTACATTGGAAGACACAGTTATACTCGTCTGGATTCCACCAGATTTCTCAAAGATTTTTGAACTAGTCATGTATCATAGAGTATTGAAACATGCTTGACCCTGTATTATTCTTATTATTTGACAGTTTAGATTCCAAACAACACGACAGTGAAAATCTGTTCACACACTAAATATGTTGCGTATAAATTATTTATATTTGTTAATAGCTGAAAAATCCGAAATGTGTGTGGTTTTTCTAGAAAATTATTCAAGAATATTATTCAAGAACATTTTAGTACATTAAAGAACATTCTAGAAGATTCCAAAGATTTTTCTTTTGGAACATCATCACAGGAAAGGGTATATATTCGTTTCTAATTAAACCTTTGAGGAACTTAATAATAAAATGTGGCTCGTTGGTTTTTTTTTTTTATCTTGCTAAAGCAATTGCTGAATCATATATATATATATATATATATATATATATATATATATATATATATATATATATATATATATATGGACTGGTATGGTGCGTATGGAACTGCGGGTAAATGGTTTAATTTACACATGGAAAGCCGAATGCGAAAAGTATAAAACAGATTGCAGATATTAAAGATGTATTTAAAGAAAAATTGAGGTATTATCGTATCGGCAACTGCTTCTAATCAATCCAAGAATTTACAAAGAGAATTAATTGTATCTATATCTGTAAAATTCAGTTGTAAAATTTAATGTTTTCTTCATTTGTTTCTTTTTATTTGTTTGTAACGTATAATATTTTTCCATTATGACTATTATTCATCTTGTATGTATATATATATTAAACGTGAGATATTCCACTTCTCAGAAACTTCTTTTCCATCTCAGTGAGTCGCCGTTCATCTTGTGCTGAAAACAATATACGTTAATAAAACGTTCAATCAAAAAACAGTAAAGCCTCCAAGTGATTCGAGCCAAGGACATGGAGGACAATCGGAAGGTCGGGAAGTCAGCATAATAACCATTGCGTCCTTGGGTCCAATTCTATTTAAAATGATATTATCTACAATTGGGGCTTTTAACCTTTTAGGGAATGCGTCCTCCACTCGACTTTTGTTTGAACTAACGCTTCCCCGTCCCATAATATTACATTGAACTGCATCAAAACATTGTGTTTTAGGTTAAGAAAAACATAACGTGTTTTAGTACGTTTTATTAAACACATTAGTGAACAAATACCACTAGTTCATTATTTGTCCTTTTTCTCAAACATTTATATGTTTAGGGGGCATCCATAAATTACGTGAGGTGAAATAGGGGAGGGGGGGGTACGGCGAAATCTCACCAGATCTCACCAAGGGGGAGGAGGGGGGGGGTCTACGGAAATCTCACGTGAGATTTTGCGAAAAATTTGGGGACAGTAGAACAAAAAAAAAGTCTCAAATTTGCAGCAAAGTCGATTTTAGGAGGGTATTTCGTAAAAAAAAGTTAGGGTGTGACCTAAAAAAAAAGTTTCCAGGGCGATTTCTAGGGGGGGTTCTCACGGACCAGATCTCACCAGAGGGGGGGGGGGGGGTCCGGCCAGATCTCACGAAATCTCACCAGGGCGGAGGGGGGGGGGTCCAGAAATCCGGAAAAACACCTCACGTAATTTATGGATGCCCCCTTATTACGTTTACATGTGTTACACTCCGCCTCTCATCAAAATCTTCTACAAATGCCCAGAGAGGCACTACTCACGTTGAGAAACCCAAATTTATTATGTACGCCTCCATTGGCAGTGGCTTTATTTAGCTAGAAATTGTAGGAAAATGCTTCCAATATTTTCCGAATTTCGAATTTATAATATGCCACCCATTCGATACTAAAACTAAATAATTGGCATTTCATTCCTGGTCGGGGAAGTGATAAACATAAACAAAATTTCTGCAAGTTTTCATTCGATTGACGAAATTTTTCTTGATGTTCAGACCAGACATCATTTTCAACGACCCAAGCTGCAGGCAAAAAAACAGGTAAGCTGCATTGTGTCTCGTAGGAGTACTTTAAGTTGCCAGTAATGTGTTTGGGTAATCGTTCAAAGTGTCCTTTTTGGGTAGGAATCACAGAACAAAAAATTCCCAGGTCTGACAATACCAGGTAACGACCATCGTAAATCGTTAATGGGCACGTACTGCGATATGCCATCGATAGGCGGCTCATTGATTAGTTTCTGTCCTTCTAATGGCGTTAGGAGGCGTCAACATCTTGACCATTACTAGGACTACAAAACAACACGAAACGAGCAGTAATGTAACCAACAAATGTCATCCAAAATCAATTCTTCTTTGCTAATCACGTTTTACCATTGAAAAACCAAAATATTAAAACATATTTTTGTAACTAAATACATTTTCAATGGGAAATAAATACTTCATCCGTGTGCATGTATATTGACAGCTATAAATCTTAATTTTTATGGATACCGATATAAAATATTTTTTAGTTATCCAGTAATTTAAATTATTGCTAAAAACACTTTAATTTCATATTCGTTAAAATGATATTCAGTATAATTTCTAAATTCCGTTTAGACTTACGGAAAAAATATAAAAAGTACAGTGATAAACTTAAGTTTAAATATACATCCGAGCGCTAAAAACTTGTGAGGGAAGCGATGAAAACGAATACCACTATACACAATTAGAAATTTAGCACAACAGAATATAATTTTACATTAAATAGCTTTAATGGACAACAGTTGTCAAACAGAAGCAAAAACAGACAATTCTATGCTGGTAAAGGTCTCGAAGTTAATGGTAAATTTAAAATAATTCATAAAAAGGATTAACTGATAAGAAAACATGTTGTAAACATCTCGTACACTATCTTTCAGAACATCTCAAAACATTGAACGCCTCTCAAGTATTGAAACTGAAATTTTAAAATTGTACTTTTTTATACTGTAGTAAATGATAGTCAGAAGTGAAAAGAAAAAGAGTGATTCATAGTATCGGCAATTGAGATGGTAAGAAAATAGTTAAGAACAAACATTAAGACACTTGAGTATATTGTATTCACATATCCAGTTGGCTGAAGAATTGGGAAACAATCAACACAAAATTTAGAAACTGTTATTTGATGACTGACGTATTAAAACAACCATATAAAAACAAACAACGAGCTAACTACGTACGAAATGACAAATCTGCATTTAAAGTTAGCTTTGAATCTTCTTCCTACAGTTACAGACAATAGTTTTTCCATAATGCAGTATGAATATTTTTGAACATAATGTCGATATCGTATTAAAAATTAAAAATTTATGGCTAGCGATAATTCGAAGTGTAAATAAATCGGTGCCTTCCATGTAGTCTGATATATTTCTCAGCACTTTGTCTTCCTCATTTTAATAACTAGTTACCTGTTTTCATTAGTAATTCAGACTGTACCATCTTCATATATACTGTTATATTTTAGCTTTTATAAATTATTGTTTCAATCGTGACGTTATATTCTTAAATAAAATAATTTTGCCTGTGGTTTAGTCACAACATAAACAACTGTATGGAGTTGTTATTGTTCAGATGTATCTTTTTTTATAAGTGGCATTAGTTATATAGGCCATACAGCCAGCTCAGTGCGGTTATCATGACTCTTCCAATGTATTCGTTTCTCCAGAATATTGTTGCTACTAAGTATGGACACATCAACTTTAAGGACGAACACGACATTCACACTCTCTCTCACATACACACACCGAGGCTGGCGTACCTGTGTTAGTACTGTCCGGAAGTTTAAGGGATGAAGCACTAGCAATAGAAAATATATTCTATCAACATGTGAATTTCATAAAATTTCTTATTGATGTTACGGTATTGAAAGGTAAGTAAGTGTCAAGAAGCAATGCCTTGCACCGAGAGGAGTGAGGAGGATTTATCTTGTCTGAAAAGCTGGAAGGAATGTGCATCACATTTGGTTAGCTACCTGCTTGGCCAAAAAGAGTTTAATGGTCTCAACTTCGTAACATTGCATGTATTTTCAACACAGTATTCCAGATACGTATATGCTGTGGCCAGATCCTCTCCTCCGTGTATCTAAAAAAATTGTGGCTGTATTGTCTAGGCGACTATTATTAAGTGTAACGTATCGTATTTATGAAGTTGGAAGACAGGGAGCTGCGTAAAATCAGTGCCCATCTTCCGGAAGAAGCCAAGAAGGGAAACAAGTTTTAAGTCCCCATCAGACTAAGGAAATACTATAAACAGCGTTGAATGCAGCCACGTCATACGCAATCAGGTGACCAAGCCACGTACCCTTCTGGCCAAGTGCCAAATGAAGATAACATCTTCAACGACCAGGGCTCAAACCAGTTAATCCCCGGTATTAAGCACAAGACATCACGTTGTTTGAGTTAATTCGCAGTAAATAAATAGTGGTCGATCAGTGTAGTAAAATGTAAATATCTTCTGTGACTAAAAGCAGACAATGTAGTGCGAAGCTCCAGTGTCGAAAAACAGTGCAACAATCGGTAACTGGAGGAGTAAGACGTAAATACAATCCATAGCTTGATAATTATTCCAAAAAATACATTTCATAATTTGAAGTGTTTTGTAAAGAACCAAGACGGAAATAATCCACTACGAAAACTGATTTGATCATACATTGTTCTGAAGCGGAAAATTATGTCTCTATATCTGGGGTAAACTTGTGACTGGAAGGCTGAGCAAGTTTCGAACCGACAGCTGTTAGGCGCCTCTCTGTCCGCAGACCGAGTTTACCTTGAGATACGGGCGTACTGAGCTTTAGAGATAGGACGGCAAAACACTCCAAAGATAAGCGGGAGAAAGTAGGAGGTATGACACAGCGCTTCAGTTTTAAAAATATGTACAGCGGAAATCCAGTCTGTATTAACTAAGCAAACAGTTTATAATACAATTGGAGACCAGGCACCTGAATTATGCCATAGTTTTATTAATAAAAAAAACAGGAAGATTTTAAAAATTGGTCACCAAATGGTTTCGACGTTTACTATTTCATTGACATGAGATTTCTTCATAAATAAACAACTCACCAGTTTACAACAATTCACTTTTATCAAATACAATACATTCGTAAATAATTCGAAACGCTTCTTCGAATATAACCAAGGCACAGATAACGCTAGCTAGGCTCATCAAGTATTTTGAAATCGATAATGGGACGTCTGCCGATAGGATTACCGCATTTGTTAACACTGTTCAAGAACTCTGATACTGACTAAAAGTCAGAGAAAGCAATTTGTTTTTATTATTTTTTTAAAAAAAAAGTCGGAATGGTAGTAAGCATCATTAATTCTTATTATGCAGCCTGATTAATTATTACACTTTCAGAAAAAGACAAGGCCTTAACTATGAGAAAAGACACGTTTAATACACCCATCTTCCAGGGCTTAACTAGAGGCAGTTGGTAACCAGTTTTTCGCTCCCCCTAAGGCCGGCATTACACTGTAAAAGATCTTTGTCAAAGATCTTTTATAAAAGATTTTATCATATTTATTTTATAAAAGATATTGTATAATATTTTATCAGACCCATTGCAATACATAAAATTTTTCATCATAGTTCTCTGAAATGGATGATGTAAACTTGTATGCTTGTGCAGCCGCAGAAAGTCCAGCTGTTACAATATGCGTTTTATTGAAGAAACAGAAGAGAAGTAAACATGTTTTAGTTAGATCGTGGATTGAAAGACTTCATATGAAACGAATTCATCAAAGTTTAGTGTAAGAGCTGCAATGTGAAGACGTGATGTATTATAAAAATTATGGTCGAAGCTGCAGCTTAGGTTCAATAAATTCTAACTGCAATATTTTCAAAAATTTCTATATGAGAATTATTACCGCCGAACTTAAAGATATATACTATTGGGTGTCTATTTTACGTGCAAAGGGTTGTACTCAAATGCTAGTGGCGGATCTACACCATTCTGCAGTATGCCACTTGTATTGCACAGCTATTACTCCAGAAACCTGTTAAGACTAGCTTCTTAATTCATTAATTTTCTTTTACACGTCAATAACAGCACAGCCTTAATTCATGGAACTAATTAACTTCGCAATATTTGTGCCTTTTTATTCCCATTTTTACAGTCTATAGACTGATTCTACAACATTTTCTTCTCTTTATACTAAGAAATCAAGATTTTCATGGATTCAGCAGTCCTAACAAACTTCGGTAACTTTGCTTGCGCCATTTTCTTTGTTTACTTTCAAATCTTTTATAAAATGTAATGGCAACATATTACATTTTATAAAAGAAATTTTGTAAAAGAAATCTTTTATAAAATGTGTCCCATTGCACTGTAAAATATTATATAAAATATCTTTTATCAAAGATCTTTGACAAAGAACTTTTACAGTGTAATGCCAGCCTAACATCCCTCCGCACACTACAACTAATCTCTTGCCCCACCGCTGGTAGAAATCACAAAGACAAGCAAACCGAAAGTAGCCATCATCGACAGTATTTTTGTTTCTTTACTCTCCTTCTTATTATGGTTATCATAATTGTTTTTACTTTATTATTAGTTAATGGAGTTCGCTTCATTGCTTTAATTAAAATCTTTATCGATGGTACAAGAAAATAGATTTCGAAAATATTCTTCTACCCGTTTCCTCGATCATTTAAATCTCTCTGCCTTTTCCTGTTTACTATAGAAGCCTGAAATGCTTACGTACTGACAATAACCCTGCACAACGGCCTCGGTAGCGTAGGGGCTAGAGTGCTAGCTCCGCGTGCCGAAGGCCACCGGTTCGAATCCGGCCGCGGGCATGGATGTTTAAGTGTTGTGTGTCTGTGTGAATGTCCTGTCCGTCCTGTGGCGTCCATACATTGGAAAAATGCAATATATATACTGGATGACGACTTATACCCTGAAAGCTATAATAATTACATTGAGCTGGCTGTATGGCCTCCGTTGCCAAATGTCATAAAAAAAACCTGCACAAAACTATTACTTTCTGTGCTGTGTTGAATACTTACTGATAAACACAGATCGCTGCATCTTTGTGGCACAATCATGACGTCTAGCGTGTGCCAAAGAGTTAGCTAGTTCGAGTTCCGATGAGTCAAGAAATTTTCATTATTCGTAATTTGCTCAAAGATGTACAATTCCTAATTAGCACGCATTTGGTTACATCCAAATTCTCTCCGCAGTGCGTATGGACTGAGTGAGATGAAGCTGATAGTGATTCATCGGTCGTATTGACGATCCTTTTGATGCCTTTCGGTCAAGTAGAACTGAATTCACCAGCACCAGGTTTCACCCTGTCCCTTATTTAATCCAACTACAAAACAAAGTACACACTATTCTGAGTACGAACAAACAATGAAACTTCTAAATATTTCTACACTGGGGAGGACATCGAGAAACTAACGTATCGTTTGTCACCTTTTCAATTATTTTAAACGATATTTCGATAGTAACCGTCAAATCAAATGTAAGTTAACATTCGTGAAATTTAAAATTTATTAAACAATGGTATAAACCTGATTGAATTTAATAGCATTTATTCAAATATAAAAAAGCCGAAATCTATAAACGGATATATAAAATTATTGTCTGCGAGAACTTGTTCTCTTGAAAAAATCTCGATATTCTTACAATGGCTAGCAGATTAAAGAAAATAACTATTTTCTCTAAGTGACATAAATTGTAATTTAGTGTTGTGCAAGTTAAGCGGTTAAATGAGAAAGGTGAAAAATGAAGCAATTTACCACAAATGCAAGGAAAAAAGTTATGACAATCTGGTCTATTAAATTTCAGAAAAATTGAAAGCAAAAGCTATCTGGTCTCCAAGCTAAAAAACAATGGAGCTACAGAGCGTTATTCTTGGAGCATAAAAATTATCTCATTTATATGTCTCTTTCGAGAGCTTAGTTACATTTAAAACTACTGCCGTACGACAGGATTATGTAACGCAATTTTCAGTTACCCTGCATATTTCCGTCTCCTTCCGTTGAGTCAGTTCTTT
Organism: Vandiemenella viatica; assembly: GCA_031002005.1. Taxonomy (NCBI): domain Eukaryota; kingdom Metazoa; phylum Arthropoda; class Insecta; order Orthoptera; family Morabidae; genus Vandiemenella; species Vandiemenella viatica. The sequence continues at coordinate 116,206,291 of CM061919.1, read as the reverse complement.
GAAGTCTTATTACAGCAGCGGCATTTACATAGTTCGTTGAAGCATCGTTACGGAAAGCCCCTGGATAACCTAATGGTTGCGACAGAGAAGGAGATTGTAGTCCGCTGCCTGGGCAATAAAAAGTCTTTGAGACCGCAGCCCGTGTGGACAAAGAGCTGTGTGGTGCGGGTCCATTTCCTCGGTCTCGGACTTACAGGAAGCCGTTTGCATTTACGGCTAAAGGCGACTTTCAACACACCATGCAAACGACTGGCGCTCCTTTCTTTCCGTCTCTTTTATTCTTGTGCGTGGTCGAATAGTAAGACTGAGGGAAACCGTTCCATTAACAGCGCAGATATATTCAAACCGAGTAAATAATGTTGTTAATTAACATCTTAATAATCAGTTAGTAAATATAAAACAAAAGGGACGTAAGGAAGAAGGAAAGTTTTAATTTGTTGCCAAATGAGTTAGGAACTGGAATGGCTTATTGATTGATGTGAGTACACCCTAAACAGTGAAAGAATAAGAATGCGCAGAAAGCTTCAGTATATTCGTAAAGAAATTGATAACTGTTGTAGTGTTCCACTCGGTATGCCTCGGAATTTACTAATTTATAAACAATTTTATTAATCATCACAAAATAAATGATTGTGGGTGGGGTTCTCTTCCGAAGTGGTCCTTCACATTAGTACAAGTAAAACATAATATATTCAAATATTGATCTTTATACATGGAGAACAAACTTTATTTGACGAAACAATTACTTGAATGGATAAATGGTTGTTCCCTCTCAGGTAATGGAATTTGCAGTTCATGGGTTCTTTAATTTGGAGCTCGTTGTGGTCACCTTGTAGATGATTACGTACGTAGGAGTTACCGTAGTGTTGTGCAGCGCAATGAGAAGAGTCGTGTCGACGATCCCGGCAGAAACGATCAGCTGACGAATGTGCGGTGGACGCAGGCAAGCATGGCAGGTGTCTGGTGTGTCTCATCGCCAACAGCCGGCGGTTCGTCCTCACCCCTGGGGACCTCAGCCCTGCTCCGTTGCGAAGATGACCCGCTGCTGTCTTGCCGCGCCGAAAATCAAGTCGCTCTTGCGTCCAGTCCACGCGCCGAATATCAAGGGTTCATCCACAGTGCGCCGTACCTTCCTCGTTGACTCGCCTTGGGCGGGCCTTGTCCGCCTTCTCTCTCGCGATTGGCCAAACATATAACAAACATAAACAATTTATTAGCAACCAGCGGGAATGAATTCCATTGACTGGACATAAATAACCCCACCGCCAGCATCATTTTCCTGGTAGGTCATCCCCCTCCATGTAACCATAGTTCCTCTCTTCTGATTAGGCTGCACTTCCCACGTACAAGCAGTTTATTGTTAACGAATGTTTCTTTGCCCGCGACGTCTGCAAAGCGTCTGACGGCTCAGGTCCACAACACTTTATTAGGGGTTTGAAAGAAGTCTTTCATTCGTCGAATATCCAGACAGACTAACTCACAATGTCACACTGTGTCCATTGTTTTAACCAAACCCGCACTATAATCGAGAGCCTCTCCATCATTTCAGTAAATTAATGACGAACACATTAGGTAACACAAGGGAAGTCTGTTCTTTTGAACAACAACCAGACCACGCTACATTCTTTATTACGCACTTTCTTGTCGACGGAATTACAACCATTATCCTTTCTAACATTCGACAAGTAAGAGTATTAAATATTCCTTGCGATAACCTTGTCGGTCGAGAACTAGATTCAAATCAGATCAAACGAACTTATGAAAATTAAATACATTATGGCAATAAAACGACTGAATCTAACAATAACATTTCTTGTAACTGATAAACAATGAGATTTACAGAATGGGCCATCTCACTGTGAATATACTGATGAGCCAGAACATTATGATCACCACCCACCGTGAGAATAAGTGTCGTCTGTTGACGGTAGCGGGTACGTCATGCGATAAGGAAAGTATTATAAGTGGAACAGAGACTCAGAGGGAGTCGTTCTTGCGACGATAGGGGTGGCAAATGGGGAAATCCACTGACATAAGTGACTCTGCCAAATAGCAGATTGTTATGGCATAGCGGCTGGGAATAAGCATAGCGGAAATGGCGAGACTGGTCGAATGTTCACGTACTGCTTTAGTGTGCATCTATGGAAAGGAGTTGAAGGACGCTAAAACCATGAGTAGGCAACGAAGTGATGGGTGTCCAATAAGTGTAATATAAAATTTGTAATTAAATTAAGCACATGTTACATCTTAAAAAATCACTATTAATTACAACATATTCTCGAAATTGGCAGATATCGGACCGAAAGGTAAATTTTATTTTTACCTTTTTTATTGTTTTCAGTATTTCAAGCGCACATTTGACAAGAATTCTACCTTATCGGGCCCTTTTACGTAATTGAGCAACATGTTTTGAATACTGCAATATGAAGTTCACCTGGTTCTTCAGAGGAGTGAGTTGGTAAGATACTACAATGTAAAATAGCAGTTAACCTGCCGATGATGGTTTACTTAGATGTGAAATATTTCCACATTTTTATTCCTCGACGCAAATATCAAATTGTTTTAAATGTATTGCCTCAGTAGAGATAAAAAAATAATTATGCAACCAGTGTTTTTCGGTTTCAACACCACAAAACTTTCTCCATTAAAACTCTCGGCAACTTTTCAAACCAACATTTGATTAACCAACCAAAGAAACAATGAACAAGTAACTATACTGACATTTGTGCTTTGTAAACGACAAAACAGCTTATAAATGTTTCTTTATTTCGAAATTAGCAACGAAACCAAATGTTTGTAACTGAAACCTACGAATTATTCTATATAAGTTATAACAGATTTTCCATATTACTTGATAGTCAAATATCACGTTTGTGAAGGATGTCCAGCCCACACTGCTTCCAGAGAGCATTATATAAAGTCATCTTATTGCCTTTAAAGACGTTCGCCGCTTAATACTGTGTGGCTAAGCTAGATACAAGAAATTTTAGAAAAGTAATTCCAGCAACAAGAAACAGGTGTGGATGTATATTCACACATGCTGTACACGTGGATGGTATTTAATTATCAAGCACTGTGTGAAATTCAATATTACGTAATCTCGGCTGGAATTTGGGATGACGCTGGTTCAAATCCCAGTCCAGCCATCCAGATTTCGGTTTTTCGTGATTTTCCGAAATAACTCCAGGCGAATAATGCCTTCAGAAAGTCATGAATGCTCTCCCGCTCCTTGTCCCAAGTATTTCCCACCTCTAATGACTGCTATTAGCGGGACTTACAGCCATAAGAAATGGTAACATAAACCTAGTATTTTTAACTGAGATTATACATTAAAGCAACTTGAATGTGTGAGTTATGAAAATCAGTGAATCATAATGAATCTGACTGGCACAAACAGATGGCATCTTCAGTTTTTGTTCTTCGCGTTATACAAAACTGGAAAGAGAATGTAAGTTTATTGAGGGAGAGCAAGTAATAAAGTGAGTTTAGTAAGACGTATTTTATAAGAGCGAAGAAACCAGAGCTGACTTAAGGAGGTAACTGTAGAGCGATCACTCTGAGAATATTATTGTGCCGTGTGCGATTTATTTCAAGATCGGGTGAAGACAAAAAAGTGCAGGTAAGCAGAAGTCCAACGTCGAAACATGCTCCGTTACAGGAATTTCAAAAGGAATACATATCTTAATTCTAGACGCTTCGCAGCATATTCGATTGTTACTGGTTTTACAAGAAGACTTAAACGATATAGAACTTAGGTAACGTTATAAAAAATTGAATAAAAACTTTTCTATTACATTCAGTGTATACTAAAATGACTCTGGCGTGACCACAAAAAAAAAAAAAAAAAAAGGAGAAACTGAAGATGCGTAAGACTAATAATTTATTTACCTATCAATGTTAAAATAAAATAATAAACAGTGACGGATTTTTTGGATTGCTTAGTGATCTGGAGGATTTTGATGAGTTTGGTCGGACTAAGTAATGTCATTTAATACACAGAAAATTGAATACATGATTCCGTCGAGAAACAGGTAAACCAACGGATGTAATTACGTTGCCATGAGAGCAGCTGCAGAAGGCGATTAGTTTTAATTACCTGTGAAGTTTAGTTGGGGAAAATGGAAGGAATGATGAAAATATAAGTGAAAGAGGGAGAGACTAAATTTTTTTTAGGAAATATAAGAAGTCTTTGGAGCAAAAATGGCCGGAAGAATTTTCCCTATCCTTACTGTTTTTTAGTCATGGACATAGAAAAAACAATACGTCAGCAAGACACAGGCAAACGACATGACATAACTCATAAGCAGGATAATAGTAACGAGATTTGCAGGATAAAGAATGGAACAAGTTGGAGACTCAGTCAGGATAATAGTAACGAGATGTGGTAGGATAAGAAATGGCAAAGTTGGAGACTCAGTCAAGGTAGAAATGCTGCAGAGAAAGATAGATATGGCATGGCTATAATAGGTTTGTCTCGTAAAGAAAATGAGCAATGTAGAATATCAAGAAACGATGATAAAACGAAAACAGCCAAAAGGAATACCACCAGGTAGAAACTAGGGTGAAACGATTGGCGCACAATGTTAAAAAAAAAAAAAAAAAAAAAAAAAAAAAAAAAAAAAAAAAAAAAAAAAAAAAAAGAGAAGAGAAGAAAATAATAGTCCAACGTGGAGACAGAAAGGAAACTGGAGAGCCTTAACCAGATACAGGTATGCAGGTATGGAAGAGAACCTTGGATGAAACTAAAAGCAAGGTGTTGTTAATGATGAATGATATCATTATCACTCAGAACTTCAAACTAGTGTTGTGTGGTAGGTGGAAGGTAATGACCGATCGAGGAGATTTCCCCAGAAAGGAAGGGACCCTCCGTAGCCACTTGTCGCCTCGAATTGGCTGCCAGTTGGATGAGCTGCGGGCGACCTTGGCTGCTGGGCGGGAGCTCGGCGTGGTCGACGTGATCTGAACAATGGTTGGGCATACATAACAGGGCACACCTCAGACACGCCAACTGAGCGGACTCAAATCAGAAAACAGTCACCAGTCCTACATCTCGGCATTGCAACACACAATTTACAACCTACATCCTCATTTATCTGCTTAATGTATTCTAATCTTTGTCCCACTGATACATTCAATAACAAATTTACTATAGTCTTGTATCCCTAATAATGAAACCCAGCAGCCCGTCTCTTCTTTCTGTGACACTCATACACAAACTAGTTTCATCTATTAGGTGCTATCCATATATTACGTAACACGTCATATTCGTGCGACCCTTCCTCACCCCTCCCTGCCGTCACATAATCAAACTCGTATATAGAGTACATTTCACTTTTAAAGCGGTCTAGTGGCTCAGTGGCTAAGACGTCTGACTGGAGATCGAAAGGTCCGTGGTTCGATTTCGTGTCTCAGCAAGGATTTTGAAATGCGACCTTTACTGCTTACTTTGTAATGTGAAGCACGCCAGAAAGCATCCCAGTTAAACTATAGGTCCCCTTTACTCGATAGGATTACCGGATTAGGCTAAAGTAGCCACGGTAGAGGCGCATGCGCGGCAAACAGAAACTCTGCTAAACCGGAGGCCGAACTAAACTTCGAGATCTCCCAGAGAATAATGCAGTACACATTATTGTTTTTATTTTTTTTTTATTTATTTATTTGGCCTTCAGTCATGGTGACCATGTAGACAGCTTCTAGTGTTTACAATTATTTTACATAGATGGTTACCAAGATTTAATTTTTTACAAATATTTTACATAATTATTCTACATATATATTTAGACACATGCAATTTTGTTGTTTACTTATACATGTTGTTACAACATTTAACTCATTCTTTGGGTATCACTATTACATTTGTAGGTTTCACTGTAAATTTTCACTTTGCGCTAACATACCTACGTTGAAACCTTGCAAAGAAGAGGTAATCATTAAAAGTTTATATTAGCAAGTGTTTTGTTCTGTACATACAGATTTACAAATTTCTACCGAGCGTGGTTGGTGAGCGGTAACGATCTGGCCTCGCATTCGGGAGTACGCAAGTTCGAATCCCCACCCTACCATCCAGATTTGAGTTTTTCATAATTTCCCCAAATCGCTTCAGGCGAATGCCGGGATGGTTCCTTCAAAAGGTGATGGTTAAATTCTTTCCCGTTCCTTGCTCCATTCCTTTCCCGCCTTTCCGTTGACTAGGCGTAAAGCCATAAGCAAAAAAAAAAAAGGACCTTAAAAGGCTATGGCCGAATTCCTTCCCATTCCTTGCCCCTGTCCTTTTCCGCCTCTATTGACCTCGAAGTCGACGAGGTGTAAAGCTATACGCGAAAAACAAATAAACAAATTAATTTAGCACCCTAGGTCAGTATTTGAAAGTAAACTATTTCTAGGTAAGTTTGCGAGCGTCCAGCAGTGTCAAAATCTACTCCCTCGTTTTAATTTGATTATAATATACACCACCATGAAATCCTTCAATGTTACATAATATTTCACTTCTTGAAAAAACTTTTCTCGTTCGTAGTATTCCACTTTTGAGGTCGGCTATGTCCATTTGAAAGAAGCATTCGCCTAAAGAGATATCGCATAAACTAAAATGTCAGTACCAGGTTCGGGAATCGAGACCGAGCACTTATGTTGATGAGGCGCTGTAATTTAAATATAGGTGTCTGTACGCTCCCTCTCAGTTAACTGTGACGTAATGGACAACTGAGTTAAGCTGCGTATCGATTATGTGCTGCTGCCGCGCGAGCCACGTTTGATCGCGGCTAGCCTGTTTATTTGCCGCGCAAGCCATTTCTGAAACAGCGCGGCAGCCGCGCTCGGCAAGGCAATACAGTTACGATCATATATTGCGAAGCAACCATGGCCGTTTCACGTTCACGAATAACTATCGCATTCATTGTAACGATCACACTGAACTCATGAATCCTAAACGAAAGGTTCATTGGTGGACGCGGAAATTGTACATAGACGTTGTCCGGATGGGAGACATGAGATATGAAGCCATTAAGGATACTGTAAAAAAAAATTTTGAACAGAGGTCTAGCTCTTAAAATCGCTAACTGAGTAAGGTGTGAAGAAAATAAACGTTTATTTTCGAGAGGCGGTTTCACTCACTAAAAAATTAGCGATAACTTAAAATTTCTAACAACACGAGACTCGTATACTAACTTGCGAGTGCAAAGTAATCAATTTCAAGAATAGTTTCAGACGTTTGCGACGCATTATGCAAAGCTCTGAAAGATTTTGTAAATGGAAGTAGATAAAATGCAGTTTGTTTTAAAGTGTTTATTGCATAAGAACGAAGTTTTTCTCGGCGTTGAGAATTGATATAGACTTCTCGGAAGACCTTGATTACTCGGCTAGTCTACCGAGAATACTATATTCAATCCACACGATATTTCGGCGATCTGAAACTCCGTCGCCATCTTGTGGTGAAGACGTTTTTATTGTTGTTGAATTTTCGCTTGTCATTCTTAATAAGAACTTTTTTCTTACTTATGATAAGAGAAAGATCATTTTCTTCTTCAAGTCAGAAATAGGTAAGAAAAATGCTGAAATTATCTCCTTTCTTGCATCAAGTCTCAGCGTTTTGCAAATCTACTATTCCACAAAAAAAAATTTTTAACACTGTACAACTGTATTAAAATGCGACACTTTTTCGCTATCCATCATAGAATTTTTGTCACTTTTGTTGCTCTAGCCGATACGAACAACGACACATCCATGTTAACTGGGATCACAACGCGGCATATCCTGTCGTGCCTCGCGCGGATACAGCGTATGCATTACGCGCGGCGGCCGGGCAACCCCATACGCGGGTATTTGCCGCGCAATTTTAGGGAAGCGTTACAAAGTTTTGAAAACATCAGGAAATATGAACGCTGCTAGCGGGCTACGGCTCGAAGTTTTTTTTGTCATCTTTGACTAAGAAAAACAAGGGACGCGCCACGCCGTCTAATGGACCCCCTCACACAAAAACACTCATTGTATAACGGCTGACGGTTAGCAGGCTTGCTGACGTCTGCATGTAGAGAACAGTGGTTCTATATACCCCACCCCACTCTCTGCCCTTGATGAAAACCATAGCACGATGGCTGATACATTAGCTTTCAATAAATCAATTCGCCTCTCTCCGGACAAGCAAGAAAACAACAGAGTATCTCGGACAATGTAAGCATTCACAGTCTTCAATAAGCTGTAAATGAATAGATGCAGGTGGATGAAAGCTGTCATAATACACTAAATCTATCGTGCTTGGAAATATTTTTTTTTTTTCACAGAGAGGTTTGAATTAGTACTTACAGAACTTTCTAACTAGCGTAAATGAATTTTTAGTACACGATATAGATTTTGCATATAGCTTTGCATAGGGCTTATCATTGTTCATGCCTTTTGATACTATATGTTGGTAGTAGCGGAACCGAGCTTGCAGAATGAGCGGTGCCGTACTGTTCCGTTATTAAATCTTGTGACTGTTTTTGCGTATCGTCACGGGTATAGAACAGTTCCAGGTTTTAGGTTCACAGATTATGACCTGATCTGACCAAATACGAAAGTGACCAGTGTTTGACCCGTAGGGTGAATAAAATCTCTTGAACTTGAAAAACTCAGAAGTGTTAATAGACGTAGGTGTTAAACGTGGGCAGGGACGATCGCGCCATCGTATATTGTTTCAAAGGTCGTATACTCGAAGTTGCTGAAATATAAACTTGACTTGTATTTGACCCTTAAAGTTCACTCTGCAAAATTTGAAGAATTTTTTTTTTGCTTCGAAAGAATCACGCTGTTTTTATTGATAGTGGGCAAACATTTATTATGTCCAGAGAGCTTAATAGAGATTCCAGATTGTTAAACAGTTTAGCAGCTCCGAAGAAATGAATTGCCAGAATACTCGGATCGGTAACATATTTAGTCCGATTTCCTCTTTAAATAACCTAATAGCTCACGTACAGCGAACATGAACAAAGACCATCAACGAAAGTCGTCAATAAAATATGTAAAAAGCGAATAAATGTATAAACTTCGGTCAAGCAATAACATTAGCGAAAGTTTTAATTAAGGTTGGAATGACAATTGGCATTCGTGGTTATAGCAGATACCACGAGTAAGATAAGTCTTTTTTAAAGTTTTTTATGTTGCTTTCATTAGCAACATATTACTTAAAAGCGGTTCCGGTTTTTCAAACGAAAACTTTATATATATTTTTTTAATTCTGAAATGCTACGAAAAGCAAACTTAATGAATGTATTGTAGCAATTAATTTTGTAGCAATTGCTTAACTATTAAATTAGGGAGCTAACCTCGAATTTCTTTTAATGGTATCTCTGGTGGCTGTTAATTTTCGAGCGAAGGCTGACACGTGACAGCGTTCTACAGCCAATAGCTGTCGAGGTGAGTGAGTAAGTGAGCTTAGGAAATTATACAGTAGATAACCGAGGTGCAATTCCCGGTCAGGTCATCCATATTTCGATTTTCCTTGTTTTTTTCGAAGTGAATGGCAGGGTGGTTTTCCACAAAGGAAATGGTCGATTTCCTTCCCCTTCCTCGTGCCCAATCCTATTCCTCGACGAAGAGCCGTTTATCTTAAGGCAGTCGGAGTAAAACTACAAGAAAAGTCAGCAGCTATGTCAATCTATCAGTCTCGCCTGTACTCGGTCGCATTGAGCCTTCACGATCTGAATACATCTCTGGAATTCTTAAGATCACCCAACTTAATAGACTTGAGTCTGAGATGTAGCGGTTATGCAGATAAGTTTTGTATCATTCTGTCCATGTGACGTTGTTTTGAGGGCAAAAAATGGTGCTCAACATTTTCTAGGTTTTTGAGGAGATATGCTTAAATACTGTAGTCATCATTGAAGCACACGAGTGCTGAAATGTACCCTCACCGTTGTGGTGTATCTGTTTTTCGTGTTTATTTTTCGCGGATTTTCGATGATGTAATAATTAAAGTCCGTGGTTCGGATTTCATGTTAAACTGTAGATCCCAGAGGAAATGAACTGGCCGTTCTACCTCTGACACAATGGTTTAGTATGCCATCTTCGGGAGGATCCAACCAAGCTTCGGGTTGTGGACTAAGTTAAGTTAAGTTAATCATTAAAGTAGGGAGGTGATTGTTGGCAAGGAACGGAAATATCTTCGACCTTGGCTGTTTGGAGCAATTTGCCGGAATTCGCTTGGGGTGGTTTCCGGAAACCATGAAAAACTGAAAGATGGTTGACTGAACTGAGGATCAAAAAGCCGGATCCTCCCGAATGCTAGGTCCAAATACAGTATATGCCGTTTACAGAAGCAAGCTTAGTTTGATAACATGATGAATAATTTTTTTGTCAGAAAAGGCAATTTTCACTGTTCGACGGCACACCACGCAGCAGTGACTCCCGATTAGGCATGAAATTTAATCACCCTTTCAATTGTTATCACAATTATAACATTTTATCATTTTTACGCTGCTTTGGCCAAGCAGACCTTGGTGTGAATAGTAATACGGTAAATAAACGGTGTTTAAACTTCAATGTAAATTTGTGTGTTTTTTAAATCTAATAAAGTATGTTGCCATAAATTAAATTAATATAATTAATTAAGTGTATCCAGAATAGAAATTCATGTCAATTCAAAGTAACAATTCAGCTGCCGCCCAACCGTTAGCCCATTATTCCTTTGCTAACATAATGTTATTTAATTTCTCAGAATCCCAGTTTATCAATCAGTAAGGAACACGTCAATATATAACCTCAAATTTTTCAACATTGCATATTTACTAGTCTAAACCTGTGTGAGCGTTTTCTATCATGTCCAAGACGTCTGTTTTCGTTGAACTGTTGTGTGTACGTGAGTGGAATGTTTTACTGGTTTCAGTTATTTCTCAGATAGAACAATAACTCAAAAATTATGCCTAGGTATAGAAAACAATATGATATTTACGCTTATTCTCGCCAGAATGTTTGTTGTTACAGGTGCAATTTAAACTTGTGGTGTGACAGCGTCACCCACAACGAATATAATTTAATTATATTCATTGTGGGTGACGCTGTCACACCACAATATACCTGCTACCCAATCAAAATAAAATTATGCCAATAATTTTATTTACTATTCTAACCCTACAGTTGCATCAAAATCATTGCCTACACTATAGTTTCATGGTTCCAGCTCACTCGAACTATCGCATACATGTGACCTCTTTAAATATGTAAATACGACACGTGACTCTGGTTAACATAAATAATGAAATGTCTTATCCTAATATGCAAAGTAAAACATCATAAAACATTGACAGGTACATAGATGTAAATGAACGACAAAATAGATCTGTTCAATCAATAAACAAAAAAAATGATGTAAGCACAAGATATTAACATTAAAACTAGACAACTCAATTAATTATTTACAACGGGCTATGCAAATCTAGCACATGTGTTGAAGTTAGATATAGCAACAACAAGAATAAAGAATGCACCGAATGTCCATTATCAAGGCCGACACAAGTATGCCGAAACCACATAACATGAAAATCAAATGGAAAAGAAAAATCTTCCGCGAATTTACATAATTTAATCCTTCCGCGAATTTACATAATTATCCATACAATACAAAAGAAAGACGGTTCTCGCAAAATGAACTATATTATGCTTTCCAAACTACACTCGTAGCAAAGACATTATAGCGGTGAAACTAAGCGATCAGCTGTTTCCACTTTGCCCGCTCTGTTGTTGTCAGTAAGCGCTGTCCCGTTAAGCTTGCGGCTCAGGCTACCTGTTTTCGTTTAACCTGATTGCAATCCTTCCAGGAAAACTGGCGGTCGGCACAGCTGCTATTCCAAACAGCTGAGCGTCCTTTACCTGTTCTCGCTGCGTTAGCGCTACGCTTGTTAGGCAATTACGTGTCTCAAGACTGACACTCTTACTTTCTAAAGATATGCTCTACGTTATTACCTAACTAAATGTACATTGATCCTTAAGCTATATTTACAAACATCCGTCCAGGAACTTGTAGCCTATGCTGTGTGAAACGGGCGCAAATTCCGGGCATTATGCGGGCCGAGCTCCGTTCTGCCGTCGGTCAGCATGTAGCAGTTTGGGGAGATAATCCGCGCTACTGAGAACGGTCCCGAATACAGCAGAAAGAATTTGGAAATTAATTTTCGCTGTGCGTCAGACGGGGTCATAGTCCTAAGTAGCACCTGCTGCCCGACGCTAAACGTTTGCGTCCGCAATCCGTCGTGCTTGCGTTGCCGCTTCGTAGCTTTCTCTACCAAGAATTCATGTGCTTTCTTGATGTCATCCTCGGGATTCTTCTCGGGTTGATCCTTTGGGTAACGCAACATCCTCTCCGCCAGCATGGGTGCTTGCGTTCGGAACTGTAGATCCACGGGACGAAAATTTGTTGCGCAATTTACGGTGTTATTGAAGTATTCCTCGATCCTCGGTATGTGCTTAACCCAGGAGGCATGATTATCTCCAATTAATGTCCTTATGTACACGCTTAATTGTTTCATGAATCGTTCGCTATTATTCGATTGCGGATTGCGGATTGACGAATAAACGACTCTGATTCCTTTCTCCTCTAAAGCCTTCTTCCACTTCGGGCTGGAAAATACGCTCCCGTGGTCAGTCAACAGGGCTTTAGGGCGTCCACAATGCGGTACATATTTTTCTAAGATGATCTTCAGTGATCCTTTTGTATTCAGCCTTGCGACTGGGTACAATTTTACATACTTAGTGAAAGCATCCAGGACAAGAAATATGTGGCGGAACCCGCATCTGCCAGCCGGAATTGGCCCGTAGTGGTCCGCACATACCAACTCGTTTGGTCCTGTTGGCACCATATGTGCGTACGGCCCAGCTGTCCTCACATTCGGGTGTTTCGCCTTCTGGCACATCTCGCATGTGCGAGTGCACTTTGCCACACTCCTCCGGAGTCCTTTAGTGAAATATTCTCCGCGGATAGTTTGGTATAGCCGTTCGGTACCTGGATGTCCGCACTGGATATGGTACGTACTTGCCACTGCGGAATTTAGTTCTTCCGGGAGCCATGCTTTCCATCGCGTCTCGGCATTTTCCCTACGGAAACAAACGCCGTTCTCCATGGTGCAGAGCATCGCGATGTTGCGGATACGTACTTCGTCCGCGCATTCTCCCCGTAACAAGTACGCCCGAACCTGTCTGATGTCCGCGTGCGCTTCCTGCGCCGCGATCAGCTGTTCCTTGAAACGGACCGAGGTCGTGCCATCGTCAAGTGTCATTGCCGCGACCAGTATCTCGTTCGCTCGCAGACGCTTTTGCTCCTCAGACGGATCGTCCCTGGCGTTGCGGCTCAGGTAATCCGCCATCACATTCTCAGTCCCTTTGCAGTATTCGATATGGATATCGAATTGTTGCAAAAACATCGCCCAGCGCGCGATGCGATTACTTGTGAATGTGGCGCTTCGGAGGAATATGAGAGCCTGATGGTCAGTCCTCAGGTAGGTGGTACTACCCCAGAGGTATTGTTTGAACTTCTGAATTGCAAAGAAAATTCCTAGCATTTCGATTTCACAAACAAAATACCTCCCCTCTGCCGGTCGTAAAGTTCGGCTTGCGGTTGCGACGATTCGCATGTTACCGTCTTCTCCGCGTTGGTTGAGGCAGGCTCCAATCCCCTGATAGCTTGCGTCTGTGTAGAGATAGTAAGGTTGGCCAAACTGGGGGTGGGCGAGACAGATTCGTTCCTTAAAGATCTGCTTTATCTTTAAGAACGCAGCCTCCTGTGGCTCTCCCCATTCCCACTTTTGTCCTGCTTTTAACAAACCATATAATGGCTGCAGAATCTTCGCAAAGTTCGGCACGTTCCCTCTATAATATGCACATACGCCGAGGAAACTTCTCAGCTCTTTTAACTTTGTTGGTGGCGTCATCTCCTCGATCTCTCGGATTTTATCCGGCGAGGGCGTAATACCATCGGGCGTGATCCGAAATCCGAGGTATTCTACTTCGTGCGTACACAAAGTGGCTTTGTCCGGCCTTAACGTGATCCCGGCTCGTGCCATTACTTGAAGCAACGTTTCCAGGTGCATCACGTGCTGTTGGAATGATTCCGACGCCACCAATAAATCGTCTACATAAATGGTACAAAACTCCTTAACTTCCGGTGGCAGCACGTGGTTCATGGCCCGAATAAATGCCGAAGCCGCGTCTTTCAGACCGAAAGGCAATTTGTTGAAGCACATTTGCCTCCCCTGAAATACAAATGCGGTATACGGCCGGCACTCTTCAGCCAGTACCACCTGGTTAAACCCGGAGGTTACGTCGAGCGTCGATAGCCATGGTTTCCCGTGAAACCGCGTCATCAGTTCCGGTATGCGTTCGGTCCGTTCACCGTCGGCCTCAATCCTCAAATTGAGCAACCGCGCATCCAGACACGGGCGAACAGATCCGTCCTTCTTCACGACAAATGTCATAGGATTTAAATGCATTGACGGGCGGGGCGCGATAATCCCATTCCTCTCCATCTCCGCGATTGCTACCTGGGCCGCCTGCCGCAACTTGTGGGGCACACTATAAGTCCGTCCCCGCAGTGGTGAGGTATCTGTTACTCGGAACCCGTGCGTGTAATCCTTTATCTCCCCAGGGCGGTAAGAAAAGGCCTGCAAATTGCTTGTCAGCATCTGGCAAAGCTGTTGCTTTTGCGCTGGCGTCAAGTTTTTGTTTCCCCGCACTTTACCGGTTAGGTCCTCTAATATGAGATCTCGCTCGTCAGCTAATGCGCATATAGCTCTTCCTCCGTGATTCAAATCGCCTTGGCATTCCGTGGTGTCTTGCATCGGTTTGGAACTATTTATTCCAAGGCTCTGCTCACAGGCCTCATGTTTCCAATGCAACACCTCCGGAACCAAATTTGTCACCGTCTTATTTCCCCAATCCATAATGACTTGACGTTTTGCTAAGAGGTCGCATCCAACGATCACATCTTGCGTCAAACCGGGTACTATAAGTAGTGGCAACATTAACTCGCTATTCGCGACTTTCACGGGGATTAGCGCTTGCGTGCTAACGATCTTTTCTCTCTTTCCTATTGCAGGAACCACCGTAACTTGCGTTGTGGGAATTACTTTTAGCCGCGGATTCTTATCTTTCAAGCGTAGCAGAAATTTCTTAGACATTACGGAGACAGACGATCCCGAGTCAATTAAAATATTCGCCCGTATGCCATATGCAATAATATCTACACGGGGACACTTCGCGCGCGCCATGAGGCTGTCGCCGGATACCATATCTTCTTCTTCGTCGATATTTTCCGGTCCTTCGCCGCGCCAATATTCCAAACTGCCGAGGCAAATGCTGTCGGCGTTTGCAGCGTCCCCCGAAAAATCTCATTGTGACGGCGGGGAGTTAGACGCGTTGCTAACGCCGCCCACATTCTTCTCCTGTCGCCTTTGCACACTATTTCCGGTTCCGCGTTTTCAATCGAGATCGCGTTCACTGGAAATTCTTGTGGATACGCGGATCGGTTGTTTCCCGACCGCTGATGATTTTTATCATCCTTCCACTGTGCATTTCCGTTCTTCCATTTCTTCCCTCCATTACGATTGCCGGAATTTTGATTGGAAGATTTCCCATTCTGTCCATCAGCATAGGAAGCTTTATTGCCGCCATGCGGTCGCTTAGACTCGCTTTGCGCTTCGCCATGGTTTCGTTCCGCGTCTTGTCTCGCCAGATTATCGGCCATTTTCCCGATTCTGTCTAGGTTACCGACGGTTTCTAGCAGTTCTGGTATCGTACGAATGACCACGGGGTTAATGAGTGACTGCACTTGTGGACCAAAGTGCGCGATCACCATCTCTATGAACTCTCCGTCCGTCATTTTGTCGTCGAATTGCCTACACTGCACCAGCAAAGTTTTCACGTAGCTTTCCATCGAATAATGCCACTTGGGAATGTACCTTCCTTGGTACAGCTTTATCCTCGCCTGGTTCTGGATCTTTTTCGACCAGAAGGTCTCAAGAAACAGGACTCTGAACTCGGCGTAAGATAAGTTAGTTTCGGACGCAATTTTCAGCCAGAGTCTGTCTGTTTCTGAAAATGATTCCTCGACTAACACAAGCTTCATGGAATCAGGCACTCCTTTGATTTCAAAATACCGCTCCATTTCGGTAAGATAAATCCTAGGATTTACGTCTTTGCGAGACCCAAAACGTGGCAACTTAAGCTCGATATTAGCTGCTGCGTACTGTGCGTAATTCGCGTGAACAATACTCCCGCTAGCGTTGGAATTACTCACTTCCTTCATCTTGGATTCCAACTGCGCCAGCTTTGAGTTAGTGTTCTGCACGAGTGTTTGCTGTGACGCTTGCAAATCCTGTTGTGCCGTTTGTACTTGTTCAACCGAACTTGCAACCTCCGACATCTTTGCATTTACAGCCTGCAAGCTTCGTTCAGTATTATCCTTAATCTCGTGGACAAATTCCGAGATCTGACCGAGACTCTGGTGGCTTTCTTGCCGCACGTGCTCGACAGATTTTTCGGTCGCGTCCAAACGCTTCGAGATTTCCGCGCTTGATTCCTGCAATGCAGTGCATGTTGCCTGAATCGTATCTGTGCGTCTCTCCAACACTGAAACATTCGCTCGCATCTCCGATTTGAATGCACTCATTTCACGGGTCATTTCCTCGCGAAAAACGGACAATTTTCCGTCCATGCCCTTCAACAAAGCATTTTGCGACTCAAATTTTTGATTTTGTGCATCCAAACGCTGATTTAGTCCTCCCTCAATGAGACAGAATTTTGACTTTGTGCATCTAATTTCTGATTTTGCGAAGCTATTTGTTTACTTAACTCCGCCAGCATGTTAAAAGCAGGTTTTGGTCTTGGGGTTGTGCGGTCGCCGGTGGCAATTCTACCGTTATTTGCGACGCACGTGTTTCAACTTCTGCCCGCATGGGTGAATTTTGAACGGTTTCATTGTCTGGGGTTGGAAAAATCCCTAACTGTTCCCCATCTAATGATGCATTTGAATGGATGCTACGCGTACTAGGAGTATCATTACACTCTTCGTTCGCCAACGGCATTTCGTGTACTTCCGGTGCTTGATCCATCGCGTTAGTTTGCTCGGAAATGTTACGAATAATTGATCGATCTGCCCTATTAATGGTGCGCGATCTCAACTTCATAGATTTGAACGTAAGATACAAACTTTCAACTCCGAACAATTTGAACAATCGACAACAAACAAAATACAACCGGCACGATTTAACTCGAAAAGTACAGCATTAAACAAATTTCGCGCATAAATCCCTTCAACATGAAATAAAACCCATCCAAA
This sequence comes from Vandiemenella viatica, assembly GCA_031002005.1. Taxonomy (NCBI): domain Eukaryota; kingdom Metazoa; phylum Arthropoda; class Insecta; order Orthoptera; family Morabidae; genus Vandiemenella; species Vandiemenella viatica. The sequence continues at coordinate 116,188,995 of CM061919.1, read as the reverse complement.
ATTAAACAACAAGGAAAAACAACGATGTTTCATGCGACACAAATACCTCAACACATGAGCAAAATCAGCATAAAGAAAAATCTTAACTTTTACCATGCATTAAAATTTCAAAAGCACTGACTCTATCTTTAATTTTAAACTAACCATGCTTGATGCAAGTGAACGAAAATATACTTGAACAACTGATTGAAATAAATCACACATTTAGATTTAAATCAAGCATGGCAAACAAAGCAAACAAATTTCAACATAAAACTTTATTCTAAAATAATAAAATGAATCAACACAGGTCACATCCATGGATTTTTTTAGACTTGTGAAATTCTCAAAATAATTTCGACTTGCAAAAGCCCGAAACGTTGGGTGCCAATTGTAATAGATACAATGGTGGCTGAAAAGGGGAGGTTTTTTTTTTTTTTTTATTATATTCAAGTTTATTAATTATTTAATCTTGGAACGTGTAAATAAATTGTAAATAATGAGGGTTGTCTGAATAGGTTAAATGTATGTTTAAACCAGGGCGGCCAAAGGTATAGTTTATTATAAATTAATTTTTCTGTAAACGCATGGCTCAGAACGCTTAAATATTGAAGGCTAGAGACTGCCATTTCGACCGTTGAGGTGGAACAATGGAGCAGGCGAGGCGACAAGGTGACGCCGGGCCAGCCCGGCTTGAGTCCCGTTGGAATTCGGTCAACGAACTACCCCACCTTGCCGCTATCCCGAAGGCCAAGTAGGAAACGCGCGAAGGAGTCAGCGAATGCGACGCGTGATATTAAACACGTGACGACGGAAATGTGTAGCTAGCCAATCCTGAACATTTATTGGGGGCTACAATACTAATTCCGTGGAGTTCTTTTACATGTGGCGAGCAACTAGCCGAGGAAGAGGAAGGAGCCATTTTTGAGAACACTTCTGTCCAAGACGAGCTGATGAGCAGGACGTGACTTGGGTCCAAGACGAGCTGGTGAACAGACGTGCTAGCCGGCACGCTCTCTGATGATCATTGTGGTTGATCATTTCTTGCTTTGGAAAGCGAGATGTCGAGTGGCATGCTTGCCATTATTTGGAAGTTATGCTAATAACGCGGTCGTAGCCGCTTATTTAGCTTCCATTGCTGCAGTGGCATTGTGTTTGTCGCTCACCATCACGGCGATGATACTATGGTAATGTACCAGAAACGACGGTCACTATCCAGTGGATTTTTTTTAACAGACTTATGTGCCCTTAAGCGACGCCTGGGTTAAGACTCTGCTCCCGCCACTTAAATTCTGAGCTAGCTGGAATTTATATTTCAATTCAATTTTTTTTAAGCATCTTGCTGTTTGTTAATTCAATTTTGATGCTTTTCATTCACTTTATACGGCGCCCCCTGGGATTTTCCTTTGTACAGTAAAATGTTAGCTTCAATTTGATGGCCTGTGTTGCCATGTTATTTCAATGTTAACTTTGCTGTTTTTATTACTTGTTTGAGATATTTCATTCAGTTTTGTTTGCTTACTCCGGCGAATTGTAAACGTCGGGTATTGCTTGTTTTTGCTGATCTAATTGTGTTTAACGTAACGTTAATTACTACCCGACCTTGTAAGGCCATAAGACTCAATAAATGAGGTTTTATTTTGTGTCTGAAATTCATGGTTCTAGTTAGTAACCTATTAGATCCCCTTATAGCATATTATATATGTATTTTTCATTTTTCAGGAATTATTTCAGATTTAATAATAATTCCCCCCTCCCCTTTTCAGCCACCATTGTATCTTTTACAAACTATAAGCTCAGGAGAATATCGGAAATCAAGGGGCTAATGTTTTCAACTTACAAGGCTGAACCGGTGCGACTCTTCTGCAGCTTCAAGTTAAATAAGAGTATTTCTTTAAATGTATTTTTAATGATATTAAGTAGAAATGTTCACATTAAGTATTTACCAGTCACTACATCGCTGATTTAAACAATGTAGTAAGAGTTCATTAGATTTCGACGCAGACATCTTGGATTCCTCCCCATTTCTTTCAACTTCTGTAAAATTAAGTACAGTATGTGAGAAGGGGGACCATTGAGCATCGGTTCGATGATCTATAAAGAATGTTATATTAAGACTTCATTAATTTTTTTGTCCTTTTTTATTTTTTTACGCTTCGATGACGTGGAGGTAAATAGGCGTTGGAAATGACGATGGGCAAGGAACGGGAAGGAATTTGGCCACTGGTGGAACCATCAGCCGTTCACCTGGAATATTTGCTGAAAACCATGGAAAACTGAAATTTAGATGATTGGATAGAGATTTGAACCCACGTCCTCCAGGCCCGAGCTTGAAAACTTAAATTTTTTGTCTTCAAATCTGAGAGCGATATCTACGGCGTTATATAATACACCAGAGTTTCATAAGTTCTGTTTGTACAGCGATATCGCAGGAACTGAACACCGTGAATGGAATCAATCAGTAATTTTAACAAAACACATCTATCTTTCTCGAGTAAGTAGGTGAAGAAATGATGCATATGTCCATTTGCAACATTAACCATGATTGTGTGTGCAATAAGCACTTTCGTTAAGTCGATATTAAGCTTCATCGCCTGAAGAACAGAGCGAGCACGTAGTATGGTTTCATTTCTCTACGTTTCACAAACGTTAGGCAAATGTCCCATTGTGTGCATTAATGAATTAACTTGACCTACACCTTGAAGCAAACTGATCGTGTAACGATGACAGCATGCAAACATTCAGAATGACGGTGCAACTAAGCGCCTAACGACTGTCGTGTTCCACTGCTTCTTTATTTTAAAAACTAGCGGAGTTCCCGGCGTTGCCCGCTATAGTTGGTGTAAATTTACCCGTACCCTATTTTGATTCCCGCAGTGAGAAACATTTGTACAAAGTTTCATAAAATTCGCGCCAACTTTTTTCGGAATTAAAGCAAACCTAGAATCAGCCGCTCCCTACCAAGAAACGGGTGAGTTGAAGTTTATTTGCACGAACACTATTTTCATTCGTCCGAAAAGAATCATGTCTATTAAGCTTCGTTTATTGATTAAGAAATTGCATTACTACATTAGTGAACAACGCTAGATTATGTTAGAAACTCACATTTGATTCAATTGGTAAGTGATATTATATTAAACGATCGAATTATTTATCGTAACATCTTTTTAAAAAGAAAACACATCGCGTATGTTCTCATTCTCTAAACTATAACTTTGCTGTAGTTTAAAAACCAAAAAAATTAAACCAAAGGTGTAACAAATGGAAATAATTGTTCCCCTTTTCATTCAGTAAGGTCATTAATTCCATATTAAACGGATAAGTTTCATTTCCGTGCCTCCTTACGCATATAGGAAATAATAGGTTCTTCTTTTATTTAGGATTTTAGGGATGGATGATGCCCAAGTCATTACAGCTGGGAGGTTATGGCCATAAGAATCGGTCGTCATTAACCTTTTGAAGGAACCCATGGCAGCAATCGCCTGGAATGATTCGGATTTCGGAAGACGACAGAAAATCGAAATCTGGATATTTGGACCGTCGTTCAAGCCAGCGTCCTCCCGAATACCAGGCCAGAGAACTAACCTAGCGCTCATTCTACTGGCTCAGTGAGAAAATAAAGACACTTAGATTATCATTCAAAACAAAGCTCGAAGGAAACACAAATTTAAACTATAACAGCAGCAAATACACTGAAGAGCCAACAAAACTGGTACACCTGTCTAATATCGTGTAGGGCCACCGCGAGCGAGCAGAAGTGCCGCAACACGACGTGGCATGGACTCCACTAATGTCTGAAGTAGTGCTGGAGGGAATTGATACCATACATCCTGCAGGGCTGTCTATTAATCCGTAAGAGTACGAGGGGGTGGAGATCTCTTCTGAACGGCACGTTGCAAGGCATCCCAGGTATGCTCAATAATGTTCATGTCTGGGGAGTTTTGTGGCCAGCGGAGGTGTTTAATTTCAGAAGAGCGTTCCTGGAGCCATTCTGTAGAAATTCTAGACGCAGGGCCGGCGCTAAGAATTTCGGGCCCGGGGTAAAATGGGTGACCTTTTTTTTTTTAGCTCTACAAAATGGCCCGGCGACAATGGGCTTGGCTTCATGGCCTGAGGGCCCCTATAGTCGGTGATCGGGCCCCCTATCAGCCGGTGGGGCCCGGGTACTTTTGATCCGCTTACCCCCCCCCCCCCCCTAACGCCGGCCCTGTCTAGACGTGTGGATTTCCCAAGTCAGTCTGAATACACAATGGACATGGATGGATGCAGGTGATCAGCCAGGATGCCTACTTATGGTCGTGTATCAGGGATCCCCTGTAACTCCAACTGCACACGCCCCACACCATTACAGAGCCTCCACCAGCTTGAACAGTCCCCTGCTGACATGCAGGGTCCATGAATTCATGTGGTTGTCTCCGTACACATCTATCCGCTCAATACAATTTGAAACGAGACTTGTCAGACCAGGCAACATGTTTCCAATCATCAACAGTCCATTGTCGGTGTTGACGGTTCCAAGCGAGGCGTAAAGCTTTGTGTCATGCTCACAGCAAGGGTAACGAGCGGTCATTCAGCTCCGAAAGCCCATATCGATGGTGTTTCACTGAATGCTTCGCACGCTGACACTTGTTGATGGCCCAGCATTGAAATCCGCAGCAATTTCTGGAAGAGTTGCACTTCTCTTATGTTGAACGATTCTCTTCAGTCGTCGTTGGTCCCGGTCTTGCAGGATCTTTTTCCGGCCTTAGCGATGTCGGAGATTTGATGTTTTACTGGATTCCCGATATTCACACTGCACTCGTGAAATGGTCGTACGGGAAAAATCCCGACCTCATCGCTTCCTCGGGGATGTTATGTCCCACCTCTCATGTGCCGACTATTACACCACATTCAAACTCACTTAAATCGTGATAACCTGCCGTTGTAGCAGCAGTAACCGATCTAACGCCTGCGCCAGACACCTGTTGTCTTATACAGGCCTAGCCGACCGCAGCGCCGCACTCTGAGTGTTTACATAGCTCTGTGTTTGCATACGCAGGCCTATACCAGTTTCTTTTGCTTTTCAGTGTATATTCGTTGGCATACCTGACATATGTAAGCAAACAGGTAGGACCTATTAACCCTTTTCAAACGGCCAGCAACCAGGCTGCATTGTTATTTCTTTTATAAGAGGAGTACAGAAAACCTTGGAGATACACGTTATTACTAAGATTCTTACTAATAAAAATGTTAAACCATCAAGAATTTGCGAAAGACTCTCAAGATAGTTTGGTGAAGAAATGTTGTTAAACGTAAGTATCTATCAACAGAGTAAAGATTTCAGTGATTGCCAAAATGTGTTGATGATGAAGGTCGGGACACGGTGATAACAGATATATTTTTTTGCTCAAGGTAGCCGGAAGCTGTCCCAATATATGGAAACGATTATCAGGAAAACTGTATTGATAGTAGCTAAATATGTACGCAGCTAGAATCCTAAGGAGTTTTCCTATTGATAGTATAAGCTTCCGTCCTTGCCTTCGTCCCCGAGATCGAAATGATGTCTCCTTCGGTTTTTCGCCTACTTATGTATTATCGTCATTTATTTAATAACGTATGGTACTAATTATGATGAATTAACAGCGAAAGTATTTTTTTCACGTAGTTTCCACATTGCATCACTCTGTAAAGTCTGTAAAAAATGCTGTGTCCACCTTTCTTTTTGGTTGTGGCTTTACACCTCTTCGCCGTCGAAGTCATTAGAGGTGTTTAAGGATTGGGGGCAAGAAATTGAAGGAGTGGACCACTTCTTTTCTTAATTTTTATAAACGATCTCAGTAACAACGTTAATTGCAGGATGCGATTTTTTGCTGATGATGCACTTATTTATAGGGAAGTGAGGTGCTCTGACGATTGCTTAGAAATTCAGCGCGATCTGGATGTTATTTCGGAATTGTGCCGTAAATGGCAGCTTACACTTAACTGCAAAAAGTGCAAGGCAATGCAAATAAGTAATTAAAAAAAACTTTTGCTCACGAGTAGAAAGTTAACAATCTAGTTGTTGACACGGTAGATTCCCTGAAGTATCTAGGCGTAACAGTACAAAGCAACATGAAATGGGACTTGCACGTAACTTCCGTCGTAGGTAAAGCTAATTCTAAACTACGTTTTATAGGTCGTATTTTGAGAAGTTGTAATGCTCATACAAAGCAAATAGCGAACGAAACACTAGTGCGTCCGCAATAGGAATACAGTTGTGGAATTCGGGATCCGTATCGCAAGGGATTGACTGACACGTTACAGACAGTACAGAGGAGAGCCACTCGATTCGTGACCGCTAGTTGCAGTCCTTATGTAAGTGTCACAGAGACAGATACGTGGGTTGCGCTTGGATTGTTTGGCGGACAGACGACGTCGTTTTCGTTTGAATTTGTTGGAGAATATGCGAAAATCTTTCATTTACGAGTGCAACGAAATTCTTCTTCCGCCAACCTATTTAGGTCGCAATTACAGGAGGGATAAGATTCGAGAAATAATATGCTGTACTGATACCTTTATGTGTTCTTTCTTTCCTCATTCTGTTCAGGATTGGAATGCACTGAATTAGGATTGGTGCTTAGCACCATCTGCCACCCACAGTAATTGTGAGTATAGATGTTGATGTAGATGTAGAGTTTGGCCATGGCCTTTTGAAAGTACCGTCCTAGCAGTCGCCTAGAGTGATTTCCCAAAATCATGGAAAACCCAGGTCATGATGGCCGGACGGGAATTCGAAACCGCGTCCTCCCCCTCGTTAAGTAGTTTTTAACATATGTCAGATTATATGTAAAAGAAATTGATTTCCTGCTAAGTGACGTAGTGTGATGGTTCATATCACATATTTTAAATCAGAATCCAAGATTTCAGACAATGAAAAAATCTGCATAATTTTCAAGTCATGTCAGATTAAAATCTGTTCTGAACACCAAACATATGTAGTTTCCTCGTCCGGCACCACGTAACATACCGTTAAAAACAAAATCGGTTTAGTAGTTTCTGTATGATGCTGAAGCAAATAGACACTGCCCCGATTTATATAACTGTATCGGTGAAAGTTAACTGTTTCATTTTAGTTTGTAATAAATAACGTATTTTAATTTAAATCTGGCTGAGCCTCGTATTTACCTGCTTGTGGCTTTTGCCCTGTGAATGTGACACGCTCGCCGTTGCGGAGCAGAGGTGTGGGCGTTGGAACGGAAGAAGGAAGGGGGGCTTCATTGGCAGCGATTACGCAGCGCCACAGGCTTTAAAGCCGCGCTGGTGTTTCAGCCAGGCTCAAACAACTACACTACACTGCTTTCAGTCTAGGTTTACACACAGCGTAAGTGATGTGAAGCTGGTAAAGCACCATCAATTGAAGCATCATTTTTAGGGTTGCAAAAACGCAACTCTTATAATTTTGTCATGTCCTTCCGTATATTAAAGTCTCAAATACTAAATTAAAATATGGAATCTCGGGGGGGGGGGGGGGGACATTAATATAAAAAAATCGCGAATTCGATCGATTGTGGTGTTCTTAAACAGATATCCAGAATTCAATGAGGTTCCAGGTTATTTTTATTTCGTTTTCTGTTTCGCGAGATAGGACTCTCCTCCTTTTATTTTCTAACCATCTCACAGAAAAAACTGGAAAAAATCAAGCGATGACACTTAATAACAACCTACAACAAAAATTGTTTTAGATTGGATACATTGACAATATTTATTACAGAGGTAGAATGGGAGTTACTAAAATGGACAGAATAAGAAATGAAGTGATTAGATGCACCATAAAAGAGGAACCCCTGCAGGAAAGGGTAGAGAGGATCAGACTGAGATGGTATGGACATGTAAAGAGAATGGAGGTTCAGAGAATCCCAAGAAAAATCCACGAGATTAAGATGCATGGTAAACGACCCAGAGGAAGACCAAGAGATGGCTGGCTAAAAGGAGTAGAAAAGAGAGGACTGGAACAAATTGGTGACAGAGAGGTTGTGGGATGAAAGAAGCAAATGGAGAGGGTTGTACATGAAGCAGACCCGGCCAGAGGCTGGAAACTGTTAATGATGATGATGATGACAATATTTATTAGATTTTTACATTATTCTATTAACAACAAACTATATTTTGCAATCCTTGTGTCTAAGTAATAAGGTATTTTTAATTAAAGAAGACATGCAAAGAGAACACTTTTAAATGTTTATAAATTTTACGAATACAAAAGTATTATCACAACGATATTTATTGACTCATTCGAATGTGTTTCTGTGCGTTAGTATATAAACTTTGCAGGAGATCAAGGTAATCAGAAGCCTACTATAAAACCTATTGCATGTCCGACACACATTTTTTGGGTAATTTTTAAATCTCCGTGATTTGGTTTCCTGTTTAAAATGTAGATCCTCAGAAAAAAGGTATTGTGCGTCCTGTTTCTGATATTGGCTTAATACACCTGGCTAGGGATTTTGTATATATCGTTTCCTTTTCGTCCATAAATTGGATTGTTTTAAGAGTTGTTTAATTTCCTAATAAATACTTAGATCAATGGTGTATGAAGGGTAGTAAATGAAAAGTGTGGCGGAGGGTGCATTGCACCTATCCGGAAAGTTAATGGTTTGGAAGGGATATACGAGATATGGCAGGAGTCGCCCATGAGCTATAGTGAGGAAAGATGCCAGCATTCGCCTGGAGCGATCTGGGAAAACCATGGGAAACCCCTATCAGGATGGCCGGAGTACTTTATCGAAGGCTACTCCTGCCGGATTTTATGTTTACTCGATCGGTATTCTGTTAATGTGACGTTTAATTTTTGAGACAGAAAGGGGGACTATTCCACCAAATTCATCGAAGTAGGTATGTCTCGAGCGTTTCGCGCCCTATAATTAGGTCACGCGC
>CM061919.1:116006842-116179124 GCA_031002005.1 Vandiemenella viatica | reverse complement strand
CTGGAAAACTTTATTTTTTTTTTTTTAACGCCTCGTCAACGGCTAAGGTCATTAGAGGCGGGATGGGACTGGGGACTAGGAATGGGAAGGAATTCGGCCATGGCCTTTTTAAAGGAAGCATGCCGGCTTTCGCCTGGAGTGATTTGGGGAAACCATGGAAAACACAAATCTGGATGTCCGGACGGGGAATCGAACCCGCGTCCTCCCGAATGCGAGGCGAGAACGCTAACCACTCACCCACCACGCTCGGTCTGGTGGAAGAATTAGGAGAGATGCACATGGAAGGGAAAATATGACCATGACCTCAAATTGACACTCGATTTCAGGCATAAGGTTGTAGGAAGATTTTTTTTTTCGTAGGTATGGGGGTCAGGGATTGGAATAATTTATCAAGAGAAATGATGAATAATTTACCAAAAATGCTAAAAGAATTTTAAGTTTAAATTAGTAAAGGGAAAAAGTAGATGAGGGAAAAAATGGGTGCGTAGGGAAATTTCCACCGGAGCAAACGGAAAGGCCGCAATTAAATTAAATGAACATATACTCTGTGAAAAGACAAACTTGTTTAATAATGTACGTATCAGCTTAAGCAGCGTTACTGATTGGGAAAATATGAACATCAAACAACGAGTAATCAAAGACCTCCACCATCAACTGAAAGATTCATCAATACGCGTTGCTTTTCAGGCGACACAAAATACGTTTCAAGCGTCTTTTTGCCTTTACTGGTTTGATGCAGTTCTACGTCCAGGGACTAGAGAGTTGTCAGTAAATTGCTGAAATGAAACGGTTACATTGGCGCACAGTAAACTGGGAGGCAGTGAAGCTCACAAGTAAATATGAAGTCTAGTATGGCGCAACGCAGCAGTATTTACATTGCATCCTTTTGTAAATGTTTACAGAATTTATGAAACGCAGTTTAGAAGCAATTTCACTGGAAATCTCACACGTTTCTACCATATATATGATGATCGAATTTTTATATATAAATTAAAACCTTTAAGATAGCCCATTGCAACATTTTATCTAGACCTATAAAACGAAAACCTGATAAATTTGCGCTAGAAAAACTCAGAAACTACTGAGCAGATTTCGAAGGGGTTTCCACCGTTTTAAAGCTTAGAATCTCAATTAATTTGCTTGATATGTCTTATGTTTCAACATTACGTAACACCGGAGCATTAAATGAAATTCTGAACGTATGGTGACAAATGCCAAAGATGAACGACTAGATGTTGCATTAAGCGCCATAAATACACAGCTACAATGTCACCGACCATAGCCTTTAAAGAAAGCAATAAAAGAAGTTTTCAATTATTACTATTTTTCATACTAAACAAAACTTGAAATATTCTTTCCCTTAATTCGGGATATTCAGTTTTTAAACGCCATAGATGGCCGTATTGAACGCGCGCGAGAAACTAATAACGAGAAAATAACAGAGATTTTCTTTGATCACAATCTCTGGCTATCATCGCAATAAAATGGCGCCACAGTTTGTAACTCCTTGAAACAAATCGAAAGTGAAGATTTTTTTAGTTTTTCAAATCTCCCTTAGTTCTGAATACTTGATATACAATTCTGAATAGCTGATATTCAGCAGTACAGGTAAGGAATATATTTTAATTTTGAGCTCCAGTGGCTGATGAAGTACAGCAGAGTCCCGCTAATCCGAACCCCGGTAATCCGAACGTCCGGTTAATCCGAACATGGCAAAGCATTACATAGTCTTAATATAAAAAATGGTAAAAGAATTAAAACTCCCTGAAAATACAGTTCATACGCTATATAATTGTGTAGTTAACTACTGTACATGTATACAATTTTAATTTATACAGAAAAATTAGCTAGAAAAGATTAAATTTAAAAAGTGCGTAACACTGAAAGAAAAACTGTCGAACTTACGATAGTAGTTACAACGGTTAGAAACACTCATTTCATCCCTACTTTTTAGAGCACAGAAACTCAGTAATTGTTTTTTAGGCGTAATGAAGACAGTCTGTTATATGACGCAAAGTTGCGCCATTGTCTGATAAACATTAAATCAGCAGGTGTAGCAGTGGTCTGTTGCTCCATAGAGCGTAGCGCGAGATCAAAGGCTTCTGCCTCGTCAGTGTGTGACACCAAATCTCCTTTGTCACATTCCGTCTCATTGTCACTTTCGTCGTAACATTCCACTTCTACCTGGTCTTGAGTCACAGCAGCCACTAAATCAACGTCAGTAAGGTGCTCCAGTATTGAATCATCCGCTGCCATCCATTCATCTACGTCTGCTTCACAGGCTTCTTCACATCCAGGGATTGTCTGTACCATTTTTAGGAAACTCTCCTCTTCATTTTCAGCTGGTATGTCCTGAAATTCAAGAGATGTCCATAGTTTTCTCCAAGATTTTCTCAAAGTGTTTTCTGAAATTTTCTGCCATGCCTCAGCAGCCCAATAAACAACATCCTTCAGATTTGTTTTTTTTTTTTATTTTTTCAACTAAAGGAATGTTATCATCTTGGATCAGCATTCTTAAGAATTGTTTTCTGTAAATCAGTTTTAATGTTTGTAGTATGCCCTGGTCCATCGGCTGTAGAAGTGGTGTAGCATTCGGCGGCAAAAACTTCGCCACGATTTCTCCATCACATAATTCCTCAGTGCTGGGGTGAGATGGTGCGTTATCAATCAAAAGGATAGCACGGGGAGGCAAATTATATTTTCCTCGGAAAACCGCCGGACAGAGGGAACAAACTGGTAGTGAAACCATTCTTTGAACAGCTTACCATCCATCCATGCTTTTTTCTGGTTGCGATAGTATACAGGTAGGGATTTCATGTTGCAGTTTTTGAAAGCTCTGGGGCTAACAGATTTGTTGATCATCATTAAAGGGAGCTTGTGATTACCAGCAGCGTTGCTGCACACTAGTAAAGTCACACGATCATTGCTCATTTTAAAGCCAGGAGCTTGGACTTCTGCTTTTGATGCCAGGCTTTTTGTTGGCAATGCCCTAAAATTAAGGCCTGTCTCGTCAGCATTATAAATTTGTTGGGGAGAATAATTTCCCTCTCTTATCAGTTTATTAAATTCATGCACGTATTCCTTCGCTGCATCATGGTCAGAAGAAAGCTTCTCTCCAGTAATTGTTAGCTGACGAATCCCAGGACGTTTTTTAAATCTGTCCAACCAACCCGTACTCGCATTAAAAGACTCAACACCATTCATTAATTTGTTTAGGTAAACAGCCTTTTCCTGAACCATTGGTCCACTCAGAGGAGTTCCCCTTTCTCTTTCCTGTGTAAACCAAAAGAAAAGAGCTTCATCCACTTTATCGTACTGGGACTGTTTCACAGTCTGCCGAATCTCGAGTGTTTTTCCCGAAGACGTTGCGCAGCACTGTTCAAGCTTCACTCGGTTCTTCTTCCAAACACAAATGGTTGCCTTACCAACACCTAGTTCCGTCGCCAGCTTAGATACATTCTCACCACTGTCCAATCGCTTCAAAGCATCCAGTTTTTCTCTGAGCGTTAACGTCGTATGTTTCCGTTTACTCATGGCGATAACACGCTAGTGTACACGAATTTTGTAAATGTGTTAGCGATCGATTGCTAAGATTAACTCAGCAGTTCGCGAGCCGTCTGAGAGTGCACTGACCACGAACACTTCAAACATCTCAACAATAAAGGGAGGGAGTGAGAGTGAGCCATTGTTCACCCAGTTGTTCCGAATTGTTACCATGCTGTACCTACTTATATGCTTGGTATACTTCATTGTAGAAATTAGTCACTGTAACTCCGGCTAATCCGAACAAATCGGTAATCCGAACAAGGCCCGGTCCCAATTAGTTCGGATTATCGAGACTCTACTGTAGTATAATGAGAAAATATTTAGCCCCAATGCCAGATTAGTCAGCACGAGACATTTCTAATGTTTGATACTGTGAAAACTTGGTCAAAATCGATTCAGTAGTTTTCAGGTAATGATAGATTATTCGTAAAGTAAATGAGTCGTAACGTCTTAAGACATACGTTAAATTTTAACTTTGACCCCAAGCTTCCAAATTTTGAAAATCCATTCAAAATTTGTATTTTCTGCGTGGTACCGGAATAAACAGACACATTCCAGATACCTTTTTATGTATGTGGTATGTATTAATGCGCGTACGGTCTATGTTTCGATTTTTGAGCAGGAGATGTAATTAAGTTGAAATGTAACCTGGACTAAAATGAAAGCTCTCTTTCCGCATGAAAGCACCCAAACCACCCCATTCTTAGAACTGTGCTGCTAAATCACCGTTTAGTTTAGTAACGGAAATGGCCTGTACGAAATAAATTAAGCTTGGTACGCATGTATCTTTTCGGACGAATAAAAATAGTGTACGGGTAAATCAACTTGAAGCCACTCCTTTTTTGGTAGAGTGCGGGTGAATCTAGATTTGCTTTAATTCCTGAAATGGATGGCGCGAATTGTATGAAACTTGGTACACGTTTCTCATTGCGTGATTATAAATAGTGAATGTATAAATCAAAGGCAACTATACCGGGCGACGCCGGGAACTCTGTTAGTATTTTATATATTTTACTGCCCTCAGAAGCTAATCGAGTATTTTGGTTAAAATATATATTAGATCCCGTTAAAAATCACGGTTTTAGCATTTATTTGGCAGAAATGTCGGGTGTAACTTTCAAACTGATACGGGACATAAGTTTATATCAGAATACAGGATTTTGAGTATAAGCATCTTTATTTTCCACAAGGTCCGCAATTTGCTGCATGAATACGACTACTCTGTTGTTGAGCAGCCGGATTGTTACAGGACCTGTTGCCATCGTTCTGTGGAACGTGTAATCTGTCTTCTGTAAGATAACAGTAAGTGTAATTTTGTTTGTGAATATGTAATCTGTGAGGCGGGAATTGAAGACTGAGTATTGTTGCTTATGTTTTGAGGACTGTTGTAAAGAGCAGTGTGTTACGTGTATATGAAAATGAAGAAAGGAGGAGTGGGAAACCCGGTATCGGGGCATACAGACTTACATTTCCGAAAGACATCAAGGAAGCTTCCAAGTTAAATGTTCCCACCGAACTGATGAATCACCAGCAACAGTGTCACATACCCTCACTTCAGAGGCAATGCAGAAGGAGGTTTGCTATTTATTTCAGACGATTTGGCACAAGATCTGGTTATTAAGAATCATTAGAAATTGTTTGCAACGGGGTGAATTTCTTCTCGTATCTCCCATCTCTAATGACCGAGACGTCGACGTACCGTATAGCATTAAAAATATTCAAAGAAGTACGAATATTATTACTAAATGGTCCTAATGTTTATCTTGGAACCCATACCTAGAATGTACGTTGTAATATCCACACAAAAATGCTATTGTACTCATTTAATGAGTGGGCTAGTGGCGCAGAAGTAAAGTATTTGATTGAGGATCGCTCGCCCATTTCCAAGGTTGGAATTCTCTTTTTTACCCTCTATTTCGTCAAAGATGAATGCACCGTCGTACCAATTTCGCATTAGGTCCCATTTTGCAGTATTATATGATTTCACTAAGGGACAATATGTGAAAAGCTTGACTTCCTGTCAGCTGATCGTTAAGGTTAAACTAAGTTACTGCTATCATAATAATTATTACTATCTAATAAAAATGAAAGATAAACATCATGTTTAGAAAAAACCTACAGGTTTGTTAAAAATCGATTTGTATTCTTGAAAGATAGATAGTGTCTAGTTTGGACGCGTCATTTTTAATCCCTTGAAGGTCAGGTTGAGTTGTAGTTGGAAACTGGTTCTGTTGGAGGACAGTGCCCGTTATGAAACTTCACGGAGTCTTGATTCATCCGTAAAGGAATGTTGGTATCTCAGTAGGTGCGTGAGATATATAACATCTGATCTATCTTTCCTTTGGTCAGTTCAGGTTTCTTTCAGAACGCTTCTACGACTTGATTGCGTTTGTTCCTTCGCATAACTGCTGAGAATCTAATCAACAGGGATATTAAAAGATAAATTCACGCTTATCATATACTCCTGCTTATCTCAAGTTTTTCATTCCCTTATATTTTGGTTCTTACTGGTTCATACTTAGATACTAGCAATTTCGCTGGTTTGTTTGTTAAAGCCTAATGGAATAGTAACCTATGCTTGGTGAATTTGATATTCGGGAAGTCTTGGTTTCGAATTCCGTGAGGGCTTTTTCAATTCGGGTGTTGACTGCATAACGAAGTCTTCAGGAATAACGAAGAGAGTCGACAAATTTAAGCATCTAGGTGATTGGACTCTACCAAATTGCCGAGATAAGAAAGTGAATAAGACAAGAGCTAGAAAAATCGAACAAGCATATAGAATAACGTAAAACAGATACAACGAGAAAGCGACCTCCTAAAAAACAAAGATTTGACATTACACAACAGTTGTCACGATATAGGCAATGTTCAGCTGAGAATGTCTGGTACAGAATAAGAAAATGGAGATTGAGGAGTTAGAGAAAAAGGAGATGAAAATCTTATGGAAAATCTTAGCACTAATAAAAGGAAAAGATGGTACTTGCTGGAAGAGGAAAAATGAAGATCTATATAGGTATGCAGAGAAAATTACAGACACAATGCCCAAGAGAAAACTGAAATTTTATGGTCATTTTAAGAGAATGAGTGAAAGTAGGTTGAAGATTTTATTTTTTCAATTACATCACTAAATTAAAGGTGATAACAAAATGGGTTGAGGAAACGAGAAAAGATTTGGAAAAAGTTGGATTCCATTCAGATGATATAAAAAATCTAAAAGTATTTCAAACTAAAATTGATAAATTCAAAAGGTTCCAGGAACAATGTACAAAGCGCAAGAAAGAAGGAGGAACCTCGGTGAAAGAATTGAACAAATTATGGGAGAGAAGAAAAGGCGAACCAATAAACTAGTTGCTTCCCGTGGTCCAAAGTGGACCAGAAGAAGCCTTATGAACAGACTCAGGTTTTAATTGATATTCAGGCATCAATATATTTTCTTATTACATTACTTTTAAATTTTTTTTTGGTATGGTTATAAATGATTTTATTATTTGGGACTGCTGACTCCAATGTTCAAAATTTTGTCGTTTTTGGGTTTCATGAAGTTATAAACACCATCCACCCATTCCCTTTTTTACTTAAGACTTTACGGCTCGACGACATCGAGGACGTTAGAGGCGGGAAAGGAGTGGAGTCAAGAAATGGGAAGGAATTTGACGATGGCCTTTTGCAGAAACCATCCCAGTATTTGTCTCGCGTGGTTTGGGGAAACTATGGATAACTCAAATCTGGATGACCGGACGTAGATTCGAAACAACGTCCTCCAGAAAGCTAGGCCAGAGCGTTACTGCTCACCCACCACGCTGGGTCCAATGGTTTCCCCCGAAATCGTTCCATGTGAATGCCGGGATGATACCTTCAAAAGGCCGTGGCCGAATTCATTTCCGTTCTTTGTCCCCACTCCTCTCCTGCCTCTAATGATCTCGAAGTCGAAGAGGCATAAACACCGGAAAGAAAAATCCAGACAGACGTGTAAAACGCAGGTTTTTGGAAACACTAACCAATGCGCCTAGGCTATCCATGCGATCTCCAGTCCGGAGATGCCATACGGCATATTGTTGTTGTGTACAGCTGTTCTTTAAATAAAATATTATACGGAATTAATCATGGTAAATTTAGAAATCAAAATTAAAAAACTTCGTTTTTTATACATCTTATTCTCTGTCTTAAACGACACGACAATTCATCTATTCGTTGCACATTTCTTACGCCTAGGTTATTTCATTCCGCAATCTGTCAACTTCTGCAAAATTATTTGGGTTCTCATTTCGTTCCCCCCTTGTTTTGCCAGTTATGTTTTTATCAAACTTAGACACAGCCAACAGTGTATAGACTCCTTCCGTCACTAAGAAATTTGAAAACCTCTGCTTCTTTGTGTTATCGGTCTTTCTTTCTTTCCACGTGATAACTGGTGTAATTAAAACCTCACTAATAATTATTCTAGTATTTCCATATGAATTCCAAATCGTAAGTTTCTCCACAAGTCTTCATATTTCCCCATGGTAAACAGCCAAGACAGAAGAATAATTTAATTAAATTTAAATTGGTATCACGCTCAGATTGCAGTTTAACACAGCGTTACCGATTCGGGTGGGTGAGCGATAACTCTCTGGCCCAGCATTCGGGAGAACGTTGGTTCGAATCCCCGTCCGACCCTCCAGATTTCGGCATTCCATGATTTCCCAAAATCATTCCTGGTGAATAACGGTATGGCTCCTTCAAAAGGGTATGCAAAATTACTTCCCGACCCTTGCCCTATCTTCTCTCACCTCTAAAAAAATCCCTACAACTTCGATCCGATTGGTAAATACCTCAACAGTGTAACCAATTCCTATATTTTCAAGATACTTAAATTTCTTATTCATCTTCTGGTGTTTTCTCTGTATGCAGGCTATAACTTCTCTGCATATGAACTGTGTAGTGCGGACGCAGGTTAGAATCCCCGTCCGGGAATCCAGATTTGGGTTTTCCATGGTTTCCCCAAATCACTCCAGGCGAATGCCGGGATGCTTCCTTCAAAAATGTCATGGCCGAATTCCTTCCCGTTCCTTGTCCCCAGTTCAATTACTTCTCTAATGACCTTAGCCGTCGACGAGGCGTAAAGCAATAAAAAAAAGTGTGTAATGCGGTATGCGAAATGTTTGGCGACATTGTCACCTGGAGTTGTAGAGCAAAATGTCGTACAACATTCCAACCATTTGTCCCCTACTTCATCCAAGGCGTTGCCACCACTTAACTTTTTTACTAACTGATGGTGAGACAGTAACTTTCTGCTTTGTCCGGGTATTGATCTGTTCCCGTACCTCCGTTACGGAATCTCTGCATACAAGATTCTCATTGACCAGCAACATAAATTTATCTTGCATCGCCAGTAATATGACTTCTTCATTATTACATCGCATTCGTTATTGAAATGAAGGAAGAAGACCACTTACCCCTGTTGCAGTTCCAAAAGTTATCTCATTTGACACAATTTGTGATACCCTAACAGATGTTCTCAATTTTTGTTTTTGTTTAGTTTGTCATAGATTAAACGCTGGTATCGTATTCGGGAAGTGATGTGATGGCTATATCATGGCTCTTCTGGACGTCGAATTCTATTTATCGAAGAGTATTCGATGAAATTAAATGCCAGTGACACGTGACGGAGAAAGTGATCAAGGTATAACTACGTAGCATTCCGATGTTTCGTGTGTGTTGGTACAAGTTCTAGGCCAGTTCTCTATTTGGCAGGCAGCGCCGTGGTCTATAAACAAGGCAGAACCCTGAACCAGGCCGCGTGTGTGTCGTAACAATCTTGTTTCACAAGCGGACGGCTACGCTCCCTCCCACCGCATATCACTCAGCAGCGGGCATGGCGCATCCTCTGTTTATACCACTGCCTCCCAGCACGCCACTCCAACAAACATTCCAAATGTGAAACTAACCTCCAGGTATAACGTATACCGACAGCTACAATTGCACGGTGTAACTATGATTTTAAACACTACGCTTGTGACAAATTACACGTCAACTTGAACACTGTTGGCAGTCTCGAAGCTAAAGACGGTCCGAGTCCAGCCTCGAGCATTTGTTGTTTGTATTAAGTGTTTTGCTCGTCTTACATAGCGTTCGCTATATTCGCGAAATATACCATCAACTGAATATGAAACACTAGGCAATTAAATTAATGGAAAGATTGCAGATGGCTTGCTGGTCTAATCAGTAACACGCCATTTTATAATTATAAAATTGGAAGTATTGTTGATAGCTAAAATGCCTGTTAAGGAATCAGTAAGGAGCAAGACCAACTTCTGAGAGGATACATCATAGGAAAACAGAGATATTACATGTAAATGTGGCTCTTACACAGACGGCGGGGGACCTTAGAGTGGTTTGAATGGAGATAGAGCTCCGAATTTCCTTCCCTGTCTTCAGAAAAAGTAGTAAAGTTGGCGTCAACATCATCACACTATGGCAATTTTTTATTGAAATTCTTTCCCTCAAGTATACCGTCAGCAAAAACTCAACCCAACTATAGTCTCTCAAAGGCCAACTCCGAAATTCATTTTGTTTGATTCTTCCATAAATTCACGTAACAACTTATCATTTCCATTTTCACCATATCCCTGTAACTACACTATTAAAATGCTTCCAACCTTTGTAATGTCTAAAACTCAATTCCATATAGTGATGCGGCCCTGAATCTTGCGTCAATATTTCAAAGATTTTCATCCTTCGGGTACTTACTCGTAACTAGCTTTTAAAACTGTGTCTGAATTGTTTATTCAGATATTTTTTCATTCAACTGCCTGAATACGTCATTATAAGAAATAGGTTTTAACATTTTATAGATTCGTGATATGGTATGTACAGAAATGTATACAGCCAAACATTAACTCATATTTAACATGAAACCTAGGTAATTGCGTTAGAACTGCCTTATGATAAGCACATGTTTGTTTACTTTTATTTCAAATTTTTCATTATAGACAATTTTGTAATTACATCTGAACTTTGTCGTATTTGCACTAATCTAACGTTTCCTCGTTCTTTATAGATGTGTTATTTTAATAACTGTTCTCAGTTATGTTCTACATATGACGACAGTATTTTCCAAATAATTTAAAACCATTATCTGTTTACTTTTTGCTGAGTCATTAAACTCGTGACTAACTAATGTTAGAGTTGATAGTAGGAATCCTGAAATGACTTTGCTGGAGCATGCCTGGCGCTGCTCCATATTTGATGGGAAGATTCTTTTTTTAGGTAAGGGCGTCAGGGATTGTAATAAGTTACCGAGGGAAATGATGAATAATTTACCAAAAACGTTGAAAGAAGTAAAGTTAAAATTTGTAGAGGGCAAATGTAGGTAGGTGCAGGAAAGGGAGAAGATAGGTGTTTAGGGAAATTGCCACCGGAGCGTGTGCTCCATTGCAATTTAATTTAATTAAATTAAATTTAAGATCTGCACAATTTTGGTATTGCTACTTTGCATGGGTCCTTCGTTGCTAAGGTTTTTTGACAACTTTTCTCAAGAGGGTTCATTCAGAACAAAATTTGACAATGATGTTTCGTCTAACATACATGATTCATGAATAATGATGGTAGGTTTCGTAACAACTGCTTAACCGTAAATCAAGGCTCTAATTGATATTTAAAGTCAACGCTTTGAGTGAATGATAGGTCAGTGGTAATCTTTAAATTTTAGCGAAGTTAGTTAATCATTCCTTTAAACATACGCCAAAACATTCCTTAGTGATAATTTTCATGGCAGTGGCGTGGTTTACATAATATCAACATAACAAAGTTCATAAGAAAGTGTATGCTGTTGCTAATTTTAGCTATGTTTCATTGGTCACAGGCCAAAGAAGGACTTAAAGGCATGTATCGTTCCGAAGCAATAATAACTCTTGCGGGAACAGTATGGTAAAATCTATATTATATAATAAAATCAAAACTTATTTAAAAAAAACTGCATTGTACATTTATTTATTTATTGATCGTAAGGTCACAGAAAAGTACATCATATCTATTACATATATAATACTTGTACATTGATTACATACGAATTACTAGTAAAAAAGTGCACGAGAGAGACTCGATTGTCAAAAATTAATATTCTCAAGTATTCTTTGCAGTACTGGGGATATATAGTCTAGAAACGACCCGGAAACGGACCTTAGGGGGGGGGGGGGTATAACCACTAGCTAAAAAAAAATGGTCTCAGATACTACGAGGTCGATTAGCAAGGGGGGGGGAGAGTCTCCATCAAAATCTCACGTCATCTTAGGGGGAGGGGGGTCGGACCAGATCTCACCAAATCTCACCAGAAGAAGGGAGGTCCGGAATTCCGGAAAAACACCTCACGTAATTAATGGATGCCCCCTGACAGAGATGCCAAAACCTTAAAATTTTTAATTTTTGTCTGTATGTATGTTCGCACATTACACAAAAACCAATGGATGTATTTTAACTAAATTGCACATAGTGATACATAAATTATTAAATTTTCTATGATACTGATTTCAAAATCGTATTTTTTTCCTGTCTTCCATGCATCACGCAAAAACTAATTAATAAATTTTAACTAAACTGTATATAATGATAGCCTGTCACCAAGTAACATATAGGATACTTTTTATCACGGTAACATGTGAACTTCCAGATGATACAAAATTATAAACTAAAAATTTTGGGAAAAATTGTCCATGCATAACACAAAAACTGATTAATGGATTTTATCGAAAATGCGCTTAGTGATAACTTATGTCACCCGGTAGCATACAGGATAATTTTTTATCCAGATCGGTCACATAATTTCCGATGCTACAGAACATAAAATCTTAAGTTTTTTAATTTTTGTGTGTGTTTGATCGCCTCATAAAAAAAATAACAAATGGATTTTTGTAAAAATGTACGGATAATGTCATCATTTGACACACTGAATACTTTTTACCTAGAGCAGTACCATATTTTGTCCATGAAATATATGACAAATTTAGAAATTTTTGTATGTGCGTGCATGTATTAAGCAAAAATCAACATTTCAACGAAATTGTACATGATTAGAGCTTATATGTCACGATAATATAGCTTGCATTATGTTTCGGTGTAACATTGACATGTTGAGAAATAAAAAAGCCTTCTCGTAGTCAAAGTGTTAAACCCTACATAAGCGGTGACGATATATTTAAATCGTGCAAACAACATTCACTTAGAATATTTCTTGCAGAGAAGCTACGTGAACCTTACTGAAGGGTGCCTGTTGGTTATCAATATTCAAAAACTTTTCGGAATAAGTGACAGTTTCAAGAGGTGATAGAAGCAAAACATCCGTCGAAATGGATTAAGACATCTGCACACAATTTAGAAGGAGAAGAGGAGATTGAACAAAGAGAAAAAAAAAAAAAACAGAATGTTTCTCACCTTTCTCCTTTCTTTCATAGTTACCTCTGAATTAACAGTACAAATCTCAAATTCCACATAATGAAGTCGCGGAAACAGCTGGTAAATAATATTATTCGAGGCTAAACATATTTTTCTTTCTCACCGAATGAACAGATTCCAATGAACTTTGAGACAGAAAAGATAAGGTTTATCGAATGAATGTACATACATTGCTGAAATAAACAATTTTTGTCTTCCAAATGATTGTGTACGAATCCTTCTGGACAAAAAAATTACATCGACAAATTAAGAAACACCTCTATAAACTTTCTATAAAGATATCTAGTTATTTTATGTCAGTCTGAAAATTTATGTATCACTAAAGCATAAAGATCTACATCGAGGCCAACAACTTTTCATACTCCTCCTTCTAAATTCGCACGATGTTTATGCATGACTATGAATAACACCACATGTAATTTCCATACTAATTTTCCCTGGCCTTACTGTCTGGGAAACTGCATCCTCGTGTGTTAGAGTACAAACTAACTATTCCGAAGAAATTAACACAACATCCAGCATTTATCTTTGCATTGCGAAGAGAATCAATAAATGTGATCCTAACCTCAAAATTTAATACATAAAAATGTACAAAAGTTAGTTAGCTCTACAGGTTCAGGTGGGTGAGAAACGTGGCTGGCAATAAAGTGGTTTTTAATCTGATTACAACGTTTGCAGGAAAGTAAAAGAACGTGGTATTAGTCAGTAATATGAATTGTCATTTATGCATTGTAGCTCATATATTAAATAAACAGGCCTGTTAAAATGACAGATAAAAAAAAGTAAAAGAACAAACCACAATCTGTTATAATCCCCAAAAATGAGCAGTTGAATACTTAATATACTGTAATTACTATTCGTAAAAGTGGTATTATTGTGTTCACCTTGAACATAAAAATAGTACACGTAGGATGACTTCAGATGATCGGTAAACGTGACCCGAGCGTGGTGGGTGAGTGATTAACGCTCTGGCCTCGCATTCGGGGAGACGCTGGTTTGAACTCCTGTCCGGCCATCCAGATTTGGATTTTCCATGGTTTCCCCAAATCACTCCAGGCAAATGCCGGAATGCTTCTTTCAAAAGGGCCATGGCCGATTTACTTCCCGTTCCTTGTACCCAACCCCATCCCGCCTCTAATGACCTCGACGTCGACGAGGTGTAAAGCCATAAGTAAAAAATAAAAAAAAGTTAAACGTGAAGTTGCGTTGTAATTTCAAAATGTTGTTTGGAAAATTAATTTCTAGTTCCATTGAAAGTTTTTGGGCATAGAAAATAAAGCTTTTAGATGTGAAACTCTGCTTCTGCTTAAAACTCTCCTGTTATTCAGCATAATTCATTCAGCGATATCATATCTGAAGGATATCTGTGAAAATAGACAGCAGCTGCGTTTCACCATGTGGTGTCCCGCTCCGTATGTCTTGGGATTAACTACTTTATAAACAGTTTACTGATTAATACAAAATAAATGATTGTGGGTGGGGTTCTCTTCCGAGGTGGTCCTTCACATTAATACAAGTGAAACATGAATTATTAATGAGAAACATACTGATTTTATTGATTTTATACATAGAAAGCAAAGTTATTTCGGAAAAACAATCACTTGAATGGGTAAATGGTTGTTCCCTCTTTGGTACTGGAATTTACAGTTCTTTAATTTTGTTGGAGCTCGTTGTGGTCTCTGTAGACGATTGCGTTACCGTAATGTTGAGCAGCGTAGGCCGTGCGATGTGTCGTGTCGGTGACCCGCGAGGAGAGCTGTGTCGACGACCGCGTCGGCGGGGCGCAGAGCTGCGTCGTGTTTCGGCAGGCCAGGTAGTCGACCCGCTGAGCGAAGGGTGGAGTGGCGTCTGGAGTCTCTCCTCCGCGACAGCCGGCAGCTCGTCCTCGACCCTGGGGACCTCAGCAATGTGTCCTCAGTAGCGCAGATCGCCCGCTGCTGTCTGCTCGCGTCGAACCAGAGTCCCTCTCGTCCAGTCTCCGCCGGTCCGACATCGAATCTCCTCCTCCGTCCATTCTGCCTTCCTCGTAGACTCGCCATGGGCGGAGTTCGTTCCTCTTCTCTCTCCCGATTGGTCGAATATATAATAAAAAAAACAAAAATATCAGCAACCAGCGAGAATGAATTCCATTGGCTGGGATAACCCCTCCACCAGCGTCATTTTCTTGGTAGGTCACCCCCCTCCATATAACCATAGTCTCTGTGGGCTGCACTTCTTAAGAACAAACAGTTTATTGTTAAAGAATGTTTCTTCGCCAGCGACGTCTGCGAAATGTCTGACAGCTCGGCTGGAACATTTTATGATTGGGGCTCTCAAAGAAACCTTTCATTCGTCGAAGATCCACACAGGGGAGCTCACAATGTAACACTGTGTCCATTGTTTTAAACAAACATCTACTATATCCGAGAAGGTCTCCATCACTTCAGTAAATTAATGCCCCAAAACACTCGGTAACACAAGGGAAGTCTGTTATTTTGAACGTCAACCAGACCTCAATAAAGTACATTCTTTATTACTCACTAGCCTGTCCACTAGGTTACAACCATTATCCCTTTCTGTGACAAGTAATAATATTAAACATTACTCATGATAACCTTGTCGGTCGAGAACTGCACTCAAATCAAATGAAATGAACTTATGTAAATTAAATACATTATGGTAATAACACTACTTAATCTAACAACAACATTTCTTGTTACTGATAAATAATGAGATCTACAGAATGGGACATCTCAACCACTAAGCTATTTAGATCACATTTAACGGTATTTAAACCTAGGGTCACTCAAAATCAAACGTCTAGAGGTTAGGGACCCTGAGCAACTACAGAAAAGTTGCTAGTTACTAATAAAGCTCGAATCAGACTTGAAGATTTGTCTGATCCTGTAATTTCGCCCGAAATGGAACTGGCTTTTGGAACGGTGAGACTAAAAAAAAAGGTCTCAAAAAGTTGCGAGGGCAATATTTCTAGGGGGGGGGGGTCTCACGGACCAGATCTCGCGAATCCGGAAAAACGTGTCACGTAATTTATGGATACCCCCTTAGTTCGCATGCTGCCAATGCTTGAGACTGATGGAATATTGGCAAAAAATCGTCAGTACCTTTAGGTCGTACAAATCTGCGATTTAGGATAGTGCCGGCATTTCATTTGATCTGGCAAGATAAAAATTAGAATTTGGTAATGTGCTCTGCGATGTTGGGAATACGAAAAAGACCAATAAAGCTATCAGTATAGACATCAAACAAAGTTCATGAAATAAACTCTTTAAAGACAATTTATTGACATGAACTTCCTGTTACCTAATAATTTTTTGACATTAACTTCCTGTTAACTGTTATACATTGAAGATATAATGCTTAAGAGTGTGACTATTTATTGTTAAGATTATACACATTTTGAAAAACAAAAATTTTTGTTGGGAGAGAGCAGAGGTCGCCTGTTTACGAGGTCTGTAGAAAAGAACACTTGCTGTTAATGACGCTTGCTAACTCTAATTGGCGACTTGTTAAACCCTCGACATCGGAGAACAGTTCCGTTGCAGCATTTAGCCCTGCCTTGTACTAAGTATCTTGTGCCGTTCTTTCATAAGCACTTAACACATTGCGACAGCACTTGAAAAGTGTTGACCACGGTCCGCCTCCAGTGCAGGCATGCGCAGTGGCATCTCAAGGATACGTTTCTCGGCTAGTAAGATAAATGCTCTAATTTAACATTGTTGCAACAACACGAGGCAAGCTAAATAAGAGTCAGAATTTCCATTATCGTATTCAGGGCGGCATTTAGGCTTTGTGGGATCCAAGGCTATCCATGTGGTGCGGGCCCTAGTTGGCAGTGGCGTAACAATTTATAGGCAACCTTTTTTTTAGTACTCTAGTACTGTCCTAGGCCGGGGGCCCCTTTGTGGTTCGGACCCCCTTTTGTGGTGCGGGCCCCTTGGCTGCAGCCTTGGTAGCCTGTCCTTAAATGCGGCCCTGATCGTATTAGTATTGTGCCGATTCAAAGGTACCTGTGCATTTCGGCTTGTGAAATACCACCGATAAAGTTCAGCCAAGCCTAAGTGGAGAAGATAAATACAATGCTGATTAAAAATTATCAATATTCATTTTTTGTGCTTATGGTTTACGCCTCGTCGACGTCGGGGTCATTAGAGGCAAGAAACGGGAAGGAATTAACTGCTGCCTATTGTAGGAACCGTACCGGCAATCGCCTGGTGTGATTTCGGGAAACTATGAATAGCCGAAATCTGGATGGCCGAACGGTGATTCGAACCCATTACCTCCCGAATGCGAGGCCAGAGCTTTACCGCTTACCCACCACGTTCGGTCCTATGTTGTTATAACCGAAAAAAATTAAGAATAAAGATACGTATCCATAATGTTTCGAAATAGCCACTTAGTATCTGATCTCCATCAAGCAACAGGCGAGTTCATGTCACTTTAAATGAAACTTTTACTCGGGCAGGAAAACTAAATCCGCATCTTCTAGAAGAGCGTTTTCTAAAATAAATTTTGTACGGAAATCTATTAGTAATATAGTGGTATTGTATATATCCCTTCTGCAGTGAAGAATGACTCTTTTTGAAAATTTAAACTGTACAAGAAATATTGTCACCGGAGACAAATTTTGCAGCTACCGAGGCTCCTGCGTTGGAAGGGTCTCAGACTAGAATAAGAAATGGTACACATTGACGACACAGGATATGAAAAATAACGTCTATTTTCAGCGCAATAGGAGGTAAAGAATTATTTAAGATGTTCACATAGAGACAGAAATAATGCAGTATATGGATTATAATGAGATTATCCATTCCTTTGCAGGACAGAAAGTTTATCAGTGGCAATATAGTCTCGTAATTATAAATGTAAAAAATTACAATGTATAGAAATATAGTTGGTACTCCTCTAATTAATTTTTAAGACTGCTTGCCTATTTTATAAAGTCAAAGTGTGTTAAATAAATAAAAAACAAAAGAAAAGTTTTCTTTTAGTCAAAACTTTGTTAACTGCCTGCTGTCACCTTGTTGCGATGACTCAACTCTGCCAAAGAAATTTCGCATCTCTCCTCCTATTCTGACCTTTTTTTTTTTTTTTTACTGCTTTACGCCTTGTCGATGGCTAAGGTCATTAGAGGCGAGATGGGACTGGGGACAAGGAACGGAAGGAATACGGCCATGGCCTTTTTGGAGGAAGCATCCCGGCATTCGCCTGGAGTGATTTGGGGAAACCATGGAAAACCCAAATCTGGATGCCCGGATGGGGAATCGAACCCGCGTCGTCCCGTATGCGAGGCCAGAATGTTCACCGTTCACCCACCACGCTCGGTCTCTGACATTTCAATAATTATGTCACTGTGATGAAAGATCGCTGGCATTGACATCATTACACGTATCATGAACGTAATTTATCGAGGAAGGAAACCATGGCTATATTGGCTGGAACTGGTTGAGGAACTATGGAAAGCAGAAAAAAAATTTCCCAGACGGTATTTGAAGCCAAGCCCTCTTAGACGATTATGCAAGAACCTAACTGATGCATCATCTCACTCAATTAGAATTGATTTTAAATCTAAAACATACGAAGACTTTAACATTAACATACCACGAATATATTTTATAAGTCTGTAGAAGCTTATTCCTTTTAATATATATATATATATATATATATATATATATATATATATATATATATATATATTTTTTTTTTTTTTTTTTTTTTTTTTTTTTTTTTTTTTGCTGTCGTCAGTCTTTAGACTGGTTTGATGCAATCCTCCATCCCTTCCTATCCTGTGCTAACCTCTTCATTTCTACATACCCCTTACAACCCACGTCCTCAATTATCTGCTTCATATATTCTAATCTCTGTCTACCTCTACAGTTCTTACCTTCAACTGTTCCCTCCACTAACAAATTAACCAATCCAGCATGTCTCAAAATATGACCTACCAGCCTGTCTCTTCTTCCTGTAAGCTTCTTCCATAAACTTCTTTTCTCACACATCATTTCCAAAACTCGTTCATTTCTTACTTTGTCTGTCCACCTAATTTTCAGCATTCTTCTGTAGCACCACATTTCAAATGCTTCAAGTTTCTTTCTTTCCGGTATTCCTAAAGTCCATGTTTCGCTACCGTAAAGTGCTATATATATATATATATATATATATATATATATAAAAGCCTACAGTGCTGCCAGCATAGTAAAATGATAGTTCCAATAGTTCTGTATTATGTATGTATGTTGGTTTGAGTCAACTAGGACCACCATAAGCCTTTATATGGCTTAATTTTGCTGTAGATTTGTACACTTCGTGTTACAACTGGGGTTGCCATAGAGGGGACCTACTATCGTGGAACCACGGAATGTCCTGGCGTTGCTCATATGATCAAACGCAACTCTCAAAATTCATTTAGTTATTTACTATTGCAATTTATTTTTCTTTAAACGAGATTTATTTTCAAAATAGCAAACAACGACCTACATTTTCGCAGAGTCAGAGACAGAAGCTGTTAATTTACACGAAATATCCGTTTCTAGCTCGTCTGTATAGTTAATTTTGCGACGTAATAAAGCGCTCGCGGTTCAATCAAAACAAACCTTTCCAAATGGTTAGCCGTTTTTTTAAGAGTTGGTTATATAAGGAGGAGATCAACTGTTTTATCTAGTATTTAACTCATACATAATGACTTTATTTATCACCGAGCGGTCTGGTGGTTAGGACGCTTTCTCTTAAATTATGGGCTCCCCGTGGGGCCAGTGGGGCCAGCAACTTATAAGAGATCTGCTAGATCGTATGAGCTACTTCAGACCGATCCGTTGTTCGGATTCTACGTTAAACTGTAGGTACAGCCCGAAAGAGGCGAAATGTAAAGCAAATTGAAACTCGTTCACCAGAATGCGAGAACATACAAATTTATTTACTTTAAAAGATGTGATAGAAAGTTTTGCGAAGTTGTAGATTTAGAGAAAAATAACTTCACTTTTAATTCCAAATGATCTCAGCCACTGTATATTTGTAGCTGTACTCGATTTTCAACCGAAATATAATAAATTCATAGGGCAGAGAAGGTATCTCTTCTGTTTCCATCTTTACATCTAATCAACGATGATGTGATTAGAGATGGGAGAGGTATTTTAGGTAAGAAATCGCCTTTTGTAAAGGAACTATTCTTGGATTCAGTGAAAGTGATTTTGGGAAACTGTGGAAAACCGAATTCTGGATCATCGGACGGTGAATCGAACCCGCGTTCTCCCTAATGCCAGGTCCGAAACCAGTCACCGAGACACCAACCTCGATTAAAATTAATGTCAGAAGTAAAATAAAGTTTCTAACACGGATATCTAATTTTTGAAACACAAACGAAATTTTGCTATGCAGTAATTACCGTTGACACAAAGAAAAATGTGATCTTCGCTACGATGTTTTTAAATAAATACAGCTTACATTGTAATAACTTGGAATTAATAGTTATGGATTTATGCAACAGATATATTATATTAATCAGGGATTTAAAATGAATGAAATATGAAGTATAGAGCTAATTTCATTAAATTTTTTGGCGGTTTTACGACGAGAGTAAATGCGAAGTTATGTAATTCTATCTGGAAAGTAGGACTAACTCTATATTAGAAAAATGAGTAATTTGATTTTGAAAACTCGTAATTATTTTAGTTAATTTAAGAACTTATTATTCTATCGTGACCCAGAGGAGGAATTGGTCATCAAAGGGAATGCCCCCCCCTCTCCCCAGTAATAAAGATCGGCATTTCTGGCAGTACTTCATGAGGAATTATCTTCGCTGCTAACTTGATGAAGCTGCAGTACATCGAGGTTAATACCATAAGACGTTTTGTTTTCCAACTTGTCTTGTGGACGTTCTTTATCGGTTAAATCTATGTGCCTGAAGTCCAATTTAAAATTTGGTGCCAATAGTGATGGCTCCCGTTGGCTTATCAAACACATTCAAAATCGCTGCAGCGGAACTGGTGAAATAGACAGACGACTGTTACCGAATTATTTAAAGCGTTGTTTCGCTAGGCCGTTGTAGATGGAATAACGAGATGTTGGTACTAAATCAGATAGCACAGGTGATCAATGAATACAGCATCATTTTTTACTTACCAAGATAATTTATTGAAGTTATGTTTATTCTGTATTCAGCTCAAGTTTACATGCGATTAAACATGACAACTCAGCTGTCTTTTGAATTAATTCTATTTAACCCTATATCTTCTAGGCGCTCTGGTTTTTTTGTTTTTTTTTTCCTGAGACCGCATTAAACTGTAGGTCCTACCACGATAAAAATGGAATGCGCCCAACTGGAACACTACATCAAGCGTTCTTCTACGATAAACGAAAGTGCTATTAATAAAATTAAATGCTTGCTCAATACTTATCGTTCACGTTCATTTAGTTATTTATCTTCACGTGCCATGTTCATTTTATGTTATTGTGTCTGTATTTCAATGTATCTGTAAATGGTAAAAAAGAAATTTCCATATAAAGTTCTCAACGGATCTTCGATGGCCACATTTCAGCTATTTCTAGCCATATAGACTGTTATTTAAACAGCCTCTATCACTACAAGAATTTTTTATAAACTCAATAGTTAATACTTCCCAGTTACAGGTTTATAGCTGTTAGATTTTGCTATTGTTGTGTCTATTTTATGCATTTGTTATTCAAAACATTTTTAGTAACTCAGTTCACATGACATATTTTCCTAACAGACGTGTTTTCATAACAGGGCAATGCTGTAGCATTGTTTCGTAATGACACCTAGGAAAATAATTTTTCAGAAAGAAAAAAAAAAAAAAATAATCTGCATCACAAAGAACCCATTCATGTGAACCATGTCTATCTGCATCACTACTTGATCTTTGGTGGATAAGTGGTAAAGGAGTGTTCATTTGAGATGCTATGTGATCTGTGGTGCCTATCTGTTCACGGTACGAAAGAATTATTTCTTGGTTTGTCTATACAGTGATGAGATATACCGCAGATTTTAAGCAAGGACAAAACTTTCAAACTGTGAAAACCTCATCCAAATTGGTTCTATAGTTTTCTCGTGATGCCTGATCAAAGGAACAGACAGCCTTCTGACACATTTATAATACAATGTTATGTATTTATTGATAACACAGTAAATTGATTATAGTTGTGGGATGTTAAGCAACTAACCCGTGATCAGTATTTGGCAATATTATTTCTGTGTTAGTAATTATAAGAACTGTTCCACAACGCTGATACTGTTCTCACACGGTATCGAAGCGAAGATATCTAATCTATCAAAGCATCTAGGTCGCAGAGCCAGGACAGATAAAGTCAGAAGAACAGGTTCCGTGCTGACACCTACAGGTATTTTTTTCCTTTCTTTGTGCCGTTAACGACTGGAATGCACAAAAGGCAGTGTAGTATCGGAAATTTTGTGGACTGCTGAGAAAGGTTGTAAAATTGTACAGGAAGTTATACGTGTCCTGCTTATGGAAAGATCATAAGTTCATCCAGATTACAAACATCATTAAAAGGTTGCGACCAAGTAAAAAGGCATTCGCGTTCTCTTTCCGAAGACATTACTGTCAACAGAAATATTTCCTAAAAATCTTTTCTCTACAGGTTTCTTGCAGGCATAGGTGAAGAATCCCATAGATTTTCCTCGTAAAAAAGCGAGATCTTTGGCCTTTCATTTCTTTTTCGTGAATCTTGTGTGCCTCACTAACTATTAGCCAATAACAATTTTCCTAAGCGTTATAATCTTCTTATGTGGCGGATCTTGGTAATGGGCTAGTAATGGAAAAGGAAAAATGTATTTAATTTATCTGCGTCCTCAGCTATTGTGTATCTATATTCTTTATTTATTCATTTATTTGACGTGGAATCCAATCTATAAACAAAAAAGGGCGCAGATGCATCCTCTCCTCAATATGAGTTCCTAAAATAATTTGGAGTGAACCGATGAAATAAATAAATCAACTGTGTTATTGGGGCGAAACTGGGAGTCAAAATTTGGGCTTCAGTATTCACATGTTATTCCTATAATTAGGGCCATGTGCCACAGCAGTTAATTATCATTGGAACAAAAAACTGTATTAATATCGCCTGTAATGTATCTGTAGTTGCAGTAACGAAGCAAATACAGCTGCGTACAAACGGACTACAGTATTTGCATGGAGCGCGTGTTCTTCCGCACGCACGCACGTTCCGTAAGTGGTGGGGAGGGAAGGTATCGCTACCGCGCATGCGCGCCTCACGCAACAGCTTCCGCCTACGGCACCTGTCGTCCAAGCCTGGAACTACGCAACTTTCACTTCAAACACCGTAACGATTCTCATGGTTATAGTTACTGGACCAAACAAGAAGAGTGCGAAATGGGTAGTTTGTACATGTAGCCGGAGAAACACGCGATGCTGCTACGACCGTACGGCTCTGAAAAGCTGTAACCTAATGTACACTCTGTAATATTATAGTTTCATAAAATTTACCGACTTTTTCCTTCCACTCCGTTTAGGATCAAAAGTACAGTTGTACACTTTATTGGCTTACTTAGTTCTAATATTATGGTCATTTCATTAAATAATTCGATATACGTTTGTTGAGATTTAAAAAAATTAATTCAATTGCGCATACTTTCTTCTTCTTATTTTTATTATTCATTATCTTATATCCTTTGAGTGTAAATTAACTTACCCATCTACTTTTGCCACTTACGCGAAATTTAGTCTTAAATTCTTTCAAAGTTTTTGGTAAATTATTCATAACTTCCTTTGATAATTTATTCTAATTTCCAACTCCCTTAACTCCAAAGAAAATTTTTCCACTATATTATGTTTGAAACCGAGTGCCAGATTGTGGCCATGGTCATCTTTTTCCTTCCATGTATTACCCTTAATTCTTAGACCAATATCTTTCTAAGACTCATCACCAGGAAGCGCCTTGTACACTTCCAGCACTCTCTTCACCATCCACCAATGACTCCCAAGCCAGCTACTTTATCATCTCAGTTAGTTACTGGGTACCTCAGTAATATCCATCAACTAGCTGCTCTCCAACTCCTACATTTGACACCCAAAATGCGAGTCCCAAACTACACCATCATATTCAACCAATGGTCTGACCAAACTTTCGTAACCCAATATTCTCACTTCACTGGTACACCCGCTCACCACCCTATCCAATAAATGAAGGATTTTTTAAACTTTTTCCTACCACTAGCCTGTGTATCCTGCACTGTTAAGTTTATATTCAACTGTTATGCTAAGGGATTTACACTTCAATTCTACAACAAACAATTCCTCCCTTCTTCCCTTCCCCCTCTATAATCATGAACAAACTATAGTTTTTTTTATCATTGAGCTTAATAATCTGACTCTTTTTGGCATTTACCTTTATTCCATATTGTCTTACCCAGTTAGATAATTTGTCCAGTTCACCCTGCAGTCTTCTCCCGTTTGGATCCTATTATATATCATTATGTCATGTCAAGAAAACCTAACTTCTGACTGTAAACCTTCAACACAATCATTTATTATAATAATGAATAGCAATGGTCTCAGTAAACTGCCATGTGGCAATCTTATGTTCATTTACTCCTTTTTTATACTGCATTTTCTACTCTACTGCTTTAAATTTTATATTTTGTTTTTAAAAGTTCTGCTCACCCCTCGTAAATTTTGTAGGGGATTTAAAGAGGCAGTAATTTAGAAATTTTTTAATCTATGTCTTGTATCTACATGTCATCGGTATTAAACAGTTTCTCAGATATGATTTTTCATACGAAGAGCGATATCCTGTTGTTATTTTTGTAGCCAGTACGTTCGTATATAACAAGGTAAAAAATATTTTTATGGCCACTTTTTAGAAAAACCTGATGAATCCTGAACTTCTTCCTAATCTGTCGTAATCTCTTTCATTTCTATTCATTACAACCCACGTCCTAACATAGTGTTTCAAATTTTATAACTATTTTAATCTTCTTCGAAAGTTCTTTTTTACTAATATCTTCTTTTTTTCTCTACCATTAGTCTCAAAATGTGTCCCATTGTTCTATTCATCATACCCCGTTTAGTTATTTATTAATTTATTACTGCTTCTATTCTAGAGCAAGATTATTGATCAATGTTGATGTGGCCAATGGTAGAGATTATCTCGTAGATAGGTATGACATAAATCACTCACTGTATGAATCCATTAATCTTACTTGTTATCCATCTTAAGCGTAATATGAGCTGAAAATATATGACGCCAGTAGGTCCTATAGAATTATTATTATGACAAAGTTGGTCTGAAAAATTCTAGTTCTTGTCCACAGATTATAATATAAATTATTGTATGTTCTAATTACACAAAAAAGGTAGAATGTTGTTAGAAAATGACAGCGATGTCTCACAATTTTCGTGAAATCTCACCTTTCTTTGTTTGTTGACTCTTCGGGAGAGTTGAAAGTGAGGTTAAAGAAAAGTTAGTGGCCTCATATAGACAAATTACTGTAATATACACAAAAACAATATTTTTTTTTTTGAAAGAAACTTCACAAACATAAAGTTTTTTAAGCTTATTTAAACAGAAATTATTTTGTGAGATCATACTATTCTTTTGTGCTTACTGCCATTTTTCTATAAGAATGATGCTCTAGAATAAGGAAAATTTTAATTTTTTATGTACAATAAACGTACGAACTGTTTCCTTTACAGTGGAAGTTTTTTGATTATCAATGAGCAACAATAATTATGGAACTCATTTTTCCGGTACCTATCGTGCTATACCGTTAGACGTTAATCCCTCCTACCAAAACGAGAGAACACCGAGTGTGGCACATGACGCAACTGACCTGTCAGTAGAATATTTAAACATCACATAATTCCTGGAATCCTTTGCGTTTGTGTCAACACAATTGTTACACTTGCTCTGTTTGAAGAAGGTATTATGGTGTATGATAGATTACCATCACTTTTTCCATTTGAGGGTCGAATAGTAATTTTTCTGATAATTGGCGAGTCGAAGAGGTGACCTGGTTCGATTCTGAGTTCTTGAATTTCAGTGGTTTTCCAGAAATCAAACAAGGTAACAACGGGGCGGTTGCCGAATAATGACTATCGTCGACCCGTGCAGCTTCTCGAGAAAAATTTTCTCCCAGTATTTCTCTTTTTTGTTTCTGGAAACTTTCAACGCATAAACCAGTAAACGACGATCCTAGCCAATGTAATTTTCTACTTTTATTTTTGTAAGTAGGTAAAGCATTTAATACCTTCTCTTTTCCGATATCCAAAACATATTGCTCCTCCTCCCAAAAAAAAACTTAGTCGCATCAAAAATTCACATCTACGATCTTTTTTTTTTTATGTCTTTTCGCCTCGTCGACGTTGATGTCATTAGAGCCGGGATAGGTCTGGGAACAAGAAACAGGGAAGGAATTCGGCCATAGCCTTTTGAAGGAAGCATCTCGGCATTCGCCTGGAGTGATTTGGGGAAACCATGGAAAACTCAAATTTGGATGCCCGGACGGGGATTCGTCTCGAATGCGAGGCCAGAGCGTTACCGCTCACTCACGTTCGTTGTGTCTGTGAAATCTGATTCATGTCAATTCTTTCGGGTGGAGAAATTACTGGCTTTTTATTATTATTATTATTAGAAGCCTGAGGAAGCCTGCTTTGTCTGTGAAATTCCTTCAAATTCTGTTACCAAACGGCTGTTTTTTTTTTTTTTTTTTTTTTTTTTTTTTTTTTTTTTTTTTTAATGAGCTATTTTAAAACGCCGTTATCTTCTTCCAACACTCCTACGTATGTTGCCCCAATCAGGGGTATTTTCCTTCTGTTTTCCTCTTTCAACTTTACGTTAACTGTTAGTTAGAAATTAATTTCATTTAGCTATTACTCTGCATTTAACTATGATTTTAAAGGATTCATAATTTCAGCAAT
The DNA here is from genome assembly GCA_031002005.1 of Vandiemenella viatica. Taxonomy (NCBI): domain Eukaryota; kingdom Metazoa; phylum Arthropoda; class Insecta; order Orthoptera; family Morabidae; genus Vandiemenella; species Vandiemenella viatica. Next base: position 116,152,245 of record CM061919.1, on the reverse strand, counting down.
GGTATAATGTTTTCGAATTACCTATAAGAAAAGCCCACAGTATAAAATCATAAAAAACGAATAAATACTTCGCTGCATAAATGTAGGGGTGGGAAGTGGAAGATTTTCTTATTATCCACCTTCACGCTCGTTTCATTTACAAGGTGTAGCTTTTACGCAGCATGTCCGGCAGTCCAAGGAGACAAATATTTACGGAGCATAGCATGAGCGCGCTTTCTTCGTGGTGGTTTTATTTCGAACTACCCACGCTTTTCGAGACATCTGGCGGCTAACCGGGCACTTAGTTAGGCCTATTGAGGACAAGTGAACGGGAAGTCTCCCTCTATTTGTTTATTGGTTGTCACAATGTTTCGCATTAGAAGTGAAAACAAGCAGTATGATATAATAATATTCTAAGCTGTTTCATTAACGTACCTTACATGTTCTCCTCTCTTTACGTTTCCTTCAAAATAAATCGTTATCTACTTCTCTGTTCTATGATTGTGAAATGCTTCGTACGAAACGAGGATTAAAATAATAATAATGAGAAAAATTTATTAACATTTTCTTGTGGGTTGCAAAGATATCGGTCTACTACATCTTAAAAAAAATTAAACGACTGCTTTTTCAAACAAAAACAAAAAACAAACAAGTTTTTACACAAAGTAGATGTAAGTAAGAGTTTGAACTACTGCCAATATATTTCACTTGCCTTTAGTTCTGGAATATTCTCATCTAAGGTAATACTTAGCCGAGTATTTGATAAAATATCAAAGAAGCTTACATATTGTTCATAAGCCTATCCTCTATTATGAAATCTTTTATTCAACTGAAATTCATTGCACGTCCAGAAACTATTTAGGTCTCAGAAACATCAATCAGAAGTGAGCCATACTATTTACATTAGCAGTAAGTAATCAATACTCTGTGTTCTAGCAAACTAATTTAAGCTCTTCAACCTTAATGCCTAAATAAATAGCCATTACACTGTACTGCGTGATTGATTATCGCTTGGAGGACGCTGGTTTAATCCCTTCTCTGGATTTTGGTTTCGATGGTTTCACAAAATTACATGAATCCATTGGCGGGATTGGCGGGATAGTATCTTCAAAAGGACATGGCTGAAAAATCCATTCTCTTCTTTACACTCAACGGTCTTCCGTCCCCAATGGCATCGTTACAACGGTTTAAAACACACACACAAAAAAAGAATCGTCTGCATACATTTTAAGCGCAAAGAAATCATTACAAATACTTAACATATGTAGTACCAAACGGAAACATTACTACATCGTAACTTATTTTGCTCTAAAAACAATTTTTTATGTATTAAACTTTTGAAATGAAGAAAAATTCAGAAAGGAATATCTGCATGGTACTTTTTTTGGCTGCAATGATTTGCGTCTTAAATTTTTAGAGTAACGGTTCTTTTTAAACAAACTATTCCTACGAAGAAAATGTATTTAAACATAAACATTGCCAAAAAAACAGATTTTTGTAGAAACGAGTGTCGAGAACTTCTTCTAAAATATCACTTATACTCAACATTACTTCTTATTTTCTATAGTATTTCTACAAGACTTACTGTTAGAGAATATTATTCAACTGACAAGTGCATTACATTGAGGTTGGGTAGTAATACGATGGTATCACAACTTAAAACCTAAAATGGGCAACATATCTGTTATGTCATTCAACTGTCCTTCAGGAGAACACGTTTTCAAATCATTTTTCGGTATTTTCGGGTTCATATTACTCGGTTTCCTGAAGCAAGGTAAGAGAAATATCAAGATAATTTCGTTATGGAGGTTAGGGACAGATTTTCGCAATTTCTCTGTTAACAATTTACTAAAGTCACATCCTTTAATTACAGCGACGTCACCCCCCCCCCTCACAAAAAAATTCTGCTATATAGAATCGACAAAAAAATTCATAGTAACAGATACTGTGTTCATATTAGGAAAAAAATACTGGGCAGATAACTGATAAAAAAAAATTACTGTTTCGGCTATATGTAATTGTAAGTTAAACCCTTGTACTAAAACTCCAGGATTTTTTCGCTCATCACAAAACAACAGAGTTCCGTAAATAGCGATGAACAACCGTTTACTTGTGGACTTTTGAGGATTTAGACACCACTTGCATGCGGCAACCGGAAACGTGTACCGGCTGTTAATGTGTTTGTATTTGGGAGTCGGTGTGAATCTCGGAATGTAGGACGATGGCACGAGTTGACACAGTGCTTGAGCATATGCAACCGGTTTGCCCAGCAGCTGAGCGTGTGGCGGCCGTAGCTATTGCAGGGGTTAGCCGCGCCTGCTGTTCAGCGCTTACAAACCAAGGAAAATCATTACATCAGTTCGGAACTGATAAACGATCTTTTATGGTAAAATAGTGATTTGCACGTGTAAAAGTTGAACGAGGATTTGAATCAATCTTCAACATCTCTTGAGGTGGACTTATTGTCATAATATTTACTTCTATTAAAAATATTTCCGAATTTTTTTTGTTTCTTTAACATTAATGCGGAAAACCAAAGCAGATCACACTCCACTCCAATTAGTATTTTGAACAACAAATATAAAGGTATTTCATACCAGATTTACATCATTTCTATCTCATTTATTGAATTATAATTATCTGTTCATCTAGGTGTTATTTATTCTCCTTATATGATCTTCAAAATTAATAAGTTTAATTCACCTTCTGCCACACTGAAGACAATATTGCCATTCTTTGCTACTTGCTGCTAGTACATATTTTTCCCCTATTGTACAGTAGGATCTACCACGCTTGCATTCGTACCAATAATCTATTTAGGCTTTCCACACGGTAGTTTAAACCATCATTATTTAAATTGTTTCTGCCAACTTCGCGTCGCATCTGCGTCCATCAGTTATCTTAGGCCGAAGAATTAGAGCGCGTAGGACACGTCCGATTATCTCTGCTACTGTCAAGAGTGGTGAGGATTACCAGAGACCACACGCTATCGAGAATCAGGAAACAGCAGTAAGATATGGTGAAACAGCATACTGTTACTTTGCCTGAAATGTCAGCTTACAGTCGCTATGAATTTGTTTATATAAAACATTAAAAAAGTGTTCCTTAGTATTATTCCACTACTCATTCCATTTCAAAATCTCCAAACTAGAGAACAAAAAGATAGCACCGTTATTGATAACATTTTTAGAAGTGAATAAATTACAGAAATATGGAAGATGTCCAATGGAAAATGGTTTGTCAGGCCACAATGCTCAAATAAATGTTTTTTTTCGCTGGTAAAAAAAAATAACACACATAAAATATTTATCAAAGCTAGGCCGTTAAAAAATTCAATTAGAATATTTAAACAAGGAACTGTCGAATGAGGACTATAATTTGCGTTTAAAATGACAAGAGTAAATAATAAATTCAGTTATTTTCATCAGAGGTTTTCTGAAATTTATTAAAGATGCCTCCCTTTCAATTGGTCAAAAACAAGTAAACAAGAATTGGATAATAGTAAGTATTAAAACATTTTGTAAGCGTAAAAGAATGCTTAGAATAGTAACTAGGAAGACCGTTAATGTGTTTTTCAGAAGGCATTACAAAACCTGTTATAGAGTTTTAACTAAAGGAATTGAAGAAAGTAGGCATTTGGCTATAAACAGGGACATTAGTAGACCAGATAATCATATACAATGCGTTTGGAAAATTATCAACCTCTGATCATTAACGTTTAAATTTAAGCATTAGCAATAAAGTGCTTCTGAACGGTTGCTGAGAAAATAAAAGGAACATTTATTGGTGGTATAGGTGCTGTACCAATACTTAGATCCTTGTCGTCAAGAGCAGCATGTCTGTCTCTATTTCAACAGGTCAAAATTAAATACCTCAAAAATAAAAAGTCATTTGTTTCCGATGGGATTTCCTCCCATATACTGAAACAATGTAGCACCAGCATTAGCAGAGTTATCAGTCTCTTTATAACGATTTTTCTAAAAAAGAAATATCTTTTCTGACTCGCTCAAGAAGTCAATATTCAAACTGCTTTTGAAGAAGGGCGATAACTCAATAGCTGAGGATTATAGACCCGCATCACTTCTATTAGCGTTTTCAAAGGTCGAAAAATTTAAGACGCGTATATGGACATCTACATAATAATGACCTACTCTGTAAAGCACTGTTTTGTTTTAAGCAAGGTATTTTTACAATCATTAATTTTTTTTATAGATAACATATTGGAAGCAATGAATAAAAAATTAAATTCCTTAGAAATCTTCTACGATATAGCTAAGGGCGTTGATTGTTTTGATAAATTAAAACGCATTGGTATTAGGGATAGGCCAAGACATTGGTTTAAATCGTATGTAGACACAGGAGAGGTTGCAATCTCATAATGAGAAAGCGTGGTGTACCTCAGGGTCAAATTCTTGGCCTCTGATGTTTTTAATTTATTTCAGTGTAATCCCACGCGTATTAGGTCATAATGAATTTTTGGTGCTAGTATTTAAATTAAAACATTCATCGGTAAAAAAACATTGAAAACACCGAAAACCACGCTATTAAGAAAATAAACAGATGGTTCAGTGAAAACAAATTATTGCTTAATATAGAAAAGTCACAATTACTTCAATTTGCTGCAAAAAACGTACAGCTACTATGAGATACCTAAAGGAAAAGCAATAAGTGAAAGCATTTAAACAAAAATCTTGGTGCGTATACAGCTAACAAGTTGAACTTGAAGAAAAATATTCAGCAACTTAAAAAACTTAACTCTGCAACATTTTCATTGAGTATAATTCCTCGAATACCTGACATATATACAAGGAAGTTGGCACAGTTCCAATATTTTCACTCTCTGCTCACTTCTGGCATCTCGTTCTGTGGAAACTCTTCACAAGCACTGAAGGTATTTAAATAATAAAAAAAAAGTTCTGTAAGCATTAGTTGCCGAGAAAGCCCACGGACATTGTGCAGAACTCTGTTTAGAAATCTAGGTGTCAGCACTGTATATATACTCCCTACTATCTTTTGTAGTGAAAATCCTGAGCACCTCAGTCTTAATGCTGATAAGCGTAGCTATAATACTAGAAACAATTATAACAATGACAAATATTACACGTCCTTGTCAATTGTGTAGCAAGGGGAGATTCTTCATTCAATGGAAATAAAATGTTATCTACGAAAATACAACAATTTTGAATCCAAATTTATTCATTAAAAGAATTTTCTTCTTTGAAATTGGTAACGAAGGGTGGTTCAGTGTATGGAAGGGATATGTAAGAAAGTTATTCACAATCACTAATATGGCGTATGGCTTTTATCTGCTCTAAAACGCAGCAATTACAATATCTGAATAATGAGTTCATATATAATAACCAGCACGGCATGATATGTATTCGCGGTTAACAATGGAAATTGATTATACTAATGGGTTTTTGAGTAACTAAATGCTTATCAGTAGTTTGTAATATTACGGGTTGGTTAATAACTGTATGCACTGTTCCACATCCCCAAGACTTCTCTCATGTGATCGAAGTGAACATATTTAATCTATGTGTCTGTCTATCACACTGCCTGTCTGGAGGAACGAGATTCAGGAAAAAAAACTGATCGGATTTTGAAGTTGTTTTGATTAATACGCAACCCCTATACCGAGAACATAATAGGATTTATTTACTTTTGATGTCGAAACGCTGATAAATTAAGACGAAAGAAGAAGGAAATTAATATAAATTTCCCGCGAAAACTGATGGTACAATTTTTATGGAGTTTTGAGTAGTATACAAAAGTAGAAAACAGAATATTTTATTTTTATGCGATGTCGAAATTCCGAGAAATTAATATAGCAGTGCCCACAAATTAGTATCTATTTAAAGGTAATTTACTTCTTGCAACTGGAATTGTTTATCTTGATTTCAGCCCTCAAACACCATCGTATTATTCTGAGAAATTAATTTACATTTTTATTTTTTATTTTTCTCGCTGGCGATGTGTTAACTTGTGACATAATGTCTTAAGTCCGCACATCAAAAGCTGACATGAATGAAGTTGCTGGCAACAGCTAGTAGAGAGTAGAGAAATAAAGGAAGACACAATGAAAAACTAATTAAAAATATCTGTACTAGGAGAGATTTCAACCAGTGGCCTTTGGAACCTTGCATAAATGCACCAGCCACCGGGATAAATTAATTTTACTGTTGCAATGCATATACCATTCCAGCAATATACTTTGTCCGAGCATATGAAATTACTCTGAATATTACAAAACGCAGTAGTATAAAAAGCGAATGGAAGATCCTTTCTCATTAACTTTCAAGCCAGTCCCGGCTTTTTGCTATGTCCGCGTTTTCTTTTTGATGTGACAGTCATGTTATCAATCCCGTCGCTGCTCTCTACAGTAAAAGCAGGAGTGTGGGGGCAGCGTAGATATCGCCTTTTTTCTGTGAACTTTGTCAGCTTTTTATGTATGTTTATCGCGTAATCTGATCGTGGAAAGTGCTGATTTTAGTCATAAGTTGAGGACCATCGAAACTGTTACTAATACGAAAATGTTTAAGCGACTAGAAACCGTAATAAAGATGGCTAATATCCACAATCCTGCAGTTGTGTTAAAATTGATCTAATATTTCCGCTTTTTAAAACATATGTTTAAAGAAGAAAGGAGGTAGCAATATCATAAGATAAACACACATACTGTGGACGCTGAGTAGGAGAGTTATTTCAAACTAATAGATTTTTCGCTCACAGGAAAAGAATCAGAATGTCTTGTGAAGGGAATTGATAGAAAACATTAAGCAGTAACCTCGGATACATTAACGGTTTATGTAGATTCAAGAAAAGTTACGTCAAAGCTGTAAAGGCTAAAGTAAAATATATGGAAAAGTAATCACCAATATCAAATTCGTGCTGTTAAAAGTTTCTTACTTCACCAATACTGCAATAATATTTAAAGTAGTACATATAGTTTGTGGTGTTACAGTAGTGATTGAGACATTTCTGCCGTAAGTTTGTTACAAGAGTACGAGAGATTACCACACTGCGTGAGTCGCGAGGCTTTTATTACTGGCATGCACTTGGCAAGGAAATATTTGCAGCTTGTCACCTAGACATGTGTCGCAATAGACGTTACCAGGCTAAGCTCCAGGTGTCAAGATACTAGCGTAACAGTTCCACGCATTAGTGCAGCCTCTGTTCACGGATTACAAGCTGCATGGGATATCTTAGCTGCATCGAAACCGTAAACAGACATTTATTTCTCACATTAAGAATCATCCACCAGAACCGTACAAAGTTTTTTTTTCCACTACCGCCTCTGTGATGGACGTCATTCTAATACTATTGGGAAGGAGGATCCTAACTGTTGAACTGTGTGATAAATGTCGGTTTATTTGAGGTGGAGTTTGGGGGCCTTCCTATCATTCGCCTGGAAACCTGTGATGGATTTCCCTAAAAATGTTAACGTTAGCAGTCTTACCTTAAATTATATTTAGGCTTACATCGTAAGTCTCCGGCCGTTTTTTCCTTATGTGCCTAATTATCATAAACGAGTGTTTAATAACAAATCTCATATCTGGTAGTTGGTTGTTATTCAAGATTTCGTGTTCGGTGATCTGAAGAAAGAAACGTCTTTGATTCAGAGTCTTCGCCTTTTATTTTATAACCTGCTATTCCCTTTTCTGAAAATCAATGATGTGCTGCTCCAGAGTGGTTTGCTTTTCAGTTTAAGGCTGGAGAAGAAAGACAAAAATAATGTGCGAGAGAAAATGAGGTAGTAGCAAGAATACTACTAAATCGTTCTAGGAAGTGGATTAAGTTGTATGTTTATAGTTTAAACGATAAATTATGTAATATCGCTGGGTGTATATCTGAAACTTGGTTTCTTTTCGTTTTAAGTAAGAGAGTAAATGATACATGAAAGTTGATGTGGTGTAACGATTTCTTAAATTGAGTACTGAAAGAGTGAACTTATTCAATTAACGATGATAGAAGTCACGTTCCATATCGCCTTCAGGACGTTCGATATGCCGGGCTCGGGATTTCAGCCTGGGCACGTTGAACCTCCTTGGTCCAATATGGCGGCGTATTGGTCACCCTCTGCGGTTGACCTGTCGGGAGAGGCATAATGTCGATGACCGGGTTCTGGATGCAAGAGAGGCTACCGCAACACAAACTCGTCACCCTGTACCTGCCTCTTTCAACCGCTAACTTTGTGAGTACCTGTATATAGCAACTGGTCAACGACACAGCATTCCAACAGCCAACGGCTCGCAGCAACCAGCTAATGAATATGGTTACAACTATCCACGGAGCTGAATTTCTCTCTGTCTGAAGACTGTCTGACTAACTTCAATAACAGTGTCACTTGCTCGCGAACTGCAAACTTCGTGATTAAAAATTTCATAATGAATTCTGATAGTGAATATTGCTGATTTTAATTGCTTTTCAATTCACATTCATTCATGTCATTGTTGTTTGATAACAGGAAGCCAAATTGTTACTCAATGTTAGAACCCTCCGTATTCAGTGATAAATTACGATTTTAATTCAGTATTTAGAACTTTAAATCAGCGAATCACCCTAATTTTAATCATCAGAAATGTAATAGAAAGCATGAAAGGATTATAATGAGTATACTTTTCCTCAAATCTTATTTAAAATACACTTTTTATGGCTATCAAAAAGGACGTAGGGAGATACCTCCATGTATTATTCATCAAATGGCAAATACAGCAAGTACTGTGACGCCGCTTTCATTTCTTTAAAATCGTACAAAGAGTGCAAGGAGATATGTGGTTCGAAATTAGGAAAGAATATTCAATCGTGAATGCTACAGGTTATTTGGTTAATGAAGGAAATACTATGAATTCAGTCAAGCTTATATACTTTTAAACTATCGCCGAATTATGAATAAGACAGACGTAGCATTTAGAAAGATAAATTCAAGGCAATTAAAATGAACCTGATGGAGAAAAGGAAGAAAGAATTAATCGAAGAAAATAAGATGCAACACTATCATCAATAGAATTATTCTTTAACTAGCAGGTACAGGAAACGGTAAGAAATTTTATTATAAGCTCTGTCCCCTGTAATAGATATTAAGAGAAGAAATTGCGAGTCGTGGAATAAAGCTTATCCCTCAAAAAGTCATAACATGATGAGTGAAGATTAGTAAGAAATATTTTTTATTCTTTGTTTATGACTTTACGCCTCGTCGACGTCGACGTCATTAGAGGCGGGAGAGCACTGGGGGCAAAGAACGGGAAGGAATTCGGCCGTGGCCTTTTGAAGGAAGCATCCTGGCATTTGCCTGGAGTGATTTGGGAAAACCGTGGAAAATCATAATCTGGTATCCCGGAATGGGATTCTAACCCACGTCCTCCCGAATGCCAGAACGCTACCGCTCACCCACCACGCTCGGTAGTAAAAAAATAATTTATAAGATAAACTTCATATTGGAGGCAACTGTCAGGAATGTGTTCTGACTGTATGAAGAAGAATGACTTAAGCGTTCGTTTATAAAGCGAAGAATGTGGGGTTGGCAGATGGCCAAAAGGAGCATTGAGGTAACGCTTGTAGAAGGATATTGTAGGCGGGGACTAACGTTTTACAGATAATGTCGAAAGCCTTTTATATGTCTGATTTGGGCCCGTTTGTTGTAATATTCTTCCATAGTATCATTATTTTAATTTGACCAATTTATATCTGTGACTTAATAAATGTGAAAGACTTAAATCATTATTGTAGGTGAGCGATAACGCTCTGGTCTCGCATTCGGGAGAACGTCGATTCGAATCCCCGTTCGCATATCCAGATTGGGGTTTTTCGTGGTTTCCCCAAACCATTCTAGGCGGATGCTTCCTTCAAAAGGCTATGGCCGAATTCCTCCCCTTTCCTTGTCACCAGTCCTTTCCCGTCTCTAAAGACTTCGACGTTGATGAGGCATAAAGTCATAAGCAAAATAAATAATAATAATAATAAAATATATTACTTCTCTAGTTGATTTTTACTGTTACAATACTGATAAGGACTTAAAGCAGTATTTTGTAATTAAAAAATTTTGCGTTGTCTAATTTGTTCTAGAAACCAGACTGACGGATCACATGAAGGAGAATTTGTGCACTGGTAGAAATGGGAAGTGTTAAAGCCAGACAGAATCGGAAGAATTTTAGAAAACTTTGCATATATATCCTGGGTCATACATAGAGGAAATGATAACGAATTGAAATGGATTCCCTTTACATACACGTGTCAGTAAGAAGTGTGCCCACCATGAGCACCAATACATTCGTGGATAATTGCCGACATTGAATCAATAAGAATTTGTATGTGCAGTCAGTTGTTGTGCAGTTTGTGCTGAATGACCATGAGACCTAATATGTTTACCCATAGCATCCAGACGTGCTCTATTGAGGATACATCTGGGGACTTTGTTGGTCAATCCATGTTTTTGGGGGTGTCCATTAATGTGAAATAGGGAGGGGGAGAACGAGGGTATTCCAGAGAAATCTCACCAAGAGGGGTGGAGTCAAAGAAAATCTCACGTCATCTTTTTATGAACAGTAGAGCTAAAAAAAAACTGCGAGTCGGCCAGCAGAGAAGCGGTCTTTCAAGATCTCACGTCATTACAAGGGGGGAAGTGGGTCCTACCAGATCTCACAAAATCTCACCTCGGGGGGGGGGGGGGGGGGGGAATTCCTGAAAAACACCTCACACGGTTAATGGACGACTCATTTACTCCTTGCAAGGCTTGTGTTGTGATATCCACAGTATAAGGACGGTCATTATTATTTTGGAAGATGGTACATGAAGGGTATCACAAATCGAGATACTGGCGGGCTGTAATTCTACCTTCAATAACAACCAGTTCAGTCCTGCTGTCGGAACTGATCGCCTCCCAATCTATGATACCAGGGCTGGAACAAGTGTGACGTTCTGAAATCACAGCAGACTCTTCCACGATTACACCTGCGTACACGTTGTCGATTATCACTTTGCCACAGACAGAACAGAGGACTCGTTACTAAACACAACTGTATGTCATTCACATTTCCAGATGCAGAGAAATCAGGTTAATGGAAATTACAGGGGTCCAAGGGTGTAACCCAGTAATGAGCTTACAATTTTACGGGGCGTGACGCTCTCTGCAGCCATTGCCCGGATTTGGACTGCAGTCGCCTATCTGTCAGCAACATCCGTCCTCAGAATTTAGCGATGTTGTAGACTTCTTTTTTTTTTTTTTTGCTGTCGTCAGTCTTTCGACTAGTTTGATGCAATCCTCCATCCCTTCCTATCCTGTGCTAACCTCTTCATTTCTACATACCCCTTACAACCCACGTCCCGAATTATCTGCTTCATATATTCTAAACTGTCTTCCTCTACAGTTCTTACCTTCGACTGTTCCCTCCACTAACAAATTAACCAATTCAGCATGTCTCAAAATATGACCTACCAGCCTGTCTCTGTTTTCTGTAATCTTTTATCATAAACTTCTTTTCTCACCCATCATTTCCAAAACTCGTTCATTTCTTATTTTGTCTGCCCACCTAATTTTAAACATTCTTCTGTAGCGCCACATTTCAAATGCTTCAGTTTTCTTTCTGTCCGGTATTCCTAAAGTCCACATTTCGCTACCATAAAGTGTTGTGCTCCACACATAGAGTTTTAAAAAGTTCTTTCTTATTCCTAGATCAATATTTGAAACTAAAAGGTTTCTCATTTTCATGAAGGCTCTTTTTGCTAGTGCTATTCTACTTTTAACATCATTCCTGCTTCGGCCATCGGTTGTAATTTTGCTTCCCAAGTAACAGAACTCCCTCACTTCTCCTATTGCATCAGATCCTATTTTTATATTTAATCTGCTAGTATTGGTATCATTTCTGCTACATTTCATCACTTTTGTTTTACTTTGATTTATATTCAGTCCAAAATCTTCCTTCAGTATTTTGTTCATGCCATTCAGTAACTTCTCAATATCCTCAGCCCTCTCTGCTAACAAGACAATGTCATCATCAAATCGTAGCATAGTGATTTTTTCTCCCTGAAAACTTATGCCACATGGAAAATTTTCTTTTTACTTTCTTCATTGCTTCTTCTACATACAAGTTGAATATTAACGGGGATAGACTATATAACGTGACGCGCTGTTGCCACATTCTAATGTGCATTTTTACTATATAAATCCTAATGTTAGAGTAATTTTCATAAATCTTGGGCCACCAACTAGATAGTTTATTAGTAATTTCCTAAAGTATGCAAGATTCCAAGTGAGGACTGTAATGCAATGGTAAACATTCAGTGTATCTTGTTGCAATGAATATTAATGAATTATTGAGCTGTGTAGGCTTGAAGCTAATTGTGGCATTCCCGAACCACGGCGACAGGAAGTCGCGTATAAAAGGGTTTTGCCGGACGACACATTCTGCTCCCTGGGGATGGGCGGTCAACAAAGTCGCTCACCTGGCGGGAAATGCCTGCCGCTCGAGCACAGGGTCGTCCCCGAACTTATCCGAATACGTCCAACCTCTGTGATACACGCGAGGCAAATAAGATATCGGGGATATCAAGTGACATTAGGTGCCAACCTGAAGATCCAATCCAAATGAGCAAATAACTTAAAATCCTGGGAATTTTCTGTTAAATATGATCTTCGAGACTACAAGGGGCGGAGCCAGAAATTTCCTCGCAGATCGAAGAGCGGCGAGCTTCATTCTATGTTAGTCTATTCTGTGGTGGACTCCGAAAGTTGGCTTTTCTCGCTAACTGCTGAGTCCGACTCCTGGTGTCGGAAATCTGACGCTGCCGGCTTGATGGAGTGGCTTCCGCACGGCGACACAGCCAGTAATGCGATGATGCGGATTACCACTAGGACGTGTCTGTAACCGCCTTGTGAGACAAGTCTCACATACCGTGGGTCATCTCAGAACACCGCAGTCATCAGACGCAGAACTACAATGGTAACTTATAAATACCAAGCCATCTGATTGTGCATTCCGTGAAACTGAACCCTTAAGCGTCTTTGAGAGGATAGATACATGTTCCAACTTCGTAACTGAAAACTCCAGAGCTAGCGGCGTAATTTGCCAGAACAAGTTATTTTCGAATGGTATATTGTTCATTCGTGGCGCCCATGATTTTTTTCGAACTGTAAAGCCACAGTATTATGATACCTATGTCTGAGATCGTCATAACTTGTGTTGTAAATTGTTTCCAAATATAATTATTTCTTGCATATTAATTCTGAGATGGATTTAAAAGTAAATACACAATTGTTTGCTTGCTCATGACGGCTAATTGTACCTCTGAGCGTTGCTTTTTGTGATCTTGCCCATTTGTGTTAATGTTAACGGTAAATTCGCTCAGACATGTAATCGCCAATGATAAGAAAATAAATGTCATATTGTGACAGTTTTCCTATATTCCAACTAACCTCGAGATTCTTGCTGAAAATAAATATTTCCACTCCTTCATAAAACTAAATAAAAATCCCCATTAATTTATATTAATAATTAATTTATAAATATTAACCATGACCACCATTTCTAACTGATGCTTGTCTCTCGTGATTCTCTACTTTTATCATAGCCACTTGATTCTTATATAGTTTATAGAGTATTCTTCTAACTCGATACTTTAGACCTGCCTTCTTTAAAATTTTGAACATTTCGTACCACCTAACATTATCAAAAGCTTTTTCTAAATCAAAAAGTGCCATAAAAGTATCTTTGTTTTTCTTGATCCGCCCTTCAAAAATTAATCTTAAAGACAGAATTGCTTCCCTTGTACCGCGATTTTTCCTAAACCCAAACTGATCTTCACCTACTATCTCTTCTACTACCCTTTCCATCCTTCTGTATATTATTCTGGTCAGTAATTTTGAAGCATGTGGTGTTAGACTAATGGTGCGATATTTCTGACATTTATCGGCTTGTGCTTTCTTTGGAAGTGTGAAGATGATATTGTTATTAAAATCAGTTGCAATTTCTCCTGTATTATATCTTTTTGATATCAGCTTGAATAATCTTTCGATTCCTTCCTCTCCTAGGGATTTAAGAAGTTCTGCAGAAATCTCATCAATTCCAACTGCCTTATTTGCTTTCAAGTCATTCAGACCTTTTAATAAATTCTGTCCTCAAAAGAGGATCTCCTAAGTCATCAATTTTAACATCGCCTTCCTTTTCAATTACAGTCTGTTCTGCTTATGCTGATTCATTATGGAGCGTGCATAAACCACGTAGCTCCATTTTAGCCTCCTGTGAACCCCCTTCCTCCCACGTAGCCCTACGTGGCTTTTGACTCTACCCCCGCCCCCTCCACCCACGTAGCACGTAGCTTTTTTCCCTTTTGATTCCAGAAGACTGTTTTCTCTCGTCAGATTATCGTAAATTACATACGGAGATAATTAACTGAAGGAAATAGATATTCACATGCTGTTGTGAGTTCTATTCCTCATTTTAACTGTGAAAAATGTTATGAAAGGAATGCTACGTGGACTGTCTCGGAACCCCTCCCCCCCCCCGCTCCCCCCACGTAGCCTAGCGTAGCCTTCCAGCCAACCGCTCCCTCCCTTGGACCAAGCCACGTAGTTTGTGCACGGTCCCTTATTCCCTTAATATCAAATTATGGTCGGAGTCTATGTCTGCTCCTGGGTACGCTATACAGTCTAGAACTTGATTCCTGAATCTCTATTTGACCATGATATAATCTAGCTGATATCTGCCTGTATCCCCAGGACGTTTCCAGGTGTATATTCTTCTTGCATGGTTCTTAAACAGTGTGTTTGCCACTACTAACTTATATCTTTCACAAAATTCTAGCAACCTGCTTCCTCGCTCATTTCTTTCTCCTAGACTAAAACTTGCTACAGTATTCCCCTCTTTTCCTTCTCCCACTATTACATTCCAATCACCCATGATTATTACATTTTCCTCTCCCTTCACAAATCGGATTAATTCTTCAATTTCAGGATATATTTTTTCTAATTATTCGTCATCTTCCTGTGACGTTGGCATATACACTTGTACTAATGTAGTTGGGACGGGCTTAGTTTCTAACCTCATCAAAATAATCCTGTCATGAAACTGTTCATAATAACTCACCCGTTTCCCTACTTTCTTGTTCATTACAAATCCTACACCAGTGACTCCATTGACAGCTTGTGTGCTAATTATTCTATGTTCCCCAGACCAGAAATCCTGTGCGTCCTTCCACTTGATCTCGCTAATAACATAAGGTGTTCCATCTCCCTTTTTAGATTTTCTAGCCTACCTGCTCTATTCAGACTTCTAACATTCCACGCTCTGACTCGTAGAATGTTTCTATCCATTCTGATGACTGCTCCCTGAACAGTCCCCACCCGGAGATCCGATTGGAGGACTTCTGTATAGACCGGTGTTAAGAGTACTGGAGCCTTCTTGAGTCCACTGTGTATCAATTCTGTGAACTGACATTGCACTACGGCCTGTCCTTCGGAAGATTTCACGCTATGAAGCATCCATTTCAATGCCAATTACCTGAACTCTCTCAAAGTCAGACGTTTGTTTGTACATGATCGTCACCCTTCGCCTTGGCAATTGGCATATTTGGTCAACAAGAACAGGTGGACAAAAATGTGCCACGTTACACCACATTATTCAGCATTTATAAGCTAGCAAATAACCACTTAATTTGCATGTTATTACATGTACAACCTCCAATTTTTAATCATTCAGTACCCTTTATAGGGTGATACTTGGGGCCAAATTTCATACCTTTATCACAACACCTTCTATTTTCGCCAATGTAGTAGGAGTAGACCTACTATTGTGAAAAAAAAAGAGGAGACCGAATCCACTCTCTACATCGTAAATTTTGGGAGCCAATATTCTACAGTACCAAATTTTACTCAAAACAAATAAAAATACTACAGGAATTCTAATGTTATAAAAAAAAAGAGAGAAAGAAACGGTAACTGGTCGAATAGCGCATCCAATTTTGGTTATACGAAAGTGTATTACTGTCATAAAAGTGGTTTTTACATTACAGTTTTTTTCAATTAATTTTCTTTAGTCTATGTCCCAGTTTTGAATATTATACCACTTTTTATGAGGTATCTGAAACGTTACAAAGCTGATACAAAACGAATAATATGGAGCCGTTTTTTAGTTAGTACCAGCGGAATGATGATCAGCAAAAATTTTAAATGTAATGTTTTTTATTACTCCTAAATAGCGCAAACTATGTCTTAGGCATAGCCAAGATTTAAAGTAATATAAAAATCCCAAATATCATTGTTTTATTTATATCTGGAATTCGTATTGAATTAAGTTATGAGATTTCCGTGAACACAAACAGAAACACGTTTTTAGTTTAGATTTTATAATTAAGGAAGTGAATCCACATCATTTGAAACGAAACTATATTGCTCTGGAATGGTACTCATGCGAAATGAAGTAATGTTAGAACTAA
The DNA here is from genome assembly GCA_031002005.1 of Vandiemenella viatica. Taxonomy (NCBI): domain Eukaryota; kingdom Metazoa; phylum Arthropoda; class Insecta; order Orthoptera; family Morabidae; genus Vandiemenella; species Vandiemenella viatica. Next base: position 116,135,838 of record CM061919.1, on the reverse strand, counting down.
TGAACGTAACAAAATGTTGTAGATGAAATTGAAAGAATAATCGTATTGAACCCTCGAACGGCACGTGATTGAATCATGTTAAGAACAGTTTGGTACACCGAAATTGCTGCAACAGGGCACTAATGACCGTTTCGTCGAATCACCCGTAGCCCAAATAACAACTGCAATAGGAAAAAGAATAAAATGGCATTAGGAACCTGCCGTATGAGAGAAAAGCCCTCTGCATCACTGGGAAAGCATCTTTACTTGACACATAATAGATTTCGATATAAATCATTGTATTCAGATTAGTGATATTTTAATATTTATTGGTTATTTGCTATGGGTTAAGAAGTAATACGCAGTTTTGCTTCCTACCGAGCTTTTCTGTTTTTTTCAAACTGCCCACTGTTCTTATTGTTTTCGTGGCAGGCTGCTGCACAGCGCACGCGCACATCTGTTGGCTGTAAATCAAGCATTAATCTTGTAAACAGGTCTCCGCTGCAAACAAATGTGTACTGTAAACAATTCAGTCTCGGGAAAGCGGAGTTGTTCCAACAAGGAACTGTGGCAGCTTTCGTATGTAAATTTTCTTTAGGAGTGAAACTACTTAACAAAATCAGTAACTTTATGTAGTATTCGGTTAATAGTGATGCATTAAACCTCAAATATTTATAGGAGTAAAATATTGGTTAAAGGATGAAACTGAATTTTGCCCGTGGGCCTAAAGAGTGAACCACAGAATAGAAAGGTAATTGGTGGAGAGGTATTCATATCGGTTAGCATAGATTACTACAGTTAGCTGGTGTTCACAGAAGCATAGTTATGAGTTCCAGCGGTAGATTTCTGGGGGATATGCAAGAAATTAGGAGGATATTGGCTGCTTGCCGTAATTAATGAAAGAATGAATTCTCAAGAAGAGACCAGTCCGGAGAAATTGATTTCACATTCAGAGGTTAACAAACGATGGTCATTATTGGTTCGGCTTAAATTTATCAGAAAGAAAATAAGATTTTTGGCGCCTTGGAGCAAAGATTTGCAGGTAGGTATCCGTAGTGAGGGGCAAAACGTTTTGGAAATCTTGTTGGTGATAGCATCTTGGGAGTTAGGTAACAAAAACAGTGAGTGATCATGAAGCATTTCTCATGGATGTAAGAGTGTTCAGTAACCGTTGTCAAAACTGGAACTGGTTATGGGTCTAATTTCAAAAATTTACGTATTTCAAAACTGAAGATGAATTTCAGAGAAAGGTTCAATATATGGACAAAAGGACCCAGTATAGTGAAGAGGAAGTGGGGAAAGTCTAAAGAAGTAATAAGAAATGGGAAGAAATGTTTATAGATTGATAAGATATTATCGGCAAACAAGATAGGTCCAAAAAGATTAAAGAGGCTGTAGTGATCTAGGCAATCACTTGCCCAAATACGTCAAATTAATTTCTCTAGTCAGTATCCAGGGCGGGCGAGCATGGAAAAGTTAAGCAATAGAGCTATGACCTGGGAAGTAGCACGCATATCAGCAAGCCAGTGGCCAAGCGGCTGTCCTTATTGCAAGCTGTTAAAGTTACTCCATACAGCAGGTTAGCGAGGAGTATTGCCCTCTCCACATAGTGATGATAGGAAGGGGGAGTATCTATTTAAACCCTGGGAGCAGGGGTCTGTCTGTCTGTCCACGAAAGTCTTTCAACGTACCACATCGACGCCGTAGGCGTCTACGCCGGCGCCGCCGGGGCGGCGGTTGCAGAGAAGAAGATGGCTTTCGTCTACTACTAAGGTGGGCTCTGCTGTGATAGTTGGGTGTGGACAGTTAAAGAGTAAATCATTTGGTCATATTCATATGGGCATAATCTTGTAGAGTTCTTATCAATATTCCAGTTAGTTTGGGCTGCGAGGTGCCCATAAGTTACATGCTCGCCCCGTCCTTGGCCGTATCTCTAATGTTGTGTTACAACTCCAATTAGACAATGTAAATGTTCACATATGCCATCAGTCATTGCTCATGTAAATAAATATGTAAATAGCCAATTGCCGTTTACCGTGATTTATCCTAGCTTCCTCGGCCATTCCACTATTAATATTTGAATGTACTGAGCCATAAAACCTGTCAGGTGTTGCAGTAGGAACCTATGACGAATATTCATATCAGAACTATGGTCGATCTCCTATGGTCGACCCTTATCCACGGCTCCAGTGGAAGTTACCCTGTCTGGTCTTATCACTAAGCTTTCAGGGTCACTACAAGAAGGGGTTAAAATTGTGGTGTCAGATGTGGGGTGCACTTGCATGGAGGGCGTGCAAGTGGTTCGCAAGATCACTGAATATTTCGTCCTATGTAGGTTCATTACGTCAGTTCAGGTTTCTGTCCTTTGGTCAGCCCTGCGTCAGATGACGACACGGCTTGGGTATAGTTATGGTTAGAGTAAACGGCAATAGTTAATCCACATCCACTATCCAGTATCCCACAGAAGACGTCGTAGGAGGAGGAGATGGTCCGATTACGGAATCGGCCGAGCTGGGTTGGAGGTAGCCATAACGCAGCATTCAGCAAGCAGGTCGACGACACGAGCCTACGCCACAACAGCAGGAAATCGCCGAGCGAGCAGTTTGGGTCAGCAAACTTATGGAGGCCACGAAACGCAAGTAAGTTCGCAAGCAATAGGCGGAAAAATAACGCAAGCTCCAAGTATCAATGCCTCAAGAAGACTTATTTTTAAATCAAGAAAGTGTTCATGCCCTCATAATCATATTGTCAGAATAAAAGCGCAAAGGAAAAGTGCAGCAATATTAACTTTTAAAATATGTGTAATGCCAGTAATTAAAGCATAATCTCATGAAATTAGTTATGTAAAGAAGTTGTATTTGATTGGAATAACCTACATTCAACTGCCAGAATTATAAGTTATAAATATACGATTGTAAGAGATATCGAGTAAAATCAAATCGGGAAAATGCTATAATCATAAAGGTAATTTTGTTAATTAAATCCCGAAGTGAAGGTGCATAGTGTTTGTTACTGTCTGAAAAGCAGAAATAAATGTGGACAAGTACTTTGGTGAAAATTGTTGCCAGTAAGAAATAGAATGTTAAATTGTTCAAAGCTTTGCAATTAAACTCGCGCATATTACTTTAATCGATGGTCTAATGGTTTACCCTTATCATATAATTAATATTAGAAGTTTTGAAAGATGAATTATATGTATTCTGTAATCGTGAATGAATAGCTGAAGGAGAAGATGTGTTAACTAGAATAAAATATTTCTTGATGTCGCGATGCTAATTGTTACGAAATTATCAGTAAGTAAATGTGGTTGATCAGTACCTATTAATTATGATTATAATAGTTAAAGATGAACCAATAGAAAAGGCAATCTTTATAAATGTTTGAAGTTCATGTTAATGATTAAAAGAAAGTGTACAAAGAATTTTATGTAATCGGGAGTTAGAATGATGATTTCATAAATAGGAGGACCATTGCAAATTAAAACATGCTAACAGTTACGTGTGATTTTGGCTACCTGACTTTGAAAGGTGTAATAACATAAGAGTTTCTTTATTAACAAAAATAGACAGCACCTCCGGGGAGAATAAAATTCGGAATGTTTAATGGTAAAATTCAAATGAAAACCAGAATGTTAGTTAATCATAAGAAGTGAACGAGTGATCGTAAACTAAATGAAATTTTATTGGTGGTTAGGTAAAGACTTCAATTGTAATGTAATACAAATGAACGCGTCAATTGAGAAAGTTAATCTTTGAGCTCTTAAAAAAGAGAAATTCACAAGAGACGAAAGTACAGAAACGTAATGAACGATGAATTAAGAATTATAAATTATAGTAACGAATAAAATCGCATGTTGGTAACTAAAATGTTGCTGTAAGAGTGTTCAGCTGTTGTAAAAATTATCGTACGTGAGTTACATGGGTAATTGGTCATTATTAAGTCTTAGACTGTAATATATAAGAATCAAATCACTTAATATAACATGTTATAAAGGAATCTTGAAAATAAGGTGGTACGATGTTCTAAGAGATCAAGAAATGCGAGGACAACGCATCCATATTAAATGAGATTATCAGTAAATTAAAGGGAGCTTATCATGGTAGTATGGAACTAAAGGGCAGTAAAATAAATTAAAGGGAGTTAATATGGCAGTATTCAAGTAAAGGGCAGTAAAATAAATTAAAATAAGTTATAGACGAGGCACAAATGTAATCATAATGCATAACCGAAAGAACTGGGGCCGATGATTAATTATATGAGAAATTCTATAAGTGCTTTTCCTACGAGTTGGAACGAGAGAATGGTTGTGTGTTAAAGAAGTAGATAACAGATTATAAGGAGGGATCTAGAAAAATTGATCTCCATGTAAGGTGGAAGACGGGTAAATACCTTCCAAAAATTAGCGGTGGTTTGCGGAGTTAAAAAAAAAAAATATAAACCTGGGAGGTTTAAATAGAGTCGCTCAGGGTGGCGAAAATTGCAATAGAGGGGAGTCGCCCGGGAGTGGCGAAAACTGGCGAGAGTTGAAGGGATTACATGATGTCGCCGGGTGAGGCGAGATTTGAGGAGAATTGGGCGAAAATGAGGATGCCTGGTGCAACACACTTGAATCCACTTTAACGCGGGAAGTGTATGTCCAAGGTGCCTGTGAGGAAATAGGAAAAGGTAAGTGAATTCGGTGACTAGGTGTTGCCAATGGTAGCATGGTGTCAGTGGACTTAAATGTCCCTATGCTGACGAAGGAATGGTTTTAAAGATGAAAGGTAGGTGGAGTGAAGCAATATTATACAGAGGGTGGAAGTAAGTTATATAAAATATAACGGGGTAGAATTATTTGGCGGGTAGTCGGTAATTAGGGAGAGATGACGAAGGGGTCGTCATTGGAATTATGGAGGAGCTGGAGGTAATAGTAACAGAGTGGACGTTACTAGTTAACTGGCGAAAGACGATTGGGGGTCGTCACAAGTAAATGGAGGGTGAAATAAAGGTATTGCAGAGGGATGCAGTATCTGGTAAAGGAGGGAGGTAAGGGAAAACCTCTAGGCGAATGGTGTTAGGGAGATTATGGGGAGGTAGGTGCGAAGTCTACCCTAAGAGGTGTATTAGGGAGGCAAGGAAATCCTTAATGTTAATCCGTACTAGGTGAGGTACGAAGAATCCGTGAGGTTATAAAATAAAAAGTAAAGGGCAAAGGACTCCATACTATTAAGCCGTGCACGGGGGAATGTGTCACGAAGAACCAAATAAGGTTGATGAAAGGGAGGTCAGGGGACTTCATAATTTTAAGACGTGAACCGCGGATGGTTACGCACAAAGGTCGAGGGGAGTTAATGTGGTAATTACCGAACTGTGGAGAGTTCGGGCTGGCGTTGAGTAGGTGTTGCTGTCATCAGCTAAACAGTAAGTGTGTCGCTGGCGAAGCATGACGTCAGAAGTTGAGTGGGTAGTACGGCGGCGCAGTAGAGGCGCGTAAAACTAAATGTAATTGGAATATAAAGCTAAATTGCTTAATACGGCGTAGGGGAGGAGAAAAATTGCAAGCATTAATAGGGTGAATCAGCTAAAATATCCCTTATAATTATTAGTTGCTAAGGAGGAGTTGCAAAGAATGTAAATGTATATAATTATCATTCAGCATAACTGCCCATTTACATAGAATAGGCAGAGGAGATGTTACTAAAGGGAATTTAATTTATGGGGACTATTTAAAGTAAAGAAGGTAGTATAGAAAAAGGTAACTTTTATGAATTAAAATAAAGGAGTAAAATGGAAAGTATTTTGTATGGTAGGCACGAGAGGTGCATTATACGCATATGTAAGTCTGTACAGCAAATGAGGAGAATAAGCTAGTTCTTAAGTGTTAAATAATGGGAGTACTGGCGAAGAAGTTAAAGAGTTGTGTTAAAAGAGATGAAATCATGTTATGCGTATAATTGTTGTAGTCAAAGTATTAAAATGTTTGGGGAGAATGTGATCTTAGTTCCTCGATGGGATATCGGGGAAGGTTAAATAAACCATTATGTATAAATAAGAGAAATTAAGTGTGGAGTTAATGAGCTAACCAGTCATGGTGCATTTTCGTAATAGCAGTCACTGGCATCAAGGAAATCAGATCATATTAAACTATTTTGGAGTGATTACATGGTCTCGAGTCATATGGTAGAAAAGTAATGTTAGAGAGTAAATGTACGTAAATCATAACGGAGTAGTGAAAAATCAAATGAAAAGTCATCATTGATGTTGTGTACAGTATCTTCATAATTACTAAGTAAACTGGGGTTCTGAGAAACTGAAGATTTAATGTTAATGACCCAGAGTTAGTTGGAAAAAAAAAATGCATTGTGAAAAAAATATCATTCATGTAAATCAATATGGAGGTGTGTCATTAGACGGTCATTAATAATCATGAATTAAAAAGCGAATGATCAACAAACGTCAAAAGAGAGTATACTAGATAACAATAGAAATGTAAATGTAAATTTATGCGATAGGAAATATGTTGAAGATTGTATATGGAAGTGTCAATCTGAAGTGTAAAGAATCATTGTACATATAGAATTAAGAGGATGTACCACTAATGAAAAATTTTACGAGTGTTCTAGTAACCTGTAACTTGGCTGGAGTGGTGAATGGAAGCAAGTAAGACGTTGAGCTGTCCTTACAACGCAGAGCTGACGTGACGTCGCGAATCATGTCAACTGCTGGCGTTGCAAAGCGTGGTCTCAGCTGGCGGGGACGCTCGTATCCGCTGAGCCACGCCAAACAAGAGTCGACAAGGTCAACATCGCCACCACAAACCAATCCAGTCGAAATCAAAACAAAATAAAACAGATAAACCATTCTAATTGTATTTAACAACACACCAACACTTCAGTAACACGAAGAAAAAGAAATTGTAATTAGTTTTAAGGAAAACCTGTATTTAGTTTTAAGTAATTTTGCAAACTGCGTTACAAAACACGTCCTCCGTAGACTCCGGACGTGGCGAAGGGGGGGACATGTAGTGATCTAGGCAATCACTTGCCCAAATACGTCAAATTAATTTCTCTAGTCAGTATCCAGGGCGGGCGAGCATGGAAAAGTTAAGCAATAGAGCTATGACCTGGGAAGTAGCACGCATATCAGCAAGCCAGTGGCCAAGCGGCTGTCCTTATTGCAAGCTGTTAAAGTTACTCCATACAGCAGGTTAGCGAGGAGTATTGCCCTCTCCACATAGTGATGATAGGAAGGGGGAGTATCTATTTAAACCCTGGGAGCAGGGGTCTGTCTGTCTGTCCACGAAAGTCTTTCAACGTACCACATCGACGCCGTAGGCGTCTACGCCGGCGCCGCCGGGGCGGCGGTTGCAGAGAAGAAGATGGCTTTCGTCTACTACTAAGGTGGGCTCTGCTGTGATAGTTGGGTGTGGACAGTTAAAGAGTAAATCATTTGGTCATATTCATATGGGCATAATCTTGTAGAGTTCTTATCAATATTCCAGTTAGTTTGGGCTGCGAGGTGCCCATAAGTTACATGCTCGCCCCGTCCTTGGCCGTATCTCTAATGTTGTGTTACAACTCCAATTAGACAATGTAAATGTTCACATATGCCATCAGTCATTGCTCATGTAAATAAATATGTAAATAGCCAATTGCCGTTTACCGTGATTTATCCTAGCTTCCTCGGCCATTCCACTATTAATATTTGAATGTACTGAGCCATAAAACCTGTCAGGTGTTGCAGTAGGAACCTATGACGAATATTCATATCAGAACTATGGTCGATCTCCTATGGTCGACCCTTATCCACGGCTCCAGTGGAAGTTACCCTGTCTGGTCTTATCACTAAGCTTTCAGGGTCACTACAAGGCTTGTATCGATAATAATACTGCAGAAACATTAAAGATAGTAAACTCTTATTTAGATGATGTCTGGAGACTTGCTGCATACCAGAACACCGAAGAAACTACGTAATAGTCCCTGTTCAAAAAGGATGGGAGACAGATAAGGCCGAAAATTACAGACCGATTAGTTTGGCCTCAGTGTTAGGCTTGAATCTCCGGTAGCGCGCCATGTGCAAGATTTTACAAATGCAATGAACAAGGGAGGCCAAGTTGATATTGTAGCAATGGATCTTTCTTAGACATTTGATAGAGTGAGTCGTAAAATGGTAATAAATATGGTATAAACCAAAGATAAATGTATCAATTCATAAGAGGTAGAAGGGTAAAACTGCAGTATTAAAACAGGTAGAAACAGAAGTGCCTGAGGGTAAGGTATTGGGGACTATTGTTATTCACTATTCTAATATATGATTTTGTTGATAGTTTATAGTGTGTAACTAGTTTGTTTGCAGATGACATTATTTTAGAGGACTTCTAATAGCTACCGATGGATCCGTATAATATGGTATATCTTACTTTTTGGATCAACATGGAATAAAGATAAATGCCAAAAAGTCTCATTTTATAAGGTGGAGGAGGAATTGATCGTAGAAGATATTGGCGTATCAGCTGGTTAAAAATAAAAAAAAAAATCCTCAGTTAGGTAGGTCACATATGTTAGGGTGTCAGGGGAGGTTTCAAAATCCTGCATCTACTGGAGAGGGTAATGAGGGGACGAATCAAGGAAGTTAGGGAATTGGAATTCGAAACCTTGCTTAGACGATTGCTTGAATATGGTGGGATATTATAGGATCCACATTGTGGCTATCAGAAATGGGAGTTGAAGAAGGTATATATAAAAAAAAAGGCAGCAAGACTTATTCTTTCCAAATTGCCGCAGGTGATATGATAAAGAAGCACGATTCATTATCACTAATTTGTTTGTCAAAGACGTGGGCTAAATTCAAATCTTCGCCTTAGTCCATTTGGACTGAAGACTACCAGGACTATGAGGATTGTTCCACTGATTTAATTTATGCACCTTCTCCCTAATGGCCTTTATGACCCTCTTAATGGCTTCTACGACACTCTTAACAACTTTCTGTCACTTATTCCAAAAATGTCCTCCTTGACGGTTTTCTGTCACTTTTTTTGCTGTTTATGGGCAATTAAATTTAATTGTATTACCGACCCTTTTTTAATTGGCCTGTCACTTTTTTGCTATTTATGACCTTTTATTGAACTGTCAGTTCTATTTTTATTTATGATCAGTTATTTAATTGGACTGTCACATTCGTAGCTTTTTTTTTTACTGCTAATTGGCTTTCCACCTCAATGACTTCATTGAAATGACCGCAGCAGCTACCTGCTTCCCCCCTCCATCGAGAGGTGGTCAGTCTAGCTACGAAAAGCGGGCCATGGGAAGGGACCCGCCTGTGCTGGCAGGTATGGTGCACCTCTACCAGTTACCCGGTCGGTAAACATCAAACGCCTGGGTAGCTGAAATGACACTAGGCAACGTGGTGGCGGCGGCGAGGTCTAGCCTGTGGAGCGTGCTGATCGGTACCATTCGGCTGAGGTGGCGCGGCATACAAAACCACGCGTCGTGGGAACCCACCATAAGAAACGGGTACGGTTCTGCTCCCCCCTCCACCCACCTGGCCACAGTTGTCAAACACTTGTTGCTGACGCACTCTTGCAGCTTGGAGCAGCTGTAACCTAGGAACGCCGGCGTATACAGGTAGCGCTGTCCGCCACTGTACCGTATGCAGATATTCTGTCCAAGACAGTATGTACGCGAGAAGGTCGTAATATTGTGAGAAGCTACATTAGCATCAGGAACGAAACCTGAATGCTCACTGTAATCACATGATAAACTTGAACAAAGCGCAGTAGCATAGTGGACAGAGGTCAAGACATTGATATAATAAAACGACCAAGTGCTTCACTGGTTTACATGGACGAAGTCACGGATGAAAGTTATTTTTTCATAGGGTTATTACAAATTATTGTCGGGGTTTCGAGAAATCAGTGCAGATAGTACAACTGAGGTAGAAATCAGAATTTCAGTTTGTTATATAGATAAAGTCAAAGTATTTTTCCGCGTATTACAAATGCTCGGTATGTGAGCCTATTGTCAAACAGCTACATCTCGGTCCATTTTTGCCGACATATGATGCGGCATGTCAAGTTTTATTTTTAGAAGCTTTCGTAACTGTAATTCTCCGTCTGCTTGTGTGGTCGATTTCTTAGGGTTGCGTTGGGAAACTTCTCTGATTCGATCTACGTTCGCTTACGACATGGAGGTGGAATGACTCACAGTTTTTCCTTTGCACAAACGCTCGATTTCCGTAAAACTATGCACACTGCGAACGGAATTTTCGGAGGGTAGATTCTACCCAAACTGACGTTGGACAACTGTAACAAACCAAGTTTGATGAAACTGGAGAGTGCAAAATGCTTTCTCCAATCAGTTAGCTTGGCATGTTGCATACGGCACATGGTAAGGCTCGATTAGTGGCGAATTCACGTCGATTTGTTAAAGGCGGTAGAGCACAGTAATATTTTTGAGGAATTTTGTACACATATCGAACAAAATTGTTATCCTGTTTTTTTAATATCTAGATTAAAGTTGTCGTACGGGGATGACGCTTTGTTTATTAACACTTTGGCATTTGGAGACTGCAGGGGCCACAAACGGTCGCGCTATATTCTTCATTGTTTTTTAATATGTATCTGAAAACCCAGAAATTCAACCCTAGTTTTCTTTTACTGTGTTGATGTTTTTAATGACCAAATGTCTTTCTTGCTTGCTGGAAGCATGGGATATTCCTATAATTTCGTATAGATCCTAACTTCTGTAATTGATGTAAAGTGGCTTCCTACTCTTAAGAGTTTTAAACAATTCAAGTTTCTTCATGTCTCCCACTTCTATATGAGGCATCATCCATACGATTTTTGAGATCATATCTTGAAAGATTCAGTAGTACTTCTTGTTTTACTTTTATAAGTATCCGTTTCAAGTCTTCGTAAACTAAACCAACATAAGCTACATAGGCAACAAAATAGCCAAGATCACGTTCGGCCCATCCTGCGTTACGCAACACTCCAAGTTGTTAAGGATTGCTTGGAATATACGTCTTCATTGCGTTAGTGATACCGGTGTTCCTGAAATGTTGGACAACTACTACTGTGAAGGCCTACGACACACTTGAAGGTGATCATCCATCGGATGATGACGTTAAACTTGGCACACTCTTAGAAAAGTAGACTTGATTAGGTCGGCACCGGTTTTCACCCGCTCTCTTCGTTCATCTTCATATACACAAAGAAAAACGTTATACTTAGCAAAAGTGATCTACACAAGAGCCAAAGAAACTGGTATAGACAGCGTACGCAATACAGAGTAAACACTCAGATAAAGTCGCTGCAGTCGGCAAGGCCTATATAAGACAACAGATGTCTGGCGCAGGCGTTAGATCGGTTACTGCTGCTACAATGGCAGGTTATCACGATTTAAGTGAGTCTCAACGTGGTGTTATAGTCGGCGCTCGAAGAGATGGGACACAGCATCTCCGAGGTAGTGATGAGGTGCGGATTTTCCCGTACGACTATTTCACGAGTGCACCGTGAATATCGGCGATCCGGTAAAACATCAAATCTCCGACATCGCTGCGGCCGAAAAAAGACCTGCAAGAACGGGTCCAACGACGACTGAAGAGAATCGTTCAAAGTGACAGATTGCAACCCTTCCGCAAAATTGCTTGCGGATTTCAATACTGCGCCATCAACAAGTGTCAGCGTGCGAACCATTCAACTAATCATCTTCGATATGGGCTTTCGGAGCCGAAGGTCCACTCGTGTACCCTTGCTGAGTGCACGACACAAAGGTTTACGCCTCGCCTGGGCACCGATATTGGACTGTTGATGATTGAAAACATGTTGCCTGGTCTGAAGAGTCTAGTTTCCAATTGAATCGAGTGGATGGACGTATACGGGTATGGCGACAACCTCGGGAATTTATGGACCCTGCATGTCAGCAGGGGACTATTCAAGCTGGTGGAGGTTCTGTTATGGTGTGGGGCGTGTGAAGTTGGATTGAGATTCGTGTAGATACGACTCTGGCAGGTGACATATACGTACGTATCCTGGCTGATCACCTTGCATCCATTCATATCCATTGTGCATTCCGACGGACTTGGGCAATTCCAGCAGGACGATGCGACTCCCCACACGTCTAGAATTGCTACAGAGTGGCTCTAGGAACACTCTTCTGAGTTTAAACACCTCCGCTGGCCACCAAACTCCCCAGACATGAACATTATTGAGCATATCTGGAGATGCCTTGCAACGTGCCGTTCAGAACAAATCTCCACCCAATTCGTACTCTTACGGATTTATGGACAGCCCTTCAGGATGCATGGTGTCAATTCACTCCAGCGATACTTCAGACATTAGTTGAGTCCATGCCACGTCGTGTTGCGGCACTTCTGCGTGCTCGCGGAGGTCCTACACGATATGAGGCAGGTGTACCAGTTTTTTTGTCTCTTCAGTGTATAACAGTTACATTACTACACACGGAGGGAATGAATGAAGTAGCCACACATTCGCCTATCTGGATTCATACATATAGGAGCAACGGACCTGCGTCAGGGCAAAACGTACATTTAACGAGATCATCACAAGGTTGAGTTGGCAATCAGTGAGCACTGCTTATACACTACCTGGCAAAAAAAGTGAAGCATCCAGAAATGAAGGAGGAAACATCGGTTTGAGTTGGGTTGTGATGTTATTTCGGTTATAAAAAAAGTGATAAAAATTCACTAAAAACTTCAAGGTATGAGCTCACGTATCAGTATGACGTTGCACCTAGTCTGGGCTGAATGGATGTAATGAATCGGTTGAAAATGGTGACATAAATTCCTTGTATCCCCTCCTGAGGCAAGCTGGCTTATAAATGTTGTGAACGGATCCTTGATATGCTGGATACTGGCACTGTGGTGGAGTTGACGTCCGAGCTTGTTCCACATATGTTCTATCGGGGACAGTTCTAGGGACCTTGCTGGCCACGGGAATATCTCTACGGTACATCACACAGTCAGTTCATAGAGACGCGTGCCATGTGTGTAACGAGCATTGTCCTGCTGAAAAACGGTGTCATGATACTGTCGCGAGAGGGGTAACACACGAGGAGACAGGATACCGTTGTGCCGTCAAAGATCCCACAGTCACTACCAGCCGTGAGCTGAAGTCACAGCCGATGGCTCCCCACACCATCGCTCCAGAATTAACCCTGCACTGGTCGCTTGGATTACATATGTAGTCCACTCAAGCCATTTCTAATGGGACTTTTCAGAGCGCGACTACTGCAGGGTTAACACCACTTCCAAAACATTGGAAGAATGGGACCTCATCCCAAGTCACTGCCATATTCGCAGAGGTAGAGCAGAACTGAACACATGCGACGCTATTCATCAGCATTACAGCCATATGTGTTATGGTGTTAACGGCAGCCTACGCATAGGAAGATAATTCTATTCTCCCACCAATGACGTGAGATGACACAGAACGTTGCAAGGGGTTCATTAATATATTTTGATGGTAGGCGTAGGTTGAACGGATTACGATGTGCTTGGTGCAAAATATGGTGATCCGTCACTATGGTGGTCAGATGCGGTCGACCGGAACCTTGAAGACGAGTATGTTTGCCCTCAAGTACCCATACAGTCCAACAACGTACCACTATCACATCGACACGGCTCTCAAATCTGCATATTGCACAATTCAACCAGCCTGCCATGGCAATGAGGCCCCTTTTGAACTTTCTCAGATGCTGATAACTCAGTGTCACACAAGAGGGCATCCATGAGGTGTTTTTCCGGATTTCCGAACCCCCCCCCCCCCCACTTTTCGACGAAATACCCTCCTAAAATCGCCCTCTTTTTTTTAGCTCCTCACGTGAGATTTCCGTAGATCCCCTTCCCCATCTTGGTGAGATTTGGTGAGAATTCGCCGCCCCGCCCCCCATTTCACCTCACGTAATTTACGCGGCTTCTCCGTGTCCTTCACAGTGATCACTCAACATCTGACGCCGTTCTTATAGATCCTACCATGCCTGGCAACAACACGAAATACGAAAAACACTAATTCACTCTGATGGATGTCACGGAGAATTGAAACTCTAATCATTTACACGCCCACCGATGGTGTGTATGTGTACGAAGATACATTGACATCCGACCATGTTTTCTGGGTGCTTCAATTTTTTTTTTAACATACGATACTAAGAACACGAAAAAAAATAGGGCATCTAGAAGGCGCATTGCCTTAATTTCTTCAGAACTGGCCCAGAAATAGTACGTTAATTTGAAAGTTTATTTATTTATTTATCTAATTTCCAGAAGACATTCCTAAACACCATGGTCGGAAAATACCATAGTGTTGTGTTCCTGACTCAAATTATTATGTACGGATCAGCAAAATAGAAAATGCATATGAATGTCATTCATGTGATAAATTTTGCTAATCGTAACAGTTAACGTTTTCACATGGAACAGAGTAAAGTTGAAGTATACACCGTAATATTATTACCGTGCCTTCGCCCTTATTTGCCTATTCAGAACCAGTTCCAGAATCATACCACACCTCTAACTGCCTGCAACGTATTTAGGTTCTTGGCCAGGGAGGGCATTATTCTAACATTCCATTCCATCACAGAGGATGAAATTTTACTGTATGGTCAAGTGTTCTCATACCATGAGTTCTGATCTAAGCTTTCTAAGTTACGGGTACTAATTGCCCTCAAACATCTTCAGGATAATTAGGAAGCATGCAAGAAGATCGATAATTGTTTCCGCTCGTATACTTGTCTCTTTAATATTACAAACAATCGATTTCGGCCGTTAAAGGAGATCGAAGAGTTAGAACACGTCAGCCAAACGCACTTAGCTGGGATCTTATCGATGGTGCTTAAATTAGCAGAAGGGGACTACATAGGTAGTCTGTTATGCGTGCATGGTAGAGCATCGCAAAACATTATTACGTCCAACAACACACATTCCATACCAAGACTGGGACAAGAACAAAACATTGCCCTATGCGTCTGTGTGTGTGTGTGTCTGTGTGAATGAATGGGTTGGTGGGTATGAGTGTGAGTATGTGCATGTGTAATAAGGTGTGTGTTTCTCAAATGTCAGCGTTTTTTTTTCAGTCCTTTGACTGGTTTGATGCAATCCTTAATCTCTTCCTATCTGGGACTAATTACTTTGTCTCAATGATCTGGTAAGTAATTACTAATTTTTGTCTTGCTCTGCAGTTTTTTCTTCAAACGTTCCCTCCACTAACAAGTTAACCAATCCCATATGTCTTAAAATGTGCACCACCATTCTATTTTTTTCTGTGAGAATCTTCTCCAAAACACATTTTTTTCGTACTTTATCTTTCCACTTAATTTTCAACTTTGTTCTATAGCGCAAATATATCCTAAATTCATATTTAATTTATTATTATTTTTAACATTTCTTGCTTTTATTTATATTTAGAGCAAATTCTTCCCTCAGTATTCTGTTTGTCATTCACAAATTTCTCAGTATCCTCACACTCTTTTAAAACAGAACAATTTCATCAGAATATACAAGCATACTCAGTGTTTTTCCTTGTGCACTTACACCAAAGTCTTGTTTTTCTATTAATTATTTTATTACATAAGCAGAACATTAATGGATTAGACTAGTACCTTGTCTCATAGCCTTTCCAGTCTCTAGTGATTTTCGACTTTTATTATGGTCACCGGATAGGCTACTACAATGAAGATTATAGAAGATTCTACTGCCTCGATGTTTTAGAGATGACATCTTTATGAACATCTTCAGCTGTTGTTATAATAGATAAATATCTCGTTACTAAACAATACATCTTCTTTTCCACAAACGGATTTTATCCGCACAGTGGAAGAGTTATTGAAAGATGTAATAGGGTGTAAGGTTTATTTCGTGTTATTTGTGGTACCTTTGAACTTTTGAACACACATGTTAGGTTTTTTTGGAATGTTTTTATTAAGATTTATAAGTGTGTGTTTTGATTTTCAACAGCCATTTTTTTTTAGCTTATACATATATATTCGCTTTTAGAATTTATTCAGAAGTTTTTTAATTTTTGGGTGCTCTTTAAGATTTTGGATTTACTCAACTTGTTTTTTTTTTTTTTTTAGTTTATCTAATCATTTTTCGATTTTTTAAAATGTTCTTATCGAGATCTTTAATAGGGTGATGAAATATTTTCAGATCTGCCAAAACTATTTAATTTTTGATTATGGATATACTGTATATGTATTTTAAGGCGTAAGATTTTAAGGAATAGAGTACTATAACTTGAATTTTTTAAAAAAAATTGAAAAATTTCGGATTTGTTGTATCTTAGTTAGTTTTTCAATTCAGACCACAACATGTATAGTTTTTCTGATTGCTTTCTTCAAGACCTTTCATTACAAGTTTGACGCTTTCAGGTAGGAAGCAATTTTGTTTACTATTTTTTTATTTCCTTCATCTTTATTTTTTTTAATTTAGACCATCATATACATATGTATTACAGTTTTTCTCATTCCGAAAAATATTTTTTCAAAATTTAGGAATTTGCAAGAAGTTTTATTTTTTGGATGAAAACATGCAAATGTTTTGTAATGAATATACAGCCTCAATAATTGATGAAGCATTGAACTGGGCGAACCTGGAAAGTTACCGGTAAATGATAATATTCCAAAATCCGTAAATTTTTTAATATTGGAAAAAAGTAGGTTTTTTTCCATCTGTTGTAGAAGCAGACTTATCATTCGAGAAGGTGTAAGAGAGTCTTCGGCGAAAACAGCTGGCACCTCCCACGGGGTCAACGGCCTCATTAACCAATTGGGATATGCAGGCCACAGCGGTCCCACCACAACCATCTTCAACAAGCAATGACATACCAAATCACCATCCTCCCACAGCCTTTACTCTCTAGATTCTGGTCAGTCGCCACAATAAGACTTGACATGCCGACATGCATGCGACTAACTGGGGTCTACAACAGAAAACTCTACAAGGTAAGAATTACAGCTGGTAGCTCTCCTAGACGTGACTTGTCAACTGTCCGACCACAGCCGAAACTCTGTACAAGTCAAGGGACACCGCTCACCGCTACAAGCTGAGGGGTCCCGGCTGACTAACCAGTTGCCTCATTAACGTGTCGCTAAAGTCTGTCAACCGCCAACCACCACCCCGGTTCGCTCAGTCATACATGCTACAGATGAATCGAATGCAATGAGATTAAACTTCGAGACAAGATAGGTGATATATAGATAACGTTCCAGAAATATTGTAAATTTTTCTAAGTACAAAGATCCCAGACTTTTTCTCGCGGTAGGATACTGCGTAGAGAAAAAAGACTAGTGCTAAGAAGACTAGACGTACGATCCACTGGACAGAAACCCTCTACGCAAGCTGACCTCTGAAGTAGCATCTCCTGTTTACAATTCTTCGGAAATGGTACAAGAAGCAAAGAGTAGGCTAAAGAGGAACTACACTTCTACCCCTAGTTTCTACGGTTCACAAAAAATCCATATACCAGAAATTTCCTTGCACCTAATTTTGAACGCAATCAACTCTCCGACCCACCAACTAGCCCTTTATGTGACTGATAAATTAAAATCCCTGTTAGAAGGTGTAACGTAATGTTTAGTTATCATTTATACACGCAGTAGTTAATTATTTCAAGTTCGACCCGGCCGCCACCAACGATGTGTTGGAATGTTCTGAAACGTTAAGGTGTCTAAATAATAAGTCATAAGCATTTACTTTATAAGAACCCTTTTACTCGTCACCAGATGCTTTCAGTGACTACCTCCTTGCAAAAAATAATTGACGGTGCAGTTAAATCGTAACTTCATATTCCTGAAGACGCAGATTCTTGCGTTCGTTGACCCTCATATCAACTCGATAACACGATTCACCAACACTGTCCTTCAGAATGAAGTGGCTATATTTCATACTATTTCGTCGCCTACTTCTAACTATTTTCCACATGTGCTTCTAAAAAAACATTCTTCGCTTTCCTTCAGCGCCGAACAAAACACGCGCGCTCGTTTCCTGGCAAGACGCGCCCGTTCACTCCCGAGTCCAACTCTAGACTCCCGACTTCGTCACGTGACCTTTCCGCCACAGATACTACTTGCACCCTGACAAAGGCAACACCTCGGCAGTTAGAAATAGCTTATATTTCGCCGAAATAATTTCGGGATTTAAATTTTAAGAAACGGGCATCCTACTTAGCTCTGATATATAGCTTTATACAAACGTGCCTATAGAATAAGCAGTAGCAGTGATACGTGATAAATTATTGGCCAACAACATCCTGGATGAATGGGCGGACGTGACAGAGTTCTGTCTGAAATCCACGTTTTCTTTTTTTTTTTCTCAATATGACAGGAAGTTTTACGCCCTAGTGGTAGAAGCGACCATGGGATCAGCGCTTTTGCCGCTGGCTACAAACAGCCTTCATTGGAGTTGGAAGCTATAAACAATGCGCCATTCAAACCACGTATGTGAGTCCACTACATTGACGATGTCTTCGTTTGTGGTCCCCATCGACGCAGTGTCCTCGATGAGTTCCTTGATTACATAATTAAAGCACCTCAAAAAATCAAATTTATTATGGAAACGTAGGAACAAGGGCAGCTGCCGTTCTGAAGTGTGTTAGTCTAAAGCAGTGGTTCCCAACGTGGGCCGTACCGCCCCCCTGTGGGCGTTAGAGAGCTCGAAGGGGGCGTTTGTGAACAAAGGCAAATTTGGGGGGCGTTGACGCCCAGCCAGCGCCCCCGTAGCCAACATTGGCAAGGGCGTTATGTTTCAGCAAGTAATTCCAAACGTGCTGTAAGCAAGATCAGTGGGGATTAAAAGTTGGTATTAGTACATTATATGTTTGTTGTGAACACCTGCTTCAATGGTTCATGAATGAGTTGCAGCAAGCGTTGTGCACCAAAAGTTGGCATTAGTACACAGTACTTCCAATATCTTTGCTCCTAACACCTGCTTCAATAGTTCCTGAATGAGTCCAGCAAGCGCTGTGCACCACAGGAATCACTATTGTTAGTATGTTTATATCCGGCTCGATCAACGATGATACGTTTACACTGGTCAGTGTTCGATTGTTCTGTAGTGCCTTCAGACAGAGTGACTGTGAACCTGTGCGGTATCTAATTTAATTTAATTTAATTGCAATGGAGCACAGGCTCCGTTGGCAATTTCCCTACACCCCCATCTTCCGCCTATTCTGCCCTACATTTGCCCTCTACAAATTTTATCTTTAAATTCTTTCAACGTTTTCGGTAAATTATTCATCATTTCTCTTGGTAACTCATTCCAATCCCTGACATCCTTATCTAAAAAAGAGAATCTTCCTACACCCTTGTGACTGAAATCTAGTGCCAGCTTGTGATCATGGTCATCTTTTCTCTTCCATGCACTACTTTTGATACCTACTCCAATGTCTTTCCATGCCTCATCGCCAGTATACGCCCTGTACACTCCCATGACCCTCCTCATCCTCCTGCTGTCTTGCAATGAATCCCATTTCAGCTCGTCTATCATATCCGTCACTGATTGCATTCTGCGATAATTTCCAGAAACAAATCTAGAAGCCCTTTTTTGCACCCTCTCCATCTCCTGTATGTGATACGTAAAATGAGGGTCCCATACTACACTACCATATTCGAGCAGTGGTCTGACCAAAGTTTTGTAACCCAATTCCTTGACTTCTCTCGTACATCCCCTCATCACTCTCTACAACAAGTGCAGAACTTTGAAACCTTTTCCTACTTCCTACCACCTGTCCTATGTGTCCTGCCCAGTTAAACTTGTTATCAAAAGTAATGCCAAGATATTTACATTTCAAGTCTTCAGCAAGCAATTCTTTCCCCACCTTACATTCATAATTAACCTTTAGTTTTTTATTTGTGTATCTAATAAGCTGACTCTTCTTTGCATTTATCTTCATCCCATGTTTACCAACCCAACTAGATATCTTGTCCAGAGTCCCCTGCAACTGTTTACAATCCTCTATCGTTTTGATTCTTTTATATAGCATTATGTCATCTGCAAACAATCTAATTTCAGATAGTAAACAATCAACACAATTATTCATTAGAATAATGAATAGCAATGGTCCCAATACACTACCCTGTGGCACTTCCATTTTTACTTCCACTTCTTTTGATACTACATTGCCACCCTAACTTTCTCTTTTCTACTTTTTTAAAAATTCTTCTACCCAGCAAATCACTTTCTCATCCACTCCAATAGTTTTTACCTTATTTACTACCATTTTATGGCCCACTCTGTCAAACGCCTTTGACAGATCTAGTGCTACACTATCAATTTGGCTCCCCTTGTCCATTTCATCTGAAATATCTTGCATATATCCCACCAACTGAGATTCGCATGAGTATCCTTGCCTGAAACCATGTTGCCTGCTGGAAAACCACTTACGTTCCTCACATATATTTCTGATGTGGTTGCATATCAATTTTCCATTAATTTACCAACCACTGATGTCAAACTGATTGGCCTGTAATTCTCAACTCTATTTCTCACCCCTCCTTTATGTACCGGTACTACTATTGCACTTTTCCAGTCCTGTGGTAAGCAGCAAGTGTCCATACTCAATTTAAATAATATTTCAAGATAAGGTACAATGTCACATCCGGCTATCTTTAAGACATTTGTAGTAATATCATCTACACCAGCTCCTTTATGTTATTTTCTTCATGATTTCCTCAGGATGAATTTAAAATTTTTCAGCATCTTCATTTATAATTATATTGTTAAACTCGTTCTCCGAATTAGACCCTCCCTTTTCCGATTGATTGTCCCCAATGCTCTCACTAATCCAGTTACTTAAAATCTCTGGCTTTTTCAAATCCTCAGTAACTTCTTCTCCATCCTTATCTATAAGTGTCTCTACACCCTCCCTTCCCCTCAGTTTCCTGATATAGCCATAGAAATTTCTAGATGCATCAGTCAATGGTCCTCCTGCAGTGACAATACTCTTCATAAACCCATCTTTAGCCACTTTCTTTGCTGTTATTAAGTCCTTGTTTAGTTGTTTTAAATATTCCCTACTACCGTGCTGTCTCTTAACTCTGTTATGTTCTTTTCTTACCAACCTCTTTAATCTCCCCACTTCCCTATTATATTACATAGGTTCTCTACTTCTCTTTATTTTCTGCTTTGGAATAAATTTCTCTTCCCCCATTGTTATTATCTCCTTGAACTCTTTCCATCTTGACTCTACTGTACTTGTGCCTTCCTTCCATTTGCTGAATTGTTCTCTGAAATATCTCTTCAAATTTGAAAACCTGTGCTTATAATTAGCTTACGTGGACCTACTTACTGAAGATTATTTATTTTGGAATATCTATCTGCCACATATTCATTATTATTATTTGCTTATTATTCTATTTACTGATCGATATTAGGTCTACGTGAGAAATGTGCTGTGAAATTTCAACTAAGTTTTAATCTTTTATTTAATTTTTGTATCATGTGCTAACTAACTCTATTCGATTCTGTACTGATCACTTCTACTATTCCTATTATATTATCAACATCATTTATCACACATTGTAAGAATCATATGATTTTTGATATTTCGAGATTTTTACAAAGGGTAAGAGTACCTATGGTTGACATGAAGTCG
Organism: Vandiemenella viatica; assembly: GCA_031002005.1. NCBI lineage: Eukaryota > Metazoa > Arthropoda > Insecta > Orthoptera > Morabidae > Vandiemenella > Vandiemenella viatica. The sequence continues at coordinate 116,114,273 of CM061919.1, read as the reverse complement.
TATGAAATTCAAATTTAAGAAACTACTGTGATCCAGAAAACCAGCAACACTGTCAGGTTAACTGACGGGTCCACGGGTTCGGTGATAGTCTCTTCTGTTGATGGTGAACAGTTTCTGTATGTAGTGCGCGTATCTTGTTAGCGAAATAGCAGCTTCTGGAAGTGCTTTAACTCTCAGTTAATGTAAGTTTGCTTTACTTTGTACTGAACGTGAATATGGAAATGTTATCACAATGAAATAAATAAGTGTATGCATTCGTAGTTTAAACGGGAATAATATTTCTATTATGGTTGGCCTCTCTGTCAAAGGTAGGTGTTCCTTAAATCGAGAAGGGTGTCGAATTTAGGTTCATCAATAATAAATGGGCTTTAATTGCAAACTGAACCAACCATCATACCATTTACAACATATACTATGGGAGGCGCTAAGGCACCTAAAATCGATATGTGGCGTCCTGTTTCCGGTACAGACAATATCATATTTGAGAGCCTACAGCTCTTATATTGCATCGTGGGCAGATATTGAAATCCCTCACTTGCCAAGTACTTCGTGTATGGGAAACGGGATATTGTTAGGCAAAACCAGCGCCGGATACAATGTAATCAAATGAGAGTTTTCACACGTAGTCTGGTCCGGCGGATCGCCGGCCCTTTGATTTAATTGTTTCTTATGCACACTTGTCCACACTGGTGCAGGTGGCGGAGAGGATCTAATCTCAGTCCCGACAATTTTCTGTAGTTTTGTAATAAGTAATTACTTGCAAGATACTATGAGATTAATTAAATTAGTTGATATTAAACCTTATTTGTGGGATAAAACAGCCGATATTTCAAAGTTAGAACAGAATGCGTGCAAAGAGATTTACACATTTTTGAAAGAAGATTTTGAAGTGAAAGAAAAAAAGAACAACTGAAAGTTGATCAGCTACACATTTAGTATTAGTTATAATACAGAACAGTTTACACAATTTATTTTGTTAATTTGCCATGGCAACGCGCCTTCGATACTGACAAAGTATCTTTATGTTGATACCACAAATAATAGCACAACCAGACTAACAAATTTAAGTAAAGTATAAGTTCATTATAATGTTTGTTAATACTAATCATAAATATGTAATTTATCATTTTTTTAGTTGGTTTATTTTCCTTTCATTTCGAAATATTCTTTAAGAAATGTATAAATCTCTTTCCACGCCTACGTTTTACTTTACTTGTGCTGATTCCCAATCTGTAGGTCTCATGTAAGTCAGTAAAGTTTGCTCCTTTAACGAGAGCCTTAAAAATCAATAGAAGAAATTTATAGATTTCAATCGCAGTCGTAGCTATTGTATAATATTTAAAAAAATTCCGTTGATTTCGTAACTGGTCAAAATTTTTCAATGAAACAAAAATATAGCAGAATATTTGTGTATCTAATTTATTTCATTATTTTTCTAGGCCTCGTTTTGTGTTTGAGTCAACACAGGATGTATCCAGTACTGCATGTTAATGAAATATTTACTATATTTCGTTCTGCGATATAATAATCTATTAAAGTAACGTTTTTTGAATGGTGGATGCCTATTTCTTCCGCCAAAGCAAAAAACGTATAGAACTTGGTGGAATAAGGCCGGCGCCGGCTCCGGTTTTGCCGGTGTGTATGAAAACGCCCTTAGGTTATCTGACCTTTTTTTTTTTTTTTTTTTTTTAAAAATAAGTTTTAGTTTTTAATTTTTTTATTTTCTATCGAGGGAATTGGAAGCACTTAAAGAAGATTTTAAAAACAGATTTCAGGATATTATTAACCATTCCAGATTGGGTATTATAACCTTTCTCAAACCTATAAACAGCAGATTTATCGCTACAGGCAGAGTTGACAGAACTGTCAAAAAATGAAGAGTTAAAATTGAAATTAAAAAATGGATATCAAGAATTTTGGCTACAGAGGCAAATTCCAGATTTATATCCGGTTTTGTGGGCTGCAACAAAAAAAATTTTATTGTATTCCTGTGGTCATATTTAGCCGAAAGGGGATTTAGTGTGGGAAGCAATTTACTAACAAAGAAAAGAAACAGATTTCCAGTAGTGGAACGCGGCGATTTAAGACTCCTGCTGACAAATATAGCACCAAATGTAGAAAAGTTAGTATCATTACATCAAGCTCAGACCTCTCACTGATAATTTTACAATAATTTTACAATAATGTTTATAATCAAATTTTGTACAAGGCAATAATATTGTTAATATTCTTTAATAAAGTAATTTCAATATTTAATATAGCCAAATTCACTTAAGAGGGGTGCCATCAAATCACTGTTTGAAGAAGTGGGCTACAAGCCTAGTAAATTGAAGCGGTATGGATACACAACGTTGATTACAACAGAAGACGTCGGTGATGTTTTTTTTTTTTCAAACAGGGGGGCGGTGAGTGATTTTTTTTTCGAAAAGGGGGCGGTAGGTCAAAAAAGGTTGGGAACCTATGGTCTAAAGGCTCCTCTACACAATCGCCCATGATGGGCGACTATAGGCACGCACGATTGTGTAGAGGGCCTAATCGTCTGTGAGTGTCCATCATCGCCTATATCGGTTAATTTTCGGTACATCAAAGGAATGCGTGTCGATGATCGTGCGCGTGTCCACACAATCGCCCATCATTCAGTCGCACGGCAGAGGTCCAAAATATGACTTTTTTCGCAACCAATGGAGATATTTTTGCACTGAATATTCAAAGTCGCTTGATGACATGCGATCGAAGTTATCAGATTCTGATGATGGTTCTGCTAGAAGTTTGGCTAGTTGTTTATTCATGATTTGTCAGGGGGGAGGGGGGGGGGGAACACATGTGTATGGAAGTGAAAACGAAGTTGCAAGCAAGAGTTATCTAATACCTAGTACAATAATTGGAGGCTCTGTAACTTGTTCAGTTGCAGTGAATAATCGATATCCACATCTTCTCTTACTCTATCTATTTTTATGACTTATTTTTGTTTGTTTTTGATGCTTATTCCGGTAATGGTTATATGTACTAAGCAAATAGATAACAGCAGTCTGTGTTATTTTTCTTTGTGCATCGTTTCTGCCTGGTACTTATTTAATGTTTTCCAGTTATTTCCGGAAGATTATGGTCATCTCTTCTTTAGTTACACGGTCGCCTTTTTTAAATACATTATAGAAATTATCTGAATAATGAAAGATTCGCAAGCCTTGCTTTGTGCTTTCAAACTTTAATTCAGTGAATTAATTATTTTACAATGTTCCGCCAACACCAGCCGTAACTACACAGATAAATTTATATCGGACTTCCTTCTGAGGTTGCACGGTTCGTAAATGGAATTCGCGATCACTGAGTTCAATTTCACGACTCAGCCATCAACCAATATAACAAACAAAAACCTAGCTAAAACAAAACCTCAAGTAATTTATAAAATTATGATTGCGTAACATAGAGTAACTTATTAATTCGTGATCACCACAAGCTGCTATCAGTTTGACGTCCATTTTCAACAGACAACAGTCAGTAAATGAAAATTCACGGACGACAACTCATGATAGTGAGGATGATGGCCACTTTTTTAAATCCCCCATCATTGGCGATTGTGAAGAGGAGCCATCACGATTGGGCAGACAGCAATCCATGATCGCGGTGATGATTGCCACTTTTTTAATCGCCTATCATGGGCGATTGTGTAGAGGAGCCTTAAGGACAAACTAGCCCCGCTACATGTAGCCGGCTAGGAGATTCCGTGCACGTGTGGCCGGGTTTACGTGGGAGAGACGGGTGCACTGTAGTGGACAGGCTGCGAGTGCACATTGGAAATCAAATAACACGGAGAAGTCGGCCACTGCGTAGCATACAACTGCGACAAGTCGTTCTATTAATTTCTGAAATACTAGAGTGACATTGCGGGAGTACCAGTCGTGGCACAGAATGGTGAAGGAGGCATTTGAAATCGCCAAACGCCCAGATAATATAAATGATATTAGCGGGCTGTAACTGGTGCGAACGGAACAGCTCACGCGCCGCCCCACACCATGCCTATAGTGGCAGGCACGAAATTAGTCCTGTGAAGGTCACGGAGTATCCGAACAGTGTTGCAAATCAGCAAAAAAAAAAAAAAAAAAAAAAAATCAACTTTCAGTAATAAGTGCGAAAAAATTTCTAAAACATAATACTTAACATGCGGAACAAGGCGATGTGCTTTATAATTCCAAACATTTGTGTGACTGTTTAAATTTTAAAAAATAGTAATTTGTTTCTATGAAAATTATAATTAAAAATACTTTTTCACTTCAACCGACAGAAAAAGCAATAAAAACAATAAAAAATGACCAAAAAAATTATGCACCTTCCTGAAAGTTAACAGACTCATACCGAATACATTCTATTCATTAAATAGGGAAGCATGTGAATAAAAAAAAAATTTACACGAAGCGCTCAGTTGTTTCGACTGTGTAATGTAAAATGTTGTCGCTGACTAACTTCCGTTTTATTTGTTTACGTAAAAACTTCCAGCGAGAAAGTTTCTAAGAAAATACTGAAATTAAATCTGGTAGCAGGCAAAGCCCTTTTGGATTGTTTCACAGTTTATATTTGCGCGAATGATTGCGCGCAGCGCATGCTCCAGTGCCGGCTGGTCGGTCGGTTCGTTTACGACTGAGAAACATATTTCCTGTCCTCCACAGAAAACCTATTTTCAGCTTCTGTAAGAATTATTATTGTCATTGTACACAATGGACCATACATGACAAATTTCGCGAGAAATTTTCAAAAGTAAAGACAAAACGAAAATTAATTTATCAAATATAAGGGACCGATTATACATAGAAATGACTGCCACAAATACCTCCATGTCAGTGTTTGTAATTTATGGAAGTAATTTTTTTGCGTATTAGTTATTGGTAATATTCCTTAAAAATACTTTAAAATATCTGCTACAATGATTTTAATTAGGTTTCCAATGCCCAGGTGGCCTACGGGTTCGCGAATATTATTTCTGTCTGTTAATACACTAATTGCATGATTATGTTCCTGAACATCACCACCATTAACATTACTCGAATAGGCCTTAAACTAAGGAAATAAGGCGACCGCGTGTAAAGATACGCATGGACGACCCGCAAAAGCTAATGTGGCAACCAACGGACAGAGGGTTGGTGCGGGCAGGGGAGGCAGTGGAGACTACGTGACCTTGGCAGGTCTAATTTCATGACGCCGACTATAGTAAGTTTTCCGACTGTATAAATGGAACGAACTCTCTAGACGGGTAGCGGATTACAAGTATATAACAGCATACAACACCGGTGAGAAATCGCAGTGAAGAATACCTCAGTGTAAGGCTGTATACACCAAGACGTGGTGTCACTAGGACACCCAAGAGAGAACTCTCCCGTGATTAGTCACCCTCCAGAGATTCGATTGGAGATCTATTTTACCTGCGGAATATTTTAGCTAGAAAGAAGCCATCATCCTAAAATGTAATTTGAGATGAATACATGATCTGGGGATACCCTTTGTGTCTTTGTTACTTTAGCTTCCTGTTGCCTTCTGCATACCAATGTTATTGATTATTTCCGATTCATCTGCCTTTAGGGACAGTTTCCAACTCTAGGGCAAGAGGGTGCCCTGGACCATACTCCCACTCTTTCGGCCTCATCAGGAGGTCGCTGGCAGGCAGTTGCTGATTCCTTATACCGCGATTTGTGTAGTTGCCGGAGCATAGTCTGTTCAGACAAGGTGCTCCACGTGAAAGAAGATCGAAACTTGTTTGGAAGAAGCAAATGTAGAATCTCCCAAATCCTTACGCCCCTTATGTAAGTATGATTGTAAATTTCCTGATATGTTTTTAAAAAGTTTTCAGTTTTATTAAGCATTCCCTGTATATCCCAATGTTGGCAATTGAAATCTGTTAAAAAATATGGAGTAAATTGAATCAATGTTGGGAATTTTTGGTGTTTTGATATTTCGAGGATATTAACTTGCAGCTTCCAGTCATGGCGAAGGGGACTGAGGTTATTTCCTCCAATGTGGATTAAATTGTTTTATTATTCGTTTCTGTCTAAATATTACTGGTGTTAGAATATAGTGTGTAACCGTAATTCTGAAATGAATGTATGGGAAATAGCGTCAGCTATTGGCATCAAGTAATGAGCAAGTGAAAACATGCAGTAAAACGTAACTGTTACCATATTAGTCTATTATTTACATAGAAAACATATTTTTTTTTTACATATTGGAGGCTAACAAACAAGACTCAGATGTTTCATGTAATAAATCGAGTTTCTTCTGTCATCAATGTGCTGACTGGTATGATGCAAATCTCCAGTTCTTCCTGTCCTGATCTAATCTGTATATCTAAGCTTACCCACTGCTACCCAGGTCCTCAATATTATCTGCTTCATACATTCTAATCTTTGCCTTTCTCTAAAGTTCTTCCTTCGACTGTTCATCCATCCAACAAACTAAACACTTGCGTTAATGTGTAATCCACTATGTTTCTCCTTTGTGTGACACATTTCCAGGTGCTTCTTCCCCCCCCCCCCCCATCATTTCCAAAACACGCTCATTTCCTAATTTATCTGCACACTTAGTTTGCAGCATACGTCTATCACGCTACATATCAAATGATTCAATGTACCTTTTCTTTTTAGAATTTTAGTCGGATTGTCACTTTCGTAAAGTGCTGTGTTCGATACATAAAATTTTAAGAGTTGTTAGAGCTGGAACAAAGGATTTTTCTTTTCTTAAAAATTTTAATACGCATCAATTTGAAAATATAAATTTATGTGTGATACGTAATCTTATATATAAAAATGAAAGTATGTTTCTTTGTATGTATGTCCTCTATGCGCTCCTAAACGGTTCATCCGATTACGATGAAATTTTGGTGAGTTGTCGAGTGCGCGTCGGAGAAGGTTCCTAACAAATAAAATTTCCAAAAGAACACCCCCTCTACCCCTTTACACCCCTTAATTTAAACAAACCCACAGATTCAATCCGATTTCCACCAAAATTTACACACGAATACTTTAAACCAATTGAAAAATATTGCCTACAGTGTTTCCAAAAACGCAACCCCTCATCCCCTTCACATCCCCCTAATTTAAACAAACCCACAGATTTTATCCGATTTTGATTGAAATTTGCACACATATATTTTAAAACAAACAGAAAAATACTGCCTACATATGGTTTCCAAAAATGCAACCCCCCCCCCCCTTCCCCTTTACATCTTCTTAGTTTTTGCCAATGTTCTTAATACAAAAACACAGAAAAATACTGTATAAATTTAGTTTGCCTAAGCTCAACCCTCTCCCCATTTACCCCTCCCCTCTTAATATCTGTTGATCTCAATTGAAACCCACAGTTTTTATCCGATTACTATGAAAGTTGAGTGAGTTGTTGGGTGCGCGTCTCCGAAGGTCTCCTGACAAAAAAATTCTAAAAAATCACCCCGCCTTCCCGTTATACCTTATAATTTAAACAAACCCACATATTTTATCGATTTTGATAGAAATTTGCACACGTATACTTTAAAATAATCTGAAAAATATTGTCTTAATATGGTTTAAAAAAAACGCAACCCTCTTCCCCTTATATCCCCCTAATTTAAGCAAACCAACAGATTGTATCCCATTTCGATATAAATTTGCACACGCCTAATTTAAAACAAAAAAATATTGCCTTTGTATGTATGGTTTTTAAAAACGCAACCCTTCTTTCTATTTGCATCCCCTTAACTTTTGCAAATGTTCTTTATACAAAGCTACAGCATTTATCCGATTGTGATGGAAATTTGCACATGCTTGGTTTGTCAAAGGCCAACTCTATCGCCTTTTACATACCCCCCTTTTAACTTCCAATGATCTTTATAGAAATCCACGTTTTTGATCCGATTTCGATAGAACTTTCCATACGTACACTTAAAAACAACGAGTAAAATACTGTCCACATTTGGTTAACAAAAACCAACCCTTCTCCCCCTTTCCACCCCCTTAATATATGTTAATGTTTTTGAAAAAAGCTACAATCGATATTGTTTGACCGATCACTTTGAAAGTTGACACATATATATAGTTTTGGTGGAGGTTTCTGATCACGTACAAAAATCCAAAGGCCACACCCTCTCCCCCTTTACACCTCTAAATTTTTATACAATCTCACTCTTTGATCCGATTTCGATGGAACTTTGCACACGTATACTTTAAAACAAAAAGAAAAATAAACTTTAGTTTTACGAAAACCAAATCTCTCTCCCCTTTTCCACCTCCTTGATTATTGTATATGTTCTTTATACAAAGCTACAGTTTCTATCCGACTTTGAAGGATCTTTACACACATGATTTAAAACAAACAGAAAAATACTGTTTACTTTTGATTTGCCAAAGTCCACCACTCTCCCCATTTACCCCCTCACATCTTAATTTCCAATGCTCTTTATAGAAACCCACAGTTTTTATCCGATTTCGATGGAACTTTGTACACATTAAAATAAGGATAAAAATAATATCTACATTTGGTTTTTTTTTTTAAAAAAAAAAAAACTAGCTTTTCCCCAAACCTCTTAATTTTTTCCATTCTTTCTTATAGATACCCACAGTTTTAATACGATATGGATGGAACTTTGCACATGAATACTTTAAAACAAACGGAAAAATAGGTCTATATTTAGTTTACAAGGATGCCTCTCTTCCTTTACCTCTCCCCCTTATTTTGTGCCAATATTCGATATAGATACCTACAGTTTTTACCGGATATTGATGGAACTTTACATACCTATACAGTAAAACAAAGAGAAAACTGTTGTCCTCAATTAGTTTACAAATACGGAACCCCTCTCCCCCTTTAAATCCCCTTACTTTGTACTTATATTCATTATACAAAACTACAATTTTTATCCGAAGTCGAAGGTACTTTGCACATCCATCCCTCCAGTAACGCTGGGTACTCTGTTTTTTGAGAAGAGCGAAAGACCACAAATATTGTAAATCCCAAAGGTCTACAATAATTTTTTTTGCAATTTAATTAATGCACAAAAAACCATTGAATTTTTTTTTTTTTTTGCCCGTAGGAGAGTATACCTTGCATATAAGAGTGAAATATAAGCATTGCAACGCATGCCGGGAAAAGTTACTCTTATATATAAAAATCAATGTATGTATGTGTGTCCTCTATGCGCTTCTAAACCGTTTATCCGATTACGTTGAAACTTTGGTGAATTGTCGATGGCGCTTCAGAGAAGGTTCCTGACCAAAAAAAAAAAAAAAAACACTTAAGATCACCCCCTCCACCCCTTTACAACCCTTAATTTAAACAAACCCACAGATTTTATCCGATTTCTACCGAAATTTGTATACATATACTTTAAAACAAATTGAAAAATACTGCCTATGTAGGGTATCCGAAAACATAACCACTCTTCTCCATTACATCCCCCAAATTTAAACAAACCCAGAGAATTTATCCGATTTCGATGGAAAGTTGCACACGTATACTTTAAAAGAAAGATCAAAATACGGTCTTCATATGGTTTCAAAAGCTGCAACCCTCCCTCTCCTTTACACCCATTAATTTTTGCTAATGTTCTACCCAATTCTGAAGGAACTTTGTACATGTATACTTTAAAACAAACAGAAAAGTAGTGTCTCATTTGGTTTACAAAAAAGCAACCCAATTTCCCCCATCACCGTAACTAAGCAAAATTTATACTTGAAACCATACAGTTTTTTTGCAAATATTTCGAAAACAGTGGGGGAAAGGCCAAAGTAGATAGCGATATTCTTAGAGGATACAACATTTTCTATTAAACAACTCTGGACCGATTGCGATCGAACAATTACTGACCCAGAAATACTGTACGAGTTTGAATTTTACAAATTATTTCAAAGTTTTTGTTACAACGCACAAATCTACAGTTTTTATTCGACAGCGAAGAAATTATGCACTCATATGCTTTAAAATAAGTGAAAAGGGTGTTTACAAAACTGCATTTCCTTTTCCCTTTCATCCCTCTTAAGACTGATTTACGCATGCATCTATTTGTCTCCAAAACAAACCGTTGTTATATTTATATATATATATATGTGTGTGTGTGTGTGTGTGTGTGTGTGTGTGTGTGTGCAGAATGGAATAATCAAAAAAATTGTATATTCAAGACAATTCCAACGAACTTGAAATTGAATGAGACAGTACTTAAAATTTATCTGTAAATATCTGACTTTACCTAAATACAAACTTTCAAATGTATTTATTTAATCCATATAATCTATTTAATCTATATGTATTCAAGTCTAGCAATAGCGATGCATTGCCGGGTCAGCTAGTTTTTCAATAAAATGAATTTTATTTTCAAAATTACTGAATTTCCCCTTCTTTGCTTCTTTCTGCATAAAGCCAAGACCAATAGCACTGAAATCGTGCAATGTTTTATATTAGTGATAGCCAGTTAGTTTTTTCCCGAGTACCACTTCAAGAAAGAACTCAACTTCGCATGACCCTCCCCTCTTATAGATGAAATAATAAATAAAAAATAAACTAGTTTTTCGAGATTTATTAAATTTTAATCAAATATCAAACGTCACAAAAAATCAAGAAATGTCCAAAAGTGTTATTACAACAACTCTAATACTAATTGTCACATAAACTTTCTTAGGTCAGTATACCTTCAAAAACGGTTCAGAGGGTCTTTAACACACTTAAAACCAACAGCAGATCAGTTTAGAAGCATTTTCCAGTAGTTTGAGAGTCAGAAAACGTGATAGTAAGGAGAGTTTGAGCTATTTTATAAGTTTTCGAAAATACTATAAAGATACTTAAACATTTTTAGAAGCCTTTTGGCACATTCATTTTCAGACGTGTAAAACGAGAAGACAATTCAAATTAGATCTAACACTTGAGTTATAGAAAATTGTATTAAGGAGATATCGTGAAATTGGTGATCTTGCATGCTCATTGAAAAATTGCACAAGAAACTTTTTTCGCCTAATTTTCAAGGTACAGCTAGGAAATGTTCGGCATATGATAATACGCAGCATATGAAAAGATGGAGTCAATAACTATAAGGAAAGTATGTTTTTTTAGACAAAATAAGAAATTTCGCTGACTTTGTAATTCAACATTTCTGCGGACATACGGGTCTGAGGGCATAGAAATGACATTTAGATTAAAGAGAAGCTTTCACTGAACAAATGGAGTGATCTTCGTCAAGAATCTGACAATATATAAGACGTAAAGGGGAAATTAAGGTTTGAACGTAATTGCAACTACAAAGCATCATTTTGGAGACAAAGGATTAACATTAAGGGAAATGGATAATAAGGAAATAATATTACCATCAGATAGAGAATCAAGTTTAGCAAAGTTTGAAATATATTACGGATTAGTAGCACTCATACATTTGGAGATATTCAACATCAAAGTTTTTTAGCTGAATTTGCACTTATAGTCAAAGTCGATTTTCACTATGAAATACATTTGGGATCTGGACCAGTTATATGTCAAAAGTTGAAGAAATTTTTATAGAATATTTTGATAACAGAATCATTTCACAGACTAACGAATTGTAGGAATGATGACAGATTCTAGCTTTTACAAATTTAACTAGAAATCCACAAATCCTAGGAGAAAACTTCTCATAACTAAAATTGACATTTAAAATATGCTTCACAACATATCAAAATTTCAGAATGATCGGAATAAAAATAAGGTTTCCCTTCATCAAATCTAGCGTATGCAGTTAGCTGGCCCAATATGAGTGCAAGACCAGGACCAGATACAACCTGCCGCAACACGCAAAGAGATCACGAGAGCAGCACTGCTTCCCAGACAAGTCACCCTCACCAGGCAAGCTGCAGCAGCAATAGGGCTGCACCACCCTCCACCAAGCCCAGGTCACGCGCTGCCAAGAAGGAACTACTACACAAGAATAGAGACCAACCACGGACAAGACGGATGGTGCGAGCTATGTTCCCGACGTTCACGCCAAGATGCGGGAGACAACAAACAAGAACTTGCCAAGATACTGCAGTTGCTGATGCAACTTATATCGACCCTAAATGTATTAGAGCCAAATTAAGGACTTAGGTCCACAGATCCAAAAGCCCTAATTCAATTGATTGTACCCCCCCCCACACACACACACACACAATAGATAGTAAAATAAAAATAAATACAACCTTTTCCTATGGCTGAAAAGAGCAATAAGCTCTCCAAAAGCCTGCCCCCGGCCTTCAGCCGGGGGAATTAAAAGAAAAGAAAAAAAAGCCTAGGGGAGAGGCAGTAATCCGGCAGAAATTGGACTGAGAGGACGGTGTGTTGGTTGGTTGCGGAGATGTAGAAAGTTTTTAGTAGTGACGTTACTGTGGTGCAGGTTCACTCTTCCTTCGAGATGAACTTCCAACTTTCATCTAGGTGTTAGGAGGAAGTTGCTTACTGTTAGAGGATAGTTCAACCTGTAATCATTTATTTCGGATAGAAGTCTAATGCTTTTCTATTAGGCCTACGCTGGTACCGAGTTTATGCAAGAACTTTTGCAAAATATATAATTAATCAGTTAAGGGTACCAGAAACGATCACAGTTAAGACAGCTGCTGTAAGCTACAACCCCAAGAAGCAGAATGTTTTACATAATGAAAATCACAAATGTTTATTTAAGTTTAGTGAGACAAATGTGCACGTTTCTCTTTGCGCAAATGTGAGAAATGTGGTTGTTGTTTACTGAGCTTCAATTTTAAATCATAGTCGAGTTAAAAATAGTGGCGTTGTATGGTTTTCATGTTTGTCTTGCCCGAAAATGTGCTCTTGCCAAGGTACATCGTGCAAAATGGTACTGAAAATGTTATTGCTGCTTTGTAGTTCAGCCCAAAAATTTACCGGTGATTGCTCTGCGAAACGACTTTTGAGTCTTGATGTCTATTATTTTCTTTTGGTCACAGACGGTTAAATAGTCTGTTGAATCGTTTGCTGATTTTATATCTTGATTCAAAGTCGAAGAAGCCGTTTCCAAAAAAGTTTCTGATTCTGAAACTGGTCATATTTACATCTTTCAATAAAAGATGTACAAAGAGACATTTATTTAATAGTTGATTCAACTTTCTCCTGCAGAGTAAACACGGTCGTATCCTGGCCTCGAAGTGCCAACTTCTGCTCATTCAATTTGGTAAAAATATCTAACAAGTAAGTTAATTTTTGCAGCCATAAAGGATTGATCAGCAACTATTTGTACTTATGAAGCCCTTGTTCCGCCAAGAACAACTCAATTTTTATGTCTCAAATATCCTTCAGATAACATCTTCTCCTAGGCAGCCACCATACTTCAGTATGTAACAACGCATTCTCGTGTTCACTACCAAGCTCTTTGCAAATGTAGGCTAAAATTCTTAAGTTTGTGCTACGGGCCTTAATTAAGTTAACAATGTTTACAGTATTTTTAAGAGTGATGTCGAAGCTCTCTAGTATCTTTTTATAAGCAACTGCCTCTCGATGAATTTTGCGACAATTGTGAGAAATGAAGAAGGTATCGGGATTCATCAGACCATACAACATTATTTATATATTATACAACTCCCAAACTTAAAAGAGGTTTTTTTAACTGCTTTACGTCTCTTATCAGCGAGGTCTTTAGAGAAACTTAAAAGAGGAGATCTTGCCAGTTCTGAAGCAAAACGGCGAAAACAAAAAGAACAGCGAAAAAATGAAACAGTCGAAGAACACGAGGTACGTTTCCGTTCCCAACGAACAAGAATGAGCACCGTGAGAAGCAGAGAAACCGAAGAACAATGAAATGAACGAAGTAAAGAATCAAGAATTTTGACACAATCTAGGCTGAGTGTACATCGTACATCCGAAAAACGCCGAATGTTTCTACCTCCGGATGTTGCTACAAGAAATACGGGGCCAGCAAGTTTCACAGAAATGAAGACTATTGACGGTTACCTATGCCAGACGTATAGAGAAGCATGTCAACGTTTAGGACTGCTGGAAAACGACAACTGGGAATTAACACTAGAAGAAGCATTAATCACAGCCTCGGCTGAACAAATCAGAGACTTATTCGCCATAATACTAACAACATGTAACCCATCGAATCCAAAACACTTATGGGACTCTTTCAAAGAGAGTATGAGTGATGTCATACTGTACCAGATCTGACAAGCTCATGCAGAACTGGCCATCGAATTCAACGACATCTTCAATGAAACACTCATTCGCCTAGAATATAAATGTTTAATAATAAAAAACAAGACCTTAGTGCACCACAAAAAGATGCTTTCAGTGTGTTAAACTTCGAAATTACAAAAGAAAAAAACCTACATCAACGAACTACTTCAATACATTTCTCACAACAAACCGCTCCTCAATGACAATAAAAAAAAAAATATGACGTTATCATGGACCGGATCAACAACAATACTGGCGTAATACTTGGACGCACCAGGCGGCACCGGGAAAAGGTTTCTAATATCATTTAATTTAATTTAATTTAATTGCAATGGAGCACAGGCTCCGGTGGCAATTTCCCTACACAGCCATCTTCCCCCTATCCTGCACCCACCTACATTTGCCCTCTACAAATTTTATCTTTAAATTCCTTCAAAGTTTTCGGTAAATTATTCATCATTTCTCTTGGTAACTCATTCCAATCCCTGACACCCTTACCTAAAAAAGAGAATCTTCCCACACCCTTGTGCCTGAAATCGAGTGCCAGCTTGTGGTCATGGTCATCTTTTCCCTTCCATGCACTACTTTTCATACCTATTGCAATATCTTTCCATGCCTCATCACCAGTATATGCCCTGTACACTCCCATGACCCTCCTCATCCTCCTCCTGTCTTGCAATGAATTCCATTCCAGCTCCTTTATCATATCCGTCACTGATTGCATTCTGCGATAATTTCCAGAAACAAATCTAGCAGCCCTTCTTTGCACCCTCTCCAACTCCTGTATTTGATACGTAAAATGAGGGTCCCATACTACACTACCATATTCGAGCAATGGTCTGACCAAAGTTTTGTAACCCAATTCCTTGACTTCTCTCGTACATCCCCTCATAACTCTCTCCAACAAGTGCAGAACTTTGAAACCTTTTCCTACCACCTGTCCTATGTGTCCTGCCCAGTTAAGTTTGTTATCAAAAGTAATTCCAAGATATTTACATTTCAAGTCTTCAGCAAGCAATTCTTTCCCCACATTATATTCATAATTAACCTTTTGTTTTTTTATTTGTGTATCTAATAAGCTGACTCTTCTTTGCATTTATCTTCATTCCATGTTTACCAACCCAGGGAAATACGTGCTTAACAACACATCGCACTTGCACTGGCATCATCCGGCATTGCAGCGACACTTGCGGAAGGAGGACAAACTGCGCATTCGGTCCTAAAACTACCATTGAATACAACCGAAGAACAATTTCCGTTATGTAAAATCTCAAGAGGATCTGGACGGTGTGAACTTCTAAAACAAGCTGAAATTATCCTTTGGGACGAAGGCACAATGGCACATAAAAATCATTAGAAGACATGGACAGAACATTACAAGACTTGCGAAGAAACTCTGAAGTAATGGGAGGAGCTCTAATGATACTTTCAAGAGATTTTCGAGAAACACTTCCAGTTATTCCCAAGTAAACACCCGCAGATGAGATCAAAGCATTCTTTAAAAAATCACATCTCTGGCCACACATACAAATACTGAGACTAACTAAAAACTTGAGAGTTGAACACTCGAAAGACGAAACAACAGCACATTTTGCTCAAAAACTTTTATGAATAATCGAAGGCACATATCGCACTGACCAGAGGACCGACCTCATTGAACTCAACAGTGATTTTTGCAACATACCCACTACTGAAAACGAACTCATCGACCAAATTTAACCAAACATTGTTCACAACTATACGAATCCGGAGTTGCTATTTCAAAGGGCAATTTTGGCAATTAAAAATAATATTTTTGACGATATCAACTTTAATATTCAAAAGAAAATTCCCGGTGAGGAGAGAATATCTAAACCGGTCGACACGATGGTAAACGTTGAAGAAAGTGTCAACTTCCCTACAGAATTTCTCAACTGTTTGCAAGTACCTGAAATGCCATTACATTGCCTTCGACTTAAAATTGGATCTCCGATCATACTAGTCTAGGGTTACCAGAATTTTTTCTCCGAATCCGGGGACGCTTCAGCACTTTTTCACCAAAATCCGGGGACGCTTTTGGCATTTTTTGTCCTAATGATGCGGTGCACTTTTATAAGTTATATGATGATTTAAGGTTGGGTTAACTAAAAAGAAACAAGTTTGCCATAGTTATATTTTGTATTTTAAAAGATATGGTACCTAATTTTACCTCCAACTCGTTGTCACTGGTACTTCTCAGAAGAATGAACCTTCTTGAGAAGATCTTGTCTACCGGCAAATTGTCGGCAAGTCATGGAAAAGTTTGTTAATATAGTTAGCGTAGCTTGAACTGTTTCTGTACTCATTCTGACGCTCTGTGATATCCCCATCATGTTCATTGAGGATAAAACTCTCTCTACAGATGTGTTACCCCCAGGAAGACACAAATACAGTTCTACTAAGTTGCGAAGCTGAACATATGGGACCATTTTGTTGGAAAAATGTAAATAAAGTTAATTCCATCTTGATTCTTGAGCAAACACCAACACTGGATTCATTCCATCCGTCTACTTTATCTTTTGACACAAATTCCTTTAGAGAAGAAATTTCATTGATTTCTTTCTTTAAACGAAAGCATTGGTAAATCAGGGCTTTTAGATAAGGACATCTAGATTTTAAAAAAATTCTGGGGTCAACAGTAAAAATCCGGGGACATTGCGGGGACAAAATCTGTCCGGGGACAGAGAGCTAAATACGGGGACTGTCCCCGGGAAACGGGGACGTCTGGTAACCCTATACTAGTCACAAATCTGAACTCACCTAAAATATGTAATGGAACAAGGATGGTCGTCAAACAGTTATCGAATAACATCATCGAAGTCGAACTTTAAAAGACAAAGGGCACACCGTATTTATCCTAACTGTGTCATTTTGTACAAAGAGTTATACTGCAGATAATAGCGTCAAGTGGTTCTGCATAAAATTCACGAGATGGCACTGTCTTCAGGTTTCTGATCTTGCCCGAATGCTTTTCGCATCTTCCGTGGCGGCTACTCAATGTCAAGCAACACAATGAATTTGATGAAGAACAAAGAAACTGAACTTTTCTACGGAAAACAGTGATGAAGACACAGGCGCTAGTTCTCACTCTGAATATTTACCACGTTCTGAGGTGTTTTTTTTTTTTTTTTTTTAAAAAAAAATCAGAAAGTGAAATTCACGTACATGTTGCTTGGCATTATATTGTTCTCATAGTTCATCATGTATATTTACTGGTTGGACAAAGGGTGCATTTCTGTTTACGAGACACGTTTCTGATCCTTATGTATACTTATTACAGTATACATTACTTCACACCATTTAGTTTCTTTAATTTTATGTTATATACATCAAAATAAGCCAAAACTAAAATTGTTGCTTGGAACTTTCTTGACCTAAAGATCGAAATCTATATTCATGAAAATTTAACAGGTATTCCGAATAGTATAAACATCTGAAGTAATAGATTGTAATTATGATGTGTTTACAGCAATATACCTTTAATCTATATACATATATATCCTTTTGTTAGGATGACAGTAATTCTGTTTCACAAAGAAAAATGGCATCACATGAGAGACTGCCATTCAGTAGTCCTCCAAACAACAAAGGTCAAGAAAGAGCGTGCAACTTACGAAGAAGGTTCATCGGAATAAAAAAGAAGAAACGAAGGTCGTGAATATACATCTATTGCAGGTAATCCTGTTCCAGCAGCAACAATAGGAGAAATGTTTTAGTGTCCGTTAAAATGCTTTCAATTGGATAAAGAAGGATTAAAAAATATGCTCACTGGATTTTGGGACTTCGGGAGATTTTGATAAACAAAATGCCTACCTCTTTGGCAGTATTGAAGCAAGTTCTGTAAAAGGGAGATACAAGAAAAATTCTCCAGAAAATTGTTACAAAAACAATACTTTCATTTTCAGAGTGAAGATTAGCGAGAAGTCAGTGAGAGTTTGTAAAAAATCATTTATGAGCATTCATGGCATACAAAATCACATAGGCCGTATCAACGATATAATATCGAGAATAGAAATTAAAGATGGAACACCTCCTTCTGATAAACGAGGTGAACATGTCAATAGGCCTAATGCTTATATTAGTGATGCAGTTAATGGTGTCCATGCTCACATTAAGTCCATTCCAAAGTAATTCTCTCATTACAGTAAGTCACAAAATCCAGAAAGAGTCTACTTAGGCAGTGATATGAATATCACACAGCTGTATGAAAATCACTGTCAATATTGCAAGGATGCAAACATACAAGAAGTATCTCAAAGTAAGTACAGAAAAATATTCTGTGAAGATTATAATATAGGCTTTAAATTCCCAGCAGTAGATACATGTAAAACATGTGACTCCCTCCAGATAATGATAGAAAATGGGACAGAAGAAGAGACGTCTGCTACACGCATAAAAAAGGAATTGCACTTGCGTTATGTTGAATCTTTGAAGTCCAAACTAAGAGTTGTCCAAGCATGATTCTAATATAAATGTCATATCCATAGATTTGCAGCAAACATTGCCCACTCCCAAGCTCAGTTCCTCTGTTGCCTTCTACTCTAGAAAACTGTGGCCATATAATGTTCGAATACATGATTGTGGCCAAAATATTGGACTTTGCTTGTATAGATTGAAAGTATTGCAGACCGAGGTAGAGATGAGATTGGTAGCTGTATCCTCAAATATTTGAAAACTACACCCATCCTGCATAAAAACTTATTTTATTTTCTGACAACTGTGGGGGCCAGAATAAAAAATGGAATATAATGCCAGTTTGGAGGTATCTGATCCACACAAAGCAGTCTGAAGAAATTGAACATTATTTCCTTATTCCTGGACACACTTACTTGCCCTCTGATAGAGACTTTGCTAAAATTGAGAAATATCAGAGGGGACAGCCCAACGTATACTCTTCATCACATTGGAGAGAAATAATTGCTTCTTCTGGCCGTAATCACAAGTTCAGTGTCATAAATATGGAAATTGGTGATTTCCATGACATAACAGGACTGATAAATGGGTTGCTTAGCACTAATAGGAAACAATGTGTTAGTGGTGTTCAGCTTAAATTCTCAGAGGCTATATGCTTCAGATGTGAACAAACCAACCCATGGGTTATGAAACTGAAAAACAGAATGAACATTGAGTTTCAAGAGGTATCTACAGGGAAGAAAGGAAACACAAGAACCTCACTAAGACCGAAATACAGTGGACCTGTTAAAATTAAGAAAATCAAACTGAATGATGTAATGAAGCTAATGGATTATGTTCCACCAAAATAACACGACTTTTATCGCAACTTGCTGCCTGCTGCTGTTAGTGACGAAGATAATGGAGAAGAAGGTGTAGAAGAAGTATTTTAGGTCATTGTTAATCTATTTTTGAAATGCAACATTGTCTGTTAAGAAAGTAAACAAACATTTGTTTGTAAGCACTTATAATGTTAATACAAATATTTGTCTAATACAGGTTACTTTTTTGTCCAACATAGTGCCAAGCAACATACAATCTTATTTTAAAATATTAGATTTTATATAATGTAGTTTAAAATATTTATATTATGTCTAATAAAACAAAACAAAATATACCAGAGAAACATATTACATGTGTTCAAACAAAATTTAATAATTCACGTGATTTGAGGATTTGCACAAAAATTAATATGGCTTTATCTCGAAAGCATAAAAATGTGGCTTGGCACTTTCCTGCCGGGATCCCCTGCATTTATATCTACTGAACTGCCATTCCAGTTTAAAAGACTGCAATTTCCAATGAAGTTAGTTTTACAATTAACAAAGCGCAAGGACAAACTTTAAAACATTCCGGCATCAACCTCAAAGACTCCTGCTTCTCTCGCGGTCAACTATATGTAGCTTGTTTTCAAGTAGGAAATTCGAAAAATTTGTACATACCCCGGATAACAAAATGAAAAATGTTGTAAATAGTTAGAATATGTTTTCAATAAAAAAAAATACCTCTTATGTTTTAAAGTTTATCCTTTTGTTCCAACTACCACGCAATCTCATAACAATTCCTGAGCGAAGCCGGGTACTCCAGCTAGTTCTGTATAAATTATGAAAACAAAATAATTTTTTATTTGTTATTACCTTAAACGTATTAAATATCTAAAGTTTACTGTTGTTTTTGTTTGTAGGCACAGGAACTCTTTGATATGTTCATGGAGAAATATCAAATTCTTCGGTATCCTCGTTATGTCTAAGTCTACCAGTATTCCACTCATTTACAGGCTGCGACTACACCGCTGCTTTCTACAATTAAGGAAAATCAGACCTTTTAAAACATTTTCCAAAAATGAGACCTACAAAAAAAAAAATTTCGACATTAACATGATGCCGACTGCTCTTATATATGGCATACAGCAGTGTGCAAGTGTTGAAGCGAAATTTCGTATGTTCCAAACGAATTATTCGGCCAAGAAGAATAATGAGCAATTCATGAAAAAAATTAAAAGCTTCAGTAGGCTATTTGACTAATTTTTGAAAATGGTTTCAAATTGTTGATTGATAAACGTTATTTACCCAGTACTGTTTATTTTTTGACGAAAGTGTTTATTTTACGTAAAATTTTAAGTATTTAAAAACCCGCCAAACGCTACTTTACTGCCGGGTGCGGGCCAACGCCGTGCCAGCAACGTGAATTCTTTAGACAAGTAACGTCTGGTTCGTTTTTTTCTGTTTTTGTGTATATTCTGACTATCGCTGGATCTCGTGATCGATCAATATGCGAATTAGGAGATTCGTGTATTGAATTAAAAGAGTAGTTGCATAAAATTCCCGTGTTTATTGCAACACCTAACATCTGTAGTTACAAACCCTTTAAAGAATATACATGGAAAAGATAACTAGTTATGCATGAAGCATGTTAACGTACACCTGACTGACAAAATTTGATAGTGTGTATTGGTGGCAGTGCTGCGTCTTGTTATCAAGCGAGATGGTGATGATGAACTTAAGTACCGAAGCATTACATTGTGAGAGTGTTTATGTGGAATGTCGGTTACTCGCATACATCCGTTGTTTACGTTTCAGTGGCTAATTCTCACGTGTAAGAATCTAAAGTAAAATTTTTCTGGTGCAAAAGAACTCTACAAGAACGTTGAGTACAATAATATTAAACATTTATGTTTAATAAATATAAGGCTGAAATATGTGATGAATGAAAGCAATGTAAATGGCAAATAAATCTTAACAATTTAATGTTATGGGGCATAATATTAGTTTTAATCGTGCTTGCGAGTACCCGGCTTTAGTGAGTGATTTTATTAGTGCAAAAATGTATTAATTGTGAGTTAGTGCTGTATACTGTATCGTATTAACATTATCAGATTTTAGACGTTATATTTAATCTCAAATTTTTGTTATCGAGCGTATATATCGTTTATATTTGATTTAGTTCTTGGTATTCATAGTATTAGTGATCTTTTCAGTAGGTGGTATTAAGTATATATAAGGACTTATTTGTAGAGTCTTTAGCTTAAATGTGCTTGTGAGTTAATCTAGGTAAGTTGAACAAATTTTTCTCTCGCGTCCTGTACTTTTTTTTAAGCTATTGATAGTAATTGCTAGTAACCATGAGTGGAAAGGGTGTTGATTGCCGTAGATTAGCGAGGGTGGGAATTTTTTTGTGAAGTGTATGAGAAATAGTTTCATTGAGGAATTGTAGTGGCGTCGAAAATGGGGAAATTGAGGAGGCTCTCCCATTGTTGTGTAGAGATTGTGTTGACTATAGGAAGATATTTGAACAACGGGTAAGGGTTAATGCCCTTGAGGCAGAACTGGTAGACGCTAGGAAGGAATTTGATAGGTTGTAATGGGAGGAAAGCAAAGATGGATTGGGAACTGGCAATGGGAAAAAGGGCAACAAGAACAAGCGGGCTTCTGATTCTTATAATGTTGGAGTGGAAAATAGGTTTGCCGTGTTGCCAGAGATAGATATGGATGAGCCTTTAGCTATAGGGAAAAAGCAACAGACAGTTATGAAAAGTTGTGTAGTTAAGTATACTAGTCAAGGGTTAAGGGAAAAAGAAAGTCTTGCTGATAGATAGTAATCATGGAAGAGGTGTGTGGTGTGTCCTTTTATGCAGTCGAACTTAGGATCAGATTTCCAGGTTATGAGTTTCTTTAAACATAGTGTTTGATCTTACTAAGGTGGTAAAAGGCAAAGGTTCTTTGTGTAATGACTTCACAAATAAGGATCACGTAGTTATAGTGGGAGGAATGGGAAATAGTCTAGCAGGGATGATAGTTATAGTATTAGAGGATGACCTGCAGAAAATAGCTAAAGCAATGTGCCACACTCGGGTCACTATGATATCAGTCTTGAGACGTTATCATCGGCCACAGATGAACTTTGCTTTGAGGCGAGTGAATCTGGAGCTTTAATTGCTTCTTACGTCTGGCATCGCTTCTGGCATGGTCTTGGAGCCCGTAGATGATAATGGCAGATGAGGTTGTATTAGGCATGGCGTCACCTGAATAGTAAAAGGAAGGGTATTCTCTCGGATCTAGTATGCAGACGTTTAATTGGAACCTCTCGTTAATTGTGTTAGGGCAGCCCCTTTTTTAGATTAGGCTCAAGGCAGAGAGTTTTAACAGATATTACTTTAAGCAGCAATGAGTTTTCAGATACCAAAATTAAAAATTGTGTAGAATTAATTTATTATATCAGAATATCAGATGGTTATCAAACAAAGTGGATGAATTGCTGTCTCACATAAATGAATCAAATGGTATCAATAGATTTTGTGTTTTATACCTGTCTGAACACTATTACAATTGCAGGAAAAGGCGTATCAAAAATAACTAACTAATTTAGTTTCTCATTACTGTAGAAAAAACTTGAAGAAAGTGTGAATTGTCACTCATATTAGAAATGGTTATAGTTTTTATGATCAACATTTTGAAGCATATGCTACAGGGCTAAATTTCAGTAGTGAAAATTTCATAACAGCAACTGCATGTAGACCACCCTCTGGAAAGTTTGCTATTTTTCTAAACCAATTTGAACTCTCATTGACATTTTTAAGCAGAAAAGTAGCTTACATAGTCTTGTGTAGTGATTTTCATATATATTTTTTAAATAACTTACCCAGTAAAGTTATGTTGTTCAATTTAAATCATGCAGTTAATTCTCCCACTAGAGTAAGGAATAATAGTTTCTCATCGGTAGATAATGTTTACATAGATACCTCAAAATTCGTTTATACAATCAAGCCACCTATCAACGGACTTTCGGATCATGATCAACAGTTTTATAAGAATTAGCTCCAAGACAGGTGCCTTAAAACTTCAGCGAGTCAGCATCACTTAGTTGTTTTAGAAAGTACCTTAATACCACTAACTGGGAACATGTTTACAGTTCACAAGGTATGGATGAAAAATACAACATTGTTAGTAAAACTGTATTAAATTACTTTGAAAGTTGCTTCCCCATGAAAAAGCGTCGTGCTTCTAAAAAAGAACAAAGACTGTGGATATTATGGGCATTAGAACCATATGCATTTCTGAAAAGGAAGTTATATATTTTCTCTAGTAACAGTCGCGTTGCTAATATTAAAACACATTACAAGCGGTACTGTAAAATACTGAAAAAGGTTATTACAGTATCTAAAAGCATGCATTACAAACATAAAATTCACGACTCTTTTTTTAAAAAAATTAAGACATGGGACTTTGTGCAAAGGGAGGAAAAAATAATCAAACCATAAATGACATTTACATCAAAATAAATTCAGTAGAATCTAATTTTTCAATTCCTGATGTATTTAATAAACACTTTTTATCTGTTGCTGATAAATTGACTGCTAATAACTAAGACACATAGTATGGATTTCGTCAACACAGGCTTCTAGAAGAAACAAGAAAAGTTATCATGTCTCTTGAGAGCATATATTCGAGTGGTTATGATGGGATTTCCAGCAGATTCATTAAGCTGTGCTCCACAGAATTAATTAATAAACGAAGTTATCTGTTTAATAAAAGTTTACTTGAGGATACCTTTCCAGAAAAGCTTAAGTGTGCTGTAGTTAAATCTCTCTATAAAAAGAGGGATGTAAATTGTATTGAATTATCGTCCTATTCCATTACTAAAACGCTTCTCTGTGTACAACAGAGTTTACTAACACTTTAAAAATAAAACTATTATAACTAAATCACAATTTGGTTTTCAACATAACAAGCTGTATTTGCGTTCACTGACAATATTTTAGAAGGAATAAATGCTAAATTAATGCCTGTAGAAGTTTTTTGAGACTTCCCTAAGGCACCTGACTATACAGATCATGAAATTCTGACAAAAATTAAAATATTAAGGTATAGATGGCATTGTTAGTAATTGGCAAAGTTCTTACCTTCTGAGAAGAAAACAGAACACACTGAAACATTTTAATGCTGCAGAATGTGGTACACTGTTCTCTGAGTGCGGATTTATCATTTGGATTGCCTCAGGATTCTATATTGGAGCCACTATTTTTTTTAATATTTAAATAAATGAAGTATCCTGTGTTACATCTAAAATCTCATACTTTGTCAGATTTTGCAGATGATACAAGCATAGGAATTAAAAAATACTTCTGATTTATCTACAGAACATATTTCAAATTATGTCTTTCACCTTATTAATAAAAGGTTTCCATCTAATGGCTTGTCTTTACTCTTTTATAAAATCAGTATATTCGGTTCAGTACAACACCAGATTAACACCAGACATAGATATAAAATTTGCAGGCCAACACATTCGAGAGAGTGTGTGAAATTTGTATGTTTGCATATTGATCATAATTTAAATACTCTGACTTACTGAAGTGATTGGGTGCAGCCAAATTAGTAGGCTAATTCGTACAATTTCAGCTGTAGGTGATCTGTATGAGGAAACTAGTTTATTTGACTTATTTTCATTCTTTAGTGTCGTATGGAATAATATTCTGAGACAACGTGTTCAGAATCCAAAAAGGAGTAACAAGAATTATGTGTTAGGAGTAGTTTTTCATGCAGAGAGCTGGTCAAAAAGTTAGGGATTTTAACATTAGTGACCGAGTATATATACGCATCAATGTCCTTTATAGTCACAAATTATACTCTGTTTGAAATAAATAGTAAAATACTCAATTATGACACTAGAAGGGAAAATGATCTTCATGAAGATGACAAGTCGTCGTTTGCTCAAAAAGGGCTCCAATATGCAGAGATAGATAGCTTTAATAAGTATCGAACGCTTAAAGAAAATAAAAGCAACTAATAACATTAGTAAGTTAATTTAAACACAATACATACTTCTCTTTAAGTGTTTTCGCAATTCGTTTCTTCGCGGGTGCTTAACTAAATACAAATGTTATGAAATAAAGCTTATAATATTTACTAAGTTGTAATATCTTTGGCCGTCGTTAATCCATCAGCGAAGGCTTGACATTGAGGCTTGATGCGTGACGTCACAGCGTGATTGACACGCCTGCACAATGACCGAGTTTATCGTTTTATTAGTATAGATTGTTATAACTGGAGTTTTAATATTTTTGAAACAGCTAAAGAAATTTCTGGTTACATTATTCAGTGGACTCCTTCCAGGCATAATGTCTAGAACGCGTCTTTAGTTTCTCTCTTAGCTGCTTTTGGCCTTTCTGATACAATTAACAATTTTTGATGCTATGATTTGGCAGACATCATAATCTCAAATATTCCATGAGCTGATTACTATGAAAATATTTTTAAAAAGACAAAAAAACTCGTTTAGTGTAATACTTTAACGATTACCACTTTATAATAAAAATATG
This sequence comes from Vandiemenella viatica, assembly GCA_031002005.1. Taxonomy (NCBI): domain Eukaryota; kingdom Metazoa; phylum Arthropoda; class Insecta; order Orthoptera; family Morabidae; genus Vandiemenella; species Vandiemenella viatica. The sequence continues at coordinate 116,088,349 of CM061919.1, read as the reverse complement.
AAGCCATACTACTCAAAACAATTGGTAGTGACTGTGTATGAATATTGTATATGAGCTTCTGTTTAATTAATTTACTTGTTTAATAAACATTGTCTTTGGATTTGGTATTGAACTACTGGCATGTAACTTTGACATATTATGTGGTCGTCCATTATTTATATATTGTCTCTGATAATTCAGGCCCTTTGTATTTCAATAATTGCTCCAACAATTATTTCTTTATAATTATTTGACAAACTTACTAATGGATAAAAGTCAAATCTCTTATTGATAGTATGAAATGAAAATTTCTGCTGGGATATCAAAACTGCGCGATAAGATGTAACGCTCTGTAATCTGTATACCGTTAGTGATCTGGATCTTTAGGTTTACTTCATACCTATCTTTGCATGAATTCTTCTTCGAGGAATCGAAAACTTGGATCCTGGACGTATAGATAGCACTACCGGCAAAACTTGAGATATGATACGATGGAGAGTCGGTGATTGTGTGTATCTTGCTTTTCTACTTAATTTTCAAACGTAATATGGCAGAAATGACAGCAGACGAGAAGCAGTCAATTAGAGAATCAGCTAAACAACCCAAAAAATATGGTAGTACATGCAATCACGTCAAGCGACAGGATAACTGTTTAAAACATGTTATAACAGAAGGCGACACTTTGCAAGGGATAGCTTTAAAATACGGTGTAACTGTAAGTAACATTTAAAGTGAATAAAAGAAATGTGTCTGTATGAGAGACCGTTGTACTGTCAGTTTGCACCTGACTGCTGCGTTCTTGGTTTCTGCATTGATATATTCCCTGTATGTGTGAATATATATATATGTGTATAAAATTTATCTGTGCTATCATCTTCGTACCTTCAATGAGTTATTTGTAATGTCAATTAGGTGCACAGTAATTTGAGTTGTGAGTGAAGTGAATTTCTGGCCATTGTACAAGAAGTTGATACTTGTATTGAGAACAACACTAGTGCCACAAGAAAAGCAAAAATAAAATGTTTATATTGTCTTATGTCGAAAGTCTCCTCATCTCTTTGACATACTATCCTTATTCTTTACACTCCAGACTTTTCTAGTTTCCATTAAGAATTAACACCCTTCTCTTTATCTACCTCCTGTATTCCAATCCAAATCTTTCCTTCACCTCTTCTATCTAAACATGCATATCTACTGATCTGTCATATAGGCTATTTTTAACTTCTGTTTAATAATAGGTTGGTTCAACAGATTCATCTCATTGCTGAAGTCATAGTCAATAAGTATCCTTTAAGAGAATATTGTAATTTCATAAAAAAATATATAGGATACTTTTGAGTAACAAATAATAGTAAATGAGTATTCATGCAGAAAATGGGTAGCTAGGTTCTTTGTAAGATGGTGTTGCGTGGTATGTATGAAAAAATTTACATTATAATTTCACTTTGAAGATATGTTGTATAACATGCATTTCAAATGTGCTAAACAAAACTTGTATAATGAAACCAGAAAATTAAATAAGCAAATCATAAGAACTTGGTGAGACAATTTGTGGAAATGTGAAACTGGGTTAAGTGGGAATTGGAAGTTCTGAATAACAAATCAGATAAGACTAAGTTGGTATAGGTTTCCTGTATTGAAAGAAACACAGTGTGTGAAAATATGGGGGGAGATGAAAATTGGATCATTGGAAGGCGTAAGGGCAAAAACCTAAAAACAAAATAGCATTTGAATGGAAGTAAACACCATTTTTATGTGAGAGGTGTGTGGATCTCATACCAAGAAGTCAGAGAATTAAAAAAAAAAAAAAAAAAAACAGAAATGAGCCATGATTAGTTATTCTGTTTTTGATTTACTGAACCAAAATATCTGAATGTCTTTTTACTCTCTTTCAATTTAGTCAGTTTTATATATATATATATATATATATATATATATATATATATGCTTTATGTACCTATATATATATATTTCTGCCTTCATTTATTTATCCCTATAACCTATCAAAATAAAATTGTAATTTTTTTAAAAAATATGCGCCGCAGAGATTTTCTTGTTCCACTTTTATCGCTGCTCATCCTTATCCCCCCACCCCTGGCACTTCCACCACCACTACCCCATGTGTTCCGCCTTTGTTTTATTCATGTTGCGGGTCAGGATTTGATCACATCTTTCTACCTGTCATATGTCTCGCCTCTCACATGACTAAGGTTTCTCACTGAAATATTGTGCATTTTGTGTTTGTTCATTTGTGGTGACTGGTTATTTTTTCCTTTCCTATCTTATTTTTAGTGCCCAGCAGTTTCTTTGTTTCCATTATCCATATGTAGCCTAATGGCTTCCCTTTGTTATGTCCCCTGAATGTCTTCTTTGCAATTTTTTTAATTTTTAGTGGTAAATAGTGTAATGTGGCAGCCATTTGAGGGCACTGTGTTTAAATGTAAACTTACATCATTAACACAGCCACTGAATCCTGGTGTAAAAGAAAATTGGTAACTAGTTTGGATTCTACCAGATGGTTGTACTAAAGAGTTAAAAACTAGCCGATACTTTGGAATTTCATGTCGTTCTGTTTATAGGTCAAGACATTAATTTTGTACTTAAAATGAATGATTTTTATTCACAGAAAGTGTGTAAATTGATAAATATGTATCATGGGCGATTGTGTAGATGAACCTTAAGGACAAACTAGCCCCGCTACATGTAGCCGGCTAGGAGATTCCGTGCACGTGTGGCCGGTTTTACGTGGGAGAGACGGGTGCACTGTAGTGGACAGGCTGCGAGTGCACATTGGAAATCAAATAACACGGAGAAGTCGGCCACTGCGTATCATACAACTGCGACAAGTCGTTCTATTAATTTCTAAAATACTAGAGTGACATTGCGGGAGTACCAGTCGTGGCACAGAATGGTGAAGGAGCCATTTGAAATCGCCAAACGCCCAGATAATATAAATGATATTAGCGGGCTGTAACTGGTGCGAACGGAACAGCTCACGCGCCGCCCCACACCATGCCTATAGTGGCAGTCACGAAATTAGTCCTGTGAAGGTCACGGAGTATCCGAACAGTGTTGCAAATCAGCAAAAAAACAAAAAAAAAAAATCAACTTTCAGTAATGAGTGCGAAAAAATTTCTAAAACATGCGGAACAAGGCGATGTGCTTTATAATTCCAAACATTTGTGTGACTGTTTTTTTTTTTTTAAAAATAGTAATTTGTTTCCATGAAAATTATAATTAATAATACTTTTTCACTTCAACCGACAGAAAAAGCAATAAAAACAATAAAAAATGACAAAAAAATTATGCACCTTCCTGAAAGTTAACAGACTCATACCGAATACATTCTATTCATTAAATAGGGAAGCATGTGAATAAAAAAAAAAAAAAAAAATGTTACACGAAGCGCTCAGTTGTTTCGACTGTGTAATGTAAAATGTTGTCGCTGACTAACTTCCGTTTTATTTGTTTACGTAAAAACTTCCAGCGAGAAAGTTTCTAAGAAAATACTGAATTTAATTCTGGTAGCAGGCAAAGCCTCTTCAGACAACCCCTTTTGGATTGTTTCACAGTTTATATTTGCGCGAATGATTGCGCGCAGCGCATGCTCCAGTGCCGGCTGGTCGGTCGGTTCGTTTACGACTGAGAAACATATTTCCTGTCCTCCCCAGAAAACCTATTTTCAGCTTCTGTAAGAATTATTATTGTCATTGTACACAATGGACCATACATGACAAATTTCGCGAGAAATCTTCAAAAGCAAAGACAAAACGAAAATTAATTTATCAAATATAAGGGACCGATTATACGTAGAAATGACTGCCACAAATACCTCCATGTCAGTGTTTGTAATTTATGGAAGTATTTTTTTTTTTTTTGCATATTAGTTATATTAAAAATACTTTAAAATATCTGCTACAATGATTTTAATTACGTTTCCAATGCCCAGGCCTGAAACTAAGGAAATAAAGCAACCGCGTGAATAGATACGCATGGACGACCGGCAAAAGCTAATGTGGCAATGTCGCGGCCCAACCAAGGGACATAGGGTTGGTGCGGGCAGGGGAGGCAGTGGAGACTACGTGACCTTGGCAGGCCTAATTTCATGACGCCGACTACAACATTTTCTATTAAACATACAACATTTTCTATTAAACAAATCTGGACCGATTGCGATCGAACAATTACTGACCCAGAAATACTGTACGAGCTTGAATTTTACAAATTATTTCAAAGTTTTTGTTACAACGCACAAATCTACAGTTTTTATTCGACAGCGAAGAAAGTTTGCACTCAAATGCTTTAAAATAAGTGAAAAGGATGTTTACAAAACTGCATTTCCTTTTCCCTTTCATCCCTCTTAAGACTGATTTGCACATGCATCTTTTCCGTGTTTAGCATTTGTCTCCAAAACAAACTGTTGTTTATATATATATATATATATATATATATATATATATGTGTGTGTGTGTGTGCAGAATGGAATCATCCAAAAAATTGTATATTCAAGACAATTGCAATGTGAACTTGAAATTGAATGAGACAGTACTTAAAATTTATCTGTAAATATCTAACTTTAACTAAATACAAACTTTCAAATGTATTCATTTAATCCATATAATCTATTTAATATATATGTACTCAAGTCTAGCAATAGCGATGCATTGCCGAGTCAGCTAGTTTTTCAATAAAATGAATTTTATTTTCAAAATAATAATTCAAAATTACTGAATTTCCCCTTCTTTGCTTCTTTCTGCATACAGCCAAGACTAATAGCACTGAAATCGTGCAATGGTTTATATTAGTGATTGCCAATTAGTTTTTTCCCGAGTACCACTTCAAGAAAGAACTCAACTTATAGATGAAATAATAAATAAAAAAGAAACTAGTTTTTCGAGATTTATTAAATTTTAATCAAATATCAAACGTCACAAAAAATCAAGAAATATCCAAAAGTGTTATTACAACAACTCTAAAACTAATTGTCACATAAACTTTCTTAGGTCAGTATACCTTCAAAAACGGTTCAGAGGGTCTTTAACACACTTAAAACCAACAGCAGATCATTTTACAAGCATTTTCCAGTAGTTTGAGAGTGAGAAAACATGTTAGTAAGGAGAGTTTGAGCTATTTTATAAGTTTTCGAAAATACTATAAAGATACTTAAACATTTTTAGAAGCCTGTTGGCCACATTCATTTTCAGAGGTGTAAAACGAGAAGACAATCCAAATTAGATCTACCACTTGCGTTATAGAAAATTGTATGAAGGAGATATCGTGAAATTAGTGATCTTGCATGCTCATGGAAAATATTGCACAAGAAACTTTTTTCGCCTAATTTTCAAGGTACAGCTAAGATTCAGAGCTCAAAATGTTCGGCATATGATAATACGCAGCATATGAAAAGATGGAGTCAATAAGGAAAGTATGTTTTTTTAAAACAAAATAATAAATTTCGCTGACTTTGCAATTCAACATTTCTGCGGACATACGGGTCTGAGGGCATAGAAATGACATTTAGATTAACACTGAACACATGGAGTGATTTTCGTCAAGAATCTGACAATATATAAGACGTAAAGGGGAAATTAAGGTTTGAACGTAATTGCAGCTACAAAACATCATTTTGGAGACAAAGGATTAACATTAAGGGAAATGGATAATAAGGAAATAATATTACCATCAGATAGAGAATCAAGTTTAGCAAAGTTTGAAATATATTACGGATCAGTAGCACTCATACATTTGGAGATATTCAACATCAAAGTTTTTTAGCTGAATTTGCACTTATAGTCAAAGTCGATTTTCACTATGAAATACATTTGGGATCTGAACCAGTTATATGTCAAAAGTTGAAGAAATTTTTATAGAATATTTTGATAACAGAATCATTTCACAGACTAACGAATTGTAGGAATGATGACAGAGTCAAGCTTTTACAAATTTAACTAGAAATCCACAAATCCTAGGAGAAAACTTCTCATAACTAAAATTGACATTTCAAATATGCTTCACAACATATCAAAATTTCAGAATGATCGGAATAAAAATAAGGTTTCCCTTCGTCAAATCGAGCGCATGCAGTTAGCTGTCCCAATATGACTGCAAGACCAGGACCAGATACAACCTGCCGCGACACGCAAAGAGATCACGAGAGCAGCACTGCTTCCCAGACAAGTCACCCTCACCAGGCAAGCTGCAGCAGCAATAGGGCTGCACCACGAGACACATGCACACACCACCCTCCACCAAGCCCAGGTCACTCAAAGCCAAGAAGGAACTACTACACAAGAATAGAGACCAACCACGGACAAGACGGATGGTGCGAGTCATGTTCACGCCAAGATGCGGGAGACAACAAACAAGAACTTGCTAAGATACTGCAGTTGCTGATGCAACTTGTATCGACACTAATACCCTAAAGGTATTAGAGCCAAATTAAGGCCTTAGGTCCACAGATCCAAAAGCCCTTATTCAATTGATTGTACCCCCCCCCCCCACAATAGATAGTAAAATAAAAATTACAACCTTTCCCTATGGCTGAAAAGAGCAATAAGCTCTCCAACAGCCCGCCTCCGGCCTTCAGCCGGGGGCATTAAAAGAAAAAAAAGCCTAGGGGAGAGGCAGTAATACGGCAGAAATTGGACTGAGAGGACGGTGTGTTGGTTGGTTGCGGAGATGTAGAAAGTTTTTAGTAGTGACGCTACTGTGGTGCAGGCTCACTCTTCCTTCGAGATGAACTTTCAACTTTCATCTAGGTGTTAGGAGGAAGTTGCTTACTGTTAGAGGATAGTTTAACCTGTAATCATTTATTTCGGATAGAAGTCTAATGTTTTTCTATTAGGCCTACGCTGGTACCGAGTTTATGTAAGAACTTTTGCAAAATATATAATTTTGAATTAATCAGGAAGTCTGAAGTTATATTTTGAGAAAATACCTTTATCCCTTGAGGTAATTACGAGGGGTTGGCGATCGTAAATAGAATCAGTAAGGGTACCAGACACGATCCCAGTTAAGACAGCTGCTGTAAACTACAACCCCAAGAAGCAGAATGTTTTACATAATGAAAATCACAAATGTTTATTTAAGTTTAGTGAGACAAATGTTAACGTTTCTCTTTGCGCAAATGTGAGAAATGTGGTTGTTGTTTACTGTGCTTCAATTTTAAATCATAGTAGAGTTAAAAATAGTAGCGATGTATGGTTTTCATGTTTGTCTTGCCCGAAAATGTGCTCTTGCAAAGGTACATCGTGCAAATGGTAGTGAAAATGTTATTGCTGCTTGTAGTTAAGCCCAAAAATTTACCGGTGATTGCTCTGCGAAACGACTTTTGAGTCTTGATGTCTATTATTTTCTTTTGGTCACAGACGGTTAAATAGTCTGTTGAATCGTTTGCTGATTTTATATCTTGATTCAAAGTCGAAGAAGCCGTTTCCAAAAAAGTTTCTGATTCTGAAACTGGTCATATTTACATCTTTCAATAAAAGATGTACAAAGAGACATTTATTTAATAGTTGATTCAACTTTCTCCTGCAGAGTAAACACGGTCGTATCCTGGCCTCGAAGTGCCAACTTCTGCTCATTCAATTTGGTAAAAATATCTAACAAGTAAGTTAATTTTTGCAGCCATAAAGGATTGATCAGCAACTATTTGTACTTATGAAGCCCTTGTTCCGCCAAGAACAAATCAATTTTTATGTCTCAAATATCCTTCAGATAACATCTTCTCCTAGGCAGCCACCATACTTCAGTATGTAACAACGCATTCTCGTGTTCACAACCAAGCTCTTTGCAAATGTAGGCTAAGATTCTTAAGTTTGTGCTACGGGCCTTAATTAGTTAACAATGTTTACAGTATTTTTAAGAGTGATGTCGAAGCTCTCTAGTATCTTTTATAAGCAACTGCCTCTCGATGAATTTTGCAATTGTGAGAAATGAAGAAGGTATCGGGATTCATCAGACCATACAACATTATTTATATATTATACAACTCCCAAACTTAAAAGAGGTTTTTTTAACTGCTTTACGTCTCTTATCAGCGAGGTCTTTAGAGAAACTTAAAAGAGGAGATCTTGCCAGTTCTGAAGCAAAACGGCGAAAACAAAAAGAACAGCGAAAAAATGAAACAGTCGAAGAACACGAGGTACGTTTCCGTTCCCAACGAACAAGAATGAGCACCGTGAGAAGCAGAGAAACCGAAGAACAATGAAATGAACGAAGTAAAGAATCAAGAATTTTGACACAATCTAGGCTGAGTGTACATCGTACATCCGAAAAACGCCGAATGTTTCTACCTCCGGATGTTGCTACAAGAAATACGGGGCCAGCAAGTTTCACAGAAATGAAGACTATTGACGGTTACCTATGCCAGACGTATAGAGAAGCATGTCAACGTTTAGGACTGCTGGAAAACGACAACTGGGAATTAACACTAGAAGAAGCATCAATCACAGCCTCGGCTGAACAAATCAGAGACTTATTCGCCATAATACTAACAACATGTAACCCATCGAATCCAAAACACTTATGGGACTCTTTCAAAGAGAGTATGAGTGATGTCATACTGTACCAGATCTGACAAGCTCATGCAGAACTGGCCATCGAATTCAACGACATCTTCAATGAAACACTCATTCGCCTAGAATATAAATGTTTAATAATAAAAAACAAGACCTTAGTGCACCACAAAAAGATGCTTTCAGTGTGTTAAACTTCGAAATTACAAAAGAAAAAAACCTACATCAACGAACTACTTCAATACATTTCTCACAACAAACCGCTCCTCAATGACAATAAAAAAAAAAAAAAATATGACGTTATCATGGACCGGATCAACAACAATACTGGCGTAGTACTTGGACGCACCAGGCGGCACCGGGAAAAGGTTTCTAATATCATTTAATTTAATTTAATTTAATTGCAATGGATCACAGGCTCCGGTGGCAATTTCCCTACACAGCCATCTTCCCCCTATCCTGCACCCACCTACATTTGCCCTCTACAAATTTTATCTTTAAATTCCTTCAAAGTTTTCGGTAAATTATTCATCATTTCTCTTGGTAACTCATTCCAATCCCTGACACCCTTACCTAAAAAAGAGAATCTTCCCACACCCTTGTGCCTGAAATCGAGTGCCAGCTTGTGGTCATGGTCATCTTTTCCCTTCCATGCACTACTTTTCATACCTATTGCAATATCTTTCCATGCCTCATCACCAGTATATGCCCTGTACACTCCCATGACCCTCCTCATCCTCCTCCTGTCTTGCAATGAATCCCATTCCAGCTCCTTTATCATATCCGTCACTGATTGCATTCTGCGATAATTTCTAGAAACAAATCTAGCAGCCCTTCTTTGCACCCTCTCCAACTCCTGTATTTGATACGTAAAATGAGGGTCCCATACTACACTACCATATTCGAGCAATGGTCTGACCAAAGTTTTGTAACCCAATTCCTTGACTTCTCTCGTACATCCCCTCATAACTCTCTCCAACAAGTGCAGAACTTTGAAACCTTTTCCTACCACCTGTCCTATGTGTCCTGCCCAGTTAAGTTTGTTATCAAAAGTAATTCCAAGATATTTACATTTCAAGTCTTCAGCAAGCAATTCTTTCCCCACATTATATTCATAATTAACCTTTTGTTTTTTTATTTGTGTATCTAATAAGCTGACTCTTCTTTGCATTTATCTTCATTCCATGTTTACCAACCCAGGGAAATACGTGCTTAACAACACATCGCACTTGCACTGGCATCATCCGGCATTGCAGCGACACTTGCGGAAGGAGGACAAACTGCGCATTCGGTCCTAAAACTACCATTGAATACAACCGAAGAACAATTTCCGTTATGTAAAATCTCAAGAGGATCTGGACGGTGTGAACTTCTAAAACAAGCTGAAATTATCCTTTGGGACGAAGGCACAATGGCACATAAAAATCATTAGAAGACATGGACAGAACATTACAAGACTTGCGAAGAAACTCTGAAGTAATGGGAGGAGCTCTAATGATACTTTCAAGAGATTTTCGAGAAACACTTCCAGTTATTCCCAAGTAAACACCCGCAGATGAGATCAAAGCATTCTTTAAAAAATCACATCTCTGGCCACACATACAAATACTGAGACTAACTAAAAACTTGAGAGTTGAACACTCGAAAGACGAAACAACAGCACATTTTGCTCAAAAACTTTTATGAATAGGCGAAGGCACATATCGCACTGACCAGAGGACCGACCTCATTGAACTCAACAGTGATTTTTGCAACATACCCACTACTGAAAACGAACTCATCGACCAAATTTAACCAAACATTGTTCACAACTATACGAATCCGGAGTTGCTATTTCAAAGGGCAATTTTGGCAATTAAAAATAATATTTTTGACGATATCAACTTTAATATTCAAAAGAAAATTCCCGGTGAGGAGAGAATATCTAAACCGGTCGACACGATGGTAAACGTTGAAGAAAGTGTCAACTTCCCTACAGAATTTCTCAACTGTTTGCAAGTACCTGAAATGCCATTACATTGCCTTCGACTTAAAATTGGATCTCCGATCATACTAGTCACAAATCTGAACTCACCTAAAATATGTAATGGAACAAGGATGGTCGTCAAACAGTTATCGAATAACATCATCGAAGTCGAACTTTAAAAGACAAAGGGCACACCGTATTTATCCTAACTGTGTCATTTTGTACAAAGAGTTATACTGCAGATAATAGCGTCAAGTGGTTCTGCATAAAATTCACGAGATGGCACTGTCTTCAGGTTTCTGATCTTGCCCGAATGCTTTTCGCATCTTCCGTGGCGGCTACTCAATGTCAAGCAACACAATGAATTTGATGAAGAACAAAGAAACTGAACTTTTCTACGGAAAACAGTGATGAAGACACAGGCGCTAGTTCTCACTCTGAATATTTACCACGTTCTGAGGATCGTTTTAATATCAGAAAGTGAAATTCACGTACATGTTGCTTGGCATTATATTGTTCTCATAGTTCATCATGTATATTTACTGGTTGGACAAAGGGTGCATTTCTGTTTACGAGACACGTTTCTGATCCTTATGTATACTTATTACAGTATAAATTACTTCACACCATTTAGTTTCTTTAATTTTATGTTATATACATCAAAATAAGCCAAAACTAAAATTGTTGCTTGGAACTTTCTTGACCTAAAGATCGAAATCTATATTCATGAAAATTTAACAGGTATTCCGAATAGTATAAACATCTGAAGTAATAGATTGTAATTATGATGTGTTTACAGCAATATACCTTTAATCTATATACATATATATCCTTTTGTTAGGATGACAGTAATTCTGTTTCACAAAGAAAAATGGCATCACATGAGAGACTGCCATTCAGTAGTCCTCCAAAACAACAAAGGTCAAGAAAGAGCGTGCAACTTACGAAGAAGGTTCATCGGAATAAAAAAAGAAGAAACGAAGGTCGTGAATATACATCTATTGCAGGTAATCCTGTTCCAGCAGCAACAATAGGAGAAATGTTTTAGTGTCCGTTAAAATGCTTTCAATTGGATAAAGAAGGATTAAAAAATATGCTCACTGGATTTTGGGACTTCGGGAGATTTTGATAAACAAAATGCCTACCTCTTTGGCAGTATTGAAGCAAGTTCTGTAAAAGGGAGATACAAGAAAAATTCTCCAGAAAATTGTTACAAAAACAATACTTTCATTTTCAGAGTGAAGATTAGCGAGAAGTCAGTGAGAGTTTGTAAAAAATCATTTATGAGCATTCATGGCATACAAAATCACATAGGCCGTATCAACGATATAATATCGAGAATAGAAATTAAAGATGGAACACCTCCTTCTGATAAACGAGGTGAACATGTCAATAGGCCTAATGCTTATATTAGTGATGCAGTTAATGGTGTCCATGCTCACATTAAGTCCATTCCAAAGTAATTCTCTCATTACAGTAAGTCACAAAATCCAGAAAGAGTCTACTTAGGCAGTGATATGAATATCACACAGCTGTATGAAAATCACTGTCAATATTGCAAGGATGCAAACATACAAGAAGTATCTCAAAGTAAGTACAGAAAATATTCTGTGAAGATTATAATATAGGCTTTAAATTCCCAGCAGCTAGATACATGTAAAACATGTGACTCCCTCCAGATAATGATAGAAAATGGGACAGAAGAAGAGACGTCTGCTACACGCATAAAAAAGGAATTGCACTTGCGTTATGTTGAATCTTTGAAGTCCAAACTAAGAGTTGTCCAAGCATGATTCTAATATAAATGTCATATCCATAGATTTGCAGCAAACATTGCCCACTCCCAAGCTCAGTTCCTCTGTTGCCTTCTACTCTAGAAAACTGTGGCCATATAATGTTCGAATACATGATTGTGGCCAAAATATTGGACTTTGCTTGTATAGATTGAAAGTATTGCAGACCGAGGTAGAGATGAGATTGGTAGCTGTATCCTCAAATATTTGAAAACTACACCCATCTCTGCATAAAAACTTATTTTATTTTCTGACAACTGTGGGGGCCAGAATAAAAAATGGAATATAATGCCAGTTTGGAGGTATCTGATCCACACAAAGCAGTCTGAAGAAATTGAACATTATTTCCTTATTCCTGGACACACTTACTTGCCCTCTGATAGAGACTTTGCTAAAATTGAGAAATATCAGAGGGGACAGCCCAACGTATACTCTTCATCACATTGGAGAGAAATAATTGCTTCTTCTGGCCGTAAACACAAGTTCAGTGTCATAAATATGGAAATGGGTGATTTCCATGACATAACAGGACTGATAAATGGGTTGCTTAACACTAATAGGAAACAATGTGTTAGTGGTGTTCAGCTTAAATTCTCAGAGGCTATATGCTTCAGATGTGAACAAACCAACCCATGGGTTATGAAACTGAAAAACAGAATGAACATTGAGTTTCAAGAGGTATCTACAGGAAAGAAAGGAAACACAAGAACCTCACTAAGACCGAAATACAGTGGACCTGTTAAAATTAAGAAAATCAAACTGAATGATGTAATGAAGCTAATGGATTATGTTCCACCAAAATAACACGACTTTTATCGCAACTTGCTGCCTGCTGCTGTTAGTGACGAAGATAATGGAGAAGAAGGTGTAGAAGAAGTATTTTAGGTCATTGTTAATCTATTTTTGAAATGCAACATTGTCTGTTAAGAAAGTAAACAAACATTTGTTTGTAAGCACTTATAATGTTAATACAAATATTTGTCTAATACAGGTTACTTTTTTGTCCAACATAGTGCCAAGCAACATACAATCTTATTTTAAAATATTAGTTTTTATATAATGTAGTTTAAAATATTTATATTATGTCTAATAAAACAAAACAAAATATACCAGAGAAACATATTACACTGTGTTCAAACAAAATTTAATAATTCACGTGATTTTAGGATTTGCACAAAAATTAATATGGCTTTATCTCGAAAGCATAAAAATGTGGCTTGGCACTTTCCTGCCGGGATCCCCCGCATTTATATCTACTGAACTGCCATTCCAGTTTAAAAGACTGCAATTTCCAATGAAGTTAGTTTTACAATTAACAAAGCGCAAGGACAAACTTTAAAACATTCCGGCATCAACCTCAAAGACTCCTGCTTCTCTCGCGGTCAACTATATGTAGCTTGTTTTCAAGTAGGAAATTCGAAAAATTTGTACATACCCCGGATAACAAAATGAAAAATGTTGTAAATAGTTAGAATATGTTTTCAATAAAAAAAAATACCTCTTATGTTTTAAAGTTTATCCTTTTGTTCCAACTACCACGCAATCTCATAACAATTCCCTGAGCGAAGCCGGGTACTCCAGCTAGTTCTGTATAAATTATGAAAACAAAATAATTTGTTATTACCTTAAACGTATTAAATATCTAAAGTTTACTGTTGTTTTTGTTTATAGGCACAGGAACTCTTTGATATGTTCATGGAGAAATATCAAATTCTTCGGTATCCTCGTTATGTCTAAGTCTACCAGTATTCCACTCATTTACAGGCTGCGACTACACCGCTGCTTTCTACAATTAAGGAAAATCAGACCTTTTAAAACATTTTCCAAAAATGAGACCTACAAAAAAAAAAATTTCCACATTAACATGATGCCGACTGCTCTTATATATGGCATACAGCAGTGTGCAAGTGTTGAAGCGAAATTTCGTATGTTCCAAACGAATTATTCGGCCAAGAAGAATAATGAGCAATTCATGAAAAAAATTAAAAGCTTCAGTAGGCTATTTGACTAATTTTTGAAAATGGTTTCAAATTGTTGATTGATAAACGTTATTTACCCAGTACTGTTTATTTTTTGACGAAAGTGTTTATTTTACGTAAAATTTTAAGTATTTAAAAACCCGCCATACGCTACTTTACTGCCGGGTGCGGGCCAACGCCGTGCCAGCAACGTGAATTCTTTAGACAAGTAACGTCTGGTTCGTTTTTTTCTGTTTTTGTGTATATTCTGACTATCGCTGGTTCTCGTGATCGATCAATATGCGAATTAGGAGATTCGTGTATTGAATTAAAAGAGTAGTTGCATAAAATTCCCGTGTTTATTGCAACACCTAACATCTGTAGTTACAAACCCTTTAAAGAATATACATGGAAAAGATAACTAGTTATGCATGAAGCATGTTAACGTACACCTGACTGACAAAATTTGATAGTGTGTATTGGTGGCAGTGCTGCGTCTTGTTATCAAGCGAGATGGTGATGATGAACTTAAGTACCGAAGCATTACATTGTGAGAGTGTTATGTGGAATGTCGGTTACTCGCATACATCCGTTGTTTACGTTTCAGTGGCTAATTCTCACGTGTAAGAATCTAAAGTAAAATTTTTCTGGTGCAAAAGAACTCTACAAGAACGTTGAGTACAATAATATTAAACATTTATGTTTAATATATATAAGGCTGAAATATGTGATGAATGAATGCAATGTAAATGGCAAATAAATCTTAACAATTTAATGTTATGGGGCATAATATTAGTTTTAATCGTGCTTGCGAGTACCCGGCTTTAGTGAGTGATTTTATTAGTGCAAAAATGTATTAATTGTGAGTTAGTGCTGTATACTGTATCGTATTAACATTATCAGATTTTTAACATTTTTAAACGTTATATTTAATCTCAAATTTTTGTTATCGAGCGTATATATCGTTTATATTTGATTTAGTTCTTGGTATTCATAGTATTAGTGATCTTTTCAGTAGGTGGTATTAAGTATATATAAGGACTTATTTGTAGAGTCTTTAGCTTAAATGTGCTTGTGAGTTAATCTAGGTAAGTTGAACAAATTTTTCTCTCGCGTCCTGTACTTTTTTTTTAACTATTGATAGTAATTGCTAGTAACCATGAGTGGAAAGGGTGTTGATTGCCGTAGATTAGCGAGGGTGGGAATTTTTTTGTGAAGTGTATGAGAAATAGTTTCATTGAGGAATTGTAGTGGCGTCGAAAATGGGGAAATTGAGGAGGCTCTCCCATTGTTGTGTAGAGATTGTGTTGAATATAGGAAGATATTTGAACAACGGGTAAGGGTTAATGCCCTTGAGGCAGAACTGGTAGACGCTAGGAAGGAATTTGATAGGTTGTAATGGGAGGAAAGCAAAGATGGTTGGGAACTGGCAATGGGAAAAAGGGCAACAAGAACAAGCGGGCTTCTGATTCTTATAATGTTGGAGTGGAAAATAGGTTTGCCGTGTTGCCAGAGATAGATATGGATGAGCCTTTAGCTATAGGGAAAAAGCAACAGACAGTTATGAAAAGTTGTGTAGTTAAGTATACTAGTCAAGGGTTAAGGGAAAAGAAAGTCTTGCTGATAGATAGTAATCATGGAAGAGGTGTGTGGTGTGTCCTTTTATGCAGTCGAAATTAGGATCAGATTTCCAGGTTATGAGTTTCTTTAAACATAGTGTTGATCTTACTAAGGTGGTAAAAGGCAAAGGTTCTTTGTGTAATGACTTCACAAATAAGGATCACGTAGTTATAGTGGGAGGAATGGGAAATAGTCTAGCCAGGGATGATAGTTATAGTATTAGAGATGACCTGCAGAAAATAGCTAAAGCAATGTGCCACACTCGGGTCACTATGATATCAGTCTTGAGACGTTATCATCGGCCACAGATGAACTTTGCTTTGAGGCGAGTGAATCTGGAGCTTTAATTGCTTCTTACGTCTGGCATCGCTTCTGGCATGGTCTTGGAGCCCGTAGATGATAATGGCAGATGAGGTTGTATTAGGCATGGCGTACACCTGAATAGTAAAAGGAAGGGTATTCTCTCGGATCTAGTATGCAGACGTTTAATTGGAACCTCTCGTTAATTGTGTTAGGGCAGCCCCTTTTTTAGATTAGGCTCAAGGCAGAGAGTTTTAACAGATATTACTTTAAGCAGCAATGAGTTTTCAGATACCAAAATTAAAAATTGTGTAGAATTAATTTATTATATCAGAATATCAGATGGTTATCAAACAAAGTGGATGAATTGCTGTCTCACATAAATGAATCAAATGGTATCAATAGATTTTGTGTTTTTATACCTGTCTGAACACTATTACAATTGCAGGAAAAGGCGTATCAAAAATAACTAACTAATTTAGTTTCTCATTACTGTAGAAAAAACTTGAAGAAAGTGTGAATTGTCACTCATATTAGAAATGGTTATAGTTTTTATGATCAACATTTTGAAGCATATGCTACAGGGCTAAATTTCAGTAGTGAAAATTTCATAACAGCAACTGCATGTAGACCACCCTCTGGAAAGTTTGCTATTTTTCTAAACCAATTTGAACTCTCATTGACATTTTTAAGCAGAAAAGTAGCTTACATAGTCTTGTGTAGTGATTTTCATATATATTTTTTAAATAACTTACCCAGTAAAGTTATGTTGTTCAATTTAAATCATGCAGTTAATTCTCCCACTAGAGTAAGGAATAATAGTTTCTCATCGGTAGATAATGTTTACATAGATACCTCAAAATTCGTTTATACAATCAAGCCACCTATCAACGGACTTTCGGATCATGATCAACAGTTTTATAAGAATTAGCTCCAAGACAGGTGCCTTAAAACTTCAGCGAGTCAGCATCACTTAGTTGTTTTAGAAAGTACCTTAATACCACTAACTGGGAACATGTTTACAGTTCACAAGGTATGGATGAAAAATACAACATTGTTAGTAAAACTGTATTAAATTACTTTGAAAGTTGCTTCCCCATGAAAAAGCGTCGTGCTTCTAAAAAAAGAACAAAGACTGTGGATATTATGGGCATTAGAACCATATGCATTTCTGAAAAGGAAGTTATATATTTCCTCTAGTAACAGTCGCGTTGCTAATATTAAAACACATTACAAGCGGTACTGTAAAATACTGAAAAAGGTTATTACAGTATCTAAAAGCTATGCATTACAAACATAAAATTCACGACTCTTTTTTTAAAAAAAATTAAGACATGGGACTTTGTGCAAAGGGAGACAGGAAAAAATAATCAAACCATAAATGACATTTACATCAAAATAAATTCAGTAGAATCTAATTTTTCAATTCCTGATGTATTTAATAAACACTTTTTATCTGTTGCTGATAAATTGACTGCTAATAACTAAGACACATAGTATGGATTTCGTCAACACAGGCTTCTAGAAGAAACAAGAAAAGTTATCATGTCTCTTGAGAGCATATATTCGAGTGGTTATGATGGGATTTCCAGCAGATTCATTAAGCTGTGCTCCACAGAATTAATTAATAAACGAAGTTATCTGTTTAATAAAAGTTTACTTGAGGATACCTTTCCAGAAAAGCTTAAGTGTGCTGTAGTTAAATCTCTCTATAAAAAGAGGGATGTAAATTGTATTGAATTATCGTCCTATTCCATTACTAAAACGCTTCTCTGTGTACAACAGAGTTTACTAACACTTTAAAAATAAAACTATTATAACTAAATCACAATTTGGTTTTCAACATAACAAGCTGTATTTGCGTTCACTGACAATATTTTAGAAGGAATAAATGCTAAATTAATGCCTGTAGAAGTTTTTTGAGACTTCCCTAAGGCACCTGACTGTACAGATCATGAAATTCTGACAAAAATTAAAATATTAAGGTATAGATGGCATTGTTAGTAATTGGCAAAGTTCTTACCTTCTGAGAAGAAAACAGAACACACTGAAACATTTTAATGCTGCATAATGTGGTCCACTGTTCTCTGAGTGCGGATTTATCATTTGGATTGCCTCAGGATTCTATATTGGAGCCACTATTTTTTTTAATATTTAAATAAATGAAGTATCCTGTGTTACATCTAAAATCTCATAATTTGTCAGATTTGCAGATGATACAAGCATAGGAATTAAAAAATACTTCTGATTTATCTACAGAACATATTTCAAATTATGTCTTTCACCTTATTAATAAAAGGTTTCCATCTAATGGCTTGTCTTTACTCTTTTATAAAAATCAGTATATTCGGTTCAGTACAACACCAGATTAACACCAGACATAGATATAAAATTTGCAGGCCAACACATTCGAGAGAGTGTGTGAAATTTGTATGTTTGCATATTGATCATAATTTAAATACTCTGACTTACTGAAGTGATTGGGTGCAGCCAAATTAGTAGGCTAATTCGTACAATTTCAGCTGTAGGTGATCTGTATGAGGAAACTAGTTTATTTGACTTATTTTCATTCTTTAGTGTCGTATGGAATAATATTCTGAGACAACGTGTTCAGAATCCAAAAAGGAGTAACAAGAATTATGTGTTAGGAGTAGTTTTTCATGCAGAGAGCTGGTCAAAAAGTTAGGGATTTTAACATTAGTGACCGAGTATATATACGCATCAATGTCCTTTATAGTCACAAATTATACTCTGTTTGAAATAAATAGTAAAATACTCAATTATGACACTAGAAGGGAAAATGATCTTCATGAGGATGACAAGTCGTCGTTTGTTCAAAAAGGGCTCCAATATGCAGAGATAGATAGCTTTAATAAGTATCGAACGCTTAAAGAAAATAAAAGCAACTAATAACATTAGTAAGTTAATTTAAACACAATACATACTTCTCTTTAAGTGTTTTCGCAATTCGTTTCTTCGCGGGTGCTTAACTAAATACAAATGTTATGAAATAAAGCTTATAATATTTACTAAGTTGTAATATCTTTGGCCGTCGTTAATCCATCAGCGAAGGCTTGACATTGAGGCTTGATGCGTGACGTCACAGCGTGATTGACACGCCTGCACAATGACCGAGTTTATCGTTTTATTAGTATAGATTGTTATAACTGGAGTTTTAATATTTTTGAAACAGCTAAAGAAATTTCTGGTTACATTATTCAGTGGACTCCTTCCAGGCATAATGTCTAGAACGCGTCTTTAGTTTCTCTCTTAGCTGCTTTTGGCCTTTCTGATACAATTAACAATTTTTGATGCTATGATTTGGCAGACATCATAATCTCAAATATTCCATGAGCTGATTACTATGAAAATATTTTTAAAAAGACAAAAAAACTCGTTTAGTGTAATACTTTAACGATTACCACTTTATAATAAAAATATGAAGCCATACTACTCAAAACAATTGGTAGTGACTGTGTATGAATATTGTATATGAGCTTCTGTTTAATTAATTTACTTGTTTAATAAACATTGTCTTTGGATTTGGTATTGAACTACTGGCATGTAACTTTGACATATTATGTGGTCGTCCATTATTTATATATTGTCTCTGATAATTCAGGCCCTTTGTATTTCAATAATTGCTCCAACAATTATTTCTTTATAATTATTTGACAAACTTACTAATGGATAAAAGTCAAATCTCTTATTGATAGTATGAAATGAAAATTTCTGCTGGGATATCAAAACTGCGCGATAAGATGTAACGCTCTGTAATCTGTATACCGTTAGTGATCTGGATCTTTAGGTTTACTTCATACCTATCTTTGCATGAATTCTTCTTCGAGGAATCGAAAACTTGGATCCTGGACGTATAGATAGCACTACCGGCAAAACTTGAGATATGATACGATGGAGAGTCGGTGATTGTGTGTATCTTGCTTTTCTACTTAATTTTCAAACGTAATATGGCAGAAATGACAGCAGACGAGAAGCAGTCAATTAGAGAATCAGCTAAACAACCCAAAAAATATGGTAGTACATGCAATCACGTCAAGCGACAGGATAACTGTTTAAAACATGTTATAACAGAAGGCGACACTTTGCAAGGGATAGCTTTAAAATACGGTGTAACTGTAAGTAACATTTAAAGTGAATAAAAGAAATGTGTCTGTATGAGAGACCGTTGTACTGTCAGTTTGCACCTGACTGCTGCGTTCTTGGTTTCTGCATTGATATATTCCCTGTGTGTGTGAATATATATATATATGTGTATGAAATTTATCTGTGCTATCATCTTCGTACCTTCAATGAGTTATTTGTAATGTCAATTAGGTGCACAGTAATTTTGAGTTGTGAGTGAAGTGAATTTCTGGTCATTGTACAAGAAGTTGATACTTGTATTGAGAACAACACTAGTGCCACAAGAAAAGCAAAAATAAAATGTTTATATTGTCTTATGTCGAAAGTCTCTTCATCTCTTTGACATACTATCCTTATTCTTTACACTCCAGACTTTTCTAGTTTCCATTAAGAATTAACACCCTTCTCTTTATCTACCTCCTGTATTCCAATCCAAATCTTTCCTTCACCTCTTCTATCTAAACATGCATATCTACTGATCTGTCATATAGGCTATTTTTAACTTCTGTTTAATAATAGGTTGGTTCAACAGATTCATCTCATTGCTGAAGTCATAGTCAATAAGTATCCTTTAAGAGAATATTGTAATTTCATAAAAATATATAGGATACTTTTGAGTAACAAATAATAGTAAATGAGTATTCATGCAGAAAATGGGTAGCTAGGTTCTTTGTAAGATGGTGTTGCGTGGTATGTATGAAAAAATTTACATTATAATTTCACTTTGAAGATATGTTGTATAACATGCATTTCAAATGTGCTAAACAAAACTTGTATAATGAAACCAGAAAATTAAATAAGCAAATCATAAGAACTTGGTGAGACAATTTGTGGAAATGTGAAACTGGGTTAAGTGGGAATTGGAAGTTCTGAATAACAAATCAGATAAGACTAAGTTGGTATAGGTTTCCTGTATTGAAAGAAACACAGTGTGTGAAAATATGGGGGGAGATGAAAATTGGATCATTGGAAGGCGTAAGGGCAAAAACCTAAAAACAAAATAGCATTTGAATGGAAGTAAACACCATTTTTATGTGAGAGGTGTGTGGATCTCATACCAAGAAGTCAGAGAATTAAAAGAAATGAGCCATGATTAGTTATTCTGTTTTTGATTTACTGAACCACTCTTACTCTCTTTCAATTTAGTCAGTTTTATATATATATATATATATATATATGCTTTATGTACCTATATATATATATTTCTGCCTTCGTTTATTTATCCCTATAACCTATCAAAATAAAATTGTAATTTTTTAATATATTTTTTAAAATATGCGCCGCAGAGATTTTCTTGTTCCACTTTTATCGCTGCTCATCCTTATACCCCCACCCCTGGCACTTCCACCACCACTACCCCATGTGTTCCGCCTTTGTTTTATTCATGTTGCGGGTCAGGATTTGATCACATCTTTCTACCTGTCATATGTCTCGCCTCTCACATGACTAAGGTTTCTCACTGAAATATTGTGCATTTTGTGTTTGTTCATTTGTGGTGACTGGTTATTTTTTCCTTTCCTATCTTATTTTTAGTGCCCAGCAGTTTCTTTGTTTCCATTATCCATATGTAGCCTAATGGCTTCCCTTTGTTATGTCCCCTGAATGTCTTCTTTGCAATTTTTTTAATTTTTAGTGGTAAATAGTGTAATGTGGCAGCCATTTGAGGGCACTGTGTTTAAATGTAAACTTACATCATTAACACAGCCACTGAATCCTGGTGTAAAAGAAAATTGGTAACTAGTTTGGATTCTACCAGATGGTTGTACTAAAGAGTTAAAAACTAGCCGATACTTTGGAATTTCATGTCGTTCTGTTTATAGGTCAAGACATTAATTTTGTACTTAAAATGAATGATTTTTATTCACAGAAAGTGTGTAAATTGATAAATATGTGTTTAATAAATTGTTGAAATAAGTTAGATGAAGAAAGTTGTCTCTATGCTTGTGCTTTGTTAGAATGAAGAATTGTTGCCTTTTATTGTTGTGTGAGACCTTTTTTAATTCTATTGTGAGTACCATGAAATGGTTGTTTTTTTTATGATACTGTCACAATTTCTAATTCCTTGTACCTTCACAAATCTAAAAAGTAATAATAATAAAGTTTGTCTGTACAGTGATTCGGTTCTTGTTTCGGGCATATTTGAGCCAGAGAAAATGCCATCTCATTAAGAGGAAATATTTTTCCTTTCCTGCTTTACTAATAAAGTGTAGTGTATCTAGTGATTTTCTGTCAGTCCAGTGCAACTAAACTAAAACCTCTTTGGTATACGACTTTCAGTTTGCTTGATAATCATCGGTGCCAGTTTCATTTTCTTTTTACTTTTCAGTCAGGAAATTTTCCAGCTCGATCTTTTATTTATCTACTTTGTGTATGCGTGTGAAACATTTAAAGTAAGTAGGCCTAAACAAAAAACTGAGATGGAACATTACCTAACTAATATGTAAAAAGAAAACAACACTGATAATGATCTAATAAATAAAAATGCATATTCCAAAAACAAGGTTTTAGTTTCATCTGCACTAGACAGATTTTAAAAAAACACCATTGGGGAACTGCCGACAGAAGTGAAAACTTGAAACTATTAATATCATACGCACAACACATCGTACTTATATCTACAGATGCACTAAATAATAATAATTCCATGTGGACCTGGTGACAGGGTTTCTACTGATTGCACTTTCTGCCCGTCTTAGCTACCGTAACCTGACCCGCTAGTGCATGGTACCTACAGTTTAATGTGAAATCCGAACCAGAGAAGCATTCTGATTTACTTCACATTACACAGTAAGCTTTGTCAGATCTGGGTTTAATGGTCTATGAAGGACAAGAGGGTTTAACTTTCTGTAAATCAAATATCAACAGTTTTTTTCTATTTCTTTTAAAGTATATGTATGCAAAATTCCATCAAAATTTATTAAAAACTATGTGTTTGTATAAAGATTATGCGAAAAGTGCCCTGTGTGTATATTATACGCTCAGTTTGGTGATCTGGCACGCACAACAACTGGCTTCTTGTGAACTCGTAGAGTTATTCCTGCCCAAACATCATGTAATGCGGCTGCAGATGTTTTCACTTCAAAGAACACTGGAAACATTTTATAATTAAGAAATAGTAGGGTCCTTCACCACTTAGTGCACCTATTCAAAATTCTATTTCTATCACAAACCTCTTGAAATTTGGATTAACTGCTTTGATGTGTTGCCTTCTTCATGTTCCCCACTCACATTTTACAGAAAACTTATCACAAATTATAAATGCCCAATGTGACCACTGTGCAACTGCAAAATCTAATGATCGCAAAAAAACAACACAAATATTGTCGGCACAAAGATCGTATCAATGTGTTTCTTTCATAGTGGGCATGGTTGAATTGTGACCTGAAGGAAAAATTTCCTTGAAGCCATATGTAAATTTCCTCCTGAAACATCCATCTTGAAATGTCATAGTTGCATACAGAAGAAATGAATGAATGAATCTACATCTATACTCTGCAAATCACAAATACTGTGGGTGGCAGAAGGTGCTAAGCACCAATCAATATGGTAAAGATGTATAGAGAGGCATAGCTTTTGTGGTGCAGTGCCGAATAGTGTATTGTTCATAAAATTATCGCGCAACATTTTACAATGGATAGATGTTAAAATGCCAAGCACACATTACAATGAAGGAACTGACCAACATTTCCTGAGCTTTTATTTAATTAGCTAGTTGTGGCAGCATCTGAAAGCTTCACAAGTGTTTTTGCACTTTTAATTTAATTTGTGGTGACTTTTCTGTAAAATTTGGATGGAAATTGTGAAGACATATTACAGTAGTTAATCCAAATTTCAACAGGTTTTTTTTTACTGTTAAATGGCATTTTATCAAATAAAGTGTATGTATAAAGCAGGGAGGAGGACAAGTTATTTTCCTAATGGTACCTTTATTTTGCTGTTATATACAGTCTAGAAGATATCTTCTTGTGACAGTTATAACAATTTTCTACTGCGGCACTCATTTTTAACTTTTTGATTGACAAACTTTTATTAAACCAGATTGTATTGTCTAAGTGAACCATAATTTTACTATTTTTTTGCTGTGATGGTAATTTTTGTGCTATGTAAATCTTACTAATTATTTTAATTTCAGATGGAACAAATTCGTCGACTCAACAGGTTGTGGGCAAGTGACAGTCTTTTCTTGCGTGAATATCTCCTCATTCCAATTCCTGCAGAAAAGGTTCCTTCCACTAGCCATGCAATATTAGAGGTGAACATAACAAAGCCAGCAAGATCACCAGATAATAATCACTTAGAAACAGAAAAAAGTATAGATGACTTTTTAGTTCATATTGACAATTCAATAGCCAATATGAAAAGCCAAGTAAAGAAGACTCAAGGAAACAGTGAGTAAGTTTGCATGCATACTCCATGCTTGTAATTCTTACTTGGTAACTTTACGAATAGATGTCATAGAGAAGTGTTTCTGGTGCCAGTTTTGGTTTCATTGTAGATACACACATCATCCTACGTCAAGTTATTAACATCTGACATTTAACCCTTAATTTTAGGAATCACTTTTGGAGAACAATGTCTACTTGATAGTGAAGCTACCCAGGGTAAGGTAGCTTCAAAGAATAAAAGATTATTTAAAAATCACAAGGTGCCCCCACAGTTATAAATGGTTACAGTGGTACCAGAGCATAGATTCATATAAAATCACATTGCATTATTATGATAGTCATAGTGCAGATTAGTTGTTTCCATTGCTCATAATATTTTATTTTTATACCAATACCTTGTTTAAGTAGTAGCATGCTCTTTAATTTTTTTATTTTTTTTTGCTCTCATCAGTCTCTTGACTGATTTGATGCAATCCTGCATCCCTTCGTATCTTGCACTAACCTTTTCATGTGTTTTAACTTAATTTCTGGACATAATACAGCAGAAAAAAATGCCACCAAGCAAAATAAGTATAAAAAAATATACTCAAGATTCAGAAAATGATTACCTTATTAAAAGTCTGATACCCGATTTCATTCTTACTCATCTCCTTTATAACTCTGACCCTTCCATGAAGTTTATTTTGTAAATATTTAATATTCTGATGTTAAAAGTGTATACGCTTGCTGCACCAAAAAGAATAATAACAAAAATACTACTCCTCGGACACCAGCAGTAATAGGGATTAAGACGTGGATTATCGACTCACCCCTTAATTTTCTTCTTGTATCACATTCAAATCTAAAATTTGTAGAGGGCAAATGTAGGTGGGTGCAGGATAGGGGGAAGATGGGTGTGTAGGGAAATTGCCACCGGAGCCTGTGCTCCATTGCAATTAAATTTTAAAAAAATCTGACCTTGTCCTGTATAGTAAAGTGTAGTTCAGGGCTCGTAAAAGCCCATCTCCCAGTTGTATAAACTTGGACAGTAACACATGAGATTTTGTGGCTGTTAGCACCAAGACATCTAGCTCCATATTACCAGAGCGCTCAGCTGTGTTTACACTGTGCTAATCATGGCTTTCAGAACCTCCTTAAAATCCACAGTTGTTTGTACAGTAGGAAACCTGTGATTTTCAGTTCACTTTCTATGCTGTAATTCTCTTCTGTATATGTGTCATTATCTGCACCGCCACCAGCACATGATCCAGTTCTGTAAAATCTCTGCAAATTGGTCATATGCTCTATGTCTTGTACTTGGTTAAATCTGGTCATAATGCGGGAGGGAGAATTATGAGCTCCAGTCTTCATAACCATTAAGCCAGATCCAAGTATTTATATTTATAACCCCCAATTATATTAAAATAATTATTTTGAGATTAAGCCTCACTATAAAAATTTCCGTATTATAATGCTCAAATGTATTAAAATTAATGAATTCAGAATAAGCCTTTCATACAAAACAGAATTAAATGTCTCACTGATTCTTCCATATACATAAAATAAAGTTACTTTTTGATACACAGTTATGTTAGAATACAAATTTTTACACAGACAGAAATTAAAAGGGACATATTTAAAAGCTCACTTAAGAAGCTGGTCGTCACCCCGTACATATGAAGGCACTCCCTTCTCAGTAGTGTGCTCACAAATGTTGGGATTAGTATATTTCTTAATTTTTATAAATAATCTTGTAAACAATGTTATTAGCATTTTGTAATTGTTCGCTGATGATACAGTTATCTGTAGGGAAGTAAGATGCTCTGATGATTGCTTAGAAATTTAGTGCATTATGTATGTTATGCTATCAATGGTAACTTACATAAACTTGCAAAAAGTGCAAGGCAATCTGCATAACTAACAAAATTAATCTGTTTGTTCATGAGTACAAAGTGAAAAGCTCAGTTATTTATCTCTCTGAAGTATTTTGGGCATAACAGTACAAAAGCAACATAAAATTGGACCTTCTCAAATCTTCTGTCATTTGGTAAAGCTAATTCTAGATTTCGGTTCATAAGTCATATTTTAAAGAATTGGAGTTGGTATACAAAACTGTCATGCATCCACACTAGTATTATTGTTGTGGAGTTCAGGATCTGTGTCACAAGAAATTGATTGGCACGATAGAGAAAGTATAGTGAAGAACCGCTCAGTTTGTGACTGATTGCCACAGACCTTATGAAAGTATCACAGAATTGTTATATAGGTTGGGCTGGGATGGCGTGGCAGACAAACAGTGTAGGTTTTGTTTGTGTTTACTGGCAATCATATGGACAACTCCTTTTATTTGCTTCATCCACCAACCTTCTTGTGTCATAATAACGAGTGATAAGATTAGAGAAATAAGATTCCATATTGATGCTTGTGTGTATTCTTTCTTTCCTTGTGATATTTAGTATTGGAAAACAGAGAAAAGATTAGTTTTGGGGCAAAGAACCGTCTGCCACCCACAATATCTGTGAAATGCAGGGTATGGATGTAGATTCAACTTTATGAGATTTGTGTACAGTTTACTTTTTGGACCTCAGTGTTGGCTGCATGCTTGTATTGTATGGTTGATAACAATTATTTCATCTTGATATATCAGGCATAATGGTGAATGGATGACTGTTCTTTTTTTTATATATATATGGAGATGGCATGGGGACAACCCATACCCCAATATCTTCCTCCACAGCAGCAAGGTTTTCTCTTTTCCTGTTTGATTTTATTGTTTGTAACCAAACATACTGTAATAAACTCTCCCCTTTTTTTCTCTCTTTTGTTTGTTACCTTATCTCAACAGCACTCATCTTTTCCTCTTTCTAATCTCATTTTTCAATCTTAACATTTTGGACTACCACTTGTATTACACATTTGACTTTTTTTGTCTTCTTGAATATGTATCCTTAAAGTCCTCTGCTACCACTACTACACCGCAAAAAAATGTGATTGAATGGGAAAGGTACAAAACAGTTATTAAATGGGTTGTGGAATTTTCAGTTTTGTCATTGTTATTTAAGACACATTTCATATCGACCGAAGTAAACGCTTATGGCATTTGTGGCTAGGGGATCCATAAGGTCAATTCTGCCTGTGTAACAGTGTTTTGCTTTGCCGTGCATTTTGCCTCTGTCATGGCTGGACCTGCAGATCGACATGGAATCCAAACCGTGGACATCCTGGTAATTTCTCATAGGAAGAAGCAACTCCCATAAAAATTCCTTAGTTTATGAATTGGGACCCTGAATTTTTATGGAATGTGCCTTAACTACTAAGTTACCAAATGTTAGTATTTATGTAGAGCAGGGGTGGCCTACCCGCGGGCCGCCTTTATCATTTTTGCAGCCCGCGAGATCCAGCACACTTTTACAACATATATTTATTTTATAATGGCCAAAGTAGTGAGAACCAATGTATTAAAAAATTACATAATTTTTACATCCAAATATACAAAAATTAAGTCGAAATTATGTGAAAAAATTAACCTTGTTTTTAAAATAATATTCTTGCATATAGATGACAGATATTATTAGTATCATTATTATTATATTATCTTAATTTAATGTAAGATTAATAGTAAACACAATAATAACAATAACAATTTTTCACTGAAAAAAGTCTATAGTGGGTCTATATCTAATATGGGAATATACAATTTTATATGCGGGTCGCAGAGTTATGATGCATTTCCAAAGTGGCCCGCATGGTCATTAGGGTTGGCCACCTGTGATGTAGAGTATGGGTGGATATATAAAGAAGAATATAATAAAACAAATCGACAAAATCAAAATAATTGGGTACAAATAAGAAGTGCAGAGTTAAAGTTGAATGTCAAGCTCTGTGATCTATTCGCGTGCTCCTAATGACCAGTGCTGGATCTAGGGGGTGAAGGGTAAACTGAAGCAGTTGCCCTGTGTGGCACTTCAGGAAGGCAGCAAAATCATGTTTGAAGGGCAGCAAATTTGTGGAAAATAATGCCTACAGGGGTGGCAATCTCGCAGTTTTTGGCCCTGCCTTGGAAAATTACTAGATCCACCACTGCTGGCGACCCATGTATGAAATCTTGGTTGTTACTTGGAAGGTTATGTGGAGGCATACAAGAATTGTGTGGTTCATAGTTTGATAAAGCACCACACTTACAACCAGGAGACTTGCATTTCACACTCAAACAATAAAGCACCACAACTTTCATGATTTATATACATTCTGTTAGATTCTACTCAAATTTTGTGGGAATAGTTAAAACCCCAAAATGGATTGTCGGCATTAAAGATAGCCATATATCTGGGCTTGGTCTGTCTTTGATTTAGGTAGGCCATATTCCCATCATACTTATTTTCAGCGAGGTGTTTAGCAGAGGCTGTCAGAGGGAGAAGGGATTTTAATCAGTAAGAGTTGAATCTTGTTGTATGGGGAGATGCTGGTTCTACTGAATTTCTCTAATAATCATAACATTGCCCAGTTGCATTGGATATGAGATGGTTGAATGTGGCCTGAAACAGATAATTAATAGATCAGAGTTGACTTGATTATGGCTGATATTAAACAAAGTTTGATTTATCGTTTTATCTACTTTCTTGAGGTTAGCACAACAATGGCACAGCAATATTTGGCTGCATAATATTTAATTAAATTGCATTGGAGTGTACGCTCTGGTGGCAATTTCCCTACACACCCATCTTCCCCCTTTTCCTGCACCCACCTACATTTGCCCTCTACAAATTTTAACTTTAAATTCTTCCAACTTTTTGGTAAATTATTCATTTTCCTTGGTAACTTATTCCAACCCCTAACATCCTTACCTAAAAAAAGAGTTTCTTCCTACTCCCTTGTGCCTGAAATTGAGTGCCAGCTTGTGTTCATGGTCATCTTTTCCCTTCCATGCATTACTTTTAATTCTTACACCATTATCTTTCCATGCCTCATCACCAATATAGGACTTTTACACTCCCAAGATCTCCTCCTTTCTTGCAATGAATCCCATTCCAGCTTTTTATCATATTTATAACTGATTGCATTCTATGGTAATTTCCGGAAACAAATCTAGCAGCCCTCCTTTGCACCCTCTCCCAACTCCTGTATTTGATACTCAAATGTGGGTCCCATACTACACTACCATATTCAAGCAGTGGTCTGACCAAAGTTTTGTAACCCAATTCCTTTACTTCTCTTGTACATCCCCTCATCGCTCTCTCCAAGTGCATAATTTTGAAACCTTGTCCAGTGTGTCCTGCCCAGTTAAGTTTGTTATCAAATGTAATGCCAAGATATTTACATTTCAGGTCTTCAACAAGCATAGTATACAATAATTATTATTGGGATGTAAAGCTCCTCCAGAATATCTTGCAAGTTTCTGGATATTCTTCTTGATTTTAATTTCTGGACAAGGGTGCCTATAGAAAGAAAATGTTCTATAAAGGTTTACTTCGAAGTTCTTAAAGGTTGGATTATAAGGTAGGATTGTCCATTCATAATGGCTTTGTGTGATATGAGGCTATTGGTTATTTCAATTAGAACAGTCCTATTCTCTTTTAGTTTGGTGTACGTTGCCATTTAAAAAAAAAATAGGTCTTCTTAAAGAGTTTCTTCCAAGTTTCTATAGATGCAATCCTTTGTAGTGATTGCAAATCATCTTCATAAACAAATTTTCTGCTGGATCTATGAGAAGCAAACAATAAGGGTACCAATAAACATAGGGTAACCCATTGTTTAACATTCTCACATCATTTACGCTATTACCCAGTATCACTCAAAACAGATGATTGCTCAGAATATTACGTTTGAGGTATGTTATCTTTGTACACGTAATAATTTGTAAATAATTCCTATCCAAACTGTGTTACAATTAAACATGGGTCTTGCTCATCCAGTCTATTCCAGTCAAATGCAAATACCGTACTGTGAACTTGTCATAATACTACTGCTTAGGACAATAATAAAATTTAAACTTTTGACTGCGTTATCGCCAATGTTACCAGATAAAAGGTGAATTACTACTCTTCTTGACAGTTTAAAACTACTAGTATTAGATGTTTATTTTTGGCCACCTTCCTTTTAGAGGGAAAGCTTCTCATTTTAACTTTAGCAGTAGTTCACATAGAAGTTCTTACAATCATTAAGTTATGAAAAATCACTCAACATACATGGTTTATTGAAACTAGAGATGGGTAAACAGCTTTTTTCCAGTTATACGTTATTCAGTTATTGCTTCTTTTTTTCTAACCGCTATAAATAGCGTACTGTTATTTTTTTTCTGGCGTAATATCTGTAGACATGCCATTAAAAAATCTGCTCAGAAATGCTCTTCTCTTGTTGAAAATAGTTGGAAATTACGTCAAATAACCGGATGTCGCCAAAATAGCGACCATGCCCCCAAAAATAGCGAAATAGCCCTGACGTCACGAAAAGCTGCTTATTAGTGACAATGCCCTCAAAAGTAGCAGAATAGCGACACGTCATCAATAGCGTCTTCTTAACTGTTGTTGCTTCCAGAATAACTATCAGAGACATTATATACGCCTTCGACTTGTTTTTGTTTTGTAAGTGGTAGTGAACAGTGATACCTTTGGAAATTAATATCGAATTATAAACACATCGACCACCTTCATCGGCTTGTTCATAATGTGATCAAA
Organism: Vandiemenella viatica; assembly: GCA_031002005.1. NCBI lineage: Eukaryota > Metazoa > Arthropoda > Insecta > Orthoptera > Morabidae > Vandiemenella > Vandiemenella viatica. The sequence goes on along the minus strand of CM061919.1, from coordinate 116,057,036 downwards.
CAGAATGAAATGAAGTACGATACTTAAAAATAAAATGAAGTGGGGACGGTTTATTACCTGTTAATATATTTTTCTGTTTGAAACTAATGAACTTGTGGTAGGAGTTTTACAAACAAATGCAACACTATAACAAATATAGCATTATGCATTGTCTACTCGTAAAGAAAAGGAAATTAACCTTGCTGAAAGTAAACAATTTTTTCAGCCTGGCACTTAATTTGTATTAAGTTTTGTGTGGCTGTAGTGATTTGTATTTTACATATGGAGTAAATGTGTTCCAATAACAGAACATGATGTTACAGACGTACATAAAAGTAATCTGAAATGTAAATATTGTTTGCAACTAATTAACTTAGTGATTAGTGAAACAAATATGGCAATATTACATATTCGTTAAGCAACGTAAATGAAACATCGGAAATCAAACATAAGTGTGGGATGAAGTTTTGTATGGTAGTGTAAATATTTATTTCAGTCTGGAAGAAAACAAATTTCCACATAGAGTGAAAATGCTTTTCATCCTCCAAGAGGTTTTTCCAGAACTTGAATAACTGATTGCAGAAGGTTTATATAACCAAGTTGTATGCTATTTTATTGCCCCCTTTCCTCAGCAATTGGTTGCAGTTTTACTTTCAAAATAACAGTTATACATGTGTATGGGCAGTTTTTCTCTTAATTTGAAGCGTGAAAATTAAGAATGGGACATGTGTTTCCAACATAGTAACCTTAAGAATTCGATACTTTCACAACACTGTTTTTTGTGCATAATGGAGCATACAAATGTGGCACCTACATCAATATGTTTTAATTAATGTACCACCTAAGCTAGTGTCTGTAACAGTATAAACATACTTTTTTGTAACAAAACTCGAACTTGAATAATATTTGTCCACTTTCACTTTAGTACTGCAGTTTTTCCAAGTGATATCACTTCTTACTCACTTTATATTCACTTTCACAAAAGGCCCTTATTATTTCAGCATGTTATAACATAAACTTCAGTAGAACCTCTTATGTTATTTAATTTGCGTAGCCTTTGCTGAAGTAAATAAATATCAACCGTCTGCCTCCCTCTACAAGTTCAGAATGAAATTAATCAATCATTTGCCAACAATTCTTAAATTGTATACAAGTAGATAGTGCTTCAGTCATTCATTCAGTATACCTAACCTTGCACCACAAATCTGGCATGACGGTGGTTCGAATCCCCGTCTGGGCATTCAGATTTGGGTTTTCCATGGTTTCCCAAATCACTCCAGGTAAATGCCGGGATGCTTCCTTAAAAAGGCCATGGCCGAATTCCTTCCCATTCCTTGCCCCCATCCTTTCCCGTCTCTAAAGACCTTGCTGTTGAGAGACGTAAAGCAATTAAAAAAAAAAAAAAAATCTGGCACACATTTAAATCTAATTACATTTTGATTTTAGATTGTGGAAATTTATCTTTAAGACCTCTACCACCCAGAAGAAATATTTATCTGTCCAAAAGAAAATTTTAGACTTTTTAAGTGCTATACAGAAATACCAGAAATACTAGCAAGAGAAAATTGATAAATAGTAACTAATGATCCCAAGACAGATGTTTTGTGCAATTTTCCTACAGTCTAACATTAGGTTTCTTTTTTTTTTTTTTTTTTTTTTAGATGTTCACAAGGAAAAAAATATTTGCCAGATAGTTCTGTTATAGCTACTTCTATCAGCAAGTTACAAACACAAGTTAAAAGTATTATTTCTCTGTGATGGAAACATGATTTACCAATAATGTCAGCACTTTCAAACAAACATGAAAACTTGTCCTGTTGTCTATTCATACCTAGTCTGGATATAAACTAATGTACTGCGAGTAAATTTAATTGAAAATTTAAAGGCTTTTGGCATCTTCTAGAAGTTTCATTTGTCAAATATTTAAGTATTACAACCTGAGAAACAGTAACTGATACCTGGAATTATTTTAACTTATTTAACCATTAGTGGAAATCTTGGCTTGGTAAACAGGAGTTAGGAACAGGATTAATTTTAAACAAGACAAAGGTCTATGTTACATCCCACTTTAAAACTAGTGCTTTTCAATGGTTTCTCCATCTGTTGGCTGCTATTGCAATTAATAACGGGAAATAATAGCATAAGCGCTTTGCAACGGTGGTGTCATCTGATGGTTGCTATCGCAGTTAATAACTGCTTCAACTGGCAAAGATGCTATAACCGCTGGCGACACAGGTAAAAAGCCATTGCAACAAGTAACAAAAAGCGGTTTACATTTGTGGATGGATGCTGGAAACCGGCTCGATGGTTGCTAAGTCATAGAGAGATGATAAATTTTGAACCCTATCGCAAATAATATCTGCAAAGTTGTATTTAACGTTGTCAGTAGTAGCAACAGCTGTTGCCTGCTATCGCAGTTAATAACGATCAAAGGTAGTAAAAAGCGATTTACATAGGTGGTGTCCTCTAATGGTCGCTATCAGAGTTAATAACTGCTTCAACTGGTAAAGAATCTATAACAAGGGTAAACAACTGTAGCAACAAGTAGCAAAAAGCATCATCAAGTGGTTTACAATGGAAGGATGGGTGCTGAATGGTCACTAAGTCGTAGAGAGATGATAAAGTTTGGACCCTATCACAAATAATATCTGCAAAGTAGTATTTAACGTTGTCAGTAGTAGGGGCACCTGTTGGTCGCTATCGCAGTTAATAACGGTCAAAGGTAGTAAAAAGCGCTTTACATAGGTGGTGTCCTCTATTGGTCACTATCGTAGTAAGTAACTAGCAAGTAGCTATTAGCACTTTCATCTAGTGGTAGATATTGCAATTAATAACCGGGGTAGAAGCAATAAGCGGTGACTGAAGCACTCGTAGCAGGCGGTTGATGAACAATTACAGCACTGTCAGAGGGAGGTGCTGACAGTTATGTTAATAACTCCAGTTATCGGTTTGGTTGCTACCTGCTAAACAGTGTTTTTAAAAGAGCGGTTATTTGCAGTCGCTTAGTTATCTGTGATGCATCTCTAATTAAAACTTTTTACCCATCTTCCAGTACCGAGCCATATCACATCGCTGTTGTTAAACAGTGGACTTCAATACTTTTAGATTTCAAGTAGAAATCTCAAACAGTTCCCTCACATCATTACACTTTTCGTGCACCACACATACTTATCTTCCTTAAGTAATTAACAACTGTTTACAGCCCGAACTCCTCGTGGCACTTTCACGTTAAAGCTTACAATGGCTGTAACTCTCCCTATCCTGACTAATGACACTTATACAACAACAATTCTGATATTTCTGCCTCAGACAACATGGCTGCTTGTCTTCTAGCTCCATTCCTCCAATCAAACATGTTCTTTTCATCACGTTCCTTTCAGTAGCCTATCACAAATTTCCGCATATGATTTCCATTGCAAAGATTCTAAACTTTATTACGCTAACGACTCCAATACCTATTGAACCACCTGAAGCTAATAGATTTACATCATTCATAACATGCTTTGTTTTCTAGCTCACGTATCTTACAACTTTGCCACTTCCTGGACCAATTTGTCATCTCTGTTTGCCCAGTTGAAGTTTCAACTTCCATTATACAGGTGTCATAGGCTGCTTTTAAGTCCACAAACGCATCATCAGCTTTTAATCCATTTTTTTCAAATCTGCTTCAGTGTGTATGGTTAAGGTGAGAATCTTGTCTTCATAGCCCTTATTGTATCTAAGTCTTGTTCAGTGGGAAACATGGATTCACTTGTGGGAGCAATCCTTTGGTGGAGGAGATATAACTAAGGAGGGCTATTTGACGTTAGCTCTTAGCTCAGTTGTTGGGTTTCCAAGGCATTAGGATTATTATTACTTTCTGCTTAAATTTGTGAGGGAGTCTTTCTATATTGAGGATGCCGGTGAAAATGTTTGCAAATCATAATCTGATGTATTTGCCATCATCGAAAAAAGTTAATTGTGCTTACCATCAAAACCAGATATCTCTGCAGATATTATTATTTTAAGACCTGTGGTTCTCACTACATGCGTGAAGTAAGTTGATATAAATATTAACATTTCAGGACACTCACACTTCATTCTAGACATCTATTTTCTTGTATCCTTGTTGAATGATTATCACATATCCCTCTCGGTGTATATATTAATACAATTGGTTTGATAATTCATGTGGAGTAATCTATGTTGAGTTTACTTTAGTTACTACAGAAAGCCCTGAGGGGCCTGGTACGCAAGTGCAAGGTACGGGTTTGGCGAACCTATGGTGTCGTAGCTGCAAACCTGTGAGTGCTGCATGTTTCCCAGACCTTAAATTCCTTGCATGCTTCAATGACCACCATAGGGAATGTTGGTGAAACGTTGTGTGTCTAGGAGAACGGGAATCTTGGCTTCACCAACCGGATCGCGAGACTGGAACAAACTTCTATATATATATATATACAAAAAAACCTTAAGGTTTGACACATGCCGAGGAGGTGAATGGTGATGAGGACGACCACTCGCTAACGTGCGACTTCAGGGGAACCTGCACAACGCTGTTGTATTAGCCTAGTGGAAATGCAATGGAGGTACGTGTCACTGGAACTTTCCTCCTTACTTGTGGGACCAAAAATTAAATCAAATAATCCAAATACAAACAAAAACTCTAATCCTTGCGGTGTGGGTGATACGCAGGTAAATATAAACACCTGTAATTTGAAGAAGCATGTAAGGGTTGAGAGCCCTCCTGCTTCTGAATGTCAAAGTAATAGAAAAGTTTGTTTGCTAGTGAATGCTTTTATTATCATGCAAGGAATGGAGGGAAATTTTAAGAAAGTTTCACTGTTTAACATCTCAAAGATACTAGAAGGTCTAGTAGGGACCCCGAATTCAGTGAAGAAGCTGAGGAATGGGACACTGCTACTGGAAATATCCATCAGTAGACAGGCTACTCCTTAACTGTGAGAAGTTTGGAGAGTTTGTCGTTACTTGCGAACTCCACAGTTCTTTGAATAGCAACAAAGGCATTGCCACCTGCTGAGACATTATTGGTATAAGAACCGAGGAATTTGATAAGGAGTTGGAAGACCAGAAAGTGGTCAGGATGCAGGTGAAGAGTAATGGCAGTATTGAAAAGACAGCTGCCTTTGACCTGACATTTGGCATTCCAGTTTTGCCAAAGAATATCAAGGTGTGATATTTGAACCTGAAAATCCTCCTGTATATCCCAGACCCTATGCACTGTTTCCAGTGCCAGAAGTTTGGACATACAATGGCATTGCATAAGGGCAAACCCAATTGTGGTAGTTGCGACAAGGGAGATCATGAGCCTCGTGTTAGTTGCACACTCCCACAGGTGTTTGTCAACTCGCACCCTGCCTGGAGTAGGGAGTTTTGAGTGTATCTTGAAGAGAGCAAGATATAGGAGCTGAAGACCAAAGAGCAGATTCATTATGAGGAAACAAAGAAGAAGGCCAAGTTGCTTGCCGCTCCCATTTTCAAAACTAGCTTTACTAAGATGGCTTCAGCTCCCATCAGGAATGAAAGTGTTACCACACAAACATCCATTGAAGACATGAGGACAAGCACAACTTCCTCATGTCCGTGCAAATGCGTCTCAAAAGCTGCTAAGGTTGTAACAACTAAGACCGCAGACATAGCTAGTAATTTGCCTGCAAACTCAATCACACAAAGTTGCTACCAGTGCTACTGCAGGCGACCAGTAGATCCGAGATCCAAAGTTTAGACAGACGGAACCAACTCTGTTTGTGAAAGCCCCTCCTTCGTCCCCTCCCAGACTACCTAGTAGTAGGGAGAAGAAGGGAAAGAGGCCGGGAAAAAAACAGGCAGATATTTGAGGAGTCCACTGAGTTGTAGATGTCTGTCTCTTCGGAGCCAGAGGATACTGAAATTCTGGTAGATGAGACTGCTCCCATTCCTCAGCAAGAAGTGAGCGAAGACCCACCCGAAGCGGGGCTGGTGAAACTTGACAGGTAGGATGGCTCCCATACTTCAGTGGAACATTAACGTTTTTATGGCTCGCAAAGAGTAGTTACAACTCTTAGGTTGGTCTAATCCTTTGTGTCTCTGTCTGCAAGAGACACATTTTAACTAACACACCTCCCTGTGCTAAGAGTATATAACATTACCAAAAGGATGATACTGAGGGTGATCGAGCAAAGGGAGAAGTGGCTATGTTTGTCTGGAACACCGTCCACTCCGAACCTGTTGCTCTCACCTCTCCCTTGCAAGCAGTAAGAATATATGTGCCGATAAAGTTGACATTTTTCTCCATTTATCTCCTACTGGGATCACCAGTTGATTATGATCAACTGGCTGATATTTTGCGGCAAATTCCTCTACCTTTTCTTCTGTTGGGAGATTTCAAAGCCCACAATGTGTTGTGGGGTTCGACCACTGATTGCTCCAAAGGTCGAGAGATCTGTAGATTATTGGAGCAGCAGGATGTGTGCATCCTCAATACCAGCCAAATGACTCTCTTTACCACTGCTTCCGGTTTGTCCTCTGCCATTGACCTTTCATTGTGCTCTCCTTTAATTGTGGACTCCATGCAATGGTAGGTGGATCACACCCTTCATGGAAGTAACTACTTCCCAATATGGCTGCACATAGAGTTCAAACCTGGCGGAAGAACTATCCACTGCAAGTGGAATATCAGCAGAGTTGATTGGCAGCTTCAGTAACTCTCCAACAGCATCAGACAATCAAGAAGAACGTGATTCACCAGGTGGCTGATATTTCCATGCCTAGTAGCTCAGGAATGCTGTGAAAAATCCCCATCCCCTGGTGAAAAGTATCGTGTTATTAAGGAGGGCAAAAGAAAGTCATGGCAGAACTTTGTGAGCACCATTAACCATTCCATGTCATCAAAGGTATGGGAGTTTGCCATGTATCTGGGAGGTACTCTCGGCCACCAGTATCTCGATTATTGGATCAGGTGCATGTAGTCACCAATGAGCAAAGCATAGTGCAGCTGATGGCAGAGTACTTCACTGCCATCACTTTGTCTACTGGATTAGACTTTCGGGTCCAGCAATTAAGAATTTCTGCCGAAAGGCAGATTTTTAGCTTCGACTCGTCAGAGTTACAGGCATACATCAGCCCATTTTCATCTTTGGAGCTGTAGTCAGCATTAAACAATGCCAAAGATGCTGCGTTGGAGCCTGACCTGATCCAGTACCATATGCTTGAGGCATCTTATCAAAGATGCTAAAGAGTACCTCATGGGTATTTAACAATATTTGGACTGGGAACACTTCCCCGACTCGTGGAAAGAAGCAACACTAATCCCTATTTTAAAATGTGGAAAGGACAAAGTGTTGCCAGGTAGCTATCATAGCATTGCCTTAACGAGCTGCATCAGGAAGACACTAGATTGGATGGTCAACTGCTACCTTGTCTGGCGTCTCGAGTCTCATAATCTGCTGAACTGCTTTCTTTCTTTATTTTTTTTTTACTTATGGCTTTATGCCTCGTCGATGTCGAGGTCATTAGAGGCAGGATGGGATTGGGCACAAGGATCAGGAAGGAATTCAGCCATGGCCTTTCTGAAGGAAGCATCCCGGCATTCACCTGGAGTGATTTGGGGAAATCCAAATCTGGATGCCCGGATGGGGATTTGAACTGGTGTCCTCCCGAATGCGAGGCCAAAGTGTTAACCGCTCAGTCTGAACCGCATTCATTGTAGCTTCAGCAAGTTCCGTTTCACCACAGATAACCTGATCCTACTGGAGGTGGCAATGCATGACTCTTTCATCCACAGCCAACACCTTGTGGCTGTATTTTTTTGACATAGAAAAGGCATATGATACTACCTGGCATCATGTTATTTTAAAACAGCTATAGAAATGGGGTTTCAGGGGAAATCTGCCCTGCTTTTTAAATTCATTTTTATCACAACCTTGCTTCCGGTACCAAATCGATAGTGAAGTGTCAGATCTTTTTATTCAGGAAAACTATATTCTTCAAAGGTCAGTTTTAAGCGTGACCCTTTTTGTTATTGCGATTAATAGCATATAAATTGTCATAAAGAGGCCCGCCTGGTACTCCTAATACTCCTTTTAATTTTTTGTGTATCATCTAGCCTGAGAGGTGTTTAGCGGCAGCTGCAACTCACACTAAGCCAGCTAGATGAGTGGTCAGTGTATACCGGTATTCATGTGTCTGCTGAGAAAACCTCGTGTGTGCTTTTTACCTGTAGCAAAGGTCGTTTAACAGAACCTCACCTTATCTTGAGGAACAACGTTTTAAATTTGTATGGTCATGTTTGGAATAGAATGCATAATATACAGTTCGGCATGAGACAGTTATCAACAAATACTGGATAGTGTCACCATGCAGGAATTCAGCACCACAGGTGCCTACTGCACTAGCCTGATACCCAACTGAGTCTGGCGAGCTGCTGCTTTCCATCCGCCGGCATCTCCTCATGGTCTGATTCTATATACACATTGCCACAACTCCTGGCAGTCCCATGTATGATGTAATTATTCATCCAAACTTTGAACGACTTTATACCAATGCCAAAGAATTACCAATCTGTTCAGCTGCTGTACAAGGGCAATTTTAGAAGAATATGGTTTACAGTTGCCCTGTTTTTATCACCAGGGTTGGAGTAAATCTCCTCCCTGGCTTTTAAAGAGGCCCAGAACGATTTTACAACTGTCACCGTACAACAAGCTGTTTATCGCTGACAATGTTTAGGTCAGAGTTTTTAGTAATGTTTACCCGGTATCTATGGATGGGTCCAAACAGGCTAGTGCAGTAGTTAGCTCTGTAATAATCCCTCGAGCGACTCTCTCATACAAGCTCAATAGTATGTGCAGCATATACACTACAGAGTGTTACGATTTGTTAAAGTCGCTCCTGTATATGAAAGTAAGTCGCAGCATGAAGTACGCCATGATTCCCTCAGCTGCATTCAGGCTTTAGAAATTATGTATCCAGCAGATCGTCTTGTCCAGGGTATACAGGATACCCTCCGATCCCTAGAATCTTTAGGAAAGGAGGTTTTAATGGGAAGTGTCATCCAGTCCAAATATTGTTAACTAGGTTTGTTAACTGGGTATTTAACAATATTGGTTTATTAACAATAATGGTGCTCCAGTCCCAATGACTGACCTTGCCTCAGTGGTGAAACAAAATCATTTTTGATGTTTGGCAGAAAGAGTGGCTGGAGGTAGAGCATATTAAGCTCCAGATGGTCAAATTGACCATTCAGCTGTGGAACAGGTCCTTCTAGCGGGTGAGAGGGAATGAGACTCTCCTTACTTGCCTCCGTATAGGACACTGTCCTCTGACACTTAGATTTCTTATTCACTGAGAGGACCCACCGGAATGTGGCATACCTTCGACAGTGCATCACATTTTAACAGATTGTGTTTTATTTTTGGATTCAAGGGCAGATGTTGGCCTAGCCAACGATCTGTCCTTTGTTTTAAACAATGAAAGCGACATTGTGGCGAATGTTTTAAAATTTTATAGTTTTGCTGGTCTTGTTCCAAAAATTTTGGCCTTGGTTTTATAATGGATTGTGGTCTTTTTACAACCACCAGCCCAACCACTGTTCTTACTTTTTACATTTTTGATTTCCTTTAAGTTTGCTATTTTATATCCAGCTTGCTGGTCCTTATACAATCAGCCAGCTGGTTAGTTTATTGTTTTAATGTCCTTTAACCTTGATGGCCCATTTATAGCCAACCGGTCAGTGACCATAAATTTTTAGATTATATGGCCCTTTAACAGCCAGTGACTTGAGTATTTATTTTATTTTGCTGTCTGTATGGCTGATCTCTTTACAGTCGGCCAGGCAGGTGGTAAGTTAGTTCACATTTTATCCACATTGTTAGTCTCGATTGTACAGGGTGAGTCAAAAGTAGCAGTACACCCTTTTATTTCAAAAACTCTGCAGGAATTGGGAAACCTGAATATTCCAGTAAGGTATTGGTGAGGTGGTCTATCTTTTACGATATGTACCGAACATGGGCGCCATCTTGGAATTGGCCATCTTGAATCTAAGTCAATTTTTTTTAATGGAAAGGGGGCCGTGTGACACATCAAATAACATCAGAATTTTCTCACAAGTTCATTCCTGTAAACATATTTGAAATAGCAGTTGCGGTTCAGAGGTTACATAGCTTTTTTGATGCAGATAACTGAAGATGACTTTGACCAAGGAGGAGAGAACTGAAATAATTTTGTTGTCTGGAGAACGAAGTTTCCGTGTCATAGCTGCAGATTTTAACAACCGGCACGCAGAAAGACCTCCAATTTCACACAACACTGTCAGGTGCTTAATTTCCAAATTCCGAGAAACTGGGACTGTGGCTGACAAGGCACGGAGTGGCCGTCCAAAAAGTGCTACTGACGAGACAACCTCAACAATGGTTTTGGCGTCCTTCGTGAAGAGCCCACAACGCAGCACACGACGTTTGTCAGCAGAATGTGGAATCAGCCAGTCATCGATCATACGAATCCTTCATGCCCATCGATGGCATCCATTCAAGATTCAGTTACTCCAGCACCTAGCAGAGGATGACCCAGACAGACGTATGCAATTTTGTGCGTGGGCCTTAGAGGAACATCAACAAGATCCCTCTTTTGCACAAGGCATGTTGTTCAGTGATGAGGCAAACTTTTATGTCAGTGGTGAAGTTAACCGTCACAACCACAGGTACTGGAGTGACCACAATCCACGCTGGATGGAACCTTCCAAGGTAGTTGGTGACGTAAAGGTTATGGTGTGGTGTGGGATATGGGGTACCCGTGTAATTGGACACATTTTCTTTGGCGAGAACCTAAATGCTCAACGCTATCTGGAAATGCTGCAAGAAGTGGTTTTTCCCGCAGTCCTGAATGAAGATGGCAGCTTTGCCTGCTACTTTCAACAGGATGGGGCTCCACCACACTACGGAGCAGTTGTTCGTCACTGGTTAGATGGTCAATTTCCTGGTCACTGGATTGGCCGACGTGGTTCTGTGGAATGGCCACCCAGATCACCTGATATCACACCACTTGACTTTTATCTGTGGGGCCATTTAAAGCAACTTGTGTATGCAGAGAAAATAAGAAACAAACACCATCTCCAGCAACGCATTGTAGGAGCGTGTCCCTGCATTTCTGCGGAAATCCTTCTGCGAGTGCATGACGATTGGATCCAGCGCCTTCAAATGTGAACACATAAAATGACTGTCCTTTCTGGAGAACAATCCGGCTTGTAATTCTAACCGAAATATGTTGTAACTTTTGAACCACAGCTGCTATTTCAAATCTGTTTACAGGAATGAACTTGTGAGAAAATTCTGATGTTATTTGATGTGTCACACGACCCCCTTTCCATTTAAAAAAATTGACTTAGATTCAAGATGGCCGATTTCAAGATGGCGACCATGTTCGGTACATACCGTAAAAGATAGACCACTTCACCAATACCTTCCTGGAATATTCAGGTTTCCCAATTCCTGCAGAGTTTTTGAAATAAAAGGGTATACTGCGACTTTTGACTCACCCTGTAGTCAGGACGCTAATGACCTCATTGTTGATGCAACCTTAAGCCACTACAATAACTTCTACTACTACTCCTAATCCCACTCCCACTACTCCCCTTTACCTCTTGTTTTTTTTTTCTGTTGATAGCATTACACTGATGGAAAAGTGGCATTGGTCTTAGAGTATTATCAGATGAGATTTGAGACAGGTCTGCACTGCACAAGCAGAGGTGTAAAGATATAAACAAATTGTATAAAATAGAGACCATTAATGAGTGTGTATTAAATATAATAACTGAATGTAATGAGCACATTTATTGAAGGATAAAGATGGATAGTTGCAGAAGTAAATGATTGCTACCATAAATGAGAAGTATATAGAAAGTGTAGAAGAAATGGTGTAATAGTCTTACAGCTGATTGAAGGTAGGCAAAGGAATAATGAATAGGTAGTATACTGAAAGATGCAGGAGGAAAATGATATCCAGTATGTTTTACCCTCTTCTGCTCTGTTCTGCCACTTGTGTAAATCCTTTCTCTTTTACTAAGGTGTTTGCAAGTCTCTGCTCCCTTTATATTATTAATTGCATCATTTACTTTCCATTTCCAATTGTAATTTTTCCTTCTATTACTAGTGCCCTTTTCCTTCTTCTGATAATGTAGTCTCTTTCTTCTTTATACCTTATTAATTCTCCCATTTTAATAAACATTATTTATCCCCACTATTTCTCAATTTCTACCCCCATATATTTCTTGTTCATTGTATACAAATGGCAGAGAAGTGTTGTAATCATCATTAATGGGTAATTGTCCTTTCTTCCTGCAGTACAGTTTATAATCCTCAGGAAAACTCCAATACTGCAGCACTCCTTCCTTTTAATAAAGCTTAGTTGTTATGACACTAAAACAAAAATAGTTAATTTTGAAGGTATCAGTATATTTTTGAAACAGGAAAGCAGAGTGATTCTAACATTTGTAAACCTAATATTGTAATTAAGTAATGTCGATATTAGGTAAACTGTACAAAACCATAATTATGTACTACATTGTAGCATAACAGCAGCATTGGTACGTGAGCTTTGTAAATGTTTCTATGTACAAAGATAATTATGTTCTTTGAAGTCGAGAAGACAGTTGAACGTTGTTGGTTTGTGTAGACGTGAAAGTTAAGACCTTCGTCATAATCGAATGAATGCTGCTTTTCCACGGATTCTGCAATCTTCGGAAAAGAAGACTAGTTTCAGAACAATCGTTGGTTGGTGACCCCGGCGAGGGAACGTTTTATGTTTTTGAAAGTGAAAGAATAAATCTGGTGCTTTACCTGAACTGTGCAAGTACTGTTTGTTAACTTGTTAACTTACATGGCGAGCATGACAGTGACACGTGGATAAATTAGTAGCGGGAATCGATATAACAGAATTGTTTTCCATTTCCGTGAAAACACGCTGGAAGAGAAGTGAAAAGTTTGTTTAAATTAGAAATTTAAACTGATGCAGATCAAAGACAATAGCGCAACAGAGAATCTACACCAAGCATTAACAGAGATCTAGGCAAAGACGACAAGAAGAATGTACTGACAGTAAGAAGGTTGTAGACCAGCTATTGCAGCGATAGAAACTATCCAGTCAAGGACACACACTGCAAGGAACAGCTGACGAACGACATCGTAAACAACGGCGCATGTTTCGAGAAGCAGCCGGGTGAAAACATCGAAGAGATAGGAATTATAACCTTAGCAATTCAATAACAATTCTTCCTGAATAATATCTATTCAATTTCTTTAACAAACGCTAATTTTCACATTCTATTACTTCTTGTCACAACAGACAAGGAAACCTTTGACAATTAGTAAAGTTGGACGATTTGCTTTTGAGTAGTTTTTAGCTTCTGCATGTCCAGTAGTTTTGTTTAGTCAGTATCTCACGCTTGTTTACTTTCAATTCTTGGTATATTTGAGCCAAAATATTTTTTTAACTGTTTTTCTTCGGAGTGAGTGATAATGGAAAGTGTCTCAAGGAAGGGAGTAAGATTTCTATGAGTGATTTATTCAACCTCATTCTCTCGATAAAAGAAGAATAACATTCCCTTCATACTAAATTAGAAGAAAGTAGCTCTGTCCTTCAGGCAGAATTTAAGACTGAAAATAGTAAATTAGCAGACTCATTAAATTTGTCATTTGAGTCTAGATTTGCAAAGGTCGAGAATAGACTGTCGGAGCTGCAGGGCAAGTTAGACAGTAATGGATTTCAGTTGGTTCAGATTAGGGAAGATTTAGGGCATTTTCGGGAACTTTGCACCCTACAGACGGTGATAGGTTCGTCTCAAGACTACCAATACCAGCCAGCTATAGAAGAAAAGACAAGTCATTTGGCTCAGGATGTGAGGAAAGGGGAAGAAACAGAAGCAAGAGTGTGCTTGGAGTTAAGCAAGGGGAAAGAACAAGCTGAGGTAGTGCGGGAAGAAACAACCTTATGTAAAATTATTTCAGCAATAGACGAGGAAAAGAAGACAGTTGGGTGGCTTGTCAAGGGGAAGACAATTATTATTGCTGGAAACAACAAAACAAAAGCAGTCAAACATATTTTTCAGATGGAAATGGAACCTTGTGTAATTTTAGGGTGCAATGGGAATTTCAGGATAGGCAACAATTAGCTCACATTGGTGGGAGTGAAGTTGGGCATTAAAGGGAGTACGCCAGATCTTACAAGCTATGCCACACATATAAAGGTAGGCATGGGAAAAGAAACAGGTGCAATACAGGTAGTTTCATGGGGAGATGCCAGGTTAATTCGGCACAGGAAGACCATGTCTCGTCTTAAAAATTAATGCTGAAGGTGTAGTTCGGGGAACTCGTGAAACATTCACTCTACTCCGAACGAAACGCTGAACATGAGGACATGCTATACCCAATTTTCCCGGTGAGGGAATACCCTATTTTGCGACAGCAAAATTTTTAATCTGTATCACTCTAAAATCTCATCCAAAAGATAAAGCCCAAAATCCATCTACTTGTCCTTCACTCAAGTGAGCGGACACCTTTACACAATTGCCAAGGCAATTTATACACAACTAGTGTAATAAAATACCAGGTGAATATCCAACCCCTTCTTTGACCGCAGATGTCTACATGCAGGAGTGAGTGTTGATGTACGTTCAGTGTTATGTGTAACAGTACTGTTGGCTTTGTCGAACGGGTGCCGATAGCTGCGGCAGAACGAATGGGTGTCAAATTTATTTTGGTCAAAGTAAGAATTTTTCTCCATATTGTGTGTTAAATGTTAAGGGACTGTTTAAAGTTACAATAGTACTTTCATGAGTGAGCTATAAGCATTACTCTTGGTGCGGGGAAGACTGTTGAATATCTACACCATTTCATTAATATTGTTATTTGGTTGTTCATGTCCATATATTCATGATAAAAGTGTAGCTTTATGTGATATGTATATTTTAAGGGGGTTACACCAACCAGCTAGGTTAATATGTTCTTTGTAAAATGAAGCTGTGTGTATTTATACTAGCAGTAGTTTTAGTTATTTCCTTTGACGAATTCAGCATTTTTTGGGGGGGGGGGGAAATGCTTCTTTCATCACATTTTTCTGACAAGGGGGGTGTAGCATAACAGCAACATTGGTACATGAGCTTTGTAGATGTTTCTATGTACAAAGATAATTATGTTCTGTGAAGTCAAAAAGACAGTTGAACGTTGTTGGTTCATGTAGACATGAAAGTTAAGACCTTGGTCTTAATCGAATTAATGCTGCTCTTCCACGGACTCTGCAATCTTCGGAAAAGAAGTCTAGTTTCAGAATAATTGTTGGTTGGTGACCCCGATGAGGGAATGTTTTATGTTTTTGAAAGTGGAAGAATAAATCTGGTGCTTTACCTGAACTGCAAATACTACTGTTTGTTAACTTACAACATGACTAAGTGAAGTAAAACTTGATTTAATGAAGAGACGTATTCTGTATTAGTGTCTCCGAAATGTTCATTTGAATTGATGTGGTGGAGCGCATGCTAGTCATTTTTTTACCTCTTGCCTATTTTATTATTATTATTATCGTAAGTGCTAAATTTCTCCGCCCATTTGCTTTTGCCATGCATGAATTTTAATGTTTAATTCCCTCAGCATTTTTGGTAAATTATTCATCACTTCCCTTGATATTTCATTCCAATCACTGACACCCTTACCCACAAAAGAAATATTTACCACTCTCTCATGCATCAAAATAGAGTGCCAGCTTGTGCCCATGGTCATCTTTTTCTTTCCATGCACTACTCTCATTCTTCAACCAATATCCCTCCTAGCCCCGTCACCAACATAGCCTTGTTCACTCCCAGCACTCTTTCAACCCTCCTCCTGTCTTCCAATGAATCTCATTCCTACTCCTCTGACTGGGTACTACAGTAATTTCAACAAAAAAGCTGCTCTTTTTTGCACACCCTCCAACTCCTTATTTGAAACCCAAAATGTGAGTCCCAAATAACACCATATTCAAGCAATGGTCAGCCAATTCCTTAACTTCTGTGGTATACCCTCTGATCACTCTCTCCAGTAAATGAACGATTTTGTAACATTTTCGTACCACCTTCTCAATGTGTCCTACCCAGTTGAGTTTATTATCAAATGTTATGCCAAGATATTTATACTTCAAGTCTTCAACAAGCAATTCTGTACCCTCCCTATAAACTTTTAGTTTTTTATATGTGTACCTAATAAATTGACTTGTCTTTGTATCTATCTTCAATCCATTAGATATCCAGTTAAATACTCTGCCCAGGTTACTGTGCAGATGTTCAATTTTCTCCAGTTTTGATCCTATTATATACCATTATGTTATCTGTGAGCAATTTAAATTCTGACCACACAATCATTCATTAGAAGTATGTATAGTGAAGGTCTCATTACACTACCCTGTGGAACTCCCATATTTACTTCCACCTCTTTTTGACACTACTCTTCCTACTCTTAACACTTTGATTTCTGCTTTTTAAGAAACCAGCAATTCACTTTTTCATCCACTCCAATAAATCTCAACACATTTAAAGCCATTTTATGGTTCACTCTGTGTTAATGCCTTAAAAAAGATCTACAGCTACACAATCAACTTGGACTCCATTGTCCAATACATCCAAAATGTCTATCATATAACTCACCATCTGAGATTCACATGAATATCCTTGTGTAAAGCCATATTTTCAATGTGCAAACCAGTTTCTTTCCTCATAAACATTTCTGTTGTAGTTGCATATTATTATCTTCATAATTTTCATGATCGCTGATGTCAAACTGATCGGCCTGTAATTTTCAACTTTATTTGTTTCACCTCCTTAATGAACCAGTACAATTATCACTCTTTTCCAGTCCTCTAGTAATCAGCGAGACTGCAGACTCATTGTAACTAATATTTCAAGGTAAGATACAATATAGTATCCAACTATCTTTAATACACATATACTAATGTTAACTACACTGGCCCCTTTGCACTTTCTTAGTTTCTTTAGTTCCTTCAGAATTTCCTGAGGATCTGTTACTAATTTTATAGTTTACTCATTTTACATATATGGAGACACTCCTCTGATTTATTCCTTCCCATCCGCCGATTTAGTCCCTAATGGTCTCACTGAACCAGTCACTCAGTATAACTGCAATTTTCAAATGCTCGGTAAATTTTTCTCCATTATTATGTACAATTGTCTAATTACCTTCCCTTCCCCTTAGTTTTCTAACATAGCCATAGAAAATTCTAGATGTATCGTTTAGTGGTCCCCCTGCACCAATAATATTCTTCATAATCTTTAATGTCACTCCTTGCTGTTATTAATTGCTTGTTTAGTTGTTTTAAGTATTCCATATCCTCTTTAACCTCCTCACTTCCATAATGCAATATGTAGCTTCTGTAATTTTATTTTCTATTTTGGAATAAATATTTTCTCACCATTTTTTACTATCTCCTTGAACTCTTCCCACTTACCTCCCCTGTACCATCCTTCCATTTGCTGAACCTTCCTCTCAAATATTTCTTCAATTCTGAAAGTTGTGTCTTTTTGTAGTTGTACCTATTTACCCCTTCAATTTTGGCCACTGGTTTACTGAATCCCCTAAAATCCATCAGAACTGCATTGTGATCACTTATTCCTTTAGTTACTTGAGACCACACAAGGTTTTTCATCAGGTTTTGTTAAGAAGACATCCAACATGTTTGGTCCCTTTGTGTGCTGCTATACCACTTGTGTAAAGCCTCCTCCATTACTGAGGTATCTGCAGATCTCTGTTTCCTTGTGTTATTAATCTTATTTCCTACACCTGGTAAATTTAAATCCCCACCAATAATGACAATTCTACTCTCACCTCTGAACTGTGAATATGAATTTAATTTTTCCATAAGAGCCTCATCTGTATTATTAATTCTTCCAGTACAGTAAGCAGCCAACATCCTAATTTTTCTTTTTTTATCAGCCCAGCAATCTACCCCCAGTAACTCTTGCTCTTGATCTATGAATCTTTGCTAACCAATATGAATACCTATTCACCAATTACTCCTCTATCTCTGTAGTACACTCTGTACCCAATCGGGGAAAAATGCGCTGTCTCCTCTTTTTAACCAAGACTCCACCCCTATAGTTCCTTGTGGTTCGTGTATTTTTGCTGTTTCCAAATTCCATTACTTTTTTCAATATACCTCTACAATAACACTCTTATTATTGGCTTTGAGATATTTTCTGTATTAATATTCGTCTTACCAGTTGTACCTCGTCTGTTATTGTTCCCACAGATTTGCATATTTCTTTGATCAGTGTAACCTGGAATCCATACCATTAGCTTTCTTGGCAAGTTTACAACCACAAAGTAAGCTCTACCAGAGGTGTGGGTTGGGTTAAAAAAAATTCAACTTGCATGGATTCAAAGTAGGTATCTTTCTTCGTATACAATGGCAAACTTTCTTGATATTGAAACACACAATATTTTGAGCACCATCTCTCTGTGAACGTCCTCAGAGACAGTGATACTAAACACTTTTTTCTGCCCAGGGTCTTTGCATTATTGAAAAAAGATCACAATGAGATTTTGCCAACGTAACTAGAAACATAAACAAACAAAAAATGTTGAATTTTCTTTTTTACATTGTGTTGCTGGAATCTCACTGTATGCTTAAGAAGGACATATCATGCATGGTATTTCCATTTCAACTGGATTGTTCTTTTTGTGTGTTAAGTTCCAATAAAATTCCCTGATGAATGTTTTAATGTTTACCTTCCTCGTCGATACGTTCCCTCAATTGTTCACTCCAGTTATTAACTAACCAACGCTGCATGGCTTAAAATTTGATCTACCATCCTCTCTCTCATTTGAGATTTCTGTGCAATTTTTTCATAAAAAATTATTTTCAAAACACCACTTCACATAGGCCCAAACATTTTCAATTTCTTCCCAATAAAGCGTGATGATAACCTTGTGGGGTGTCAAGTAACTGAAGGAATAAATTATCATGAAGCAGTTCTGATGAATATTAGAGGAATGAGTAAACCAATGGCCAAAATTGAAGGGGAAAATATGTACAATTATAAATTTAAAAGATTTTGCAGGGAAAGATTCAGCCTTTGGAGTGGTGGCACAAGTTTAGTGGAGTTGAATTGGGAATAATTCAAGAACATAATAAAAAGGGTTAAGTAATATTTATTCCAAAACAGAAAATAAAGAGAAATATAGAACTTGCATACTATAATAAAGAGGTGACGGGGTGAAAGAAGTCGGTGAGGAGAGAACATAACAAAGTTAGGAGACAGCAAGGCAGTAGGGAATACTTGAAACAACTAAACAAGGAATTAATAATAGCACAGAAGGTGGCTAAAGATGGATTTCTGAAGAATATTATTGGTGCAGGGGGACCATAGACAGATGCATTTAGAAATTTCTATGGCTATATTAGACAACTGAAGGGAAGGTAGGGTGTTGAGACCATTATAGATAAGGATGAGAAGTTAATGAGGATTTGAAAATGGCAGAGATATTAAAGTAACTGGTTTAATAAGACCATTAGGGACTGTGATTCAGCAATGGAAGGGTGTAAATCAGAGGACGAGTTTATCAACATACTTAGAAATAATAAGACTAAAAATTTAGAAATTAATCCTAATAATATCATAAAAGAACTAAGAAAGCTAAAAGAGCATAAATAGGCTGGTGTAGATAATATTACTATGGATGCATTAAAGATAGCAGGATATGACATTGTACCTTATCTTACAATGCTATGTAAATTGTATCTGGATATTTGCTGCTTTCCAGAGGATTGTAAAAATGTAATACTAGTACCAATCAATAAAGGAGGGGTGACAAATAGGGTAAAAAATTACAGACCAGTCAGTTTGGCATCAGTGGTAGATAATTAATGGAGAGATTGGGATGCAATAAAACCAGAAAAGTCTGTATGGAACATAAGTGGTTTCCAAGTCAACATGGCTTCAGGCAAGGATATTCATGCGAATCTCAGTGGCCTGTATGTGAGATATTTCTGATGAAATCAACAAGGGAGGTCACGTTGGTAGTGTAACACTAGATCTTTCAAATGTTTTTGTAAGAGTGAGCCATAAAATGGTAATAAATATCGTAAAAACTATTGGAGTGGATGATAAAGTGAAGTGTTGGGTAAAAGAATTCTTAAAAGGCATAAGACAAAAAATTAGGGCAGGAAATGCAGTATCAAAAGAAGTGGAAGTGAAAATAGGAGTGTATTGTGATCAATGCTATTCATTATTCTAATTAATATTGTGTTGGTTGTTGACTATCAGAAGTTAATTGTTTGCTGATTACATGATGTTACATAAAAAGATCAAAATGGTGAAAGACTGTGAACACCTGCAGGGCGATCTGGTCTTGACATCTAGTTGCGTAGGTCAACATGGGATGAAGATGAATGCAAGGAAGAGTCAGCTTATTAGATACACATATAAAAAAAAGCTGAAGGTTGATTATGATTATAAGGTGGGGGAAAAATTGTTTGTTGAAGATTTGAAATGTAAATGCTTGGCATAACATTTGATAAAAAACTCAACTGGGCAGGACTCTTTTGACAGGTTATACGAAAAGGTTTCAAAATCCTTAACTAGTTGGAATGGGTGATGAGGGGATGCACCAGAAAAGTAGGGGAATTTCGTTACAAAACTTTTGTTAGACCATTGCTTAACTATGGTGATTTATTATGGGACCCACAGTTTGTGTATCAAATACAGGATTGGAGAGGGTGCAAAGCTGGGCTAGGTTTGTATCTAGAAATTACCGCAGAAGAAAATCAGTAACTGATCTGATAAAGGACCAGGAATGGGATTCAATGGGAAGAGCGTGAAGAGAGTTTGGAAGTGTATAAACCATACATTGGTGATGAGGCATGGAAAGATGCTGGAAGAATTAAGAGAACTGCATGGTGGGGAAAAGATGATGAAAATGACAAGCTGGCACTCAATTTTTCCCACACCCTTAAGCCTGACATTACCTTTTTTAGGTAAGGGTATCAGAGATTGGAATAAATTACCAAGAGAAATGTTGAATAATTTACCAAAAACACTGAAAGAATTAAAGTTGCAATTCATAGAGGGCAAAAGTAGGCAGGTATAGGAAAAGGGGTTGGGGGGGGGGGGGGGAAGGGTTTGTAAGGAAATTGCCACTGGAGCGTGCTCTCCATTCCAATTAAATTGTATTTCCAGAACCTGTTTATCAGACTACTTAATTTTCAATGTCCTTCAATAGTATCACATACAAAATATTTCACTTGTACCTTTTTCCTCTGTTCCCAAGTTAACATGCTTGCTTTCACAAAGTGCTCAGCTCTGTATGTACTATTTTTGTATATAAAGTTCTTCCTAAATTGTAGTTCAGTATTTCATTCTGATTTTCTTTTTTGAATAAGGTTCTTTTTACAAATGCTACACTGCTTTAGGTATCATTGTTGATTTTCTTGCAGATAGCAAAATTGTGTTACTTCTATTGAGCCTGATGGGTTAGTGATAAATGTTTAGGTTTGGCATTCAGGAGGACGTGGGTTTGATCCAGAGACTTGCCGTTCAGATTTCAGGTTACCATGGTTTCCTTAATCACTCTAGGCAGATTCCGTGATTGTTTGCTCTGTCTGATTCCCTTCCTGTTCCTTACTCAGTCCTGTCCTTACTTTAATGGCCAAGTCATTGCTGTGTTGTAAAGCCAAAAAGGAGAAAGAATTACTATTTCTGCTATATCCAATCCAATTTTTGTATTTAGTATACTATTACTGGTGTCATTTTTCCTGTTCTTCATAATCTTTGTTTTGGTTTGGTTTATGTTTAATCCAATTTTTTTTGTTGTTTCACTGTTGCAATTGGTCCTCTTACGTACACGTTGACTATTACTGCTGTTAAACAGTTACCTTTACATTATTCCCATTTTATAACAGTTACCTTTACATTATTCCCATTTTATAACCGTTACCTGTATTCAATTATTCTCTACCTTTATTACAGCAATATAATTCTAATGTAGATTTTAATTTACTTTTGTGTATCAGCATTTCACTAAAATTTTGCTAAATTAAATTTAATCAAAAGTTTTTTTTACAAATCAATAAACACGGTTTATGTACCCTTATCTTTATTTTATGTGTTATTTCAGGATTAATCTGAACACCAAAATTTATTCTATTGTGTCCTGGTTTTTCCTAAATCCAGATTAATCATCGTATAATACTTCTCCACATTCCTTTGGGAGCATCCATAAAGTGCCTGGCTCAGTCTGGGGGAAAGGGGGGGAGGGTCAGTCGAGCCATGTAGATTTTCATTCATATTATTTGTCAGTTATAATAAAATGAGGTACAGAACACACAACAGCATTTGGATATTTATTTCTGTGATTTAATTATCTCCAAATGTAATTTAAACATCCTATATATAGACTGTGCTGTGCATGCGTGTGACTTGAATTTATAGCTTTGGTTGCACCCGGCTGGCGCATTTGAACTAACTGAAATATGACAGCGCATTACGATTAAAAACCCATTGGCATGTGATACGTAGACTGAAATTTGCTTACAGATGTCACCCAGGATTTTCCAAGGCAATGACAGTTCATATTGCTTCGATGGTATGAAATAAAGCTGTTTTGATTAGGATCGCTCGTGTGTGACCACATCACTCGTTGATAAAATAATTGTAACTTTGTTCTGTTAAGTGAATTTGAATACAACTTTAAACCTAGTGCTCACTGAAGTGTTATTTCAAGTTCAAAGTGTGATGTGAAGTGGTGCTATACAATAAATTTAACAAGGCTTATTGAAAATGTTTTTTTCGAAAGAGTTTTCATCATCCCATGAGTTATACAAAAGCCACATCAGGTTACAGGGGTGGGGGGAAGGGGGGGTGTTTTCAAAGGAGGCAAAAATGGAGCCATGTAGTTTATGGATGCTCCCTTTCTATTTTGTTGTTTATGATCCTAGTTTATTCTCTGAAAGCATATAATGTCAAATTAGTTGTATGTTACATGTAAGTAACGGAATAAAAAGAAACCACCTGTTACTAAATGTGATATCAGTATTGCACAGAAGTAGGGGGGGGGGGATGATAATAAAAAAAACCTGAACGTTGAAGAGTAAAGGAAATTTTGGTTATAAACCATTCATCATTGGTAGATTATATACAGCAAAGATTATACATAAACTTACTAATCATTGCTCAGTTTTGGCCAACTATGTAAAAGGTACATTTAATGGAATCTCATCAACTCCCACTCCCTTTTTTAAGATTATTTCAGTGCCCTGCCAGTGTTGGTTCTTAAAACTGAATTTACTTCAAAATAATTTTTCTTTTTTCAAGCACACTGTATGTCATACCCGTCATACTGATTTTACATACATTCCTACGATTTTTTTTTTCATTCCTATAAAATTCTGCTTCATCATTGTACATCTGCACTAGCTGCGATTATTATTTCGTTATCCCTTCACATATTTTTTTCCTACAATTATTCCTTGGTTGTCTTGCACTTTCAGTTTATTTAATTTCTAAAACATTGGTGTTATTGTCTTGCTGCTTTATCTTGAGCATTTTTGCACCTTCTCCACAAGTCCATCATTCTTAATATTTTCTCTGTGACCCAATTTTACTGGTTAATTTCTTATTCTCAGATTTTTTATATTTGCTGTGATTATCTCTGTCTTCAGTGTATTCCATTCTTCTTCACTTCAGTTTTTTCCTTAGTCCTGTATTCAGTTTCTGCAATTTTCCATTTCCTAGAAGATTATTTTAGTTTTTCCATATCCAGGGCCGCATTTATAGCCTAGGGGCCTCCACCTGGGCCAGTAGTATAGCTAAAAACAAAAAAAAGGTCACCCATAAATTGGGGGCGATTTTCGAATTTTAAGCCCCGGTTGGAGGGGCCACTGCCGACAGTGGGGGCCCACACCACATGTATAGCCTAGGGGCCCATAAAGCCTAAATGTGGCCCTGTCCATATCCATTTTGTTTAGTCTGTGTACCTTTTTTATTCTCTTGAGGATCAATCTGCACTTAATAACTATCAGATTCTTGTCAGTCTGCACTGGCTGTTTGGTGTATTCTTAAATAGCTCAATGCCCCATTCCCATTAAATTTTCCCTAGTCAGAGCTTAGATTTTATCATATTTTTTATTTCTTTATTACCTTCTTGCAAAGTTAATTTACATTTATCAACTGATTTGATTGGCACCTGACAGTTTGGTTGAGCATCTTAGAGTACCTTCATCATGAACATGGAGAGGAACAACTTGCGCAGATTCAAATTAGGGACCTGAATTACCACTTTTTTTATTACAGTTTCTTTTTGTAATCAGTTGTGTGAATTTTTTGAGGTTTTCCAATTTCTTTCCCATGAACAAAAATAATAACTAACATACACACTTTTCAGACATGATATCCCTGTTGACTTAGTTGCTAGTTGTCACATGTAAAAGTTAAATTTATGCCATATCTGATAAATGAGTTGGAAAAGCAATAACCCTTTTGCCTTCCATTAGGAAAGTCATGGGTTCGAATCCCCTTCTGCCCAACCAGATTTGGTTTTTCCATGGTTTCCCCAAATCGCTCCAGGCGAATGCCGGGATGGTTTCTTCAAAAAGGCCATGGTTGAGTTCCTTCCAGTTCATTGCTCCCAGTCCTTTCCCACCTCTAATTACCTAGTTGTCAACAAGACGTAGAGCCACAAGCAAAAAAAAAAAAAGAAGAAGAAGAAGATGGTGGAAAAGTAATGAGTTGGAGAAACATATTGTTGATAATGAATGTGTTTCATGCAGACTTTAATTTCCATCTCCATCAAAATAATTCTGTCACTAACCTGTTCGTAATGACTCATCCATTTTCATATTTTCTTGTTCATTATAAATGCACACTTTTTTCTTAACTTGCATCTTTCTATACACAATTCTAGCAATAAAATTCTTATTCCATGCATGCAAAGTCATAGGTTAATAGCTAGTAGTTATATGTATGGGACGCCACAGCAGAGGCTGGTTAAGGTACCCATGACAATGGTTGGTCATTGGTTACAAAGGATGGGACTTCGCTTGCCAGTATCACAGATGAATGTCCAATGACTGGTGACAAGTGGCATTTTCCAATGAATCATGTTTTATACTCCATCAGCATGAAACTTTAGAAAACAACCAGCAACAATTGCCAGAAGAGTCCATACTTAAGGAGGCAGTGTTATGATCTGGGGAATGTTTTCATGGCATTCAATGTGTGCGTGTACAATTGTGGAAGGCGCTCCTTATGCGAATTGTTTTTCCTCGTCATGCCAATGTGACGCGTCATACAGCTCACAGTGTACGTGCATGGTTTGAAGAGCACTGAGATGAGTTTACTGTTCTCTCCTGCCCCCCAGATTCCCTGAATCAAAACCCAATCAAGAATCTGTGGGCATGGCATGGCTCCACATCCCTGTGAGTACCTTCCAATACATCATTTACTCTTTATCTGACCTTCTTGCATCAGTCCGCTCTGTAAATGGTGGTTATTCTGGCTGTTGACAGGTGGTCACATAAATTTTGCTGAACCGGGTAATAGTAATTGAAAGAGGCTCAAATGTTCTATACCTAATTATTAAACCCCAAATATAAATTATCATATGCTTTCAACTTGTATACGCAACTTACACACTTTTTTTTTTTCTCTAAAGACAGTAGTTTGTCTGCTTAGATTCAAAAAGAAATTATGTACTTGCCTTCATAAAATAGCACATGCTCTGATTTTAAGTTTTGTACCTACAATTCACTAAGCAATGGTGATACTTCTTTCTGAATGGTAAGTGATCAGAAGTATAAATGTTTTCTTTTCCCTTCATAATAACAGGAAAAAAATTAATGTTGCCAGATTCTGTGGTGCCTCAGAGGATGAAGAGATATTTGGTCGGCGAAGGGCAGCTCGCTCTCGGCTGCGGCAGCAACAACAGCAGCAACAACTACCACCATCACATAAAACAGCTACTGTTTCTGTTCCTGGCCCTGCCTCTTCCCACAGTACTCTCCCAGATGTGCAGAACGATGTGCTGAGTATGCCTCACACGGTAGTAATGACACAAGGACGGAAGATACGCTCTTCCTTACAGAGGCTACAGAAAGAGCAGGACGAGATGTTTGAGTTGTAGCATCAGCACATGGCTGTTGTCATCCTCCTCCTCCTATTCCTCTTCCACCCACAAATGCACAAGAATGTCATTTGCGGCAAGAGTCAAAGCATTTACCCATGTTCTGATTGGGTAAATTACTCATTTAACATTTCATAAAGTTTTTGGTGCTGTGAATGTTAGGCGTGTGGGAAAAATTTCCTACAGTTTATCAGTTTATTGGCTCTGTGTTCTAAACATATCAAAGTATTGAGAAAAGGGTAATTGTATGTAAATATTTTTTGTCAGCTAAAAGCATTGTCATTTCTATTAACTTTTGGTTTGTTGTGGATTATTTATATTCTTAGAATATAGAACACAGGATTCTCACTTAACACAGTTCTGATTGTCTCAGAATTTATAAACACTGATAATTTGCTTGTCTCTTCAAATGACCTGTGTTTTGATTTTTGTGTCATTATTTCCATGTAATTATTTCAGATTACAGATTGGAAAACATTGTTTTACAAAGATTTTTGATGTGTTGCCTGTTGGTTCCCTTCTTTTTTCAGATTATTTGGTGTATATAATTATGACAAAACTGTGTTAAGATAGGGCAGCAATGATTTCCTTTGCATTGAAAAAATCAGTTTTATTTGATTGCTTTGTATTTATCTTTTGTATGTATCTTAAAAAATCTAGTTATTTAAAAAATTCATTTTTCAAATTTAGTAATCCACATAAAAATAATTCATAAAGAGGTATATGTAAAAGTTTTGTTGTGCTTTCTGATTGAGTTTCAAGATTCTATGAAGCATAAGAATTTATGTATGTTTCATTGAGATTCTGGAGTACCAACAGCAGTTGAAAATAATGTATTGCAGAAGTAAGCTTTTCTGTAGGAGAATTAGGATTGTTTTATGCCTAACAGTTTTCTGTAGTTTCTAAAATAAATGTTGCGGGCAAGTGCTGTGATGCATCTGTAAAGTCATCCCCCAATCTCTCTCACTTCTAGAAAGAAGTTTAATTCTATGTGATAAACTAAAACCCTCCTCTAAAATCCAGCCCTACATTTAAGGCTTTTTTGCTCTCATAATTCTCTTAGATGGTTTGCTGCAGTCCTCCACCTCTTTGTAACCTTTTCTCTCCATCATCCCGGATCTAATACAATCTACATCCTCTGTTATCTGATTCATATACTTTAATCTTCAACATACTTTCAACCAAAACCCCTTTTGTCCCAAAATATGACCAGAAATCATAAATAAGGCATATGAAAATAAGATAGGATAGGGAAAATAAACAGTTACCCGTCACTTACCACAGATGAAGGCAGGAGGGCGAGACGCGTAAAAACACAAAAACAAATTGCACAATATTTCGACTTTAGTCTTAGTCATGTGGAGCGAGACATATGGCAGGGGGAAAGATGTGGTCACATCCCAACCTGCCACATGTGGCACATGCGGGTTGGGATGTGACCACATCTTTCCCCCTGCCATATGTCTCGCTCCACATGACTAAGACTAAAGTCGAAATATTGTGCAATTCGTTTTTGTGTTTTTACGTGTCTCGCCCTCCTGCCTTCATCTGTGGTAAGTGACGGGTAACTGTTTATTTTCCCTATCCTATCTTATTTTCAGTGCCTCACAGCAGTTTCTTTGTTTCCTTTATCTAAATAAGGCATATAACATGTAAACAGAATATTGATTATGTTGTATATATTTAAGGCAGTTTTTATTCATGTTCAGCAAAGTTTAGTGATGACGAAAAGTTCAAGAGATTTACATAAAATGTGAAGACTGGCCATGGTCATTTAGATATATTTTTTTTTTCTATTATGCTATAAGTTTGGAAATGTCTCTATCCTATGTTATGATCTTCTGATTTATGGAGAATATTGTTGTTATACTTGTAAATAGTGGTTAACATACTCCATCCGCTCTGCATGATTGGCAAAGATGAATTAATGCATCAGTGGGTAGGGTTTAATATTTACATTCCTGATAAGCTTCTGGGAATGCAAGAAGACTTGGTCATGAAAGAATGAGCCACTGATGTAACATCTTTCATGACTGTATTAACGTAGGAATAAAATCCATGCTGATTAAATGAATTTCACTGCATCATTTATCCCGCAATTATTGTACATTGTTAACATACATTTTTGGATTGTATTATTTCAATATATTTTATTTTTCTGAGATGGATATTGGTTTTAGGCATTAATGATAAAATTGGCAATATTGTTGATAATAGTCACTCTGTATTATAAGAACAAGGGATTTTTTTTTTTTTTGTCTCTGTTAGTTGAGAATTGTGGTTCAGTTAATGTAACTTGACTTCCAAATGAATCCACTCATACCAGTACAGCAATATAATACTATTTTGTAATAATTGTTGGCCAACATCAAATGTAAGTTTTCTACTATTTTATGTAAAAAGTATTACATAATGTATAATTGAATTGTTGCATCTGTAAAAATGTAAAATAGGCTATTTGACAGTATAGAAAATATACTACAAATTATAGTCATTCACATTAATTAATGCTTAAGGAAGCTATTTTTGCTAAGTTTGAAAAGGTGGATTATTTTTAATAAAAAAATAAGTAAAAATTAGATTTTTCTTACCTCTGGTCATGTGACAGAAAACGCTCTAGTATTGGTGGTCGCTTTAATGACGTCATGTGTCTGTAAACGCTATGGCTGCGAATGGAGCATTTGCTATTATACAAGTTTTCAGCTATTTTTATTGTTTGATGCTGGTTATTTCTTGTTATTAATGAGATTTCGCATTAAATACAAAATTGAGGACAATTTGTAGAAGCCTATGAAATAGATGCCTTATTTGTTGAGTTAGTTTACAATTTTATTCTGCGGATCTTAAAAATGTAACAAATTCAATTTGAGAATCATTTATATTTAAAGTGAAAGTTAGAGATTAATAGAAATCATTCATAAGAGTGGCTAAAACTATAAATTAAATTAGTTGTTTTAGGAGATATTGACAAGAAAAATGCAAGCTATAGTGTATGTATAAGGTAAGCATAACAGTTAAATAACTGGATTCTGTGAGCCATTTTTCTTAATTACATATAAAAAATTATAGCTAAATGACAAATTTTTTGCCAATAAAACAAAATATATTGTTTATTTATTTATTCACCAACTGCGTTCATTTCACCACATGAAGAAACTGTGATGTTAAGGTGTTCACTATACATGTGAAGATAAGCTTCTAAGCCATGGTGTCCGGGTAAGCTGTGTGGTTAGTGCGCTTACAGAATTGAGAAGGCCCTAGGTTCAAACCTTAATTGGGTTAGTGTTTTTTTTTATTTTTTATTTGAAGAATTCATAAATTTTTTGTTGTCAAGTGTCATGCAAATGTTTGAAACAGAAAACTTTTGTGAAACATATCAGTGATACATTATCATGGCAAAAAATGCACACGCTCAGTGGTGAATAACAGATTTATTTTAACAGGAACACCACTTGAAGAAATTTGACGGTAATCTCACACTTTTATCCCTTTTGTTGGAATTTGTACGTGCCTGTACCATTGCATGTTACCTTTCTGTCAAATATATCTATTTAGGCACTATTTACTTTTAATATGCAAGTAATTTTCAGTTCCCAGAAAACAAAACAAAAAATACTTTTTCGGTGTGCAAGCAACATCCTGTATCAGATTTGAAGTCGTCTTTAGTTATGTTTCAAATGTTTGTAACATGCTTACTATCCAAAAAAATTGTGAAACCTTTGGAGGAAAAATGTTTTGGTGGATTTTTGAAAAGAAAGTGAATATGTGATGCTACCAACAACTAATATTCAAAGAAAATCCCCAAAGAAAACAAAGCATTTTCCGAAGTGAGGATCGAACGTAAGGACCTTAACCTTACTGATACTCACTTAGTGTAAATGATCTTCACAGAAAATGATATGTGATTTAATTGCAATATTTTCTGGGTTTCTACGAGCAAGTAGAAGCTAATGTTTTCATATTTCAGCTATTGTGGAAACACTTCTTTTATATATATAAACCACATTTCCAACAATTTATACACAAATTCAGAAAAAAGAACGGGCATTACTTATATATAGAGAGCACTTGCTGGCACATGATGTCACGGGTGTCGTTGGCCCGCACCAGACAACAAAGAAGTGTTTTGGCGGGCTTTTAAATACTTAAATATTTTTACGTAAATTTCTTTTTTAAAAAAATGGTCAAATAGCCTATTCATTGAAGCATAGTTCATACACTGTAGTTCAAAAAGGAAGGGAGGGGGCACGATTAATGGTCGACTCGGTTTTTCATTGAATTCTTTATCGTCATTCTGAAGACTCCTTATTCAGCATAATTGTTAAAATAGGTGCAGGATTTTAATTATTTGTATGCATCATACACATCAGCAGTTGTTTCATTTTTCTCTTGTAATAAATACCATATGTCATGAGACAACGTTTGACATACATATGAATGCAATTACTTTTTATTATATTCTGCAATCTCTGTTTTGTGATAACTAAAATTATTATATATGCCATGCCTGGAAGAAATGAATTCGTTTATACGTTTTCTTTGTGTATAATATTTTGCCAGTTTGTTTTTGTTTTAAACTTGTAATGGAAATATTGTATCAATTATTTACTATGATTTTGTAAAACAGCTATGATTGTCACTATGTTTAGTTTCCAGGCATAAATCTAGGTAGTTTACTTGTACTTTTTTTAAAATATTGACAGTTTTGTATATTAATTTGTAACAGTCTTCTAAAAATGTCTGGTCATAATGTTTTGATGTAAGGACATCAGAATAAGCCGAAACCAACCACATTTAACTCTTAACAGACTGTGTAGGGGGAGAAGAAGGTGCATCATAAACAACGTTTAGTCGCCAAGAAGTTGACGGGAAAATTTCAATTTTTGTGAGAACAATGTTTTAGCAGATTTTAAAACACTTGTTTCTTTTTCATGTATTGTTTCAAAATTGGAGAGCTTGCATATAAAAGATGAGAGGACTAAAATAATAGAGGAACAATTGTGTAATTGTGAGAAAGACTAAATATTTCTACAGACCAACAAAATTTATAATTTCAGATGTTACAAATCTGACAGGTATTTCACTGAAACCACATTAAGTTTTTCAAAATGAAGACAATATTCAAAATCTATGAAAATTCATTTAGAATGCTCTGAAGGAATCTGGCTTTAGCAACATTTCCCTGGTTTACGAGGTATTACATGTATGACATCGGCAACTGATGCAGTTCATTCCCGAGACCGTAATTGGATTCCAACACACTTATTAGAATGGTTTGGTAGCTCTTAAACATATGTCTCCTAGAACAGTCAAGAACTGGAGACAAACATTAGCAGCCATAAAAGGAGCAGTTAGAGAACATTATACCGGGAATTTGAACTTGCATCAAAAGCTGACTGTGGCAAACTAATATATAATTTCCAAACTGCTCCTTGTAGATAGCATATTTACAATTTTGATCTCAGTTGCTAACAGAGAAATCTAACTTTTTGCAGTTCCCTTCTTAGATGAAACATTTTTTAAGTTAAATATTTTACACTGTCAGTTAAAAAATAAAAGGAGGATTAGAACTTGTCAATGTCCACCTGCAAGGACCTCCGTAACCTTTAAATTAAGAAAAAATTTTCTTTAAAAAAAAAAAAAAAAAAACGCCTTTATTTCTCAACATAATATCCTCTTAGTTCAGTACACTTAGCCCAACGTTTCTCCAAATTTTTACGTCTTCCAAAAAGTACAAGTTTTAAAATCTGCAAAATGCGAGTTTTTTTCTGTCAGGATGTCTTCATTGGATACGAGTTTCTTCCTGCTAAGCCAGTTCTTCAGGTTTCTGAAGAGAGAAGTCACTCGGGGCCAAATTGGAAGAATAGGGTGGATGAAGTAGCA
This sequence comes from Vandiemenella viatica, assembly GCA_031002005.1. Classification (NCBI taxonomy): domain Eukaryota; kingdom Metazoa; phylum Arthropoda; class Insecta; order Orthoptera; family Morabidae; genus Vandiemenella; species Vandiemenella viatica. The sequence goes on along the minus strand of CM061919.1, from coordinate 116,025,048 downwards.
GTCTGTAGTGTAATTCTACAAATTTAGCCATTGAAATTCCTGACTTGGGTGCGAGCACGTTGTCTTGGTAAGAGAGAATCTTTTTTTTTTTTTGACAAATAGGGTAATTTCTTCAACTATTCCATGCGAGATTGATCCAGTAATGTGACATAATGTGAACCTGTGTTTGTTTTAGTGTTTTCTAGGTAATCGATGAAGATAACATCTTGCAAATCCCAGCATGACTTTTCCCCCCGACACAACTGTTTCTTTGAAGGGCTTTTGTCACAGGAAATCCACTGTTTGGATTGTTGATTGGTCGCAGGTTGAAAGTAGTGGATCCACATTTGATCAACTGTGATATAACATTGCAAAAATTCATTTGGATTGTGCTTCAACATGTTCAGACCCACTTGTGAAATGGTCATACGATTCTGTTTGCTGTCAGCAGTCACAGAACCCATCTTGCTGAGAGCTTTCTTATGTTCATTCAAAATGTTATTAACCTTTCATTTGAGATGTTTATGATCTCTGCTAGCTCATAGATTTTCACTCGTCACTCTTCCAACATGATATTATGAATTTTGCTCACTATTTTTCAGTTGTAACCTAAACCAGCCATCCTGAGCACTCGGCATCACTCATGCTCGAACGGCCACAAGGAAATTCTGTAAACCACTTATGTACCATACCATCAAACGGAGCAGGTCCCCATAATACTTTCTCAGTTTTCCTTCTGTTTCCTTAATCATTTTCCCATGTAAAAAATAGTGCTTTATCAGGACTCAAAATTCACTTTTCTCCATTTTCACTAAGCTACACACCTATTGCCTTGTCGGACATTCTCAACAATGTTATAATGAACAAATGACAATGAATCCCAGAAAGAATACACACAATAGATGTACTACTTCAGAGCAACTAGCAACCTGTGATTCACATGCCAACTATAGTCAAGGTTGGTTACAAAAGCTTCCGCGGTCACTGTATGTAATATCTTGGTTCTTCAGAGGAAGGCCACAGTACGATGGCAGAAACGTTAAGTTCAAATATATTGAGGCGGCTCCACCCTGAGAACCAAGATAATATATATAGTCAAGGTTGTGGATTCCACCATTGTAAAATGCAAAACACTACCCATTACCAAAATGTTGTGGATTTTAAATATTACCAGTGTTGTGGCAAAATATTTACAATTGAGCAGTGCTGTATTACCTATCAAGATTAGCAGCATGCATCTCAAGCTGAGCCATATGAAACACTAATATTTAGAAGTTATGACACTAAAACAGTGACAAGACAAGATACCTTTTAGAAGAGATAAGAAGTCAAAACGTAAGAATTGATTAGTTTTATAAGTGAATTACAACACGTAACAAATCTGGTAGAACAGCAAAGCTCTAAATTTGCCAGTAACAACTTGAATGTCTGTAATCTGGAGATACATGGGATTGTACCAAGGAGAAAAGAGAGAACTAATAATTGCTAAGAACCTGATTAAAGTGCAAGCAAGAACTTATTAGACCGGAGAGGAAAGCATATCCTGAGATGAAACATATTGCAACACCGTGGCTACTAGGACATGCTATCTATTATATACAGTAGAACTCCAATTATCCGAATCAATTGGGACCGGATTCCATTCAGATAATCAAGCAATTCGGATAATTGGATTTTTTTTGTTTTGAAAAAGGGCCTATTTTAATTAATTATTGTGTGTATGTTGAAAATGGAAGAAAAAACTATTTTCAAAGAAAAACAACTTTTAATTAAATGAAAGGCAACACTTTTTACATGTTGAGTGTACTTACAAGTGCTGTACATTAATACAGTATGTACGTACCGTAATGTAAATAAAAGTCATTGCTTGCTGAACATATCCTTCAAAGTAAGCTGTTTTCGGACAGCCAAATCGTGCATCTGCTGGACAGTGAGAAGTTGCGTGTGGTCATGCTGACGCTCCCTCCACTTCAACGCATTTTCATGGCCAGAAAATGCTTGACTAGCTGATGGTCCTGTGTATGCTTCAACTTTGACATTAAGGCCATTTTCTTGCTCACAACTTTCTTCTCTCACACTTTCAATAAGTTCATCATAGTATAGAATTTCATACCCAGGGTCTGACAAATCTGTATCTTCAGCACTAACTTCTGAACAACCAGGAATTTTCAAAAGAATGTTTCTGAATTCCTTAAGTGAGACATCATTCCCATCTTCTCCTGTATCTTCCTTTTTTTTGGGAACTTCTTTTTCCTTTTTCTCCTTTTCCTTCTCTTCTTCAGTTGGTATGCCTTTCAACTTGTTCCACACGTCTTAATGCGACTACCTTAACCAAGCTCCAAGCTTTCGCCACCATGTAAGCGCAATCACTCAAATTTATTTTTTGTGGTTAGCCAATACTACTTCTTCATCTTCGTCCTCCGCCAACAGTTTCCCTAAAAGTTGCCTTCTGTGATGGTGTTTCACGGTTTCGATAACTGAACTTATACAAATAGAGATAAAACAAACAAGATTATTGCCCATTTTTAATCTCCATAGAGAAGAAGATGGGATGGTTTCAGAGACTACAGAGAATGTGAATGCCAAAATCCAGAAGAAAGATAAGTAACTGGCTCTGGACCTTGTGCTAAGAACAACACTCAACATCACTGAAGATAAGGAAAAAGGTGGTGGTCAAGCTTTTTGTAGTGAAATTATGTATGCTTGATGAGAGTGCAAGATTCATAAGTCTGTGCCATGATTATCCAAGGATTGGAACACGACTCTGGCAAGTGTGGCTTAGTTATGATTTATAATATTTCTTGCTTTGTTGTTGTAATAGCCAAACTTTGATGTATAATTGTGATTGACTTGTTACTACATTGGTGTTGTAAAGAGTTTCAAAGCATGAGGGGGAAAAAAAAAAAAGATTGGGAAAGGCTCTCGCCTTGAAAATGCAGGGTTGTGAATTATCATGGTGTGACCAGACATTTTTGTGGATTTTGATTTCTTCATCTCAGTACACCAGGGTGCTCTGTGTTTCAGATTCTATGTTAAACTGTAGGTCCAGTGATGATAAGGGTGTAATTTATAGTAGAACAAAACTCTATTTCCTGGTCTTACTGATATTAATATTTTTTGCTGAAAATGAATGGATTGATGTTTACTCAAAGATAGTGTACAAAACAGAATCAAATATAGTAAAATCATTTTACTTTTAACAATTCTTAAATATGTATTCATTCCTTTTTATTTGATTAGAATATTTGATTAATCTAATTTACTCTATCCTTTTGTCTTCAATGTAGTTTTATTTTTTTATTAGCATCTTCTCTATTCTTCACAGCACCATGGTAAATGGAATTTGGGTATATCATGCATTACAAGCAACAGTATGCGGGACAGATGTCTCTTTAAGAATGTCACAAAAATTTACAATTTCCTCCATTTTTATTACATTCCTCCATTAATTCTTATACTTTCTTCATCATGACAATTCTCAGTTGCATAGTACTTACAGAGATATAGTGAGTATGTCAATTCTCTTTAAATATTTAGCCATTTATATCAAATGAGTATGATCAACTAAAATCCACTTACGTTACATGTGAAAACTATATTGTTGGCTAACTAGAGGATCAAAAAGCTGTCAATGCTACAGAAAAAAATTATATTAACAACCAGTTTATTCCAAATTAAAATAATTTTGCAAAATGCGAACTTTAACATTTTTTACCTCAAAAACGTAAGCTGACAAAAAAAAGTCTGTTTTTCAATATGGGGGATTGGATCATAAACACATTGTTTTCAAAAGTAAATAACTATGCCAATATCGCTTGTTTTGAAAATGTATGAAATTTAATAAATACAATGTATAAAAATAAGGGTGTAAACTAGGATAAATTAAATAATTTAATTCTGCAAAAAGGGTGTAAAATGAAGGTGTTGACACAGTTTAAAACAATGTTATTTAGCATAATTCAAATGTTTGTGTTACATCTCTTAAATTAATAGTAGAATAATGGTGACAATGAAACTGCCATTGGGCAATAACAATAGGATAAGGAAAATACCTTATCCTATCTTATTTAAAATAACAATAGAGATGCATGTAAACTCTTGTTTTCCCTCCTTCACTTCATGGGTTTCTGGAGGTTAATGAATATATAAGAAACTGTATTACTTGAGATCTACATGCCATATTGCAGCATAATCTGTCCATTTACTATTTTTGGCAGTAGAATATTTGATGTCACATTAAAAATGGTATTGGCTCTTGGGTACATTACTAGACGTACTGTGAGTATTGATTTTTGAAAACAAACACTCAGCTGCAGCAATACATCCTCTTAGTTTTGTTGACTCTTCTTCAACAATATTTGAAACTTTTTTCCCCATTATGTCTTGTGCATATATGCCTTATTGCTCTTGTATTGGTATTCCCTCTCAATACCAGTGTGATTGCAAAGACTGCATTGCCTTGCCAGTAACAAATCTACTTTAGTTGTTCTCCTTCTTAATGAGGTTTGGTTTCATTATTTCCACATTAGTCATTTAGCTTTATGATGTAAAAGCATTAGAATTTATTTTTTGTTGTTATTTTTAAACTATATGTTTTCATTTTGTAAAGTAGAAAATTATTCTTGTTACTTTTACTTGATTGTGTGTATTAATGTGCTGCCATTATTATGTTTGATGAAGATTACTATTATGAGAATGTGAAGATTTTCTGTTATTGTTGCTTTTTCATCAAAAAGCACTTCCATTTTTAATCACTTCAAATATGATGTTGCATTATTTAAAGTGGTGTCACAGTCTTTTAATTTTGGTGACACCAGTATCTGTAATGTTAATTTCGGCAGAACAAGTACCTGAAGTTGGGCACGCTGGATTCTGAACAGAATAATAAAGTAATCTACAATCCAAACATTAGATTTAAATAACATTTCTGATGTTTCTTTGATGTCAGAATTTGTACATATTATACGCTCTGTTTATTGGGGTGACTGTATATTATTAAATTTATTGTTAACTTTTCTTGTATATATGTACAGAATTAATTTTTTCACTATGTAAATATTCGAGGAATGGTTACTGTTTGAAAATTGTCTTTTTGTATGTTGGCTCTGCATGTACTATATTTCTTCTGCAAATGAATAATGTTAATTGAAGTGTCCATTAATATATTTCTCTGAGGTTAATTACTGTAAAATCACTAGCCACATTAAAAACCTTGCTTCTTTATTTTTTTTAAATTTTGCATTGTTTATTATTTATATTAAATATTTTTTGACTAAATAGATTTGATTTTATTTGGCTATGTAATCTGAAAAGTCGAAGAACTTTATAACATGACTTACAAATGATGAAGCGCCTCTTTTGGTATCATTGCAACATCTATTTGCCTAGAAAAGTGACAAACAGTTCACAGTGAATTGTTGGTTAAGGAAATCATTTAAAAACACACTTCAGTACATTAGAGTAGGATTCACTTTGAGAGACTATAGTCGACAGGACATGTCAAAACCAACATTTATCCACATCAGAATACTGCTTTAATCATTCTTGCACTGTATATTGTTATGCTATTGTGGAATAGAGCTACAGATTTGTAAATTAAATTAAATTAGTAGAATTTTTTATAATCCTTGATGGCTGTGTGTCCAGAAAATTCCAGTGGGCTTTGGAAATGCTTTATTCTCATCCAAACATCACAAATAAATATCCATCTCAGACTCACCCTATCAGTATTGCCAGGGGACATCATTTAATCAATATTTTCACTGCTTGTTCCTTTGAGACATATATCTGTAAACAGTAACTTTAAATTCTGAGTCAATAAGTCTTCTATAAATAAGCAAGTTGGGATTTACATCATCTTTTTACTGGATGCAGTCTGTACTTCTGCCCAGCAAATTCTTTTTCTCTTGACAATTTCTCTTATTGGCCGAAGTTCTTCCCATTTATTTATATATTAATATTGCCTGCCTTCTGTGGTTAATCTTAAATTGGAGAATCTGTAACGTACACTAGTTCTTTGTTCTCTTAAAAATTATTATTATTTCTGATATGCATATTTCCATACCATTAACAACAACAACATTCATAATAAATATAATTACAACAGCTACAGAGTGATGTTGAGGAAATCTGTTTGATTATGCCTCCATTAGCGGTGTGGAGAGCAGACAGACCACCCAATAGTCATCTGGTGAGATAATTTTCCTAGATGTGCTCAACGGTCTGCTTCAATCCATGCTTTAACTCTCAAGAGTACAATATGAATGGCGCATGCTATGTGGCCTGCCTCAAACGGTTTAATTGGCTCCAGTACTTCCTGGGTAGCTTTTGTGAAGGATCAGTTAGCAGCTGTCCATTCTGCGGCAAGTTTTGCTGTTACTGTCACTTCCATTCCATAGCAGGGTTAAAGTGGGGGGAGGGAGCAGTTGTGCCGTTAGAACAGCAGATGGTTTTCTTGACTTACAGTGTGCTAGTGGAAAGTTCTGCAAGTTGATCCATATAGTGATGATCTCTGACCAGTCCTTTTCTGCCTCTGATGGACTCAAGCTGCTTGGTGTCTGATCTTTGGTGAACAAATGTTGGAAATGACCGGAAGCAAAGGCATGGGGGGGGGGGGGGGAAATTGCAGTACACTATGTACAATTCTTGTAGCAACACTTAGATGGATGTTCCCCTTCTCAGAATATGCACTGTCCAGCCATACTGGGGTGCAATATTTGGCAGCAGTATCAATAATGCCAATGGTTGCTCCCCTGAGTACTTCGGTTTGAGCTCCCAAAGTGGTGCCTGTGACACTAGAGTTCCTCTGTGCTTGATTTTTCCAGAAATATTTGCCAGGTGCTTGCAATACATGAGAGACCAATCAATTGTTATGTAAAGTTTTTAGGGTTGGCATTGAAAGGAACTGTCCCAGTACCGAAGCAAGGAGACAGTTGGCTTGATAAATGAGAGCAACATGCCTGCGTTTTTCTAAGATTTAGTGTGAGGTGCTTGTAGTGAAGTATTTGTGAAAGATACATATAGGTGCTTTGTGGCAATGTCATTCCACCAGTATTCTCAAACTGTGTACATAGAGCTTCACTTATGCAATGCCAGCCCTTTCAGTAACCATGTGGGATACTTTGATTGGCTGCAGTTTCATCTGCTTTAATGAATTCTTATATTTTTCAGGTGTAGGAGGTATGGTGCAAACAATAGTGTCCACAGTGTTTTGGAATATCTCTTGATTACCCTTACAAAAATTCCAGTGTGGCACTGGCGGTGTTGGGTATGTGGGAAGTCATATAACACAACTCTATGCACCATCTCCAGTGAGACAGAGACTGTCTGATTGGACATAAGACAATACGGGAGTAGATTCCATGCCCCAAGCTGCCAATCTAAGGGTGCCTTATCCCTTGGTGTCGTAGATAAAGCTTACATCATTTTGTTCCATCCATTTACAAAGCTTGCAACAGTTTTCATCTTCTGTTGCATATACCCAGTTGGTACTGGAGCCTTTAAGTCTCCAAAATACAGTGCCAGGTTTGGCAATGAAGGTATCACAGAGGATGTACAGTGTTTGCTGGGCGTTTTATATATGTTAGCCACCTTCACATTGTTTACTTGAATCACCAGTGTTATGACATTACCCATGTTTTCCTTAGATACTGAGATTACTCCTGCTTTATCACAGTAGATGTTGTTGCAGTGCTATTTTTTTTTTATTATTATTATTATTTTTTTTTTTTTTTTACATACAGTATTGCGCCTTCTGTAAGAGTTAGCATTAGTGTTTAGTTACACTCAGTTTCCAGGGTCACCTGCAGTTTATATTGTATTTCTTTCTTTACCCGTGAAGCCATACTCATTTCAACTGCCTTGTTTGAGAGGAAGGGGGAGGAACAGTTGCTACTTGACATTATCTTATTCACGTCAATCAGTTCCCATGTAAGTGCTGGCTGCCCATTAAGCATCTATGGTAATTTTACAGAATTCTGTTTTGAGTGTTTCAGCAAACAGTGATGGTCACAACTGAATTTCACAATTTGGTTATTCATATAGCTCATTTACAACTTGGAATCTGCTTCCACTGTCAAAATTATCTTGAACTATCATAGAATGGAGTGCAGGAGGAAACTCTCCTCCAAGTTCAAAAAATTATACTGTTCAATTTGAAATTTTTATAACCAAGTAAATTGTGCAGACAATTATTTTCAAAATCACTGCGCTCATTCAAAATTCTCAGTATTTGTTCAGGAGAGAATACTACATTTAAGTCTTAACCGATATTAAATGTAATTTGCTGTATATTATTGTTTGAAATGTGGTATTTTCTAATTGACACTGCAGCTTTGTTGTGTAGATATCTTGCATTACTCAGGCACATTTTTTGTGTTGTATTACTGTTCTCAAATTACAGTTCTTTTCGATTGGTAATTTGCTTTGTCCATCCTACACCATCAGTTGTTTGTGCTAGAAATAGGAGATTTTTTTCTTTGATACCCATTATTTTTGCTGATAGGAAATACCAGGACTGCTTAAGTTTAATTACACTGAAGAGCCAAAGAAACTGGTACACCTGCCTAATATCATGTAGGGGCCCCTGGGAGCACGCAAAAATTCCGCAACACAACGTGGCATGGACTCGACTAATGTCTGAAGTAGTGCTGGAGGGAATTGGCATCATGCAGGGCTGTCCATTAATCTGTAAGAGTACAAGGGGGTGAATGGCACATTGCAAGGCATCCCAGATATGCTCAATAATGTTTATGTCTGGGGAGTTTGGTGGCCAGCAGAGGTGTTTAAACTCAGAAGAGTGTTCCTAGCGCCACTCTGTAGCAATTCTGGACGTGTGAGGTGTCACATTGTCCTGCTGGAATTTCCAAAGTCTGTCGGAATACACAATGGACATGAATGGATGCAGATGATCAGCCAGGATGCATACATGCATGTCACCTGTCAGAATCATATCTAGACATATCAGGGATCCCATGTCACTCCAACTGCACACACCCAAGACAAATACAGTGCCTCCACCAGCTTGAACAGTCCCCTGCTGACATGCAGGGTCCATGAATTCATGAAGTTGTCTCCATACAATTGGAAACGACACTTGTCAGACCAGGCAACATGTTTCCAATCATCAACAGTCCAATGTTGGTGTTGACGGGGCCAAGCGAGATGCAAAGCTTTGTGACGTGCACTCAGCAAGGGTAAGTGGGCCTTCGGCTGGGAAAGCCCTTACTGATGATGTTTTGTTGAATGGTTCACACATTGACAATTGTTGATGGCCCAGCATTGAAACCCGCTGCAATTTGCGAAAGAGTTGCACTTTTGTCATGCTGAACGATTCTCCTCAGTTATCGTTATTCCTGTTCTTGCAGGATATTTTTCAAGCCAGTCATTTGGGAAAATCCCCACCTCATCGCTACCTCGGAGATGCTGTGTTCCATCTCTCGTGTGCCGACTATAAAACCACGTTCATACTTACTTAAATTGTGATAATCTGCCATCGTAGCAGCAGTAACCAATCTAACGCCTGCACGAGACACCTGTTGTCATATATAGGCGTTGCCGACATCTCTGTGTTTGCATACGCATGCCTGTACCAGTTTCTTTGGATCTTTAGTGTATAATTGATATTTATTCATGAAGCAACAAATTTACATATCTTTATTTTTCAGTTTGATCTCTCACTGTTTGTCAAACTGCCACCATATTTACGGTACTTTACATATTCCATGGGGAAAAAATCTTTTTGCGAGGAAACTGTGGGATTTTGAGAATGCGGTTTATTCTGGATGTGTTCTTAGCCATCTGTAAAAGGCCTATCCCATTTACTGACAATTAAGTCATAAAGCTGCCTTTTAAGTATTTTACAACTGACTTTCACAATTTCTTTTTTTGAGAAGTGTATTAATGGATCTTTTGCAAGAAGCCTGTCAAAATTTCCAGGATATTTTCTAACGTACTGTTCAGACTTGATGCATCTAAAAGTAATTAGTACTGATAAATGTGTATCATTTTTATTTTACATTATTATTTATTAATTTTACAATTTTTCTTTTAGGATTGATTCCTGTTTCAGTACTACAGTTGCTGCTCAAAAATATAGCTTTCAACTAATCATAAAATTTGATACTTTCAGAAATTCTGCTATTCTTTTAAGATTATTTTAAGTGATCATGGGACATATATCTTCTTTCCAATATCAGCCAGCTGTGGACCACATGAAATAACTTCATGCTTTATTTCTTTTTATTCCCAATATTTCTTTATCCTTTCATTATATGTCCAGACTGTTTTTCCAAGTTTCTTTACTTTCGCTCAAAACCTCTATAGGTCACATATTACAGGTTCATCTAAATCTTTTGTTCAGAATCTCTTTAATACATAGCACTCAACAAGGCTATAGTATATACCTTCTACATTTGATTGCGCTCCTAGGTTTTATGCAATGATGTTTGCTTGCTTGTCATGAAAACTTTATCCAAAACTAATGACTGTAGCAAATGTCATTAAATCTTCATCAGTCAAATAAAAGAGTTGTATCACCTTAGTTAAACACAGTACTTGGTTATCATTGAGTTTGCATAAATCATGGACAGTTGTTATTATGTTCTTTGTCAATAAAAACCTTAATGGTAAAGGTGTTAGGCAATTAAGCTTGATATTTGCATCTGAAATTTGCTATGATCAATGTAAAAAAGATGTTGACTCTGAATCAAGGTAGATTATATTAAAAAATACTGACTGTGACTTCTTCATAGTAATAGTACATTATGGAGAAAGTTGGATTATGTTTATACAGCTTTTTTTACTTCAATTTATTGCATGACACAAGTATGAGAATGTCTTCACCATGCCTATTGGGCCTTGTTAATTTAAATCGATATACTATTTTTATTATTTAGGTAAAAACTAGGTAAACAATTCTTGTCTCTAGTAGTTATTTGTTCCATAATTATCAATTTCCACATATTTTAGTAAATAACAAATGAGATTCAGATAAAAAAAAGGCTGGCAACTATATGACATGTTATGGATGAGCAACTATCAAATTTCAAAAGTCAATTATGTTTTGCTGCTATGTTTTAGGTTACCATCCAAATCTTGAAATTCATTCTGTTTAGTGTTTAAAAGTTACATTTTCTCCAAAAATTGGAACAGTTGAATCCAATATGTAATATTTGTAATCTGCCTTCATCTAAAATGTTCAATCTTTCAGATTTTACCAAGTTTTCTGTCTTGACAAATGTAAAATATGATCCTTCTTTTTTTTTAGGGGGAAAAAAATCAACATAATTACTTTGTGGCCGATGCTTGCAGTGCAGTATAGCAGAAACTCTTTTGATTGTCTCTTGTGAGCAGATATATTTTGCCCCCTGGCGTGTATTTGATAATAATATGTTAATTGAGCTCACAAACTTTCCTCAAAAAGTGAATGAGTATCGTATTGGTATGAAAGTGGAAAATCACTTGGAGAATATAATGAAAATGGCTACTGGGGTGTTACATGTGTGCTGATAGCACCCTAAATTTAAGAGATTAAGAGGGAAGAAAAGCTCAAATATGGTTTTCCTGGCATTTTTCCTAATCTGAATGTTTCATTCGTTTACAAGTAACACTAAGGAATATTACCTGAAAGTTATTAAAAATATCCATGTAGCATTGAGGGATAAAAGGCAGATGATTGGGATAAAAGAATTAGAGTTTCATTTTGACAGCATACCTTTGGCCAATGAACATGATAACACTCTGACCTAACTTAGCTGCATTAAGCTTATTTGTGTTCCAAAAACTAAAATTTGATCTAAGAGTTCTAGTTCTGATAGCAATGTTGCCATTAAAGAAAATTTGTTTGAACTTTTGGGCAGAATTTCAGGGAGGTTCAGTTTATGGAAGACAGATCTCAGAAACATTTGGGCTGGTGGAAATTCAAGGTTAGGTTGAGGGCAAGCTTCACCTGTTGGTAATTTTGTGAATACTGCTATCAAAACTTGTACATTATTTGAAATATTTTACAGATTAAATATATTAAAATTTTAGTAGTAAATGGCTAACTACACAAAGCTTAATACGTTTCTTGTAACAAGCTCATCATTTGCAGTAAGTTGCTCATTTACCAGACTTATCAATCTTGGGGAAAAAAATTCCTTCGAACTGTTGCTGCCACCCCCCCCCTCCCTTTCCAGTCAATAGTGTTTAGTTTGAATGTTGAATGAGTTGAACTTGCTTTAGAAAAGTGGTTATTATCTACCCTGTTTGAATTTTCTTCAAAATCCTCATGTTTTTTTTCCAATGCCAAGTTTCCCCCCCCCCCCTTTCCCCTGCCTGTAGTTCTTATTCCATTCTGTATCAATTTTTGTTTAGATTTTTCTCATATTTTGGGGATAATTAGTCAGCTTTCATTTCACACTTTTGAGACATTTTCTGCTTCAAGTGCCTTTAATTTTTTCAATTTTTTTTAGAGGCAACTCCAATTTTATATTATATTGTAGCTATAATGTTTGTTATGCAGAACTCATGAGAACACTGTTAGAGTGTCAGCAAACAACTCTCAATGGGTGTTCAGCACATGCTGAAGTTGTCTTTTTAGACTTTAGTATCTGATGATGTTAGCAGTGACTGGATGTAGTGGGGAGAACTTCATTAATTATGTTAGAAGTGGACAGCCTTCCTCTGCAAATTGAAATGTATGTAGTTATACTTGGTCAGTTGGTTTACGAGTTATAGCTATACACTGGTTTGGAACATTTCAAATACACTCCTTGTACATTTCTGTGTGTTAATAGAAACTAAATTGAGAGCTCCATTAATTTATTGACTCATGAGTATCACTTTTAAGTTTTAAACTTAGTTATTAACAATCCTGTTATGTACCATCATTATTAGTACTACTTTTAGTTTGTCTACGAGAATGTTGCTTTCTCTCATCGTAATTTTAAGAACGAAAATGTGCAATGTTTGAAGTTTTTAGATTTCAAATAAGGCAAAAAAGTATTGGACATGTATTTTAAAGTTCTTTTCTAGCAACAATATTATTCATATGTGTTGATCATAACTGCTTCATTTTGAAAACATTTTATGAATTTATTTGATAAATACCTTAACAGATTGTATACTGTACCTGTATCACAAAATGTAACGTAGGAGATGATAAACCACAAATGCAAAGATTTCCAAGCATTTTTTGTTAAAACATAAAGCACATATCTGTTGAACATATATAAGATAATTAAAAAATAAAATAAAAAGAGGAAAATAGATGACCAAGGGAATTGCCACCGGAGCGTGTGCTCCATCGCAATTAAATTAAATATTAAAACTGGTATATTTGGAAGATAGGTGGTTCTGGAATTTATTTTATTTTTGATATAGACTGTGTGTATGTTTAGACTGTGCAATAAAATATGTGGTTTTTATAATTATCATTTTTCTTTCCAGTAGTATGAGCAAAAAGTCTTAAAATGTTAATTTATTGCTATAATGGCAAACTGTATAAAACAACTTGTAGATGCCACTTTATCACTACTCTGTCCACAAAACAGTCATTTTAAAAGTTTAAACATTATTGCTATAACAAATGATGTATTAATATTTTCATATTCACTTTTATTAGTAGTACGGCACAGTATAATCTGGAGGTCCAAACATGGTAACTACTTTCCATTGATCAATAAAATGACTGTTACTACAAATAATCAAGTAATCTTATGTTTATTGATAAATGATTTATGAGGGATGTTATATCCTTTTTCTGATTTTAAACGGTATTTAGATTACCAATATAACCTGGCCGTTGCAGTTAAATACTCACTACGGTCACCTATTGACCAACTACGAATGATTAATATGCTGGTGTTTGAAATAACTAGGCAGATAAATCCTATGCAGTGATTTCCATTCTATGTAATGTAGTACCTAATAGCAGAGACATTTGCTTCGATATTGAAAACATTGTAATGATCCATTTGTATAGACAGTTTCTCAACCTGTTGTCCAAGGAGCACTGGTTGTCTGCAGATAGAATATTGTAAATTTAGATACTCTATTTGTACTATATTAAGGCACAACTTTTTAAAAGCCATGAATATTTCAGTGACCAGGCAAAAATCAGGCATTGTTTCTAGAATAGTCAATTCATTTCCAGTACCTTTGCAGTTATTGACCATTTTCGGAGGGTCCTTTAGGACGCGTGAGGTATTGCAGTATGTGGTAGGGTTGGTGACATAAGAGTGGTGAAGTACACAAAAATAAAAAATTAAAGGTCTAGTGTCTGTTATTTTATTTTGTATATGTAGATCAATGATATAGTGTAGCATCCAGCCTATAGTAACATTATTATTCATTTGATTATTAAATATTACAATTCTGTTTAAAATGTTCAGTGAAAATAGTCTACCAGTATTGTAGGAACAAAACCAGAAGTTAATTCCCACTGAATTTATTTTGCCAAAAACTGAAGCTACTTATAGGAGCCAGGACCCGCTTGCGAGGCATTCACAGTCTGGTAGCTTCGATGACAGTTTACCTGATGAAGGCAGCGGAGGTTGCTGCCAAAACGTTGTTGTATAGAGAAATGCTGAATAAAGAAATTATCTGGCAGAAAACCCGTGAAAATTCATGTCACTGAAGCTGTTACTGGTACAGGAGAAATAATATATTTTGAACAAGAAAGTTTATCAGACTTCATATCCTATCACCAAGACCAAGTTCACAATAACATGATTTCACTCATTCTGAAATTTATTAAATCTTCAAATATTCATGAACTGTGACAGTTGTTTAAATTCACATATCTCTTAACCGATGTTCCTCTCTAAAAATTACTAAATTCCATTTTTGTACAAATTTTTTATCACTTGAAACTGCCGAGTAGTGGCATACAAAATAATTTTCTGTCAGTTAGATAGGAATCCAGCAGGTATATTAAGTTATCTCACATATTGTATTCTTGCATTCTGTAGAGTAGGCCCTCATGCCAAACTCTGATAAAAGCTTTCTTTATATCAATAAATATCTCAACAGTACCACTACTTGCTTGCTTTTCTTAGCAGGTATGCTCCATTAGCCTTGTACATTTTTGAACAGTACTGTGCTCTTTTCTTAATTTGAACTGTTGCTCTGTTATTATATTGTGGTTTTTTCTTTTCTCCCCTAAGAACCTGTTGTGCCTCTTTTGTATTACTTGCTCAAAGATTTTCCCTAAGATTGGAAATGGTGAAATTAGTCTGTAATTTTCTGTTAGTAGACTGCTGTTGCCAGTTTTGGGAACAGTTACTATTTAGCTACTTTCAAGCTCTCAAAAATAACTTGGGGTCAGACATGCATTATAAACTGTAGTTAGATATCTAATGTCTGTGGAGGCAGATTTTTGACTTGGAGAGCTGAGATCGTGTCATAATGTAAGCACCTTAGAATTTGGTTAAATTCTACTTTTCTTGGCTATAAGATGTAGGGGAGGGGGTAAACCTTCAAGAAATTGTAAAATCATTAACCTCGTCACTACAGCATATGGGAGGAGCGATTCATATAGAAGCTGATACTGCAGCTCATTTCAGAGCAGAAAGCGCTTTAAAGGCAGAAACGCAATCACAATTAAATATATAATAATAGCCCTAAATAAACAATTAATAAGAGTAAACAGCTTTTAAACATACCTAAATCAGTGGAATCCTCAGTTATTCAACTTGTAAACAATCAGTTTTAGTTACATGACCATATCACTATTTTACAGCACTTTTCGATGCAGTAAAGTATTTTTATAATAATAATGAACCGAAAAAAATTCACTAAAAATACATAGTTTCAGGCCGTATAAATAAAGAAAACACAATTTTAAAACTTCATTGAACACACTTCCATTGTTAACACACCATAATAACTCGCTTTCAGTAATTTTCATAGCTAACAAATAAATTTTAAGTAATAATAAAGAACACTGCATAACATATAAAAGTTTTAAAGCATTCCACACAGTTTAATAAATATTATATCAGTCTTAAACAAAGTTACACCGTGAAGGAAAATGTGGCATCTTTCAACGTAAATTGTGGAGTTCTAAGACCACCTCAGTAAGCAAAATCATGTTTAAAGTGAATAATAAAATTAAAGAAAAGTTCTGAAGTGAACACACTTTCAAAATAAACAGTAAATAAGAAAATATTAGTTTTGCACAGTGGCATATTGCATCATTCACCACCTCAGAATTTCAATGGCCAATAACGTTTGAAGTACTTAACGTATCAAAAATCTAAATAGCTCCTCGGAGAGGGCAATAATGAGAGAACAATCTGATAAAGGTTTAAATAAAATATTCTAAAATTTTCTACATAGGTCATACAATCAACCGGAAGTAGAGAAACTAGTCAAAATATCAGTACTCTTTCTCTAACACAATTAAAGTTTTATGGTGATCTGAGAAACTTTAGAGCCATAGTCCCCATAACAAGAAACATTCCTGAGGAGTCGCTCTACACACTGAATTTTTCGAGGCCTCTCAGTTAAAATACTTTCATTTAGCCATTTTTGATGCGTTTGTGAAAGTGCTAATCCATTAAGGACCTTGCAGGCCTGACGCTTTGTATTTTGCCGGGAAGACATTGGAGTGAAAGGACGTGTCGTTTAGAATCGTGAGGCTTCCTGGGTAGCAGGACCAGGAAGTAAGAGAAGCATGGTAGAACGACCATGGTGGGTTTTGAATGGTGGCGCCTACGTGAATATCCATGATGAAACTTTAAAATTATTTGTTTGGGGTTCGTTTGGTCTGTTCTGGCTTCATAATCTGCAATTTTCGTGTGAAGAATAGTTTGATTGCCTATGCCAACTGTAACATGTGAAATTAAGTGAACTTTGAAGAATATAGTAATCTTATTATTGAACAGTGCAGTTTTTCATTTTCGTAATAATTACCTTTATCTTCCAAGGTCAATTAGGATTGTGGCGACCGATATTACCTTACTGTTTGATCTATCCAAGGTACACCATGGTTAAATGTTTGAACAATTTTAATTTTTATCAGACATAGGGCAATTGGAGTTTGGTAGTTGAGGTGTTCAACTGATATCCTAACCCCAATGTCAGCCACGATCCTTACAATAACCAGTACCCTTCCTGGATTTCAAGCTGCACTTCCTCATCAATTTGTTTTATGCACAAAGTTTTACAGTCTGATGTGGATCAAGCAGTTTACTATACTCAGAACATGTTCTTCGCGAGGTTTAAAATGTATGTCTAACGTGTCAGCAAGGACGTGACTGAGTTTTCCCAGTTGCATCATACATAAGCCTCTGCAGTCCATGCAGAGGCTGAATAGATGGAAATGTTGCTGGTCTCAGAACATGTTCTTTGTGAAGTTTACTTACACTGTCAGCTATTTCATTTGGTTTAAAATGTGTCATTAATGTGTTGGCAAAGACCTGAACCTTCCCAGTTCGGTCACACACAAGCCCCTCCACTCCATGCAAAGGCTGAATAAGTTGAGATGTTTTGCTGATTGACTTTACAAATTCCCATATCTTTCTGTGCTGCTGCAAGTTTCCTTGGCAATTTTTAATGCCTGTGATCTTTCATATTCTCTCTGATTTCATCTACTAGATGGTTGACCATCTCTTTGTCAGCTGAATCACACCATCTCTGCCACTGATCCTGTTCGTTAGCCTGATGAGATTCTTAATATGGTACAGTATTGTTGACCTTTTGTAAGTTGCTTAGTAATTAGTGCATTCATGCACTACTGTACTAAATTTAGTAATAGTCTCATCTATATATATATTATTTTAATAAATCTAGAATGGGTAGGTCTGTAAGTTGCAATGTGACATCCTCTCTGTAGTAATTCCTAGTTTGCCTGGAAGCTTTCATATGTAAGGATTGCAATCTCACAGCGTTTTCAATCCCACAGAATTTTTGTGGGATTTCCACCAATCCTGAGGGATTGGTGCCAACAGTTGTTTAAGGCAAATATTAAAAAAATAGTTATTTAAATCATAAATAAATCAAATAATAAATGTGTGTTAATGAAATTAATAAATCAATTTTTATTTGTCATATGGCGTTGGTAGCGGTCACAAGCTGATGTCCAGTTCTTCCAGCCATTCTACGAAGGAACTTGTAGCTCCAAAAACATCTTCAAATGGTCCATCATACTTCCGTAGAAGGCATTCCCTGATGATATGTTCCACACTTTGGGAAGGAGCACCACAGTCACATTCAGGAGAATCCTGAAGACCCCACTTATACAG
>CM061919.1:115329608-115405842 GCA_031002005.1 Vandiemenella viatica | reverse complement strand
CGGCTAATGGACTCTCACCGTGACACCGACTCTAATTAGCCGGCCGTCCGGGGATCGTGTCCACGCATCCCCAGTCTGTCGGCTCCTTTCAGCTTGCGATCAGTGGACAATACCTCACGAAACGGTTATTATCATTATCGTATGCCAGGTACAACAAAAGACATGTACAATCAATTAACTATATCTATAGATTCAAGCCATCTACTGGCAGCTGGTTCAGCTTGATGCAGTGTGAGAAGGCCTCCAGATAGTCTTCTTGCTGGACAGTCCATCACAAAGTGGTCAGCAGTTTGTATACCACCACAGTCACACAACGCATCTTCACTGAGACCCCATTTATGCAATATTGCATTGCACACTCCGTGACCTGTGCGAAATCTGCCCAATCGACACCAAAGACAAGTCAAATCCTGGAACACAAGTAGTCGGATCTTTTATAAGCCCACAATTGTGTGGGCTGTTGGCTTCCCACTCCTTTCTCCACTCTTCATACAAGTTGTTATGTCTGAGACTGGCTGCTTCCATGTAGGCAGGTCTCCTCGATTTTAAACGTGTGCGAGGCAGGTGAAGAAGGTCACCATGCAGAGGAATCATGTTGTTTTCCTCCACTCCTTCCAATTCTCTAAGCAATATCGATTTGCTCCTCAAATGTGGGGGAGGAATGTTGGAAAGTACAGGCAGCCAGGATACTGGGGTAGACCTAATGACACCACTCACTGTTCTCATAGCAGCGTTAAGCTGGGTGTCAACTTTGGCAGTATGAGCACTACCAAGCCATGTAGAGCAACAGTATTCTGCTGGGGAGAATGCCAAACCGAGGACTGCTCCTCGAAGAACTTGGGCTCCTGCACCCCATGAAGAACCAGCCAGTTTCTTAACAAACTAAACGGTACAAAGAGCGGGGATTGGTAGGGGGGAGGTATACGATTATCTTGACGATTTCTGGTTGTAATTAAATTTATCTTTATAGCTGTCCGAGTTCCACGTAAGAAGCGAGAATTTTAAAACGTCGTCTGAACGATGTGCGACACTTAAATTCACAAACTCGCCGATGCAAGCAACTCTGCAAGGATTCCATAACTTTGGTCTTCCAGTGTCTCACAGTATACTCCGCGTCGATACAAGATTGATTAATGCTGTGTGGCGAGCATTCTTATTTGTGCCAGTGTGCGCCCGCTGTCGTGAAAATTTCTGAGTTGGAATTAGAGCAAAAAGACATCAAAACTCGAACAGCGTAGAAACTATTGTGAAATTTGGCAAGAGTGGGAGTGAAATACGGGAATTAGTGAAAGTTTAATGGGAGAATGTCACGAAGAATACAGCTGTGTACAACAGGACTGAACGTAAATGAATAAGTGAGTGAAGATGAGAGGTTAAAGCGGCCAGCAACGAGTCGAACCGAAGATAAAATTAGTGTTATATAATGGGAAAAAGTGTGATGCAAGAGATCGAAAAACTGTGCTTAAATAAGTTTCTAAATCCACGTTCTTTCAGTCTTTTGCCACATCCTATAGTGTTATAGCATTCAGTCATCTTCCATTTCTCATCACTTTGATTTCATGCTTCCCCTAATTTTGTCATATTCAGTTCAATTAAATTACCAAGTAGAACTGATTTGGCGAAGCTCCTGTCGTTGAATACTTGGCAAATATTGCGAATATTAGAAGATTTTAAAAAAATCAATTTTTCTTAACTAGTTCGATGAACTTGCACTGAGCAGATATTACGAGGGTGTTAAAACCAAATCTAGTTGAAGCTTGTCTCTGCTTGCTATTTCTATTAACCTACTTGTGCATCATCTGATAATATGATTGGTTGCTACAGAATCACACAAGTTTGACTGGGGGGGAAGGGGCTAGAGGGAAATGGAATTTGGCTTCAAGGCCATGCAACAGTCACTGGTCGATTTACGTTCAAGGATATATTACAATTGTTCAATACAACGACATACACACCACGTCTATTTTCACAGTAGGAGACAACTGCAACACTAAAAAAAAACTCCAGCTCCCTATAGAGTATATAAGCCGACGACCTGTCGTGTTCAGTTTTTACTCCATCCGTAAAATAGCATTCAAGTAGCGACATAACTGAAACCAAAGTTAAAGTGATTAAACAAAGAAAAATTATTGATAGAAAAAAAAACTAGTCTCAAGCACAGTATTAAAACTTAAAGTAATCCAGTTTCCGAATAAGTGCGTATACAAAATTGCTGGGCAGTTCTTGTAGACAACGCGTAAGCGTGAAGTGTTGAAGATATAAGGTAGTGACTTATGGTAGTGAAGGACTGTTGGTGCGGAGCGGGCTGGTTATTACGTATTCCCCGGCCCTACCTGCGGGCTGGGTTCAGCCACTCGTGCGGAACAGCCTGCAGGGGGAGATAACGCAGTGCGGTATACCTTGTTAGGCGCGGCGCTACCCGGCACATATTGCGTGAGCAGAATTCAACAGACTCCCTCGAGCACAAAGTTCCACGCAGACGAAAAGCCGCTGCGTTAATTACGAACCCGAATCTACTGGGATTTACAGTAGCCATGACAGAACATCTACTCGCCGAGTAACGGTTTGAGCAGTGAAAATAGATCCTACATTACCGCACCAGCGTGATAACGAGAGAGACGAAAATGTTGTAAAACTATATTTTAAATCGACCGCTTAAACATGATTAGGATTTCTGTCTGGTGAAAAAATTCCCCTACGCTCGCATTCCCAGAATGAAATACGATGACATAATATACAACCATTTTCATGAAGAAATGAGTAGTAGCTTAAATGGGATTTCGCGCATAGTGTTCCGTAAAAAGAATCGCGCATTTGTTGTTATTTACACCACTGAGCGCTTTACCAGGAATATTTCTTTTGTCACCATGGCTTTTGTTTGTTCGAACCTTGGTCTGATGTTTCCCATTCAAAACCTAGTTTACCAATTTTCTATTAGCAAATGCAGTCAATAGATCTGTCAAGTTAATTCCCTTTTTACTATTAACAGACCTTTAATCTTGTAATGGATCACATTTTCAACTATTATGAAATTTCCATAGGTAGGAAGCTGCTTCGTGAACACGGCTCGTATGAAACTTTCAGATCAGAATCATTCGATGTCTTTTCAGGAACCGTTAAATTGGTTACAACGATAAAAACTATTTAACGAAAGAATGTAGAAAGGAAATATCGCAACAGATCCGTGAATGGATGTATGATTTCTTATCAGCGAGTCGCAATTTTATTCTACAGGCGATGAAGCTTGACACTAATCCAGATATAACAAACCAGTTTTAATCTTGATTTTTTTAAATGAACACGATGATGAAAATTTGTAATCATAATGTTTCAAACCTAAAATCAAGTTCGAAACTTGTTTATATATTGTCGTAGTAACAAATTCATAGAAAATAAAAAAATCTCTTTACTTCAAAAAGTGATGATAGTTTTTTTATGATAAGCAACAACATGTTCACAACTAATACGACTTGTTTGCTGCTAAGAACAAATAATGCAAATAGTAACCCAATAAGTTGCCAGTGGTATTAGAAAATCGCTCACATTTTGTGTCAGATAAAACTGACAGAGAGAAGCTTACGCGGTGTACCACTCCAGAAGAAAAACTGTATCCGGCTTGGAAACCGTGCAGCCTGCCCTCCGGGATCTGTTTATGTCTTCTTTTAGAAGAGCGTTTCTCATCGCAAGGCTGGTCATAAACAAATGCAGCAAAGAAAAGCTGTCAGTGCTGCCAACATTAGTCCACTGAACGGATCAAACATTTCTCATTGTGATGGTCAGCTCCACGGCATCTCGAAGCAAGATGAATAAAAGGGGAAAAAAGGTACTCTAACATTTAGTTGAAGGGAAGTCCACATATTTATAGACCAACGAGAAGATATTTATAACTTTCACACGAATGAAAAAAAATAAAAAAATCATCTATCCGTATTGAGGGAAAAACAATTGCAACCGAACACTAGTTACTATTTTTTGAAGGAAACCATGAATTAAAAATCTGGAGTTGTAAAGTTAATCATTACTGAATAAATAAATATGAATTATTTCTGCCTCTTCCATATAAATATTTTTTAGAAATGTACCACCATAGGTGTACAGAATTGAGCCAACAATTTCTAAACGCCATTACCTTTTCACAATGTGATGAGCATAGTGTGCACTGGTGTGATAAAAAGTAATCACCATTATGTCGAGGCAAACAGGAGACTTATTTACTGCTCGAAAGTACCCGTGAATAATGTACAGGAATTCTTCGCTATACAGTATTTATTTTCCAGGTATACAGTTTTCACAGTTGGTAAAATAGGAACACATTTAGGATAAAGATTTAATTTTTAAGAGATTGTTTCAAATTCTCTAAGTTGGATAAATTGTTTGTATATGACGTCAACAAGTTTAAAATTGTGGTGTTATTAGTACACTTTTTACAAATAATGTAAGTATTTTTAATACTTTCTGTAACTTTTCTTTTGAAAATAATGTACCTTCCTAGTTTTCGGTCGAAATCTATATCTTTTAAAAACAATCCGCTAAATTCTTGTAGTCATTTGTTGTTCTATATGACAAACAATTTAGAATGTAGTTTCAGAGATGAGTAAAAACCTCGCTACTTAAATGAGTAACAAATGGGCACATCAATTTTCATCGAGCCACTTCAGCTTATCTGTATTTGTCTTTTTTTCTTCGGAGAGACGGTTGCGTTTATCTACAAAAACGTGTTGTGGCTTTAGCAGCATTACTCGTGTCAGATAACATAACATATCGGTCGGCAATACAACAGTTTGTGGCTGCAAGAATTGCCTGTGCTATCGTCAGTTATATACTCAGGTGAAAAAATGGTACTTCTGGTACTCATTATAAAACCGTTTCCATCGTGTTCATCCACTCGGCGAAACAGAGCTTCATACGTGGAAGTAAATTACGGCTTCAGCAGAAAAACGGAGAAAAAACGTAAAAAATATTTTTCATTACATAGATCGGGAAAATATTCTATGACTTGTCATAAAAAATTTACACCGGTCTGGCGTAACACGGCAGTGAAAAATTACAGGTTTCTAACGAATCTGACAACCACTTTTATTTGTTTTATTCCGAGTCAGAGAGACTCCTAAGACATTCTAAGAAATCACCAAGCCGAGTTTGTGAGCGGCTAACTGGAATTCGGAGGAACCCGGGTTCGATTCCTGGTCTAGTCATGCAGATTTTGATCTAAAATGATTTCCCGAAATCGCTCCAAGCAAATGCCGGAATGGTCATTTAAAAAGGCCGTATCTGAATTCCTTCCCATTTCGATCTTCAGTTCTCTCACGTGCAAAATGTCCTCTATTTCGACGAGAGTAAACTTCATGACTCATTAATAAACGAAATCACTAATGATGAGTGGTAAAAGATAGACAAATATTAAGTCAACAATACATACAGAAATAATATTCAAAATTGGTTGTCTGTGACGACACTATGTTTACGGAACGTATTTACGGTAAAC
Source organism: Vandiemenella viatica (assembly GCA_031002005.1). NCBI lineage: Eukaryota > Metazoa > Arthropoda > Insecta > Orthoptera > Morabidae > Vandiemenella > Vandiemenella viatica. Next base: position 115,400,357 of record CM061919.1, on the reverse strand, counting down.
AGTGTAATTTACAGCACTATTACATCGAATACTGTTTTATTGGGCCTATCAGGAGATAACTTTCAGATGTAATTTTAACGGCTTCCCGGACGACTTTTACAACTGCTTTACTGATACGTGGAACATGTTTTTTTCCTATACTTTCCTCCTACAAGCCCTGTTCAGCATTATGACGTCACCCATCTCCACTACGCTGAGAAGTCTCTCTTAGGAAATAAGCAGGAGTCAAGAAGTAGTGCCGACGAAAATGTGTGATTTCAAACCGGAAGGGAAGAAGCCTCGAGGGAAAATAGATGTTTAAATGGAGTACCATAAAGTGTTCAGTGAGAGTAAGAAGAACAATGGTGGAAAGATAGAACCTATCAAGATGATGGATGACCTTATTACGGTTGATACTGTATATCACCGGCAGCATCAAGTTTGTAGGCCTACTACATTAAAACATTTCCAGTGATATCGGGTGATTTAATTCGTAATAAATCCATTGCTTAACAACATTTGCATGCTGCCTCACTGAAGTCTCGATAGAAAAATTGTTAGAGTATATGGCACTCAGATTTCAAACGTAAACATCACAGACTAGCCTAAGACTTTTTATTTATGTTAGGAACGGGAAGGAATTCGACCATGGCCTTTTGGATGAAGGATCCCGGCCGGGAGTGATTTGGTGACAGCAAGGAAACCGAAGGCTCGGCTTGGCTTGGGATTCGAACCGGCGCCCTCGCGAATGCGAAGTCAGAGCGTTACCACTCACCTACCACGCTCGGTCTTACAAGGTTACCTTACGGTCTCGGAAATTCAGTTCGGGATGAGACTTCACAGGTTAGTAGTATACCTTACGCGTGTCCAACCAGTAAAGTAGTAAAGCTCACTAGCTATAATATTCCGAGATAAGCTTTACGCGCAGCTCATATACAGGTCGATTTGTACGCCATGTTAGCACAGCGAAGTGGCTTAGTCTGTAGCGAACTCGCATGCCACGCGGGTGATCTGGGTTCGATGCTACCTCGGGTAACTATTTCTTCACCCATTAACAATGCTTCATGAGAAATTGAAATGGATGATTCCAATGTAATTAAATTAATTTTAGCAAGCAAGATTTCGTAATAAACGACCACATCTTTTAACCTCAGCTTCGGCATGTCACTGTGTAGTGAACCTTTACTGATTCCATCTGCAGCTTCTGATACTTTCGCGATTACTTCGTTAACAGACATTTTCAATTCACAATATTTTGATAATTCATATAGTATTTCACAGTACAGAACGCAAGAATCTCTGCGAAAGTCAAGAATGAACTTGCACGTTAGTTCGAGTTTCTATAGGAATAAGTGTGGGTAAAACAATATATATCGTATTGGAGCAGGTAAGGACTGTTAGGGTCTTGAAAATTAATTACTACCAGCCTAAGTACAATGGGGCAACAGCTACACACTACGTTTCCACCTTATCTTTAATTCATATTTTAATTAGCTGTAACATGATTTCATAGAATTATTAAATTGATAAAAAAAAATTTAAATATAGTTCTCCGAGGTAGCATCAAACCCGCATCGCCCACGTGGGAGGGGAGTTTGCTACGGACACAGCCACTTCGCTGCGCTAGCATGGCGTACAAAGCGACCAGTATATGAGCTGCGCGTAAAACTTTTTCTCTGAATCTTCTGTCTAGTGCGCTTTACTACTTTACTGGGTGGACACCCTTAAGGTATACTACTAACCCGCTTAGTCTCATCTAGAACTGAATTTCCGAGATCATAAGGTCCCCTTATCAGTGAGAAACTTCTCTCCTGATAGAAGGGTGTTTTTACAAACTGGCAAAAGAACAGTCAAATACTGCAGCAGGCGTCGTGTTGTTGGAGGTTTCGGTGGTGCGGTGTTTGTGTGTTACCTGCGACCCATTTAAAAACCGAGCAGCGCGCCAGCTGCGGGCAACAGCCTTGGCATCAGGTTCTCGGGCGCCAGCTGCTCGCCGCCAGCCAATCACGGCCCGAGATCCCGACACCTGTCGCTGGATACACTCGCCTGCGCTTCCAGCTGCCTCACCCAACCGCCCTCTCCCCGAAACATGTTTGCCGAGAAATCGTGGGCGGCGTTCAACATATTACAATCGCATCTGCCTTTAGAAGCTGAACATGTATTAACCATTTACGTAATATTTCTTAAAATGTACCAGGGATGAGTTACAAACAACGATCGTACCTGGCGGTAACGCTCGGGTCTGCCATTTGGAAGGACGCAGGTTCACACCCCATCCGGCCATCCACATTTAGATTATACGCAGTTACTCGAGATTATTCCAGGCAAATGTCAGGATGATTCCTTCAAATGGCCATGGTCAAATTCCTTCCCGTTTCTTGTTCCCAATCCTCTCCCGCCTTTAACCACACCGGCGTCGACGAGGCATAAATCCCAATTTTTTTATAAGAAATTAACTTCTTAGGTTTCACACAGCTACATGTAAATAAACAACAATGGGATAAGCACTATGAAATCAAACAATGGCTCGACGAACACAAAAACCAGAGAAATGGTGACCTTCCAAATTTAAAAAAAATACAAGGGCAATGTAGAGCCACAGTACAAGATACGGTTTTATAGAAGTGCAATTAGAGCTGTTCTCTACGAACATGTAAGTGATTCTACCAACTTCTCATTGACGATGGTCCATACCACAGGACGAAACGCGTCTGTGATTAAGTAATTTAAAAGCAGCTGTCAACTGATGGTGTTCTTTTTACAAATATTTAAGAAGCAACTGCGGAAGAATGGCTAACAACCAACATTTAAATGAACTAGAGGCGAAGAAATCAGCCAGTTGCAAGCAACAAATGAGCAGGTATTAGAAACTGTAGTTTTCCTCAGTTTAATGCAGCGTTAAAATCCTTTAAGCCGACATATCGGCTATAAGAGGTATAATGTCATTTTTTTTTTTTTTGTTACCTACCGGACTTGCAGCTGACTGGTCGGAGTAAGGCCGTAGATTTCTCTTCAAATGAAGATGCTACACAATATATTGTAGTGATAATAAATAATTTTACAGAGTGGAGAAAGAAACTTACTTTTATTGAGAGTGATATTCTTGAAATTCAAGTCTTGTAGATCGAGGATAGCACCCCGCGTGGTAGGTGAATGGTTAACGCTATGGCCTCGCATTCGGGAGGACGGTGGTTCGAATCGCCGTCCGGGCATCCAGATTTGGGGTTTCCATGGTTTCCCCAAATCACTCCAGGCAAATGCCGGGATGCTTCCTTCAAAAAGGCCATGGTCGAACTTCTTCCCGTTCCTTGTCATAAGTCCCATCCCACCTCCAATGACCTCCACGTCGACGAGGCGTAAAGCCATAAGTAAAATTAATAAATAAATAAATGAATAAAATAAAAAAATAGCACCGCGCTTGGAAACTGCGTACATTGTGGCCTGCTCATATTCTGGCTCCGAGCTGTGATTTATTCTTACTTACAGACTAAACCGCGAGAGTTTAGCAAGCGGGCAGGAGGCCAAAACAGTCTGCTCTGATTTACATTCTTCATTTTCTCCCCCTCCCCCCGCTAAACAAAAGGCATATATCTGCATTTTATCTCTCGCTTTTTATTTTTGCGTTCAAGCAAGACGACAGCGCAGTTCAGAGGAAAGTAAAAACTCTACGGCCTCTTTGGGGATACAAGATCACGTAAATAAGGGCAGATAGGAATGGTACGAAGATTTTCAGTTACATTTTAATAGAAAAAAGCGTGAAATATTTAGATCGACTAATAATATAACAATTGTATTTTGGATTGCATAAATGACGTTCGCCAAATGATACCGTAACAGTTTTCACTATACAAGTGACAAGTAATACAAATGGTCGAATTTACAGAAATTATGTACCATATTCTTACGAAGGTTAAAAAGACAGAATCAACAAAATTGACGAAATAAGATGTTGTAACGACTATTGCAGGTAGTCGTTTTTCCCAGCTGAATAACAGGGAACGAAACTGAAGAAGTGAAATAAGAATTTTATGTTTCAGAGGTTTACACAACAGCGGTGTAGATAAAAGGACACGTGTTATTATAGAGCTGTTTTAGCAACTTCCTACGTAAGCGACTGGTAAGTTCATAAGATAAAGGACATCTCTAACTGCAGAGGATACAACCAGATCGAAGGTTGCTTTCTAAAAATAATGATAGCATATTTCAAAATCCTAACCGTGGCAAATTCACGACATCGTGTTTTTTGCTAAGAGTTTTAGGGTGAAGGTACGGAACTATTGGTCATACCTTGATCGTGTATGAAAGGTTTTAATTGAATCATGATAAAATAAAATCCTAGTGCATCAAACAGTATTTTTTCACTCTAATCCTTATTTGTAGAAGTTTAGATCTTTCATCTCCCAAAAATTTCAAATGATGTTATTCATAATACTGTTATTCACAAATGTTTGACATCAATCATCAAAGACTAAATTAGTGTATGATAGTTTTCATCTGCGCCATTAGGCCTCCGAAAATCATTCACACAAGTTTCATTGCGTAGTTTGTAAAACAAATACAGTTATTTATTGCTCTTCGACAAATACGACACTTTACTAGAATTGATCAAAGTCTTCTATTACAACTTGACTCAGTAGTCACTAGCATTCCTTTAAATAAATTTAAAATTTCTTTTATACCAGCTGAAAGTCAATAATTAATCTCTCCATTCATCTCTATTGCTCCAAAGAAACTACTCCTCTTTATTAATCATTTATCACCTACAAAAAATTCCAAGATTAAAAATTATGCCAACATATTGTAATAGAAGGTAAACTCGTTGCCTGACACGTTGTATAATGTTCCTGGTCAAAGCAAACAGAAGCAAGAAGCAAGTGGTTAAGTTACCAGTTTCAAATAAAATCCCCAGCATGGCCCGTCTTCCTGCTCGTACGATCTCTGCCGTACCTGCATTGATGGTAGCGCCAGTTTAGTCAGATGCTGGCCTGGTGCCAGCCAGCTAGCTCTGATTCCTCACTCCATCAGCTGACCCCACATAGCTTGTATTTGAGTCGGTCGCATCTGCACAGCAGGTCAATGAACTGTCACCGCAGATATATTAAGCACTGAAAGCTTCAGTGCATGTGTCTGACCCGCGGTAACAATAAAGTCATTTTCATCTCTTGCTGCTAATTCCGACGCTAGTTACGCCAATGTCAGTTCATAGTGACAAAAAATGTCACTGATATTGATAACCACTTTGAGATGTTCCATTATTTTCTTATTATTTATGTGTGATTTATTTGTTATCCTAGCAAAAATGAGCAGTTACATACTCCCAGTTGATTATTATTGTTACAGATTCCATTTAACGATAAAATCTCTTGAAACTATTCACAGCCGTGCAGCAGGTTTCCGGTCATCCGCCTGACATTTTGGAAAATCGAAATCTGAACGAAATCTCGAAGATCGAGCATGAGTCCTTCCGAACGTTATGCCTTAAGTTCACCACTTCCCCAGCACACTATTAACTGCTTCATGTGATACCGGTATTGAGAGGTGTGTTGCTATACGCTGCATTAATATATACCATCCAAAATATTTTGATTCTACCCGATTAATAGTGTGAAAGATTCGTTTACGAAGTAATTAGCATTCGTTTATAATACTTCTTTTATAACTAAACCAATATGTTATTCTATGTTTTTCTCTATAGATTTGTAATAATTTGAATGAATTCTTGTTTTAGTATGGAACAGTGTTCTTTCGATCACAAACAGTTTCATTTTTGATAGATAACCTGATTTGAACAGACAAAAACAGAAAATTTTACACATAATTTATGGCCAGAAATTCTTTTGCGAATAGTTAAAAGCTAAGTTCAGTAGTACTGTACAATACAAAGACCTAATTGTTAAACAAAATAACCGAGCTTTATCGCTTCTTATCTTCTTCTCCTATGATATACACGTATATCTTCTATTCATCATTCTTCAGTACTATGTGTATAAAGACAGTATCAGTATTTGGTCTTGCATCCGGGAGGACGCAGGTTCGAATCCCCATCTGGCCATCCATATTTCGATTTTCCGCGGTCTTATGAAATCATTCAAGGCGAATGCCGGGATGATTCCTTCAAAAATCCGTGGCCGATTTATTTCCTTCCTGTTCGTTGCTCTCAATCCTTTCCCGTCTCTAATGACCTTACGACACTTAAGGCCATAAGGGAAAATAGTGTTAGAAGTATTTGAATTACGAGTTTAATCTTTCTTTTTGGAGTAGCAAGTAAACTATTTTATATCTGCTTGCTTATCTTATATTCAAATAGTTTTATTCAGTTGTAACTTTGTGATGATCTGCTTGTTGCATAATTTCTACTGCTTTAACTTATGAAAGGAAATTACGAATTGTATTCTGTCGTTTAGAAATCGATCGTGCCGTGGTCGCGAATCCAGTGTAGCGGCTTCGTGATGCTGTTTGTTCTCACAGCTGTTGCTGCACTGCTTTTGGCCGCTGATGTCATCTATCTACATGTGCCAGCCATAACGAGTGCAAATCCTCCACAAGTGTCGCCCGACCCTCCACAAGCTGCTACCAAAAGGGACTGCATTATAAGAGTTGTATCTACAGCAGAACTATGAAGTGGTGTGTCGGACACACTTTTAAAAGACGTTCAACGGAGGTAGTAGTACTACTCAAAAGGCGACGCTGTACAAATACGAAGATTTTAAAAGATAGTGCAATAGTCATACAACAGAAAATAAAGAGCAGGAAACTTAATTATAGAGAACGCAGTCATTCCCACGGTTCGTGATATACAAACAAAATCCCGTTGTATACGGAACGAAACTACAGGCTGAACAAAATAAGTGGGACGAGATATCGCAAAGACACAAATTCCAATTTTTGACTATTAGTGACTGACGTGGCAGTGGTACTGAAACTTAAATTGCAGTCTCACTGAACGTAAATATAACTGAAGCTTCGATTGTGTGATGTTACCATATCGTCATAATGTCACTCTGGATGAAAAACGAATGGTAATAATATATCGTAACAGTAGAAATATCCTTCAAAGATTCCTCATTAAAGAAGTAAATTGTTCCAGTTAAAACCACCTAAAAAGTCGTTAACTACTTGTATCGAAATGTTTGGAGAAAGAAACGAAGTAAAGAAGAATCTAAGGTAACTATGTATTGTACGTGAAGGAAATAGTGCTAAGATCGTATACTGGCCTTAGCTTGACATGATTTCAGAGACAGTGAAAATCAAAACTTGGGCGGCTGAACCTAAGACTACACAAACGCCGGTTAAATGATGTATGGTCGCACCATTTGAGCCCGCACTATTGTCACTGCAGTTGGTGTTTGTTTATCAAGCCTTTCCTTACGTTTCATTTAGAATCTGGTGTGTTCTGATTTCGACGTATGCTGCGTAAATTAGGATCTTCAGTGAAAATCATGGTGTTTAGAAGACGACATGATGGGTTTATTTCATAGTGCTGATATTGCCATCACCTGCGAGGCTCGTAGGGGGGCATCCATAAATTACGTGAGGTGTTTTTCCGGATTTCCGGACCCCCTCGCCCCCTCTGGGGAGACTTCGTGAGATCTGGCCCAACTCCCCCCTCCCCCCTCTGGTGAGATCTGGTCCGTGAGATTCCCCCCCCCCCCTAGAGATCGCCTCTCACCCTTCCGGTTACACCGCCTCTTTTCGACGAACCCCCCCCCCCCCTAAGATCGACTTTCGCGTCATTTGTAGACTTTTTTTTAGCTCTACAGTCCAGCAAAAATTTCAAAAACCTCACGTGAGATTTCCATTGACCCACCCCCTCCTTCCCCTTGGTGAGATTTCGCCGGAACCCCCCTTCTATTTCACCTCACGTAATTTATGGACGCCCCCAAGGACATTTATTTTTTCTGGGCTCTAAATCTTTAAATCAGGTGTGAAATGTCTGTGACTGCACAGTTAATTCTACGTCTTCGAAAGTTACAACAGACATTGCTGGGATACTTCCAAATTTATCAATACGACTACGTTTTTTAACATGATTTTTAACAGCCGCTATAGTAATGGAAAATTCAAGTCTGAGGTATCTTCTTCACATTTGCAAATCGTGTATTTCAATTTGACTTACATAATAAGGATAAAGAGTGGTCCGGTTGTTCAGTGGTTAATGCGTTTGCATTCGAAATTTCGGGTTCCGGTATCGGATTCAAATCCTCTTAGAGCAAGCAAATATTAAGAGTTGTATTTGTTCATATGAGGTATGCCACGACGTTCCGTAGCTCAGATTCCACATTAAACTGTAGGTCCCACAGGAAAGGAACTGGCCGTTCTACATCTGCCACAATAGTTTACTATACCTCCTGCAGGAGGATCCAACAACCTTCGGGTTGTGGACTAAGTTAGTTTCTTTACGATGTTAACATCGAAGTCCTAACATCTTTGGCACCGTCGCTATGGTGTGCATACTATAAACACTGTGCATGAGCCCCCGAGTGGGTCTCGAACCCTCAGCCGCTTGGTGTGAAAGAACAGCTGCTCTCTCTCAAGTGGCACAAAGACGGCGTGAGGCTGGGCTGGGCTGCTGGCAACGTTGTATTGCCGCGGCAGGCAGGCGGGCGGGCCATCTAAAAACGAGGCACGAAACACTACACCCCAAGCGCGGGATACCGCCGCATCCTTGGCATTAATAGAGGACACAGCAGAAAAGGCGGGAACCGACAATTGGCCGGCGGGGACATCGCAACGGCCGCCTCAACCAACATCATCTTCATCTGGCAAAGTAGCTCTAATGTCACACCCCAACTCAGCACATTACAAGCAACTGCTGTATCTTGGCATTAACATTAAGGCTATCTTTGTTACATTACTTTCTGGTCGAATATTGTGCAACTATTAACTTATGATAATTTACTATTAGCAATTAAGATGGAGCTGTAGGTAACGTCCAAACTAGTGTTTAACACACAATTTTATGTTCTTTTCATGCTTTCTCTCATCATTATCATTTTTGAATGTTTCCACTATCGCATATCGTCCTACACATCCTCCGCCAGAGGCTGCGCTTAGGGGGCATCCACAAATTACGTGAGGTGTTTTTCCGGATTTCTGGACCCCCCTCCCCCCTGGTGAGATTTCGTGAGATCTGGCCGGACCCCCCCCCCCCTCTGGTGAGATCTGGTCCGTGAGAACCCCCCTAGATCGCCCTCGAAACTTTTGTAGACCTTTTTTTTTTAGGTCACACCCTAACTTTTTTGATGAAATACCTTCCTAAAATCGACTTTGGCGCAAATTGTAGACCTTTTTTTTGGCTCTACTGTCCCCAAATTTTTCGCAAAATCTCACGTGAGATTTCCGTAGACCCACCCTTCCCCCTGGTGAGATTTCGCCGGACCCCCCCCCCCTATTTCACCTCACGTAATTTATGGATGCCCCCTTATTGACAAAGCCAGGTTCCATCTGCTACCTACTCGCTAAGCTTGTAGGTTTGATGGTGAAGCGGATGTGTTGACATATGTCTGCAAACGTGTGATTTGTGTCCTATGAGATAAGTATATTTTTGCCTTTGAGACGTGTAGTTCATGAGGCGGAAATTACGAAAGGTCTCAGCATTTGCCTAGATGATTGCTGGAAGCCGCCTAAAAACCAACAATTATGACAGCCAGTACGAGGGACTTTTGAACCTGTGCCAGTTACACATCACCGAAGGAATGTAGTACCGAGGTGTGGTGTGTGAGCGGTTAACGCTCTGGCCTCGTATTCGGGAGGACGCCGGTTCGAATCGACGTCCGGGCATCCAGATTTGGGTTTTCCATGGTTTCCGCAAATCACCCCAGGCAAATGCCAAGAGGCTTCCTTAAAAACGCCATGGCCAAATTCCTTCCCGTTCCTTGTACCCAGTCCTATCCAGCCTCTAATGACCCCGACGTCAACGAGGCGTAAAGCCACAATTATAAAAAAAAATAATGTTGTGATGCTTCAACGCTCGCAACCACACTGGTGGATAATTATTTCACTATTAGACGTTTATCGTTCAGTTCCTCACTTGAAGCCTACAACTGTACAAATAATAATTTACTGGCTCCCTTGTACTTGAAACCAAGAGCTACTTTGTGTCAAGACTATCTTCCCTTGCAGTTACTACTACTAACTCATCGCCCAGTATACATTCGCCTCCTGTTTTTCAGTTACTAGCAAACTAACTCCTTTATCATATTAGTTATCTGGTCCGTTCCTCGAAAATACGGACAAACACTAAGTCTAATTTCAATAACAGGACTGTTTGGGGGTATATGAGGAAGAGAAACAAGTAGTTGAAAATTCTGTACAAGATGAAGGAAGGAGAAGAATAACTATAGCATATCGGAACCTGCTAGAAGGCAGAAGAAGTAATAAATAACTGGTGTGTGATCCGTAACTGTTAATTCGAGGATTTGGGAAAACCAGGTAAAGAATGTTATTCTTAAACTTAGTTTTCTTTTCCAAAATTTTTTCCATCCAAACGCCGCGGTGATCCTGCGAACAAATGATCTGTAGGATTACAGCGTGAAATGTTGCCAGCAGTTGCTAATACGTATCTGTTGTGTGGCTACTGTCAACGGAATGAGGCTTATGTTTGTTTGTATCAACTAATTCTTTTTAAGTCAGCAGTTCAAGGGTATGAAGGATGATCACTAAGGTTGCCTCTATTTTCTATTATTATCACTCCACGATTCACTAAAATTGCTACCATCCTGATGTGTAATCGTTTATCTATCGGAAAACATAAAGGGGATGTGGCTATTTTGAGGAATCATCCCGGTATTCGCATGGAACGCTCTGGGAAACTCATGGAAAACCCAGATCGGGATGGCCAGAGCGGTTTATCGAGACCAATTCCTGTCTGATTAAGTTTTCTCGATCGATAAATCGTTCCTATTCCATTCCCTAATCGCTCGTGGAAAAAAATAAGTATAGAAAAAAATTCTGGCCCTATCTTCTCGGTCATTCCTAGGTATGAATGTTGCCTTAATGACAGTTTGGTTATTCTTATATTAAGAAACCGAGACTTTAGTATTGAAGTTATCGAAAAGTTGTGTTAAGAAAGCTATGGATGGGTTGTAATGTGACCATAACATACAGAAAGGACACGTAAACATTACCGCAACATTGAATTATGTTTTTCCAAATCAAAAAGGTTGGCAGATCTAGGATTAGATTAATGAACGTCTAGAGCTACTCTTTCTCACTTGAGCAGTGATCACTTTTTCCAATTGTCGAGTGTTGTTCGAAGAAAGCCGAAGGCGTCGACGTGACTTCTCTCGGCACGGCAGGCAGACCGGAATCGCTAATGAGTGTGGGGCCGGAAGACACGGAGTCCTCTTCCTGTCTGCCGAAGTGGCATCACAGGAGGAACCCCACGCACTGATTTACGGTCCGCGACAGCTGTCCACATTCTCAGTCCTTTGTGCCGCTCTCGTCGGCCGTTGGGTGCTATTCAGACACACTAGACACAACCGCCCATTCACGCACCCTTTTGCTGCGACCAGCTTCAAGCACTCTCGGACGAAAGCGTGTAACGATTCATAACTGAACAACGGTGGAAGGAGAAAAATGCATTTGCTTCAAGATGAGAGAATGAATTATGTTTTGAGCCAGAATTAATTTACTTTTCACTTTTTTGGGGGGGGGGGGCGAGAAGGAATTTTCACTGAGTCGCCCATATCGTTTCAGAAAGACAAAAGTTTTTATTATTATTATTATTTCTCCGTGTTTCACTAAAAGTATGAGGCGGAGGGTGCATTGCAGCTATCCGAAAGGGTAATAGTTTGGAAGGGATGTACGGGATATGGTAGGTGATGCCCATGGGCTATTGTGAGGAACCGTCCCGGCATTCCGAAGAATTATTATTTGTTGGAAAACAGTGGTCGGTAGGTTGAAGTTTTTACCGATGTTCGAATGTTAATGCTGAAAACAAGAGGTCTGCTAGTTAGGCTGTTCAAATACCAGGTCCTGGATTCAAATCCCGGTGAGGCAAGGAATATTTAAGAACTTTACTTTGTTCGTGAGTGATCCTCCAGAACGCCCCTTGTTTTGGATTCCAAGTTAAAAATTTCAAATTCTGAGGTTACCGAAATCACGTATTGTTATTTGATGACCACTGAATGTAAGCTGTTTTACTGTGTCAGAAAAAGTAATTGTTCCGCTGTTTCTTCAGCTGATTTCAGTGCAGTATAGAAATGGTAGCCCGCTGAGAATGACAGGGATGGCCCAAAATTGTCATCATAAACTGAATTGTTATCCCACACTTAGTATTTAACAGTTATTTTTTCTAAAGTTAATCCAAGGGAGACATTACTAATAATCATGAAAAAACTGTACTTTTATCGAATGCATTTAATAATAGCATAAACCACAATGCTTACAATAAAGGAGCATCCATAAACTACGTAGCCTCCTGTGAGAACACCCCCCCCCCCCCACGCTCTTTTAGCCCGACGTGGCTTTTGCCTACACCCCCTCCCCTCGCGTGGCAGGAAGCTTTTTTCCTTATTGATTCCAGAAAACATTTTGTACTGTTTTCTTTTGTCAGACTGTTGTAAATTACATACGGTGATAATTAAATGAAAAGCTTCGTGGTTTGGCTCGGAAATCTCCCCTCCTCCCACCTCCCCCCACGTAGCCCAGCGTAGCTTCTCAGCTAACCCCCCCCCCCCAACTGTTTAGACCGAATCACGTAGTTAATGGACGCTCCCTAAGCAATAATTAGACGGATCTTAATACTGGCCCAAATATGGCCTCACTAGAGCTTTTGCTCTCTGCTACAGTTGACACTCCTTCCAGCGCCATTGCAAATAATCTCTCATAGCCTGTGGCCAAATCTCAGGTTTTACATCACTAACAACCTCTTTAAACTTATATACTACCAACTTCTTAAAACTACCCGTTTTAAAGACCAAACATATTACTTATACTGTGGAACCCTTTCTCAATTAGTATTATATTGTACATATGTTTAATTATTAAATGATTGGTGAAGTAGGGAAGTCACAAGATACAACAGAGGCGAAATGCACGAATACTTAAAAGTTCGTAATTGGGTTTTAGACGACGTTGCTTAATAATGTTGTTTATAAAGTGAAAATTTGGTCATTTTGCGTCCCCGAAGAAAACTACAAATTTCTTGTTTTACAGTTACAGATGCTACAGTAATGCTCCATTCTGTGTGTGCGTGACTCTGGTGAACAATAGTTTTGTATCTGTCCCTCTACCTTCGGCCATAAAATTCCAAAATACTCGCCTGCTCTATTCCCGGACAGACAAGTGCTGTCGGCCTCTGAAAGCCTTGAAATTCAATAAGGAGACGAGAGCGACGGCACAGCTGTCAAGGTTTCAGAGAGTATCAACGCTAACCGCAGAAGCCACTGCCACCAACCTCAACAGTAACGTGTTGTAAATGATCGTAGTATGGCTATCACTCTTTTCATATTGTATTTCGAAAAACAGTATATACCTGGAAACCTGATGCTTTCAAAAACACAGCACGAGATACAAATTCTATATCGGGTATTACTATTCTTTTCATGGTTAATAACGCGGTTGCAGAATTAACTACGAAACTTTCAAAAATAAAGTGCTAAGCAAAATACTGGATACTCTACGACAATGATACTTTCATAAGACAACATATAACAAACGCTCAACCACATAAGTTACTGCAATAGTTCCGCGCAGAGGGTTCATACTTTTCTGCTGGCCAGAACGGAAATACAAAAATAATTTAGCAGTCTACACTTAGAGCAAAGATGCCACCTTTTGGGGCAAATCAAAGTCGGATGGGCGTTGTAAAGAGAAATTTGTGGTAAATATGATAATAACTCACAGAGATAGGAGCACAAGTTAGGACAATATCAAAAGGCAAAGCGCAAGAGATCAAGAACGATACGGTAACAGCAAGTGTATTCATGTTATGAGACCATACACTGATTGCGAAGGCAAGCTTTGTTGACTCTATTCCCGGATATTCTTATTACATACATTCAATGTTTAATACCAGTTACCAAGTGCATAAACAAATGTCAAAACAATTAAGGCACAGAGTGCTGATAGCTTCAAAATTGAATATAATGTTTCTTTTGTTGAAAACTTGTTAAATTTACTCATGGATTCTGATTTTATGCTACCAAGAACGGAAAAAAAGATGCAAACTTTTTAGTACCGCTGAAGAAAGTGATATGAACTGTTTTTCAACATATCAGGCCGATTGGTGATGACTTAGTGTGTTAGTCCTCGGTTTGAGGGAGTTATAATGTGAACTCGTCGTATTTTCATTATGTTAGCGATAAGAGGTCATACCTGATCCACGGTATGTAAGGAGCAATGATTGAATGATGAATCGAAAATTAAATTTGTTGCTGTATCAGTTTTGTCTCTGGCCGTTAGTTTAAATCAAAATGTCGGTGAATCCTGAGCTGTACAAAAAAAATTCTAGATAATAACGTGCAAAACTGTGGCAACGATTTGGAATAGATCTCTTATTGTGCGCCCTCATATATATAGCAACATCAGTTTCGCCGGAGAAAATCAGGTGAAGATCCCAATGGAACATCTGTCGGATAAGCTGTGACGTCTGCTACATAGCAGATCCACTTGGCAAACAATCGCTCGTCATCCATTCTCAACGATACAGAAAGAGTTAAATCAAATCTCCCCAGAATTTTATCAAAACTTGGTGGAGAGACCATCCCTAAGGGCAAAAGCCAAATGAAAAGAAAATGGTAATAAGACAAAGCCGTCACCTACGCTACTGGTGCTTCTATAACAAATACTGAAGGGTTTCTGGTGATATTTGGCTTAATATTGTATGTTTTGATTAGCCTACGTACGGTGAGGCATAGTATGAAGTACTCGTGGAAGGTGTTTGTGGCAAGCTATTGTTCCGTATCCGCCAGGAAGGTATCGATCTGTGGTAACAAACGATCTCGCTGTTATAATTCGACCGCGACTAGCGCCGTGACACATTCACTGGGGACGTACGCTGGGCTGGCGCATTCCGGGACGTAATGGCAATTTATGGAGGCTGATTAATGGTCCGTGGGTCGATACTGTGCAGTGAGTCACTATGCCGCTCGCTATGGAGGCGACGGGGCGGGCTGTGAGAAACTTTGGCAATATGCCCGGCCTCTCGGTGGCAGGTACGCGCTTAGTGAGGCACCTGCCACGACGGGCTCGTTGTGTGCAGCAACAATATTTCCACGTTATTTAAACTAGAGTGACGAACATCTTCTACCTCACAAAACTTCGCTAATACAAGCGTTCATGGAGGTGCTGTCATTTTAGAAAGAAATTATGCAACATCTTCACACCTCTTTCAGAGAGTAACATAAAAAATTGCTTTGTGCTGACCATAGAAATCATCACAGTAAGCATTAAGGTTACGCAGTAGTAGGTTCAACTTGTCTGCAGGCTAACTGGAGACTAGTAGCATGTTGCATCGGTTCTCGGTCCGATAATAGTCTTGCAATATATCGTTACTGTAATGTATATTTACCAGAACTTGTGAATTAAAATAAAATACTTTGCGCTAACTAAATGACTATACAGGCCAAATTTCTTAGAAACATGTGGCCATTTGAAATCCAAAAACACAGCAGAACATTCAGAAAGAATTGTTACGAGGAACTGAGGAGTAATCACTGAAAATGTGGCTAACGTATTTATTATTTGGTCTACTGTATATTCGTATGTTTGCTGAAAATTATCAAACATAATATAATTTTCAGAAAGGGGCTGCAATAACATAAAGAAAACGAATTAAACTTTTTAGCAACTAGACTCGCATTCAACAAAGTGACTGTTGAGACACAGAAAATAGTAAAAACGATCTTATCAAGATAAGCGTATTTAATTTATTATAAACTACGTTCATAAAGCTGATTTTTAAAATGAAGAAAGTAGCCAAACTGCCAGATCAGATTTCTATTTTAATTCACAATAAATGAATAGCCAAACTTGCTTTACTTCTAATTTAATTCTATTTTTCTGAAGGAATCTAAAATGGAATTTGGACGCAACGGTTCGATTACCACCCAATAGTTTCTTAATGTAATGCATATTTTAACACCTCCTGCTTCTCATTCAATATATCGTACTGTTTATGTTTTATGAAATTGCAAGATGTGCCCCTATTGGGTCATAAAAACTGACGTTAAAATGTTGACGATTCTAAATGTCTGGAATAAGCGTACTGACAATTTTTTTGGCTCCTTTTACTACACGAAACTCTTCTCAGTTAAAAGTCGTCCAATGTTATTGACTGGATGTTATGCTGCAACTTTCATTACTTTACTCAGAAGATCTGCAAACGAATTTCAATTAGCAGCGATGAACAGGTTTGTATCAACTGCATAATGAGGTAGCAAAGCTTGCGTCATACTATGTCGTATACCCGCAAGTCATTACTATTACTCACAAGAGCATATAAACACGAAATTTCTATTTATTGTCATTATTTATCAATGCATATATCTTGTGTCAGGAGATTTAAAAAAAAAATTACAGGAAGTGCACGTTAATAACATTACAAAATTCTGATCGACAAAATATTAACGTTCGTTTCATTGGCAGATGAAATGTGTCTTACCTGCTGTCTTATTTGTGCAATTCTAGGGGAAACAATGTTACCGTTTATCATGACAAGGAAGATTATGCGTTAAAATCACTGGTACGATCAGCTTTCCTACGCACCTTGCAGTAAATGTAGGTTAACTATTGCAAACTAACGCAGTCGTCAACCAACCACACAGATCCGTGATAAAAACTGAACAACTAATCATACAAATAACCTTCAAAAAATTCTTCCCTCTTTTGTATTTTCTTCGTGTTCTTACATTTTTCGTTTTACATCGCTTATAAGTCAAACACACATAAATATAATCGCCCCTGTCTATTCCTAAATTACCATTTGAAACCGGTAATTTTTCCACAGCGTTGTTGCGATATTGTGTCATGTAAAACATTCCATCCGTTTGTTGACATGTTTACGCCAAGTGTAATATTGTATATGTATATGCTGTTTTTTTCCATTTTCTCTCCCAATGCGTAAACTTTTCCGTATTTTTCAGCCAGAAAAAAATGTGCAGACACAAAATATTAAAAATTTAGTTTTATCTGAATCAAAGATACCACCACAAAAAATAAATTACTAACATTTGATCACATAAATGGGTACCGTACTCATACAGAACAAGGCGATAAGCAAGTGTGCCAACTTTATAGAAAACGTGTTGTAGCTTGCGCTCCATACAGGAGATAAGACAACACTCGTGCCTTCAATCACCGACTACATACGAGACCCCTGTAGAAGTCACCAAACCAGAGATCCCCGATTGCTTGAGGTTTGGTCCATACCTTCCAGGTGTTTTGGTTCTCAGCTCTTGTGCATATGAAAGTGTCTTGAAATAAGGAGACAGAACTTACGGCCAACGTGATTACGGAAGGTTTCATTTCCATCGTGATGAACTCAAGCACATAGTCTCGATCCATGAGGAGTTCATTGAGCCTATCGAGATCTGAAGATAATATAAAGCACGGCGTGAAAGTAGAAAGCACTTGAGATTAGCTGCAATGCGAGAATGTTCACACGTAATGAGTTGTCGGCTCAACTGTTGCCACTCGTGCCAAGTTAATTACTGACGAGTCTGTGAGTAAGCTGGTTGGCATTACTGGGGCATCTGCAACTCCACATTTTGTTAAGACATCTCTAAAGTCACTGAACACGACGATCGATTAAAGTCGCGGTACAGACACTTTTTTGAAGAAAAAAAGTTTGCACTCAGCCTTATAACCACTAAACCAGCAAGAACTTTGCAGTATTTTGATCTTTCCTAGTTTACATGTTGATTTATGTACATATATTCCACAAAGTAAAAACGACACAAGACGGACACTATACTTAAAACTACCCATGCCCAAGGCAAGACATACGCCTACGCTACCAGATATTTTGAGTGATTGATTTACAAAAATTTCTCCGGGATGCTGTGAAAGACAACTGTTTCCTTATCGTTTTTGCGAGCTGTATTCAAGTATTTAAGCTAGATGGAATGAACTGGGAGGAACTGGAAGGAACTGGAAGGAATTCGGCAATGGCCTTTTGAAGGAATCATCCTGGCATTCACATGGAGTGATTTGTGGAAACCAAGGAAAACCCAAATCTGGATGCCCGGACGGGGATTCGAACCCGCGTCTCCCGAATGCGAGGCCAAAGTATATCAGAATAGGCAGAAAAGTTTTATACGATGTTTTATTTACGAGACAAATGAAGTTAAAAGTTTCTTTTGGAGACCATGACTTGTTTGTCATTACATTCCCATTAAGAGATCCTGGCTCTAGCGCTTGACGAAAGAAGTTGAATTTTTCGACTGTAATAATAATTTCGCGAGGTCTCAAGGACATGGTGACAGTTTCTTACCGCTTGCTCATTCCGCCTCTAACCTAACTTGATAATCCCTCAAGGTAAAGGAGCGCCACAACGTTGATCTGAAACATTTTTGTTTTTGTTTATTTGTTCCTGCTTACAACCAACTTTATTAAGCCATGATTGTAATGGAACATTAGATTTTTCCATCTGTGTCCAGTCTCATTTTCAATCACCATATTACCTCACTACAAACCTGAAGTGTATTTTTTGCCCTGACTTTATACGCCTTGTTGAAAGCTAATACTTAAATACGGGTTTACTGTAAATTAGTGCATTAAAGTTTATGTGACATTTTGTTTCAAAAGAGTGTAACTTTGAGGCAGAAACTCAGTATTTTAACATTGACCCTGATGGCTATAGCCGCCTGAAAAGCAAATGACTGGTTCCCCAGCGGAAGGATATGAGCATCATCATTCTCAAGCCTTGCGTTGTGGTGCCTCAACTATTTGAAGATAAGAGGTAACCACATCCTCTCGTTCCAGTCTTCAATATGTTTCTCACCGCATTCCAAATGAAATTCCCTTAGTAGAGGCTCCATTATGTGTTCAAGCTACAATCACCGCATTCGCCATTTAACTAGTCAATCCGCAGTTTGTGAAGAACATTCAAATGAACAAAAACCAATGTAAACACTATCAAGTGATGAAAAGTATGTTTACCATACTATTTTCTAAAACGAAAAGACTGATTGTGACACAGCTAATACATTTGTGGGAAATGTTTACTTTTTTGTTATTACTCTCTCGACTGGTTTGAGCTAATCCCTTCATCTCAGCATCTACGTCTCATTTTTTTGCTTCACATATTGTGATCTTTTTCTTCCTCTTCAAACCACCATTCGACTGTTACTGCCGCCAGTAAATTAACCAATCGTGCGATACTTATACTGTTATTCACAATTCTTTCTCTTGTTTCTCCTAAATTCTTTCACAAGTCTTTCCTCATCCACCATTTTCAGAATTTGTTCATAATCTTCTTTCTCTATCCACTTCATCGTCAACACCGTTCAACAGCGTATTTCGAAACCTTCAATTTTATTTTTTTCTGATTTCGCAAAATCCAAGCTTCATTTCCAGAAATTCAACGTGCTCTAATATATAACAATTTCTGAAAGTTGTTACAAATAAAAAAAAAAATCTTTTTTAGAAGATGTGCCTTCTTTATTTCTACTTCAGTTTTAAGGAAAATCTAATTTGGACCATCAGTTTTGATTTCACTTTCGAAATAATAAAAATCCCTTCTACATCTGATACTATATTTATTTTGATGTCCAGAAAACGTGTTCGGTTTGTAATTGTCACGGCAGCGGCTCCAGCTTCACAACTTCCTAGTGTGTGCACCAGTTTCATTGATTGAAGCCATTTAGAGACTGCTTAGTACTGTCTTCGCTTAGTGTTGAATATTAAAAATGTTGAAGGAAGTTGAAAATCCCGTCACATGCGAGTTGAAATTTATCATTCGCTTATTGAATGCGAGAGTCTTAAACCCTACTCAAATTGAGGTTTATAGAGAAAGTGAAATGAGGAATTCAAGGGCAAGGAAATTGGTACGACATTTAAATGATCGACGTTAAATATAAACGATGAAAAGAGTAGTGGCCGTCCATCCTTGGTTACTGACGATTTGGTTAGTGGATCCGAGGAGGAATTTAAAGCAAACCGAAGTTTCACCATTTGATCAAATCTCAGGGTGAGTGCTTCATGTAATTGTGTTTCGTAAAATAAATTTTCGAAAGATGTGTGCATTCAAATCAGCATGAACGAAAGGTCAGGGCAGTTACTTCAATTTTGACTCAGAATAACAAGCCAGGTCCTTCGAACCAGCAATTTTCATCTGATTTTCACCTTAAATCTTCCTTTCTGGCCATCAATTGAACTAAGTCAACGAGCTGAAAGAAGTTATTTCATCATACCTCTGGTATCACTGACAGCATCCTTCTATGAAGAGGGAACAAAAAATGTTGCCACGCTCTGAGAAATGCCTGAACAAACGGTGAAATCTATATACAGGGTGTTACAAAAAGGTACGGCCAAACTTTTAGGAAACATTCCTCACACACAAACAAAGAAAATATGTTATGTGGACATGTGTCCGGAAACGCTTACTTTCCATGTTAGAGCTCATTTTATTACTTCTCTTCAAATCACATTAAACATGGAATGGAAACACACAGCAATAGAACGTACCAGCGTGACTTGTTACAGGAAATGTTCAAAATGTCCTCCGTTAGCGAGGATACATGCATCCACCCTCCGTCGCATGGAATCCCTGATGCGCTGATGCAGCCCTGGAGAATGGCGTATTGTATCACAGCCGTCTACAATATGAGCTCTAACATGGAAAGTAAGCGTTTCCGGACACATGTCCACATAACATATTTTCTTTGTTTGTGTGTGAGGAATGTTTCCTGAAATTTTGGCCGTACCTTTTTGTAACACCCTGTATACAAAAGTGTTAGAAGTGTACAGTGTGATGCAGTAGTTTTCCCCAAAATACATTACAATTTTTTTAACTGTCCATCGTAACTTACTTTCTGGACATAAATGTACCTCGCGAGGGAGCATTACACGGCACACTGCAAAGCCTCGAGTTGGTATTTGTGTCGCGTCGTTGTTAAGCGAGCGGGTGATTTATAACGACTGCAGCGCTCTCGAGATCCCGTGGGCAGAATAAATCGCAGCTCTAGAGCCAGACTGCTGATTACTACGCGACATCACAAGGTATACACGCAACATATCCCACAGTAAGTAACTTCATCTCCCACATCTGTCGTTTACCCTAAGTGTTCCATTGTTTAACTTTTCCCGGAAAAGTTGTTAAAATGGCATTTCCAGCGTCAGCGAATGAGAATAGTCGGGAGTAAACATGTATCACGGATCAGGTTATTGCACATATATCTAACTATCGTATAGAACAGCGGTGGCCAACCCAAATGATCTTGCGGGCCACTTTGGAAATGCATTATAACTCCGCGGGCCGCATATAAAATCATTTATCGCCATATTAGATTTAGACCCATTATAGACATTTTTTGGAGTGAAAAATTGAAATAAAATGAGTTATTATTATTTTGTTTACTATTATCCTTACATGTACACATAGATAATATAATAATAATGATGAAAAACACACATTGTAAAGAAATATGCAACACTAAAAATGAAATATAATTTTTTTTTTTTGTAAAAGTGTGATGAATCTCAAGGGCCAGAAAAATGTTGAAGGTGGGCCGCATGCGGCCCGCGGGCCGCGGGTTGGCCACCCCTGGTATAGAAGGTCCAGAAATTTTATTTCCAACACATATTCATACTTTACAATCCGTACTACAGGGTAACATCAGAACAGTGCCCATATAAAGAGGGTTTACGTCTGCAAAATGCTATACTAAAAGTTACATGAATACAAAACAAAGATTTTAATTAAAATTGCAGTTTCGAACCTACATAAGTCTATTAAAGTAAACTTTTAAAGATGATCATCTTTGCTTTGTTTATATAACGTTAACTTTCAAACAATGTACATCACATAATACCTATATTTAATGTTATGAGAATGTGCACGTGTGAGTTTCTGTGGTGGTGAGTTTTAGAGAAACCTTCAAAAACGAAAACTCAAAAAGTTTTACCAACGTTCAGCAGAAACTAACACAAGAGCTTCGCACATTAAAAATGTACTAATATTGCGTTTGAAAATGAGAATCACTTCTCGAAACGCTTCACTCACAGCGTAAATAAAACATCATCAAAAGTAGCTGTGTTGCAGTAAAATTATTTGCTTACCAGTCAATTGAAAACAGTTACAGACTTTCATAAGTCCATTTATTAAAATAAAGTAAAGATTTCTACTAGCTCCTCCTCAGCTTATAAATCAGCCCACCAGGCCATTACTTACAATGTTTGGTATCGCAACATTTTTTGTTAAATGAGGCCTGTTTTTGAAGACGTTAATGCACTAACGTGGAGATAATGTAAATCAGTTGAACACTATCATTAACACTCATCCCAGGACATCTGGCCTGGTGGGCAAGCGGAAAACGATCGAGCCCTGCATTCGCGAGGACCCGAGTCCAATTCTATTCATATATTATTTTGATGCTATTTCCTGAAATCAGTACAGGTGAAAATTCGGATTGTCCCTTTGTAAATGTTATAGGCAACTTACTTCGATATCTTCAAAAAACCTATGCATTTCCTACCATTGTATTTCTTTGTATGGGGTACAACAAAGGTGCAATTGTTAATGATATCTCCAGTGTCATACAGATAGTAAAAGATCTTGATCTCAACCCAGTCTTTGTGACTGTTCGAACAACATGTTTACTGAACGATTAATAACCGTAATTAGACCTCCCGGGCACTAATGACTACGATGTCGACGCTTCTTAAAACCGAAACAACAACAACGACGACGACTACTTAATGCGGTCAGTACAAACATAGAGCACATCAGAATTTCAGAAAGTTGCCTTCGATAATTTTTATACAGCTTATTAAGTCACATGAAAAATATGTTCTCCAATAAGCATTTAATTTAATTTTGGACCAATTCGTTTAATTTTCCAGCGCAGTTAGTTCTTATACATATATAATATTGTGAAATACTTACCTGTTGTTGCATTACAAAATTAAATTGCACTAAATCATTTTATATTTAAAATACTTACTTAGTAATGATGTAAATCGTACTTGCACCGTATGTCGCAGGTATCCTGGTGGCCGCTTTACAGATGGAAATTATTTTTAGAATCATGAAGCAGGGACGTAGCTATCGGAGGGCTAGGAGGTGCCGTGCACCCGGGTCCCCAAGCTCAACGGGCCCCCAAGCGCAGCTCAACGGGCCCCCAAGTGCAGCTCAGGGCCCCCTAAAGCTGAGGGAGCCCCTGCCAACAAATCTGACTTGGTAGTGCTAAAAATTATTTTTTTTCACGGGTGCCCTTGTTAACCTAGTTACGCCACTGTCACGAACAGAAATAAAATTACTCTTTAGAAGCCAGTAAAATGAAGTTTTGTTTCCTGCTTGCTGAAATTAAATGACAATATTAGAAATAAGTGTGAATGTGGTCGAGGGGATTAGTAGTTGGATGAAATGGTGACTATGCTCTGTCCAGGAGGGATTTGAAAAGACAACTTACGCCAGACAATCATCAATAGTTTAACACGCTGCATCGTAAGGCTGCGACTATGGGAGACGGAACTGGTTTGTTCAGTTAGTGACTGCAGCTGGCAAAGAGGCGAAAATGTTGAGAGATGAGAAACGCAAACAGACCCGTACTACGACGCTAACGAGGCTTTAAAAGCAGCGAAGCCACGTACCGCGTCCATGTATGTGCCAGCTCAAGCGGCCTTGTGGCAAGCTCAGTTAGCCTCGTGTTGCATAGGACACCGATTCGATTCCAGTTTAGGGAACAGCGTTTTTATTGCCACGTTTTGATTTCCACTGCGACTGCAACCATAATGACTTTTTTTTTTTACTTATGGCTTTACGCCTCGTCGACGTCGAGGTCATTAGAGGCAGGATGGAACTGGGGGCAAGGAACGGGAAGGAATTCGGCGATGGCCTTTTGAAGGAAGAATCCCGGCATTCGCCTGGAGTGATTTGTGGCAACCATGGAAAACCCAAATCTCGATGCCCGGACGCGGATTCGAACCGCCGCCGTCCTGAAATCGAGGCCATAGCGCTAACCACTCACCCACTACGCTCGGTCCTACCATAATGAACAGAAAATGTTCAAATATTCATTTGTTGCATATCTGATGACGTTGCTCCAAGATAGAATGGATGGAGGTCAACAGATCACCAGAGAACTAGAAGAAAATTATCAGACCAATGGGACAAAGACATTCACTGGGTCGATGGCATTAACTGCAATAGAATTTCCGAGATGTTCTACTTGGGGCACACTGAAGAAAATTTTATTTTGATTCGTGACTCTAAGATGTAACAATGATTGAACTGGTTAATGATATCTGGTAGAAACGGGTAAATATTAAGGTTCTTAAAAAAGGACTTTATATCTAGGAACTCCTATAAGAAGTTATTCGGATAACTTACAGAACCGGTTAAAGAACCACAGCTCAAGTTTACATCAAAGTATAATTTGGGTATGACACCGAGACTGCCATTGGTATTGTGGAAGACATTAAATTGAAAATTAGATTCTTATAAAATTCACCGATTGTGATATGTGAGCGGTAACGCCGTAGTCTCGCATTCGGGAGGTCGCGGTTCCGAATCCCCGTCCAGCCATCCAGATTTGGGTTTTTCATGGTTTTCCTAAACCACTCCAGGTGAATAAAGGGATGATTCCTTAAAAGGACATGAACGAATCACTTGCCGCTATTTGTTCCCAGTACTTTTCCACCTCTAATGATCTCGACGTTGACGAGGCGTATAGTCAGATACAAAAAACTTATCCAACTACAGTAAGCATTTCGAATATCACTTCTGCAACTGCAGCGTAATTTCTATTTTTGTCTTCAGTGAAATTTGCAGGAAAAGATGGAAAATACACTATCTACAATACTCTTAATTTATATTTTTCTGGAATATTGGTAAAGCTGCCTTCATTATATATGACTGAGCTTATGACTTCTCAAACCGATCCGAAGAAAAAACATCGCAACATAGTTCTAAAACATACTAAATCACATACACGATGACACAGGTAGAATTTCAGTATTGTGAAACCTACGTGAGTAAACTGCAGGTATTTTGCTACAGAATGACACTTAAACTGATTATATAAGTTTTCTATATAAACTAAAATATATTTTTAATCTGTAGAGTTATTTTTGAAGCGCCATATCCGTTAGTTACATATGAAGAAAAGGTTTTATCAGCGTCATCATGTTAAGGACCCGGAAAGAAGCCATACCAGATGCTTCTTTACCGATAAAGTTTGCAGTCTGCGGTCAGTAAAAAAAGAAAGAAAAAAAACTCTCTCCGTATATTCTGAACTTAAAACATGGAAAGAGGATTTTCTATAAAATGAGGAGAAAGGAGATGAGAACTTGAAGGTTTCGTTGCCATCAGAGGAATGGGCAGGTAACGAAAGAGAATGCAATCAGCTACAACATTGTTTTGATTGATATGAGACGGTTAATTCTTCGTCAAACCATTCATACTAACCCTTAATTAAAAGACTAATGATCATGCTACCTTTGCACGGTAGACTTATAAAATGCCGTAAAATGTGTACGGTAGTCTTAGGTTTTATAAACACTTTGTTCTATCTCCGACAAAAATAAAGGTAAGTGAAATAAAAGGTGCTGCCAGAAGAAGTGAGGTTGTCGGAATAATTTCCGCTTCTACGAGCGATGTGTCTAAAAAAAAGTGTCGGATACAGCAGAGGCCAGAGTCAAGAGTAACTGGAGCTCTCGACGAAAACCAGACACCCCATTAGTCAGTGTCGGAGATGCTCTGCAAGTGGAACGACAGCTGAGGGAGAGAGTCTTGTTCGCTTACGTTAAAGAAACACTCTGCTTTAGTTTAAATGATATCCTAATAGAATGAGACTGCCTTACCGGTTACTAAAGAATAGTGATATCCAGAAGCTATCCAAACACGGTGTAATGAAAAGCTAAATGTAAACCCTATAGTAAAGACAAACCAGATCTTTTAACTGCATAACAATTGCGTGAAATGTTTTGCAAACACATGTTGAAACTAAGAGTTAACGTAAAATAGGAAGTAGGCTCCCTAAAGTCTGTTCAAAATTTTTACAGGAAGCTGTGATAGAGCAACAAGAAATTATGCTCACATTTGAAATTCGGTGAATCTTGTACCACCTACCTGCTGTTATATTTGGTTCCAGTAAAGAAACAGTAATGTTTTTCTTGTATTTATTCCTGATGCCCTTGAGAGTAGCTGCCGGCAAAGCAAAAGAGAGGAACAGTTATCTGTTTTTAGCGTGCCTTTCTCTAGAGCATGACGTGCCTGTGTTTCTGTACCCGGGTTAGGAACCTC
The DNA here is from genome assembly GCA_031002005.1 of Vandiemenella viatica. Classification (NCBI taxonomy): domain Eukaryota; kingdom Metazoa; phylum Arthropoda; class Insecta; order Orthoptera; family Morabidae; genus Vandiemenella; species Vandiemenella viatica. Next base: position 115,373,968 of record CM061919.1, on the reverse strand, counting down.
GACATTGGAGAGAAGCAAATGTTGGCCTCACGTTACGATTATTATGCTTTCACTAAAACAGGCGAACGCCCTGTACTAAAATGGAAGTTTCAAGAATTCGTGTTTTCTAACAGGAGTAGTGCACTAAAGCAAAAATGAATTATTTATTTAATAACAAAGGCGTTTTATTAAATTCTTCGTATTACAGAAACAACATTACCTGGTTAAATGCACTTCAGTTCGTCTGTAAATACAAAATCTCATTCTAATAATGTGCACGAAGTGATTTCCACAGATCGGGCTGACATAACAATAACTCTTAGACAAGAAATGGCATTTCCACTTTCTGCTTTCGTAACGTCATTACTACTGTACAAAACTATTCTGTACAAGCAAAAATCGTATTTAGTAACGGGCAAAAGATACTAAGCGCTGAATCCTTCCTGCTTAAAACTATTTTCTTTTGTTCTGAGGCGATGGTTGGTACAAAATTTGTTAGGAGGATTTATTAGTTCCAGTATTTTACCTATTTTCACACTACACCGAAGGGGTTGGGGGAAGGGGCTGTTTTAAAATATATCTTTCTGGTCGTTAGTCATTCAGTCATTCAGTAGCGTTACCAGTATAATTATTTTTCACATTTACTTATTTAGCTTATTTTTAATAATTATTTAATATTTCTTAATGTGTATGGAACAAGCCTTCGGAAAACACTTTTAATCTTTTCAACGCGCCTCTACAATGCTCTGCAAACCGCAGTAAACTGGGTAGCCAGGAAGCCGTTAGTCACAAGAAGTTACTAATGAGACAATGCTAAGTTTCAAATGGTATAAATTCGAAAAAAGGCCATTGGACCTGTATGCTTTACATATAACATAAGGCTTGCCTTCTCCACTAATCATCCATTTCACTAATCAATATAATCGTTATTCATTGACTCCTTAGTCGATCTTCCTCTCGAACGACCGGTTCGTCTCAGACAATCATTATAATCCACTGTGCTCGCTAACTGAACTTGTAGTGTGAGGTGGATGCAGGGCGCTGTGGTAATTGCGTTTTGATTGGTAGATGGAGGTCCCGCAGCCCGCTCCAATTTGCAGATAATGGAGCTGGAAGGCGAGGGATGAGGGGCGCGTGGCCTCCATTCCCTTGACGAGGCCACGACTACAGCAGTAGTACAGTGCCTTATGGAAACAAAAATCGACTCATGCACACAGAACTGGATTGTTAATAGAAGGCCTACTGTACAGAACCACTAATCACAACCAGAAAATATGTTGGCTAGCTACCGAAAATACTATTAAAAAAAAACAGAATTAGTATTTGATTGCATAAATGAATTTGTTTCTATTAAGTCATCCGAGGTAGTCACTGAAAAAATTGTGATCATACACTTTGACCTCAACATGAAGTTGATTATAGTTTTCACTAACTTATTTGAATTAAAAATGGGAAGAACATAAAATTACAGAAAAAAAGATATGCCAGTTACGCCCCTGTTGCTGTCGATAGATTTAACAGTGTTCTGATAGGCACTGCATGTGGTATTAATAACGCATGTGCCAAATGAGCAATATAGAATTCGGAGTACAACTGTATATCAACCCAAGCAATAAACGGTAAAATATCAAGGGACTCAATACTGATCTTAACAATCATAGCAGAGATACGTTAAGTTTGATTACTCTTTTGCATTTTAGTTTAGAAAATTACTAGAATATTAAAACATGAACGTACTGTGCAAAACAAGAGCTTTTTACTACCTGCACATTTTTTATTTATTCGAGGATTGGATGAGAAACCAGAAAGAATAACATACTATAAATTTCTGAGAAAAGTAGCTTGACGCTCCCGCAATAACATATAAGGACGAAGGAAACTCAAGACAGTCAACAAAGCAAAAATAAGATCACACAGGATACTATAAATTTCTGAGAAAAGTAGCTCGACGCTCCCGCAATAACATACAGGGCGTTCGCCGGGAAACGCTACCCTCCCAGTCTGTTGCCGTCGGCAACTTGCTCGGTCAGTGAAGCCAGCAACTCCCGCCACACGGCACCGTGAATCACCGCACTGTTTAACACCTCCGCTGCCCCAACAGTGTTGTGAATAAACGTTTCTTTGCGGTTTGGCTGGTTTGGAGCTTCATACTCTTACTAATCTGTACCGTGTTTGAGTGTGAGTAAAATTATGGTACGTTACCGTTTGCAACAAAGAATATTTCTCTACGATACATATGTGAAGAAGAAGTCGTTTAAAAAGTGTCGCAGTAAATTTCATCGCGAATATCCTGGCGCTTTTCTGCCAGGTAAATCAACAATTCTGCGTCTGGTTAAAAAGTAAGAGAAACGGGTTCATTTTTTAACAAAAAGAGACTGTCGGTCAACCGTATTCTCACAGAGGAGAAAACTGACGATATCGCTTTTCGACTAGAACAGTCACCAAAAAATCATTAAGTCAGTTAGGGCAGCAGGCAGGCGTATCTAAGACGTCAGCTTGGAAAGTAACAAAGCTAGTTCACTTAAAGCCGTACAAAACAATTGTGGTGCATAAAATTACAGAAATAGACCAGGGGCCTAGGATTAGATTTTGCAACTGGTACCTGCAGGGTGTCCACGATGGCACTGTTGATCCGCAACTGACGTCACATTTAAATGCTTAGCACATACAAGTTTATGAAGCGTAATTATTATGAAATAGTCCGCGGCCGACGGTCGAACAATGCCGGAAGCTGACCGCTCGCTCGCCGGGAGCAGTTTCTTCCTTGTAGCGCTAACAGTGGGTAGCGTTTCCCGGCGAACGCCCTGTATAAGGACGAAGGAAACTCAAGACAGTCAACAAAGCAAAAATAAGATCACACAGGATAAAAAAAAAAAAAGTCTTGAGTGGCAGAGAAGTAATAGATCGCCTATTACAGTTCAATTTCTATGGTGTGTAAGAGCAAAGATAGCAGCTTATATTTATTAGTAATTCTGCTGTTGGACTGCTTTGGAGATGTGTGGTAATCATACTAAATCAATGGGCGGGATTACATGATTTGCGTCTCTTTCTGCTATCCATAGGATTGTTGGCAAGCTTCTTCATTCTCTTCCGATGGTGAAATTTAAACGAAGTGAGCTTCAAACAAATTTAAAAATACCGGGAATAGTCATCACCTTTTGAGGGATTACCACTTATTAATGTGCTGAGTTTTAAGAGTGACGATTGGCAAAAAAAGAAGAGGCAATCACTCATTCCCTGAATCAGAGACGCGTAGTGTTTTCAGGAAAAACACAAATCTAAGTGTGAATAACTGGATGGTTGCTCGAAGCATGCCAGGTAGGACTGTTATTCTTTCAACAAAGGATCAGATCCGCCGATACGAATAATTTTAATGTTACTGGAGTTATGTCAATTTCAGTCGTGAATCTACTGGGTGATTCCGGAGGAATGGTAAATATTGAAAGAGGTGATAGCATAAGCATGTGTGCAATTTCCATTCGTTTTGGAGATACAGTTGTTGGAATGTTATGCATAAAATGTACCTCAGAAAATAAGGGGGTGTCCGTAAATTACGTGAGGTTAAATAGGGGGGGGGGATCCGGCGAAACCTCACCAAATCTCACCAAGGGGGAGGGTGGGGGGGGGGGTTAACGAAAATCTCACGTGAGGTTTTGGAAATTGTTGTTGAACTGTATAGCTAAAAGAAAACCAGATCTCACCAGAGGGGGAGGGGGGGTCGGACCAGATCTCACGAAGTCTCACCAGAGGGGGGGGGGGGTCTGGGAAAACACATCACGTAATTTATGGATGCTCCCTAGTCAAAATCACACAAATAATTTATTAAAGTACTTTATTCATGCAAAAACACATGCATATTATACAACAGTTTAAATTAAATGTTCGAAAATCCAACCATCCAATTCAATACACAAATTGAAGCAATTTATTGATGCTTGAAGTCTATACGTACAGTCCCGATGCGCGCACATCTCAGAAAAAAAAGTGTAGTTGCTACGTTACGAACATTTAATTTAAACTTTTGTAAAATATGCGTCTGTTTTTGCATGAATAAAGTACTCCAATAAGTTATTTGTGTGCTCTTGATCATTTTCTGTGGTTTATTTTACGCATGACAGCACCTGTATCTCCAATACGAATGGAAATCGGAAACATGTTTAAATGAACTTTAGTCCTCGATATTGTTCATATACCACCTCCATCAATATTTAGCATTCCTTCTGAATCACACTGTATATATTGGCCTTGCTTTTGCATTGCAAGTCACCTATTTTGTAATTCAGATGAACAGAGATTATAATAAATTGGAAAAATTGCTTCAATTTTGTATTTATTCACTCAACGCAAAATTTTCATAGCGTACTTTCCTCCAAGACCACGCAGCCTGTTATGGAATGAGCGTGGGAGGAGAGGTCAAGCGGTTTGAACATCTTACTGAACATACAAGCTTCATTCTAATGTCTATGACATCCGAGAGAACTCAGTTCGACATCTTCAACAATGACTAGCTATACCTTTGTATTAGGCATCTCGTCTGTCATGGCGTAGTGTTAAAATACTATTAGTGACTCCGCTTGAGACTAGCATAAGGACATTACAGGAGACGATCAGTTCAGTCCCTGCAGTGACCTTTTCATTTCCCGAGGGAGTCTGGCGTCGCTTCGCAGGGCGCCGTTCCGCTAGAACCGGTTTTACGACCAGACGTAAATACTGAACAGCCCTGACCAGCCTACTGCGTCTGACAGTAGCCACAACATCAGCGGCAACACAAGTCTTCATTAGAACACTTCTTGTGGACGCTACAAGTCGGCAAAACATTCAGACTTCATTGCCTTGGATATTTATTGTCTCCCAGCCAAACTATATCCCTTGTTAGTGTTAAGTTTATTATACTTTCTCCTATCTATTGTTTGTATCCACAATAAATTATCGCAAAACAATACTTGTGTATAAATATCATAACATTTCTAGGAACTGCGATGTCTATAATTTTGATTCCCCCCCCCCCCTTACCACTACCCCCCCACTACCCCCTCCTTACCACTACCGCGATCTCTGCGATGTATGGTTGAACTGTTTAGTTGCTTTGGTGGCAATTTCCCTAGAGAGCTATTTGCCCCTTTCTTGTTTTTTATTTACGCCTCGTCGACGGCTAAGGTCATTAGAGGTGGGATGGGACTGGGGACAAGAAAAGGGAGGGAATTCGGCCGTGGCCTTTTGAAGGAAGCATCCCGGCATTCTCCTGAGGTGATTTGGGGAAATCATAGAAAACCCAAATTTGGATGCCCGGACGGGGATTCGAACCCGCGTCCTCCCGAACGCGAGGCCAAAACGTTAACCGTTCACCCACCACGCTCGGTCCCTTTCTTGTTTTACTGATTTTTTTATTATCTTACATAGTTTGGGTGTAAATTCTCCCACATATCTACTTTTTCCATTTACGAATTGTAATTTTAAATTCCATCCATATTTTTGATAAATTATTCACCACTTCCCTTGGTAATTCGTTCAAAAGAGAATTTTACCACTGCCTTTTGCATGAAATCGAGTGCTAGCTTGTTGTTTTTTTTTATTATTATTTTTTATTTTACTTATCGTCGACTTCGAGATAATTAGAGGCGGGGTGGGACTGGGGACAAGGAATGGCAAGGAATTCGACCATGGCCTTTTGAAGGAAGCATCCCTGCATTCGCCTGGAGTGATTTGTGGAAACCATGGGAAACCCAAATCGGGATGCCAGGACGGGGATTCGAACCGCCGACCTCCAGAATGCGAGGCCAGAGCGTTAACCGCCCACCCAGCACGCTCGGTGGTAGCTTGTGCTAATAGTTATCTTTTCCCTTCCATGCACCAATAAAATCATCACCGTCTCAAATAAATTGCTTCGATAATAAAGAAGTAGAGCAACTAATCATACAGTTTCAAAGGAAATTGGTCCTGCACTGGCTTTCTCCAGTATTATTTTCGAAACATCTGTATAAGCTGGCTGTATGTCAAGTTCGACTCTCAAGTCAGAGCCCCAAGTGATTTTTCAGTCTCGTCGATGGAACGTAATGCGATTTTCATGGTATTTATATTTGCGCAGACTGGGGCCTTGAGCCGAGGCTGTGTGACGGATTGGGCCCTCCCGAAAAACGCCACCGTGCTGGGGCATAATGGGAGCCGTTATGGCGAGCGCTCTCTCAATGAGGGCCATTCAGGAGCGGACATTGAGGGACCGAGCGGCAGCCGGCAGGATTAATTTAGCCACGGTCTGTGAGGCCACGTGATGCCTACCTAACCTCACTTTTTCAATACTGGATTTGTAATCATATTTAAACTCGTGAATATGTCGCAGACCTTATTAATCTGGTTGTAGGCCATTTTTTCGGCAGCTGTTGAGCAATAAATTTTATAAATAAGACTCTGCCTATAAAGACCTGTTGTGATGAGTATTACTAATTTTTTCCCCAAAACACGTTTCGCCTTTGTGTTGTGGGGCATCGTAAGTAGAGATACAGTGATAATCGTCACATTTTGGCCTGGAACAGCATTTTATATACTTTTGAAGGACTGTTTACTAATAACTCAACTTTATATTGTTTTTAAACCAAATGTAACTAACTAAATGTATAAATACCAAACAGATGTTGCTGATGATGTTCTTGAAATAGAGCGAAACGCGTACGACACAAAAATAAAACAAAATTCAATTGAATTGGCGTGTTATTCACCTTTATATTAAAAAAAAAAAAAAAAAAAAAAAAAAAAAAAAAAAAAAAAAAAAAACTGTTTACTAAAGTTCCAGTTGACCATTTTGCAACCGTTGTCTTCTAAACATTACTTGTTCGTATAATAAACGTTTTCATGCCATTTTACACACGTATGTTACACGAAACTTGTTTTGGTTCAATTTGTAGCTATGTTTGTGATTGCCTGTAATTAAAATCATAAGAAACTGACATTTTTAATACCTTTTATTGCCTTCATGTCACCCGTAATCAGTCCCAGTTAATCAAACATGAATGTCTTTCTAGCATACTCTTATTAAAAGCCCATTGTTAATATCTATAGCCTTCCTGTCACATTATTCGCAACCTGATTCTTTCAGAGTCGAGCAACAAGCACAACAATATAGAACAACAGACAATGTGCGAAATATGTGTAACACATTTTTAGTATTTCTATTTAGCAATAAACAATATTACCGTTCTGTACCTTAAAATATCCTGTCATGGGCTAGCACAATAGACAGCGAATGCGATTGTGGGAAACATACTCGTCAACAGATTTCAATGGAGCCTGCAGTCTTTGTTGAGCATTACATGGTTACAATTTAGATGAGTAATGAATCATGTGATGGTTAAAGCATTCTGTTCTAAAACTGAACTAGTCTTTGTACTAACAACTGTAAACTTAATACTTTGTGATCTTCAGTGCAAATTAATGACTCTACCAGCTGTAGTTCCTTGTTTGAAGGACAACTGTAATGCCTGAATCATGGAAGGGAGCGTTGGGCACCACATGCCTCCACGTACTGCGTCACTGTATTCTGGGAACGTGTGTTCCCAACTGACGCCGCATCATATGTATTGCGTTACACGTTCAGCAGAACAGCAGTTGAGAGTATGATTGTATGACCAACCCCACGTAACGTTACACTCGCAAAAAAAAAAAAAAATTACACAAAATTTTTCTCGATAAGATATACGTTTGTGCGAGTATATCATTTCCGTGTCTGTGTTCTACTAATATTTTGTATGGAACACGAAACAAGAAATAGGACACTCACTGCGCTGGGGTGCCGCACACTGGATCGAAAGGTACAATGGAACCGAGAACAAGCCCCCCCCCCTCCGGCCTTTAATTATTCCTGAATTGGCCAGTACCCTCAATGTCCTTGATGGCCGAATCGAAAATAAAAAAGAAATAGGATGTTAATAGAAATTTAATAATTAAAATTCTTACTACATCACTCCTTGAACATTTCACTCAAACAAAAGTAACTGAACCGATTCGAATGTGTTGGCTATTGTTCCCTTTGGGAGTTAAAACATCTCCGTTCTAAGAGTGTATTACAGACAGATGTCCAATTCCTAATCAAGTTTTATACAGCGCCGCTATGGCAGTAATGTTAAAAATAGAGGTGTTATTAGCTACTATCAAATTATATTAGATAGGAAATAAGCTTGAGGGTAACACAGGCTAAAATTTTTATTTATTTTTTGCTTTTGCATTTTCTCCTCATCAACGTGGAGGTCATTAGAAAAGGTAAAGGGATTGAGGCCGTATCCACGGCCTTTTGAAGGGGCCATTTCGATGTAAAGTAATTTCGAGAAACTAGTGAAAACCTAAATCTGGGTGACCCCACATAGTTCGTTCCACTGGATAAATTTCTAAGAGTTTGGCAAATATATTTTTTTTAAAATATTGCTCGGTCGAAAATTTCAAGGGGGACACAAATGTATACTTTTTCGGAGTGTTAAATAAAGTTATCTACAGACTTTCATGACTCATTATTTATAAAAGAAAGATTAAATCATATCCTTCATAGAAGCAACAAGTTATTTTTTTTAAAAAAAAAAAAGTCAAAAAATTATAGTTTGCGGAGCTGGTTATAACGTATGAATCATCTGCTAGTGTAAGCCTGCACAGTCTGGCTGTGTACCTCGTAGTCTGCGGACCGACTCACCTTGAAGGGCTGTCTACCTGCTGCCTAATGTATCATTTATATTTCCTGTTACGAAACTCCGTGGGACAAACGTTACGGTACACCAGCCTGTGTCTCAGTGTCTACCTCGTGATGGTCGTACCAGCCGACAAAATAGTCAGTTCTTGGCAAACAACATATGAAAACTTTCGATGACGACTTTGGCGCCACCTTTATGACTCCATCCACGAAATGATAAATTAAAAAACTTTCTTCATCAAATTTTATGTTATCATATTTCGCTAGATACCCGATTATATCAAATTTTTTACTGAACAACTGGGGCACTAACATGTCCCTTAAAATGTTTTCAGTACCCTCCACTTCGCCTGCGTATATGGTAAAAAATAAACTTCGTCTATGGACCTTATATTATAATATAAAACTCCAGTTTCTGCATCGATATTTAAAACACAACTATGGCGCTACTATATATTATATTTGTACCTTAGAACAGAGAAAATAAACTTTTTATCACTACAAACTTTCAGTTCCATCTGACGTGAAAAACAGCATCTTCATTTTAAACGATGTTAACAAAATTTCTACATTTATTTACTTTTAGTTGCTGGAGTTAAAGTTGTTTTGTTCACGTTTTTTTTTCGTTTTGTCAACACGAAAGTTAAAAAAAAACCCACAAAGAATCATCTTTTCTTCAGTATTGCAATATATCAAAATTTCCAAGAGCTAAGAAACAACGAACTAGATGACATCCAAAATTTGAATACGAAATATTTATGAGTAACTAGCATGTCCTGACTTTAAATTACCTCGTTGGCTATTCGTGCCAGCTTTTTATTTATTTTTTCGCTGTACGTTGCAGAGCTGCTTTCCATAGATAAAAGCAATGTGACCAGCATTAGTACTTAAAACACCAAAAAACTCATGTTATTTTAAAGCAGTTACTTTTACGTTATTGATTGTAGTTCGACGTCATAGCCAAAGTCCTGGGCCAAGGTGTTTTGTATTTTCATTAAGGGATAGGAATAAAAAGAGAACATTTCGTCCTTCACGTAACAGTGGTCGATCTGATATTTGAATCATAGTCTATTCGAATACTAGTCCAACAACATTGCCTTTGTATTGTATTTATTAGTAAATAGTTACTTTTAAAATAACAAAATTCTCATCTGAATATCTAAATATAAACTCTCCCGGATGTAAATTCTTACTTTGACCGACTATATTAATTGCAGTAGGCTTTCGCCCATTAGAAGGGCCATCTTCCGATATTATAAAATATCGAGAATTCATTCAGTAAAGTAAAATATGATGCTATGATACACAACGCCCATTCTTGGCATTTCTGCCATTCGGTGCCGCGTTGACACAAGGTTGTTTTTCTTTCCTTCTTTTTTGAGGCTTTACATCTCGCCGACATCGGGATCATTAGAGCTGGATTAAGGACAAAGAACGAGAGGGAATTCGGCTATTGCTTTTAGAACGAACCATCACAGCATTCGCTTCGGCAGATTTATGGAAACCACGAAAAACCGAAATCTGAATGGCTGGGCGGAGATTTGAACCCGCGTCCTCCCACGTTAACAGTTCACACCCTAGTCTCGGTACCTAACACATCGCCTAGAAACTTTCCTGTGAAGAGATGTTTAAACTGCAGTTGAAATCGAACTCGCAACGGCACCAACAGCACAGAACTATACTCGACAGTGGAACAGACTGCTGTAGGGTGTAGCCGAACGAGCGTCCAATGTAGGCCACGAGACAAAGTATCGAAGCGCACTGTGCGCTGGCGATGAGGCAACAAGCAGCCCGCATGCTTCATCACAAGGTCGTGTGGCGGAGTCTCCAGCACCTGTTTTACGCCCACGCCTCTCTGATTCAAGGGAGTAACATCACGAACACTCACGCTCATCTTAGAGGTTATGAATTGACATCCAATCATCCGGAACACATACATTTCACATTCTGCCAGTGTAGCTATTTTAGGAAGGTTTTAATCGGACCACTGCAACTAGTGGCAATGCGTAAAAACTTCGAAGCGGGTCAGGGCGCGAATCTATTGGCTATACAGAAAAAACTGATGTTAGCATCAGAATACCCCCAACGCAAAATTAGACAGTGAAACCGAGCGTGGTGGGCTAACGTTTTGGCCTCGCATTCAGGAGGACGCGGTTTCGAATCCCCGTTCGGGCATAAAGATATGGGTTTTCCATGGTTTGCCCAAATCACTCCAGGCGAATGCCGGGATGCTTCCTTCAAAAATGCCATGACCGAGTTCCTTCCCATTCTTTGTCCCCAGTCCCATCCCACCTCTGATAACCTTAGTCGTAAAGCAATAAGTAAAAAAAAAAAAAAAGTAGACAGGGAAGACCTACCTGCTATTGTTTCAGTCTGCCTTGAAAATTTTTGATCCACGGTTTGAATCTGGGTAAGTGTAACAGCCCTCAAACATAGACTTTAAATGGAATTGTATTTTATGAAGCATTCGTAGCAAGCTAGGGGTTGATTGAATATGATTTTGTATGTTTGTCTTGCTATTTACTGTAAATCGGTGTAAATTGACTTTGTTTTATGAAATGAAATAATGTAAATACTATTTAGTATGTTTAAGGGCAGAACTATGCAACAGAATTGGTTAAATGTTTGTAATTCCGAGTATTAAGGTGAGCTACGATGTTTAAAGGACGATTTACTACAGTTTAAAATGATTTATGTGGATAATTTTGTGTTTAAATATCTTTAATTTTCATTTCTTAGCATTTCGTAATGATTGTAGATGATTATGCATTAATTTTGATTGTTTTTAATTGTTTAAGTATTGTTTAAGTTCGAGAAATGTCGGAAGTCTTTGTAATATTCTGGAACTTTCTATGAAACTTATATAAAATGAGCGGCAGGGACTCAGATAACATAGTCTTACGTCGACAAAGACACTCAGTTGAAACAATATGGTTTGTAATCGCTGGAGCATGTGTTTACATGTTACCAGTATCTTTGGAGTCTGATGTTTTACGAGAAATAAAAACAAGTTAAATGAGAAAGTGTGTCTGGAACTAATTATTTCATATATAATAAACCTAATATCAGGCCAACAATTATTCGACCACTAAACTTGACCTTCCCCTCTGGTAATTTCTCCTCATATATGTGAAATTCACTAGAACCCTCTTCGGTCCAGATTCGACTTTAAACTGTAGATTCACTCTCGACAAAGGTTGAATGAGAGGGACTTGAAACCCTTTCAGTAGGTGATAAGACCACACAAATCTACTTCAACTTTTTTAAGTCTCAGACTGGAGTGGCTAAATTTAGAGGTCTACTCCAAATAAATTCGAGAGTTTTGTTAATCTGAAGACTGTGACCATTTGTCCTTAGTGACTTGTCATTACAACGTTACTTTTTAAACTGGGACCTGCAACTTACAGCTCTTTCACGAAAAATCAGTAACCTTAGAGAATACTGAAATGGAGTTCACAAGCTTAACACATTTAACAGATGTAGAGTACAACTTTCGTTTGAACTTTACGGATAATTATCATATCTGATTCCTACGCTTCCATAGATATATGCTTCCATCTCTTCAAAAAAACTTTAATCATAGTTTGGTGGTGTACGGAGTGGAGAAGTTTGAAGAAAACTTAAAATTGGTGCATGGCCAGCTCATCGACCTTATTAAAAGTGTTTAGGATTTCGTGAACAGAAACGAGTTATGAAGCAATTCTGCTATAACCGACTTCGTGGGCATAAAGTTTAAAATCAATTATCCACATTAATTTCAGACAATCATTTCCCTTTTTCAAAATGCGCGCTGCAACTTATTGTTGGAACCCCATGTGAGGAGTTCGATGATGGTGAAGCTTAAAAATATTTCAGGGTTATAGTGATCAGCGGTGAGGATTAAATACAAATGTCAATAGTGGTGGTAAAAAACAAAGACCTGAAATTCTTGTTCATAGTACATAGCTGTTCCTACAAGAAGACATACAAACCAGAAGACGCACAGAACTTTATTGCAGCAGACACAACTTTTGCTTCAAAGTGTATTAAGTTCTAACACTTGCGCTCTCAATTCAAGTGGTGTAACTTTTAACTCTTCTGGTGTGATAGCACTTACCGCATGCACCTTTTTGAGCTTCATACATAATTTTATTGTGTGAGCTAGTGAAGGAGAAAAGTTGTAGTATCTTTTCGCATTTCGAAAATATGATATGTAACATTTTTAAACGAGAGGCAGAGTGTAACAGAAAATGGAATCCTAAAGACTTTTCTATTCCACCTGTTTAGTATTTTAACGCAGCTGACCGCTTGTTTCGATCACTATACTGTTTTTTTTAAATAACTAATTTACCTTAGTGTCGTCGTAATCAGCCTGTCAGCTACATAAATAAGAACATACTGTTTACGTAATGTACAAACTCAAATGATTTAAAACGCATAAGAAGAATTATGATTTTAAAAAAAAAATTATCCAGGGAAGCGAGGGGAATGAGCCATGGCTTGTAGTGAGCTGTTGTTTCATGATTACGAGGAAGCGGTTTGCGCGTTGTGCGCGGTGTCTTGAGCCGTGATTGGCCGCTGGGAGCGAGTCGGGTCCAGTGTCCTGCGGCCTCAATGAGGAAGTGGACCATCAACGGCTGACTGGACCGCGTGGGCGGTAGGGTAGACACCTGCTGCTCTAGTTGGTACAGCGTCAGAACCTGCATATATTACGTAGCAAAGCAACACACTGAAATTATGTGTACCAACGAGATGACCGATCTCGGAAGTGATATATGACGCTGTAGCAAAGTGCGTGTCGGAGACAAGCAACTGGTCTTGGCGCACTGTGAAAGTGAAACATCAATTTTTCACCAAAAAAATTCAAGGCCGGGAAGGTTCGCTTACAAATGCCGACACTGATTACCCTCCATTAGGGGCCATCCATAAATTACGTGAGGTGTTTTTTCGGATTTTCGTGAGATCTGCTCCGACCGCCACCACCTCTGAGATCTAGTCCGCAGACTCCCTTCCCCCCCCCCCCTCCCCACTAGATATTGCCCTAGCGCCCTCGCAAGTTTCTGAGACTTTTTTTTTAGATCTCACCCTTCCAAAGCCGGTTACAACCCCACTTTTCGACGAAATACCCCCCTAAAATAGACTTTACGCGTTTTCTTTTTTTTAGTTCTACAGTCCAACAAAAATTTACAAAACCTCACGTGAGATTTCCGTTGACCCTCCCCCCACCCCCTTGGTGAGATTTCGCCGGACCCTCCCCCTCTATTTCACCTCACGTAATTATTGGATTCCCCTTAGCCTCGACTTCAAACGAAAATATTTCGCTGGTTGGTATTCCAGAATATGTCCGGGATGTTATAAATTTAGTAAAAGAAAGGAAAAGCTCCGCTCCCCCCCCCCCCCCCAACACACACACAAAAAAACGAAAGTCTATTAATCGCGAGAAAACTTCTGCTCGTTTATGTATTCAACAGTGTGAACGGTTGACGGTAAACGAGATAAAATGAGAAAGTCTACAATGAGCTGTGATTTCCGCTGAAATAACTATATACAATACAGTTGATGGAGTTTGTTATGCATTTACTGGTGGTAACTGGTTTAATGATTGGACGGCCGCGTAACTCAGGCGGTAAAGCGTCTGGCTACTGCACGGACGATCGGGGTTTGATCCACGATGAAGCAGAGGATTTTTCCTCCAACCTGAACATCCGCAACGGCCTTCCAGGCCCACTCAGCCTGCTATCCAATGAGTACCGTGGGGGAAACTCCGCGGGAAGGTAAACAAAAAGGGCCGGACCGTGTCGCCCACCACGGCATGTCCAGTCTAGTGTCTACGGTCAGGAAATAGTAATACGGAGCTCTACCTCCACTAATCCTACGGGAATACGGCTTGAAAGCTGTAAAAACCCACTGCCTTTACCTTTAACTGGTTTAATGTTTAGAAACGTCAGCTTTTTGGGCTACCATTCAGAATAACACAGCAACTTCAATCTCATTAGAGGCGAGACAGGATTTGGCGTCAGGAACGGAATTCGGTCATGCCCTTTTAAAGGTACTATCCGAAACTTGCCTCCTCCCTAATACCAGGCCCAAGGTTACCGCTCACCCAGAAGAAATATATATATATATAAGAAACAGACAAAAAGAGAGGAGGAAACTTCGTTGGCGATTGCTATTAAATATTTGTTAAAATGAAAAACTAGAAGGGGACAAGTAAGTAACTGGCAACAGTGTGCGGTTCTCGCTAGCGTGTATCAAATGCGTTCCGCTTGGGGAATTCGCAAAGATGATTACGAGAAGGATTTATCGCAATCATGACGTCCGGTACGCCTGCTAAAGCGATAGTTGCACTGAAGTCTGTCTGATGTCCTCAAGCGACTCTTAAATGCGCTCTGTCAAACGGGGTGACGATCAAGACTTTCCGTCTAACGTTCTCATAGGAAAAACGCCGGAATGAAATAAATCAGTTATTTGGGGAAAAGCAATAATTTGTGGACACTAAAATCATTCCACTTCAGTTGAGTTAAACTTAAATGTCTACAGTAGATTGAGGCGCAAGGTGTACTTTCTTGGAGCCGTGTAGATTCTCAGAGTGAGTCACGTATTACAGTCCCCCTTAGCGCGTGACTGGACTGAGTGAACGCGGTGGGGGGGGGGGGGGGGGGGGGACCGCTGACCGAGTCTGTTATCAAGATTCCTTTCATAACCTAGTTGCATTAACTAAAAACACCTGAAGCAAAATTCTGGGTCACACAACCCTGTGGATTGATGCATATAGATTCTTAAAGATTTTTTTTTTTGGCATGACTTTGGGATTTTTTCATTTCTGATCCAAATTTTGTGCGTTGCATTTTGGTGATATGAAGAAAGTGTTATTTATTGATTAAAAAATACGTGTCAAATGAGAGAAAAGCAAACACTTCTGATTTATTCTTCTGCTTGGGACGTCGATTATTGTGAGTAGTAACAAAAAAAATCAAAATGTATCTCGAAACTTATTTATCCTTGGACAGCGAGGGTCACCAGATTTTGATGAAATTCCTCGTAGTCGCCATCCCCGACCGAGAACTTTTGGTAAAGGGGAATTAGTATTTGTACCTCATGGTAGGAAAAGCAAAAACAGCTAAGAAAATTGTTTTGGCGTATTGTTTTGAGTGATTCTGCCTTCAAGAAGACAACTGGGTGCTGATGTGCCCTGACGATCAACGTCAAGACGAGGTTTGACAGAAGTTAAACTGTCTCCAGTCAACTATCTTATCAGAACGTCCAAAAAGTTAAAGCATTTATGCATCAGCCCAACACGTTAAGGTTCTCAGTGTATTTTGAAGATCTATATCATTGGTCTTAGACTTGCAGACGCGGTTTTCTGCTAACATTAGCTGGCACAGTGGGGAACTGTTACACGTCGGAACAGACGTATAATCAGAGTGACTTTACTTACCGTCTCAGGTCACCTACGTCGTTCTGTGAGATACTTACTGCTAGCAGAACAGCTCGAAACACTCACCTGCAACAGCGGAAAAGAAATGTTTCACTGTTAGTAATATAGTATACTTTGCACCAGATTAACAAAACAGAATTAATTGTTTTTCATAAAAGGCAATAAACATTGTGTTCTTATTTATAGCAAAAGTTTTTGGTGCGTCGAATTATGCAGCTACTATGAAGATAGTACACACAATTAACATATTTAACTGTCATCGGCAAGAATTTATGTAAATAATGAATTCAGCTGTGAGAATATCTTGTGTGGATTTTACAAGGCTCAGAAACATTTACTTATAAGAGTTGTAGTGTAGCCAGAAATGCTGCCACTCTTGGAGAGAAAACTATTATAGCACTTCAGCTATGCATCTTTTACTAATTGCACACTAAGGGTGATAACAACTAAATTATTTACGTTTTATCGCATTAGGTTTCATCTCCCTTAGCGAATATTCATATTTCAGTTCCCCGATGCTTCTTGAAATAAATTCAGAGGGAAACAATGTTGGTTCCTTCAATCAAACAATGGGTGATTCTTAGCGAAATCCTAGTTCAAACAATTCCGCTGTTCTAGCAATTTCTAGTAGTTTTAAAATCAGTAAAGTCTGCGGTATCTGAAGACATGTACATTTTGTCATGTGAGTCGATGTTAGTGTTTTCTGGGAAGCTTCGTGTAGTGTTAGAGGGTGTTTTGTATCCAGACGGCTAGTTGGAGCTCGCGTGTCTACCCCACGGTTCTCAATGTTCTCCTCCCACGCGATCGGCAGATTGAGATGGACAGCGGACAGTGGAAACGCCCGCCTACTCATCACTCACGATATTGCACCGATTTCTTTGTCGAGTTCAACGTGCAGGCTGCTCAGCAAAAGAGCGGCATAAAAGATTACCGTTCATTGGAATCTTATCACCGCAAGATATTCTCCTCCAGTCACAGTTCAGGCAAAACCGAAATGATCAAGTAAGTTTCCCTGGATTCGTTTTGTAAACTATACCGCAAGTGTATAGTTATTTTTCAACATACTTTCCATCGGAATTAAAACTTTTGGATAAACGTCTAGTAGAAGTTTACTATCATGTATCGGAATCATTGTTTGGCAGCCGTATGTACCTCTGCGTCGCTTTGAAATATTTTGATCAAACATGAATGTCTTGAGGTACAAGAAAAAACAGTCAGTTAAGCACAAGTTCATTTCTCTTTTTGATTTGTTGCACGAGGTCGCCCGTAAGGGTCGATAAAATTGCCAACTGCACTCCTCAATATGCACATTATCTTGACTTTCTGAGGGTTGCCTGCTTACTTGTAACGTTCGGCCCATACACCAGACAAAGCTGGCGATGAATTTCGATCGGTGTTACGATTTGCGCGTTCCAAAACTTAATAACAGAACGAACCTCGCAATTAGCTAGTGATGGAATAATAGCAGCTATGCTATATTCTACAGTTACATCGAAACCGCTGCGATCGTCTTAAAATGCTGCTTGGCGCTATGGCGGAGATTTGTGTGTTTGTAATTTAAAAGTAGTCTGATCGCCACTCTATCGAAATAAAGAATATTATGGATGAGTCCGCTGCAGGTTATGTTACAGCACTGAAAAGAAAGTTAGTGGTTTCACAGTTCTTATGTTTTATTGTGTTAAAATTGACCATGAAGGTCACCTCGATACCATGCTAAAATATTAATTTGGTGAGAGGCCATCTTCCCGCAGTTGTTGAACAATAATTTTGTAAATCCGTCAAAAACAACTGGTTTGGTGAATTTTGTTTTTTATCTGATTCCCCAGACGCGATTTGCCCTTGTGGTGTAGGGCATCTTCAGTGGAGATATAGTGGTATTCCTTTACATGTCGGTCTGGAACAGCACACGCTTTCACATCACTGTTCATTGCAGTTTTCTTTTGACTATTGTTTCACTAGTTGTTTTTTCATGCTGCACTTGTTCTTATTGTGAATATTTTCTGTTGATTTGCACATGTGTGTTACACAATTCACCAATTTTTGACGGATTCATTTACAAAATTATTACCATGCTAAAAGTTTAACGGTGTTAAAAGATCAGGCAACGTCTCCATTCATGCGATTGCCGGTAAAAACTCTTCCACGTTGGAAGTGTTTACAAGTTTTTCCGCACACACTCGGACCACAGTTCACACGAGACTTTGCACCACGTGACCTTGTTACACCACGTGACCTTATTGCACCACGTGACCACGTCTCTCCACAGTCTGCTTGCTCTTTCCTTCAAAGATCTTCCTCTCCACCCAACGCTATCAATAGTTCACATATTGTAATGTTACATCTGGTTTGAGAATAAATAACAGCTGATGTTTGTCAGCGTTAAACGAAACTGTATGTGTTATAGACCTGAGCAGTCACAGACAGGAGGGGGCGAGCTCAACAGACGCTCGCCACACTCACAAAAAAACTAGGACCCGGGGGAGCAGAGACCTTCGCTGGCCGTGCGGATAAATGTTGTTGTCCCAAGAGAGAAGGGAATGTTTGTTTAGCGCTCGGAAGATACGAGTGCTTGAGACGTGTTGTGAGTGGTGTGTTGTAATTTATTGCTGGTCGTCTGATGGAGGACTGCGATACTGGGGAGAGTGTTTTTCAGGGTGATCTGAAGGGACAGTCGACTGAGGAGAGGCATTCGTGGCTGAGGGTTCGACGAGTCAGGTTGTGGTCCACGGCTGCAGGCTGTTCGGCGATCGAGTCTCGCCGGTGCTGACTACCTGACGTCGACGGAGCCGGGCTGTGCAGACGCCACACAGAGCAGTGGGCGCTCGACTCGACAGCTGTTGCAGTCCACGTCGGCATCTCTCCACAATGGTCAACAACCTTTGCGTCTCGCCTCTTCCAACAACAACGTCCAACGCACGGTAAAGGAGCGCAGTTCACGCCTCAGTTGTCACCGGAATTCAGTTTAGCAAAACCCAGTAACGCTTATGGGATAATTCATGCAATCCACTGAGTAGCAATTTATGAATTGCTAAGAGTGTAGGTGATTTACTTTAAAATAAAGATAACGAATTTTATTTCGTAATTTGTGGGTTTTTCAATTAATAATATGGTTCATTTATCACCTTTCCTTATGATCCATTATTTTGTCAAATCAAGGTAGTTGATTGAACTCACTGGCGCCCAAAGTATGACCTATATCAACTTACATCAGCTTGGCAATCATATGACGAGGCAAACAAAATAAATAATAATAAAAGTAAAAACTTGAAAGAAGGGTATTGTACAAAATGGCGCCCAGAACGTGGGGCCGTGTTTAGCGCGAATAATTTAGCTTACAACTGGATTCATGGTGAAAACTGTTGACTTTATTCTTTGATGTACCTTTGTGTTTGCCTGTATTTCAGATGCTGTACGGTGGATGGAGAATGGCTGAAATATAGAGTAATATCATTAAATGAATGTAATTTCAGATGCAGTTATTCCATGTGAAGCTGACATTTCCATTACCTTATTTGCCAGTGATTTGTTGTTGTTCATGGTTGAGAAAAAGATTTCTTGCATCCGGCGTTGTTTGTGTCTGTGCGGCGTTGCATTATTCCATTGATATTGAAATTTAAACATTCACTGGGATTTTTTTGTCACAGTTTGTTTGTTGAAAGTTTTTTTAAAACAAAAAATCTGTTACATTTAATGTGGGTTTCTAATTTGAAAATACAAGTACATGAAACTGCGGTGTGGTAAACAAGTGGGGGTAATAAATATGAACACAACAATGGATGAGAGTAATAATTTGGAGAACGTGGCAAATGACGCGGAATTACAAAACAGTTTCGTTGAAAATCCATTGCTAGCAACTGGTTCTGTACGGGAGGCGGTCTGTCTTGAAGTAACGAATATGAATGAAACTGTGACCAGCAATAGTGTAGCTGCTATTATAGATAATAACAATTTGCATAACCCACCAGATACCGATTGCGAAGCATTTTCTCAAGCTGCTGTGTTTGCTTTGTTACGAGAAATGAATGAACAGATGAAATCTGTGCGAAGTGATGTAAATTCTCAGTTCAAAAATATGAACGAAAAAATTGATTCGCTTGAAGTGAAGCAAGACAGTTTCATTCAACGGATCGAGGACAGGATTGCCAGATTTTGTTCGGAGACCGACAACAAACTTGAACAATTTAAAAAGAAGGTCACCGAAGAAATACTGGTTATCCAGGATACAAATAACCAACTGGTTAACAAAACTATCACTCTTGAAGAAGGTCAGGTGAAATCTGATGGTCGAATCACAAAGATAGAGCGTGAGATTTGTGGGATACGGGTAGAGACGAATGGACACCACCAAACATTGACAAAACGAGTCAGTGAATTGGAAAAGAATACTGAACGTGAAGTCGCGAAAGTAAGGGAAAGAATGGATACCGTCGATTCATCTGTTGCGCAAGTCCGGGCCGAGAATGTGACAATACAACAAACGCAACGCAAATTGCAAGAAAACGTTGCCGAAGCACGGAAAGAGCTGGAAGAAAAGATTGCTGCTGTGAAAAATGGTGAAAATAATCAGGGGTTATATGTAACCGGACAAGAAATTGTAATTCGGGGACAAGTGGAGTTGCAGCTACCACGTTTTGGTGTGAAAAGAGGGAGTAATCCGAAAGTATTCCTCCAACAACTGGAAGAGTATTTCCACATCAAAAACATACCGAATAATTTGAAATTACTGGTGTTACAACAATGCCTAGATTCTGAGGAGAGAGTTTGGTTCAGTATTTCGAATGGATCGAAAATGACATATGACGAATTTAAGAACCTATTTTTGAAAATGTACTGGTCAGAAGTGACACAGACACAGCATCGAGTCGAAATTTATCGAGGGAGATATGATCCGCGGGACGATGAGTCAATGCGATCCTACGCTTCCAAGCTGGCGATGTTGGCAGAGCATTTGGACTATCCTATGGGGAGCGGAGAGTTGATTGCAGCCATAAGCACCCATTTCAAACCAGAAATTCGTTGCCACATCAACCCAACAATGATAACAACAATGCAACAGTTCTTGGAAACGCTAGGAAATTTGGATCAAATCGGCATGTACTACGAATGGGAACAAAGACCAAGAGACGAAAAGAATGGCCAATACCACAAACAAGGAAACGGAGGGAATAACAAAAGAAGATGGGAGCGAAACCAGAATCAGTCTCCACATCAAAATCAGCAATTTCAAGGTGGACAATGTGTGGGCCAGAACAGAAATTTACAAGAGGGTCAGAGAACGCAGGAACGGGCACAGAACATGAACGCAATTAGACAAGTACACAATGATGAAGTACGAGGCGAACCTTCTCAGGTTCTGAAAGACGATAGTAAGTTTCAAGTAAATTCATCACAATGAAGTTTAGCGGGGGACATCAGGACGGAGAGAAAGATAAATTGAAAATGAGTCATAGTGTATCATAATAATTAATAGTCAAACTGTAGGATATTAATTAATCATAAGGTATAAACCAAAACTGATTTCGTAATGAGAGAGAGTTGTTTAAGCCACCGGTATTTACATTAGGGACGAGCGTTAAACGAGCCTGATGTACGGATATGACCCATGCGTTGACGAATATTATATTAATAATGATAAAAATTATGAACAACAAACTACCCATCGTTACAAACGAGATGTGGCTTCCACCGTCAAAAGAATGTCTGAAGGAGAACCCTCAATAGTAGGAATTTCAAGTGTCAAGTCGCAAGTTTATTGTTAAGGGAGCGCGAAATAATTTATTGATGTAAGGCAAATACGTTCACAGAAATGGGAAGAGTGAATCGGGTGTCATCTGTGGCATATAAATGTTAAGTCCCGAGGACACGAGATTCAAGTTGTATTGCATATAAGCAATTGGTTTGCTCGTTATTGACCGAGTTGACTTTACCCAAATTTAGCGTATGTCTATTATTTCCACCTGAGGAACAAAAGAAGTTCATCCGGGAAGTAAAACTCAATCCGCGTGATATGAACGTAACTACGTTCAAAACCCTTATACATAACTTGTGCAGAGGAAGTCGAGACTAGACGATATGATGATACTCTGACTTTGCAACGATGGGAACCTTCAGATAAAATTAAAAACGGAAAGTGGCATAAAACATTTGACATATGGGGTGTAATTCACATCAGCAACAGTTTCGCAGGAATAAAACATGTGAATCCGTAGGTGATGCAAGTTGGGCAAGTTTAAAGCATTAAGCACGAGAGAATATTGGCTGGCTGGATAAATGATCAAAGGGAATAAAGAGTGGATAGTATGGATAAAGTTCGAATCCTGTATTGTGTGAGGTCAGAAACAATTTTGTACCAAATTACCCGTAGATTTAAACTAATCCTTGGATTTAGAAATAACCATTATAGAATGGCATAAAATTTTACTTTAGTATTTTGATATAAATGTAAATAATCACGAGAAAGATAGTAGAGTTTTGTTGATTAGATAATAAGTTGATTAGTAGAGTGTTGTTGATAAATTATATGTATGTGTGTGAGTTTGGTGTGCATGAGTAAGTGACTGTAGGTACAAGTCATCGCAAATGCCGAGCAATACACTGGGTAACATCAAAGGATCGATTGCAGCCATGAACTACCAACTTGCTATTAGTTAAGGGATTTTGTGTATTGTTCTAAATCATGTTTGAATCCAACCTAAGGAAAGGGAATATTAATGTAATCATATTGGGATCCATAAAATGATTATCAGGAAATTCTAATATGATGAAAAATAGAGCACTTAGCAATTCATAAATGGGGAGGTGGATACATAATTGAAACAAACAGTCATGGAACAACTGACCAATGACTGACAACAAAGTGCAGTGAATCAGTGAAAGTGTTAGTGGGTGAATTAAAAAGACAGTCCAAGGTCTTTTTAATTGAGAACAGTGGGGCGAAATGTAATGTTACATCTGGTTTGAGAATAAATAACAGCTGATGTTTGTCAGCGTTAAACGAAACTGTATGTGTTATAGACCTGAGCAGTCACAGACAGGAGGGGGCGAGCTCAACAGACGCTCGCCACACTCACAAAAAAAACTAGGACCCGGGGGAGCAGAGACCTTCGCTGGCCGTGCGGATAAATGTTGTTGTCCCAAGAGAGAAGGGAATGTTTGTTTAGCGCTCGGAAGAGTGCTTGAGACGTGTTGTGAGTGGTGTGTTGTAATTTATTGCTGGTCGTCTGATGGAGGACTGCGATACTGGGGAGAGTGTTTTTCAGGGTGATCTGAAGGGACAGTCGACTGAGGAGAGGCATTCGTGGCTGAGGGTTCGACGAGTCAGGTTGTGGTCCACGGCTGCAGGCTGTTCGGCGATCGAGTCTCGCCGGTGCTGACTACCTGACGTCGACGGAGCCGGGCTGTGCAGACGCCACACAGAGCAGTGGGCGCTCGACTCGACAGCTGTTGCAGTCCACGTCGGCATCTCTCCACAATGGTCAACAACCTTTGCGTCTCGCCTCTTCCAACAACAACGTCCAACGCACGGTAAAGGAGCGCAGTTCACGCCTCAGTTGTCACCGGAATTCAGTTTAGCAAAACCCAGTAACGCTTATGGGATAATTCATGCAATCCACTGAGTAGCAATTTATGAATTGCTAAGAGTGTAGGTGATTTACTTTAAAATAAAGATAACGAATTTTATTTCGTAATTTGTGGGTTTTTCAATTAATAATATGGTTCATTTATCTATCACCTTTCCTTATGATCCATTATTTTGTCAAATCAAGGTAGTTGATTGAACTCACTGGCGCCCAAAGTATGACCTATATCAACTTACATCAGCTTGGCAATCATATGACGAGGCAAACAAAATAAATAATAATAAAAGTAAAAACTTGAAAGAAGGGTATTGTACAATATCGATATACAAGGCTTACTATGCTACAACACACACCTTTTCACTACGGCATCCGGATTGTCCTCGTGCTAAAGTGTCCATATCCTTGTTGTGGAAGAGCTTATTTACAGCGTATATGACGGTGCACGAGTGAATTTCTGTATGTATGTGAAAGCAAGGAACTTTAGACACGGGATAGGAATAAGATCTTTAAGAATCCTGGAACAGGCAATGGATATTCAGTGTTCGAGTCCTGAGTATAGGAACAGAGCGTATGATAGATTAACACGACGCTCAGCTCTGGGAAAGATTGCTTTCTGCATGTGAAGTAGGCTGTTAACGTTCTATTGTTCGGATTCCATGTTAAACTAAGGCCAGCAAAGACAGGAGGAATGCACAGCAGCTTGGTACTGTCACTTGTACTGCTTACAATCCATTTAGGTTTTATGACTCAACCAAACAATCTACTTCACAGGATATATACAAACAGAAAGAAATCACCAACTCCCTGGGCTGACTCTGAATTGGTGTCACGCCCGAACAAACAATCAGTCCTGTTCACGATCTCATATCTGTCAGTGTTTCTTCTCGTGTTCCGTAATAACCACTCCGCATTTCGGAACATGAGCTAAATTAAACACCAAACGATCTTATAACTGATTTAAATAGTTCACACATGCACATATACTGTTGGAAGCAATAGAAATTCAGTGGATGACTGTCATCCAGAAATACCCATTCCAGTTTCTAATTAAATAGATAACGAACACTATGAGAAAAACAGTTATGTTTTAAATTGTACCGGCACTTTGTAAATGAAGCATGTTTTACTGTGGTGCACCTCAGCGAGGTTTATTTGTCCAAAGAGCACTTGCTGTTTTACACAGGTGCGCAGTGTGAACCTCGAGAGGGTGAAAGGAACTGTGTTTGCTATATCGGGCCTACTTAACCTAAAAGAGTAATATTTGTGTTGCCATGTGTCGGCGAAACGTGTAACTTTTTGTGTTTTTGTATTTTTGTTTGTGAAATTGGTAGTTTATGAGGCGGAGACTGGGGACCGTCCCAGAATTCGCCTAGGTGATTGGGGGAAACCGCATGAAAACCGCAATCAGGATGGACGATACGCGGGGACCATGACTCGAATCTAGTTCCGTTTACCTCCGCGATCCACTGTGAGGCGCCACTGCGCACTGAGCCACACTGGCGGGTGATGAGAATCACAATCATAGAAGTAATACAATACACTAAATAAAACACAGTTTAATCATTCGTAAAACTATTTAAAGACATACCGAGTGTATTTCATAATCTTCTCATGAATGATCAAGATTTTTATCACTAGCAGGCATCCAACGAAAGGAAGAAGTTACCTTAGATACAAAACTTTCACACACTATACTTTTTTGTCGCTGATACTGACCGAATCGTTTCAGTCACCTGTTACCATAGTTTATTTGCATCCACTTTTTCATGCTTACTTTTTCGTCGTATTCTCCTTATGTGTCATTATCACGTTTTGTAACTTAGCTATATATTGCTAATCTACTGTAATACTACCTATCTGAAAAGTCGCCTGATACTTATAAGTAAAGATAGATGGGACTAGAATAGCTCATAGAATATTACTCAGCTTTTCATCAAATAATGCAAAAGAAACTTTCCTTAAAAACTGATCCTTATAATGGCTTTAGCTAAGGATTAATGTAATCTAAAGTAACATTTTGGTGTCAAGAGCATACAGAACTGACAATCTCTACCCACATTTGATAAAGCCGATAAGATACTCCCTCAGCAGGTAGCCTATCACTACAGGAAGGGGCTCTTCTTTGGACTCGCTCCAAGCAGTAGATTAAGCCTACTTGATGTGAGCAATCAATCCTTCAATGAGGACGACCAGCTAGCGACCTTGTGCACAATGTTTTTTGAACACGCAAGAGAACTTCTTCTCGAGAAAGATCTTAATCCTAACTTTTTTTTCCACGTTTTCCACCAGGCAAGACAATTGCGCTCGATCATGAAAGAACAATAACCAAGAAAATACTAAAAACTAGTAAAAAACTTCGGAACTTAGGAATAAAGGTATTTGCCGGTGTGTGAACAAAGATTTTCTAGGCGCAAAGTTGAGATGTAATCTTATCGATTTTCCAATAGACCAGTCATACACGGAAGCTATGCTACACATCATGAAGACAACAAAGCCAGTTGTCGAAATATTTTCACTTCTCTATCCGGCTATACGCCATATTTGCATGTGTTTGGTAACCCATGATGTCAGCGTATGAGGAAGAGAGAAATGGAATCTCCCTACATGCTATTTCTGGATGATATCTAAAGATTGTCGAAGACTTCCTCTTGTGACATTGTGACAACCAGACTAGCAGAGATCGCAGATGTTTCTTTTACTAACACAGGGCTGCATTTTTTCGGTTGAATCATGTTTTTCAAGTTGTATTTTTGAACGCTGAATCCATCACGTCAAAATTTATTACAAATCGCAAAGTAAAATATATAGAAAGAAATCAAAAACATAAGAAGTACTGCCAGATATAAAGACATACGAAATGCTTCCATCTGTCGGTTTACCATGAAAACAAGTCACTTTAGGATTTATTCTCCAAAAAATTGAGTACGCTGGATGTTGCATCGAGATGATCCGAGAAGAGCATATGCACGGAAAAGCCTGTTACAAAGCATGGCTGGTCCCAAGAAACGTCGACACAACGTTCTAATTTCTGTTATATATTCTATTTTTATATTATATTACATTATATTGTTTATTATAAGCCACAAAATAATACGTTTTATATGAAACAAACCTATTTCAATCTGTCATTCAGACTCATATTTGTAATATTTTTCGTCATTTACCGAATCTGGCTCAGTGACAATTGTAAAAAAATTCTGACGTGATTAAATTAATCCAAGGTAATTTTCTGGTTCAGCGCACCAATATACATGTGAATCAATGATCAAAAGTTGAAAAACAGAACCATTGCACGCTAGTATAATCAAAGAGGAAATCTTGATGACGGCTATTGCGATGGCCCCACAACAGATACAAAGTGTTAATAGGCAGATTTTACGGTTGCGGTTGATGCTTCTAACGCGTATCGTATTTTATAATTGCCTTAAAAATAAATTTCTTTTCCAGAAAAATATTACAAACAGATAGATGTCATACGATAAATCTTTATTAAGCAATTGAATTCATCAGAATCTAGGTGGTGCATTTAATATTCTTAATACCTTGCCAACTACACCAGTGCAGTAAAGGTAACCGTGCGTTTTTTAAAGTGATAAAACAACAGAAAGTGACGGGTGTAAATTTGTTTTCCGCCCTTCACATGAGGTTCCACTGCCGTACTAAATTACAATGGACTCGAAAACACGCTTTCGATACAGCCTCTGATCCAATCCGAAAATTCTAGAACCTTTCAAGGAGTTCGATATGCCATGTGGTGTCATTTTATGAGCGGGTGTTAAATTGATTAATTCTGGTAGAAGTCGCCATATACGAGAGGTTGAAACCGATTATTATTTATTAATTCCGTGTGGTCGAAATGACCTGGTGACAGGGTTTCTATTGGTTACACATTCCGTTTTAACCTAACCCGGTAATCCTACCGCGTACAGGGGACCTACAGTTTAACGTGGAATCCGAAGCACGGAAGCGTTCTGTCATACTTCACATTACACAGCAAGTTCTGGTTAAGGGTCTATGAAAATCCTCATGGAGACAGGCGTTGGAACAGGGAACCTTTCGATTCTTAGACAGCTTAACCACTGAGCCACCAGACCAGTCTGTTGAAATTAATTAATCTACACTGATGAATTGGCTTAGGTTCGTTCATACAATGCTATTGTTCAGCGATTTCCTTTATACTCGTAGCTTCAGCACAATACACTAATTAGTAGCCCTGCGCTTGAATGACTGTTGGACCGAACAAAAAAGTGTCATTTCATGGAATTGCTACTTGATATTTAATCGTCCAAATAACTTCTTAAGGATGCGTATAGGAAAACTCAGTGTTACTAGACAAGCAAGTACTGTTTTAATTGAAGATATTTAATACTCCGTCAGAACTTAACGGTTACACAGTGCCTCGTAGAATACTTTATACCTATCGATATTCCAATTAAATTACTTTTATCGCGTTAAGAACTTGCTACCCGTGTTAGTCATACCGATATATTTCGCGCCATTGCCACTTCATTCTTCTCTCTCTTTCAGAAATACTGCTAGATACTCTCTGCCTTTACATCACAACAGTTTGTTAATACTAAATACTACCAACTTTGCCATAAAACTTACTATCGACACCAGTGATGCTGTGGAGCATTAGTCCAGGGCCGGCGTAAGGGAGGGGTAAGCGGGGCAAAAGTACCCGGGGCACGACGAGCCCCCGAAGGGGGCCCTCCGGCCATGGTGTCTGGCTAAGCAGAAATAAAACAAAAACATTCTAAAAAAGGTGTTATTTGATATTTTTATTAAAATTTGCTGACTTTATCCAAAAAAATCAAAGTGTACAGTAAAAAAAAAAAAAATCGAGGTGGGGGGGGGGGGGGACGACCGAGAACACTTACCTTGGGCCCGAGAATCCTAGCGCCGGCCCTGAGCATTACTAAACTACAAAAAATATACGTTACATGCAGCGAAGTGTAACTGGCAATATGGTCAACTTTCTGAGGTACTAAAAGGAAATGGTAGAAAATAAAATAATAATCGCTCGTTAGAAAAAACCTGGCATACTTTCTCCGAGTAATTTTCATTATGTTTAGTATATTAAGGTGAGATCAGTGACAAGCTTCGACACACAGACTTGTCACAGAAGGTTGTAACGTGTATTGTGTTTAGTAACGCCATGTATAACGGCCCGCTGCGGGTTGTCATGTTCGGTGCCTGTTGCAACTAACACTGTTACCAGTAGAATCCGCAGCCAATAACGGCTTGCCATTATTTCCGGCTTACAAATCCCTGTAGTGGTGGCTGTTAATAATTGTGCGTGTTATTGCCGGGCTGCGTCGGGTCGACCGATCGATATGTGCCGGCCAGTATCGATGCGTGGTGCGCGCGCCGAGGCTTTGCGCACTTCCTTCCTCCGAGCGGCTCATCCCAGCTCTCTAGCCGTCCTCTTCCTTTCTACTCCCCACGTCTTGAGCCGACGACAAAAGGCTTATTGAGAACTCTCTGCCCGCATGCCTCTTACCTGAGTGCAAGACCGCAGTGATTGGATGGGGGAGCAGACGCATTCAGAAACGTATGGCTTACCGCAAGGATGCGTGCTGTGACCGCTGCTGTTGTGTTCAAATGAAATACATGGAAGAGGTACTCATCACTTGGAATTTATTTTATATATATGAGGTGACTTACTTTCAGCTATTCACTATGTATATACTAAGGAAAATTATGGGATTCAGTAGCAAAAACGCGATCACCGGGCTCCAAGGTAATACCACATTCCAATAAACAATTAACACATATTTACTATGAATGCCTCTGCTGATGCTAAATCGTATCTGAAGGTTTTATATCTGAAACGAGAATATTTAAATTCATTTAAGCTAGCAACTTTATAGTGTTTTGTAGTGAGCAGAATTTGAAATTCATCGCGCATTTGCTGATTAAGGTAAACAGTTCATATAAATGGTGATATTTACTAACATCGTGGTCATTAGAATTTAGGATCATGGATGGGATCTGGAAGAACATCGGATTAACATGGGGGTTTCTTAGCAGGTAGGTCGCCTGACTCAATTTTTCGACAGGGACTCACAACCGGATGTGAAAGACAAGTTTATTCAAAGTTTAAAGTGCGGAAAGTTTGGTAACAGAGCTAGCTGCTAACAATACTATATTTCTGTAACAGTTCCACTGTCGAGAAAAACGCAGCTCTGGTTCTGTCCTGTTGTTATTTAGAACTGTAGAAAGGAGATCATTTACCATTACCAACGTATTTTGGGAAACCAAAATCATATCTACCATTATAGGTATATGAAACAAGGTCCTTCAATTTAGCATTTATTTTCCTGGCTCGAAACGGGACTGCTATACATACCTACATTGCAGCTTCTTCTTGACGAGAGGTCAGTCTATTTTCTCGGGTTCCCTTTCAAAATTTTTGTACGAATAAGTTTCTTTGTTTGTTTACGTATGTTGCACGTACTATCACTACTGACAGATATTTTCATACTTTATTCAGTTATTACAATTCTTTATCTTTGCATCTGGTGATCAATAACTATAGCAATTTAATTTAATTGAGATGGAGCTCACTTTCCGCTGGTAATTTCCCTACACACTCATTTTCCTTTTTCTTGTAGAAGCCTACTTCTGTCCTTTATATTTTTAAATTCTTTTAGCGATTTTGGTAAGTTATTTATCCCTTTCATTGGTAATTTATCATAATCTTATTTTAGTTTCTAGTCTCAAAGCTCATTTTATTTTTTAACTTATGGCTTTACGCCTCATGGACGTCGAGGTCATTATGACTGGGGACAAGGAACAGGAAGGAATACGGACATGGCATTTTGAAGGAAGCATCCCGGCATTTGCCTGGAGTGATCTGGGGAAACCATAAAAAACCCGTTTAGGGATTCGAACCGGCATCCTCCTGAAAGCGAAGCCAGAACGTTAACCACTTACCCACCACGCTCGGTGGCTCATTTAGTGAATCACCATGTAACATGAAAAATTTACTGTTACAGGTATACATTGCATACAATCTTTCTTTATGAGTACTGCTTGTGCTTAGAGAAAATGTAATACTCTTTTTCAAGTTCTTCTCGCGCGTTAGATGAGAGAGTTCATTTGCAATGTAACGGAAGTGATGTCATAGAGTGATGTTACACAGAAAAGAGGTTTAATTCACGAACATTATGTACATCATGTGGTGTATTTACCGTGATGTAACAAAAATTTACAAAACTATTAAAATAAGGTCTCCCTCAATGTTCCCTGTCGCATAACGACCTTACTGTAGCAACATGTGAAACTCAACTGAAACTAGCGCAGTCACCGTGTATCAGATCATGGACTACACTTTATGCAATATTCGTTAGATTTGTTGAGAAGTTATAAACACGAGTGTTTCTTATTTCAGTTACCACAAACCGTTTTGCTCGGTATTAGTATGTAAAAGAGTAAACGTTTAACTCTTATTAAAAACTTTAACTTTTCCTCAGTTCTAATCTTACAACCAAATATAGCATACATTTTTTTCTGTTCGTTAATATGTGTCTGCTCCGGCAAGCACGATGTACCAGCACTGCTTAACGCTCGGCGAGATGCCAGGAGTGACTGGAAATAGCCCAACGGAATCTGGAGCCTCCAGACGCAAGGTCGGTGGTGACTGGGCCGGTTTCCACGAGCTTCTCGGCCCGTGAGAATGGAACGCACCGGTGGAGGAGTTTCCCAGAAAGATACCATTTCCGAAGCCGCCCACAGACGCAGGAGTTCGCATATTCAAAGCACAGTTACAGCCAACAATAGATGCCTCTGACTCACTATAAGGGTGGGCTGCATACATTCGCCAACCAGCAAAGTACCTGGATCATTCTACCCTAAAGTTAAGGTTATAGGTGACTTCATGCAAGCTCGTAAGAACGAAAATTATTTTGAAATTGGATCAATAATATGCCCTGGAGAGTACAGCGATGTAGTGTTATATAAATTTGAGGTTTAGCAGCAGGCTCTGAGTCTTCCTCATAAGTTTAAATCTTCTCAGATCAGCAAGCATTAAACCCATTTTTTTTCACTATCTTTTTCAGTCTATGTATATAGGAGGCGCGTCCAGAAAGTAAGTTCCGTTTCAATTTATCTCCGCTGCAGCGCTGCGATTGCAGTTCCGCACATGTGCTGTAGACGATGTGTATCAAGGGGAAGAACGTCCGCCATTTGAAGATCGCTGTCAGTTACGTACGCTTTGTTGTACTTGTTTGAAATGTCGGCGTTGATTGAAAATCCCGCCGCCTGTGAAATCAGGTCTGTGATTCGGTTTCTGAATGCGAGGAAAGGGAAACCAAGTGAAATTTATCGGCAAATTTGCGATGTTTACGGACCAAATGCGATGAGTGATTCGATGGTGAGAAGATGGGTCCGACAGTTCAATGGCGGGCGTAGTGATGTGCACGATGAAGAACGAAGTGGGCGTCCACCTTTGGTTACAGAAGAACTGGCAAGACTTTCATCTGTTCTTACATCTCAAGTCTTTCCTTGGCGGTCATCACTTCGCCAATGACGACGAGCTGAAAGAAACTGTTTCCAACAGGTTGAAGACACTGGCGGCAGATTTCTATGAAGAAGGTATACAAAACCTGGTGCCACGCTATGACAAATGCCTGCAAAATTTCGGCAGTTATGTGGAAAAGTAAGAGTTGTAGAATTTTGTGCAATAAAAATTTCTTCTGTATCTGTGTACAATTTCATTTTATTACCAAACGGAACTTACTTTCTGGACGCGCCTCGTATATAAAATGCACCATATATAAAGACTCTTGGTCCAGGATCTGATCCATTTGTGAATCCTGCCCTACGGCCGCCATGTAAGATAACTTCTATCCTAGTTAATTCATTTGAGGCAAGGGTATTCTATAGAAAAGAAGTAGTTCGTGTTGCACATCTTTCTTTATTTCCATAAAAGTCCCTAATTTACCATATAACTCTTAATTTCGTTGGTATAGGATGAATGAAGTTCTTCAGCATTTCTGATACTTCTCTTCAATTTAATAAAGAAGTAGCCTCTCTATATGAGCAACAAACATTATTCGTATTGACTTCGTTATGGAAGAGCTTGTACAGTCCCTCCGTCGCTAGGGTGACCATTCGTTCAACTGACGCAAATTCACACTTCTGTGATAGCTCCACCCGCCTCCCTGTCTGCTATCTCAGCCAGCTGTGGGACTTCAGTGCAACCAATAAATATTCTTGAACAAAATATAGTTATTCATAGCCAGGAAATGTAAAAGTAATGCGTTCGCTTACTTAAGCCACAGAAAATTTTTATTGATAGCTTCCTCCTTTATTGCCTATTTTGCACCATAAATTGTTATATCTTTCTTTTTAATTTAATTGTGATGGAGCACACGCTCCGGTGGCAACTTCCCTAAACACCCATTTCTCCCCCCCCCCTTTTCTCCTGTACCTACATACTTTTGCCCTCTTTAAATTTAAACTTTTAATTGTTTCGCCATTTTTAGTAAATTATTCATCAATTCTCTTGGTAACTTAAACCAGTCCCTCACCCCCTTACCTACGAAAGAAAATCTTCCCACATCCATGTGCCTGAAATCGAATGCCAGCTTGTGGTCATGGTCATCTCTTCCATCCCATGCATTACTTTTAATTCTTACACCAATATCTTCCCTACGTATTTAATTTAATTTAATTGCAATGGAGCACAGGCTCCGGTGGCAATTTCCCTACACACCCATCTTCCCCCTATCCTGCACCTACCTACATTTGCCCTCTACAAATTTTATCTTTAAATTCTTTCAGAGTTTTCGGTAAATTATTCATCATTTCTCTTGGTAACTCATTCCAATCCCTGACACCCTTACCTTAAAAAGAGAATTTCCCACACCCTTGTGCCTGAAATCGAGTACCAGCTTGTGGTCATGGTCATCTTTTCCCTTCCATGCACTACTTTTCATACCTATTGCAATATCTTTCCATGCCTCATCGCCAGTATATGCCCTGCACACTCCCATGATCCTCCTCATCCTCCTCCTGTCTTGCAATGAATCCCATTCCAGCTCCTTTATCATATCCGTCACCGATTGCATTCTGCGATAATTTCCAGAAACAAATCTAGCAGCCCTTTTTTGCACCCTCTCCAACTCCTGTATTTGATACGTAAAATGAGAGTCCCATACTACACTACCATATTCCAGCAATGGTCTGACCAAAGTTTTGTAACCCAATTCCTATACTTCTCTCGTACATCCCCTCATCACTCTCTCCAACAAGTGCAGAACTTTGAAACCTTTTCCTACCACCTGTCCTATGTGTCCTGCCCAGTTAAGTTTGTTATCAAAAGTAATTCCAAGATATTTGCATTTCAAGGCTTCAGCAAGCAATTCTTTCCCCACCTTATATTCATAATTAATACGTAGTATAAATATTAAGCCATATTAGCGATTCTACAAACTATTGGTAAACTAAACTCGGTTAGAAGCACTTGCACCAAATTTAAACCTAACTACGCAGTAATTACATAAAAACGTTAAATTTACTACTATAAAGCTTTTGCGCCGTAATATCTGAGGTAATTCTATGAGCACCTATGACTGTGAAATACAGAGCACCAACAATTTAACACCAACGTATTCTGCATTCATTAATATTCTACATAATCGGTAAACACAGAAAATTTCGCTGTTCAAGTTTACTTCAAAATCTCAAAGGATTCCAAGTTCTGATGCTCTCTGAAGCATTCACATTATCTGGGAATAATGTCTGCAAGTATACGGCAGATTTCTGTTCATACCAGTAATAATGTGACAATCACTAGCTGCCGCCTTGTTGAGTCTCAATTTTTTATATTTGTGTTACCGTATTTTATACCTCCAAGCCGTTATGGTTTAAATCTTTTCTTTAGTTACTCTAGTATCTCGACATTAAAATTGACAGTAATAGGGAATAAACAAATTTTGTTTTATTTACTTTTGCGCAAGATGCTGCATGACATTTACAACATTTATACTGTATTCAGTGAACAATCTAGTTTCAAAGTAAACGCACATATATACACATAGTTCAGTGGACAATGCCCGCAGCCGGCCACTGCCACAGGATCTCCAGCCACAACCATTAATTACATCGTGACGTCGAGGCGCTCCAACCAAACCACCGCCTCCGGTGTAGCCAAAGTTAAGTCTTCCAAACTACCATGAAAGGCACGCAGTGGGCAGTCCTGCACAATGTTCGACTCTGTTTGTAAAACTTCACCGCAATCATAGTACGGAAAAAAAAAATTAAACACTGATATGATAACAACTGAACAAACGAAAATTAATTTCCTGTCATGGATTAACTAGCTAACAAATTCTTCCCCCATATTTGCATCTACTCGTGTTAACAGGTTGGCTATGTTTTCAAACTTTGCTGAAGGAACTCGTGAAGCGAGTATATCACAGATTGTTTTGAAATGTATTTACTGGGAGATACATTTTCCTTTGCGTTTCGTACAGATTTCTCCTATTTTATACTACGACGACTATAGCTTGGGTTCCCTATCTGATGTTAGCAAGGGCTGTTAAGCTGGAAGGGGCAGCTGACTCAGCGAAGGGGACGACCGACTCAGCGTCTTAAAAAGAGGCTATGCACCCTTCAGCAAC
The DNA here is from genome assembly GCA_031002005.1 of Vandiemenella viatica. Taxonomy (NCBI): domain Eukaryota; kingdom Metazoa; phylum Arthropoda; class Insecta; order Orthoptera; family Morabidae; genus Vandiemenella; species Vandiemenella viatica. Next base: position 115,338,694 of record CM061919.1, on the reverse strand, counting down.
AGATGGGGCGAGCTGGAGGCGTCTCAGAGGGAAAAAAAAGATTACTTCCAAAACTACTAATTCCTGACTCACCAGCTGAATCGCTACTACGGCATAATAAGTCATCGAACTTTATATTACGTACATAATACACTTAGCTTCTTTTCGACACACGAATTCACGACTTGTATACGCAGCAACAATATTGGGAAGTATCGCATTAATAAAACAATCAGGGACTATTAAATGAGAATAGTTTTTTCATAAGGAGTAAATTCTATGACATTGGCTGGAACCCCTACCTCCTAAATGACACGGTTTCAAATCATTACCCTAACATAACCCGGTAATCCTAGTTGTTAAGGCGAACCAATTATTTTTCTTCAGGATTTTCTCTTGGGTTAAGTCATTAGAGGCGAAGTTTGATAGGTACAAAGAACACTGAGGCCTTCATTGAGACTTCCTTTTTGTAGGAACTATCCCCGCATTTGCCTGAAGTGATTTCGGGAAACCATGAGAATCCGATATCTTTATGGCCAGATGGAGATTCGAACCCGCGTCCTCCCCAATGCTACACCTTAGATCCTAGTATTACCGCCCTCCCACCAGGTTTGATAAAATTATACCTGCTCTAGACCCGACTAGAACCGACGACCCCTTAAAGCACAGCTATTGCTAGAATTGGCTGGCTCAATCCGAATAGCGAATTGTTCTATGAAACAACCTAACACGTCTACAGAAACAGCGTACACATGTCTAGTGTTTTTTTTTATTTCATGGTACACTTAATTTTCGGATATCTAGCAAACACCAAACGTGGTGGGTGAATGGTTAACGTTCTGACCTCGCATTCGGGAGGACGCCGGTTCGAATCCCCACCCGGGTATCCAGATTTGGGTTTTCCATGGTTTCCCCAAATCACTCCAGATGAATGCCGAGAAGTTTCCTTCAAAAAGGCCATGGCCGAATTCCTACCCGTTCCTTGATCCCAGTCTCATCCCGACTCTAATGACCTCGACGTCGACGAGGTGTAAAGGGGTAAGGTAAAAAAAACTAGCAACTCCTAGAAAGTAAGAAAAAAGACATAATTGTATTAATCCTCGACCAATTTTTTTTTCCTTCCCGTTTTTTTTTTATGGAGTTAAAGTTCTGAAATTAACAGATTTGCAGTTCAGTTGTTTCAAGTAAGAGAGCCCCGAATGTTCAGTACTGATGAAATCATCGAAACATTACATAAATCAGAAAAATAATGCCCAAAGGAAGCATAGATTTCTGTTGTGTGTGCAAGTATATCGTGTGTATAAATATATTTTAGTGACCAATTTTAGTTGCATATTTATTAGCTGATTTAACGAAATCTTATGAATTAGAGTTTAGCGACTTGGCGATTTCGAGGTCATTTTAAGCTAAAAGGACTACTGTCAAAAACCAGAAAGGTAAACGTCCACGTAATTTATGCAAGAACAATTACCGGAATTCACCCATATAGATATAGGGAAGCCAAGGCGAATACAAAATCAAAATTAGCGTACCATAATTTCAAATATCGTTAAACTAGAATTGCAATAAAACACCTCGTTAACATAAAAGTTTTAGCTAACTCCGTAATGCGGAATAAGAAATACAGAAAATTCTGAACCAGTTCCAAATACCAAGTCGGTGCTATCTGGATAACTTGTACAAGTAACCCTAAACACTGATAACAGTCCTACTGAAGTGTCCGGCTATTTGTTTGGTCGAGAGAAATGCCCAGAGTTATAGTACGAACGGAGGTTATCGCAGAAGGTTATCACCCAGCTCGCCCGTTTAAAAGAGGCCATTAACAAGGCAGACGGACTATCTCAGAAGGCCACACTGGTCAGATTAACACTTCCCGAAACTAGTTTCGGGCCGATGCGATTCTGAAACCAATGTTAACGACTGAGCTTGCATGTGGAAACTTTGTGTCACAGATATTCGTCCTTTTAGACAAATAAGAAAAGTACCGTCTTCATTAGAACAAAGACTGCAAAACTGAATGGATGACTCTGTGATCGAGTCTACACCCGGCAACAGAATTTTTTACGACTTCTTCATACTGGAATTGGGAAGCTATGGTTCAAACCCCGTCACCGAGTGCATACCTCTATCTTGATCACTGTTTCCAGGCGATTGTGACGTAATATCCTTGAAGCGTACTGAGGTAATCACCACTTTCTTCCTAGAACTATACCTCCCATAAACGAGTAACACAAAACACATTTCCACGAAGTTCACACTGTCAGCAGATGACAATAGTCTCTACCTTTCCCCATTAGAATGCCTCTTTACGTTTATTCCAATTAAAGTAAAAAAAAAAAAAATTACGCATATCACTTATTATCAAAAAAACAAATACACGTCACTCACAAAAAGAATTTCTTAACTGTATCTGTTGTGTCGAACAGCTGGAAGATGTGAAATTTGAAGTTCTCAACCAACAGCTCTCGAGAAAACTCTCAACGTTTAGTTTTACAAGGGATGCGTTGGTGCTGAAGCAGACTATTTACTATCTATCGGATAGCGTTCTGGCGTCGCATTCGGGAGGACGGCGGTTCGAATCCCCGTCCGGGCATCCAGATTTGGGTTTTCCATGGTTTCCCAAATCACTTCAGGCAAATGCCGGGATGCTTCCTTAGAAAGGCCATGGCCGAATTCCTTCCCATTCCTTGTCCCCATCCTTTCCCGTCTCTGAAGACCTTGCTGTTGAAAGACGTAAAGCAGTTAAAAAAAAAATATTTACTATCTGCCGGAAAACGCGTTGCTTTCCCTTTTAGGTTTACATTTTGTAGATGAGTGTGAAATGTGTCCTTGTACATGCTGATGAAACCTTGGGAATTAGATTAGTGGATGTAGAACGCCATATGCCATATTAGACACTAAAATGGTACCGAACTCTTTATCCGTTGAATACGAACCCTCAGCTATTAGTTTCATAGCTCCCTGAGTTACCCTGGAGAGACATTCCAAGAGATCAGCAAATAAGGGATATATTCTTCTTTATAGATATATGAAAACATTGCAATACACTAATACCATTACAGTCGTGTACAGCATTCTTATTAATTCTAGTTGATGATTCTATTGGAATTGTGTGCATGGAGTATGAATGGGAAGCCAATGCAGTATAATTAGTGTGTTGAGATAGCTATATGTGGTTATACGTTGTTATATGCACCCACGACGCCGAGTGTGCCCTCTGTGGAGGGATGTGCGCCTTTTTGGCAACGCTGGAGGGAGAATTTGCATGGACTGCATTCCGACTGTTTAGGGAGCGTCCATAAACCAAGTAGCTCCATTTTGGCATCCTGTGAACCCCCCCCCTCCCCCCACGTAGCTTTTGTCTCCTCCCCCCTCCCCCACGTAGCACGTAGCTTTTTTCTCTATTGATTCCAGAAGGCATTTTGTACTGTTTTCTCTTATCAGACTATCGTAAATTAGATACGGAGGTAATTAAATGACGAAAATAAATATTTACATGCTGTTGTGTATTCTGTACCTCGTTTTAACTGTGACAAATAATTTGAATGAAAAGCTACGTGACTTGACTGTAAACCCCCCCCCCCCCCAATCCTCCCCCACGTAGCCCAGCGTCCCTTCCCTAGACCTAACCACGTAGTTTGTGGACGCTCCCTTATTTTCGCGGGACTCGTTATAAACACGTGGACGACCAGACAAAAGCGGTAGGCAAGTTCACTTTTGAGTGTAGTGAAATACTTCTTCCACCAACCTATTTGAGTCGGAAGGACAGGAAAGATAAAATTATAGAAATAAGGTGCCGGACTAATTCTTATATGAATTCTTTTTTCCCTCGTACCATTAGGGATTGGAATGCACAGCAGAGATTAGCTTTGGTGCTGAGCACCTTCTGCCACCCACAATTTTGTGAATTTCAGAGTATATATGTAGATGTATATTTCAATTCAGTATTCTACAATCTCTAATACGTTAAATCACTTGTATCGAAATAAGAATAATCTATGTAAAACCGGTAGGTATTTCCAGGGGTGAATCCAGGATTTTGGTTTGGGAGAAGCTTGAGCGGACTTTGGTTTTGGGGGGGGGGCGGCTTGGCGTGTGCGGATTTTGGTTTTCGGGGGGGGGGGCCTTGAGTCGGGCAAGGGGTAGTCTTTATAGTCTCTACGGGCCTCGAATCCATAGAGCTAAAAGTCTCCAAACTTACAATTTAGGGGGTGGTCCTAGAAACTTTTTTGGGGGGGGGGGGCTTTTGGATCTAAGTATTCTGACGGAGCAGGAAATCAAAATCCGTTCTGAACATTAAACTTTTTAACATACGACCTGCGGTAATTAAAAACTTAACATAATGTAGCCCATAGCGGATTTATATAACATATATCCAATTAATAAATGTAACAATCTGGAAAACAAAATATAAAACAAAAAAATATTCGACGACATAATATTATCGATACAAGATTGCTCCATTTCAAATCGCTGAGGCGAGACCCATGTCATACTTTTTGAAAATAACAAAGTTTTAGACATGATCAGAACAAATTTAGTAGAACCCACTGGTATGAAACAAGGCTTAAACTTTACCGAACACGATGCATCGTGGATGACAATCATCACTGATTCAATGGATGTGAGTGAATTATCTGAGAGATAAACTGAACAACTGGACCAGACCAAATTAGATATGAGTGGAAAAAACTTCGTCAACATGCAAGTAATGATTATTGATCAACGTAATACCTGGCATCAACATGTCAAATTCGCCGATAATCGCTTATTGCAGTTTTCAAACAATTATCAGTCTGATGGAACATACGCTTCGGGATTAATGTGGTTTAAATTGTAATTAAGTCGTGTGGATAAACAGTGAATTCTGAATAAGCTTCATTCCGCTACTAAAATAGAGGGAAATACTTCCATTTTTAACCATCATAGCAGAAGGGAACGCAGTTATGGGTTGAAAGAAGCTATCAAAAGTTCCGCATTCGTTGGGCACGCGTATTTCGGTGATTGTATTACAGAAGTCCAGAGCCGCTTGCAAATACCCGAATGGCAGTTCCGATCCGACTCGCAATAAAAAGAGAGAGACAGGACGGAGGGGAAAAAATCGTGGCACCGTTGCTGGTGCCGCTACAGTATTGACATCCACGGTATCGACTCCGAGGATCGAAGAACGGCCGGCGCAGACCAACGATCGTGAGGCAGGGCTTGCGCGCGTCGAGAGATCGATAGTCGAGCGCGCAGCGCTCCGGGCAAGGCACGGCGCTGGTAAAAATAGCGTCCCGCGCCTGCACTGCCTCTTTGTTCTGTGCGAAGCTGCGTGCGGCTCTGTATGATTTCCCTACCTGCCGACCATGCCTTGCAGTCCACACACTTCCTCCGCTGATATACATCCATTTCCTTTCATAAATCCCATATCAAACGCGGAGAATCCCTGAACCTCATTTTCATCAGTGCCCAGTGTTGCTTTCACTGTATACTTACAGTCTCATTTTTTTCTATCAGATTACTTTGATTTTCTGCTATCTCTAAAATAAGTGATTTTTTTTTTTTTTTTATCAAGCCCCTAGGGGTTCGCCAATTGAACGTAAGAGGTTCGCTACAAGGTTTTTGTTATGGCGGCTGCTGAATATCTCAAGAGTGCAACACACAACATGGCGAATTGAGATTGAAAATGAGCAAAATTACTGCTAACGTCGACTCATATTGCGACAAGAAACAAGCCTATCCATCAAATTAATTGCTCTGTCTGTATTACATTTTTGGACAAAAATCCTTTAAAAAAACAAAAATGTTTTTTAAAGGGGGTCCGCCATTGTTTGGGAAATTACATAGGGGTACGTTGAAAAATGAGTTCCAAAAACCCTGCCCTCTCAAAGATTATCATTCCTTACGCTGTTCATTCGCACCCTTTACACGATTTTTCACCACAGCTGATATATTCCGTTCTTTGTAACCCCAACAGCCTATCAATAGAGTTCAGTGTACCTTCAAATATGCTGTGAACCCCTGAACTGATCTTTTCATAATTGTGCTTAGGTGCTCCAAATCCCCAAGCACTTTACACTATATATTTTTCTTGCACAGTTTTCATATTATGAGTAATGATTGTAATTTCACCATACATCATGCTGGTCGTAGATCGTAGATGAGCCTATGATTTACTGAAACGGTGGGTGAGCGGTAATGCTCGAGTCAGGAAATCGGCAGGACGCGGGATCAAAATTTCATCCGGCCTTCCAGATTTCCAAAATCGTTCCAGACGAATGCCGAGATGGTTCCTTCGAAAGACCGTGACCAAATCCCTTCCCGTTCCTTATCCCCTATACTCTCCTACCACTCATGACCTCGACGTCGACGAGCCGATAAGTCCACAATAAGGGCAATGTTTACGCAGAGTTTAAGCTCTGTTTATTGCCATTACCACATTTGGTATGTCTAAAATACTGTCATGTTAATAAGTATGATTTATTTCAGAGTCTATTTTCTTTCATATCTTAGTGACTTCAGACAGTACGTTTTTTATCACTACTTTAAATTTCTTTCAAATGAACGTCTTCCTTATACGAAAATTCGAAAGAAACAAATTTTTAAAACTCATTAAATATTTTTAAAATTCAACCTTCCGTATCTTATATTCTTTTCATACCTGCAGACCATTTCAACATTTGCTCGTTTAATACTATTTTTTAAATGCTTCGTGCTGCTGATAGGTAGCCGATTAGAATATGTTTCCAACATTTTGAATTGACAGTTTCTATACTCAAATCAGAGAAACAGGTAGCCGATTAGAATATATTTACAACATTTTGAATTGACAGTTGCTATACTCAAATCAGAGAAACTCTCATTAGTTCGTGAAATGTAAATTTTTAAGCGATCATCAATTTTCTTCATAAACAATTAATGTAAACCATCTAAAACAGTAAACACGATAGATAAAAAGTTTTGGGGTAATAGCCGTGTAAATTTTGAAACAAAAAAAATTATTTCGACCGACATAATCACTGCAGTCGAAACTGACAGAACTTTGAAAAGATTTTAAGAAGAATAATCGCCGTGATAAACTCCATTCGTAAGTAATCGGGACGCTGAGCACTAGCTCACGAAAGTCACATTTTGCAACACGAAAAGTAATGCATAAACAATAAGCTGTAAGGAACTTCTCAGTTTGAGGGTATATTACAATCACTCAAATTTCATCGTTTTCTTTAATTTTCTAGAAGAATAAGGGATCGTCATCCATTACGCCTGAACATGAGCGGAATAAACGAAGTGATAATACAAGAATAACATTTTTTTTTTTTTTTTTTTTTTTTTTTTTTGTAGTAGGATTATACGTCTAGCTCATTAGAGCCGCAGAGGGTTGGTGGCAAGAGACGGGAAGGAATTCGACCATCTATGTTTGAAAGTATCATCCCAGCATTCGCCTGTAGTGATTTGGATAAAGCACGGAAAACCGAAATCCAGATGGCCTCACCTGTGATACAATCCAGGTCTTTCCGAATACCAAGCCCGAACAAGAATTAAACGCCCAAGTTGTTCCCAAATGTCATTATCACATTTGTAAATTAAGGAAGTTTTACTCAAACAATGTGGAAGAGATCCAACTACATACACAGCCAGTTTTCCAACATTCTCTCTTGTGGAATTTTCAAATTTTTTTTAAAATTTCTTTTCCCGTGATATGCTTTAAACTTACAGGTTTCGTTAATTTGTCAGCAGAAGATAAAACTGGAAATTATGGAGGAAGCCAGATATCATAGACTACAAAGAAGATGACGAGACATAGGTTGCCATTAGAACAGAACAGGAAAGATGGAGGTGGAATTGCACCACACCAGTCGGGAGGAGGAAGGGGCTGATTTAAAAAATGTGAGATCAAAGAGAATAAAGCTTCTTACTGGTAGTAGAAGTACTAAGAGGATATTGAGCTGAAGTTAGACAGCAGCTCAAGTTGTCGAAGCTGTCGCACTGTCTTTACGAAATTCTTAGTAAAACAACGTCACAGCTGCTATCGAGCTGATTCCCGTCTGTGACAGGAAGTAGACGGGGAGTGACTTATTTTCCAGTCCCGAGGAGTCCGCCGCAGACTCTCCCCTCACAAGTCAATTTCCTGCTCGATTTCGACTCCATCTTCTGCTGTCAGCAGGACGAGACTAGACAGGTAGACGTCTCCATGTCTGGGAATGCAAATTATTTCCGCCTCCGTGTTTCCCCGTCTTTTCTTTCTCGATGTAGCTGAGAAGTCTTCGTTTCTACTTTGCAGAACTTCTACGGTTCCTTCCAACATATTACACATCTATCCACGGATTTTATATCATGACTGCTATTGAAATTTCAAAAAACTTTCTAATGTCTCCTTCACTCTGTACTTGTGTTTCAACTTGAGCAAAGTTTTCAAGCGTGGTAAACCACATACATAAAAAAGTTGAAAATGAGGAACAACCTTTTTCAAGACATTGCTTCGACGTATAGCGTATGTAACTTCATTGAATGATGGAACATCTGTTCTAATTTTATTTTGACTAGGTCCCCATTTTCAGATTTACTTCGTTACAATAGATTTTTTTTTAACGGTTTTAACGTCTCTTGACAGCGAGGTCTTTAGAGACGGGAAAGGATGGGGGGCAAGGAATGGGAAGGAATTCGGCCATGACCTTTTGAAGGAAGCATCCCGACATTTGCCTGGAGTGATCTGGGAAACCATGAAAAACCCAAATCTGGATGCCCAAACGGGGATTCGAACCACCGTCCTACCGAATGCGAGGCCAGAACGCTAACCGTTACACCACCATTCTCGGTCGTTACAATAGCCATTTTTTGTTAATATTTATTCACTCCGTATTATTCTTGGTTATATTGTGTTGACAGATAACATATGTTGTCATTAGAATACAATAGAGCTGAGTTTCGATACAACGTATTTGTGAATATGAAACACTGGTCATGACATTCGTTTTGTAAATTTCAATTTTAAGGCAAACGTGAGCGCTTCACTATTGGCTTAGATTGTGTCACATTCAAACCTAGACTGACCATCAAAGTAAATTATCGACTCCCTTCGTGGAGCTGATTTAAACTCCGTTAGAAGTCAACTACTATTTGAATTT
>CM061919.1:115286610-115328608 GCA_031002005.1 Vandiemenella viatica | reverse complement strand
CGGGAAGTTGATGACAGCCGCGACAAGGCTACCGTATTTAACGCCGAATTTAAAAATTCCTTCACTGACGAAAACATGGAAAACATTCCCGTTTTTCCACGGCGTGTTGAATTTTAGATGGATCCAGTACACATTGATAGTGTAGGTATCATAAAGCAATTAAAGCTCCTGAAGTGAGGGAAAGCGCTGGGTCCCGATGGTATACCAGTAAGAGTATTTTCGGAATACGCCGAAGAAATAGAACCATTTCTGTCAGATATATTTCGTAAATCTTTAGAGGAAAGAAAAGTACCTTCTGACTGGAAAATTGCGCAGGTGATTCCCGTTTTCAAGAAAGGAGATCGGAGAGATCCTAGGAATTATCGACCGATATCGCTATAAAAGGCAGTAGAATTACCTTGAGTATAGGCGTAACAGTACAAAACAATGGGACTTAAACATAACTTCCGTTGTAGGTAAAGCTAATTCCAAACTACGATTCATAGGACGTATTTTGAGAAGTTGTAATGCTCATACAAAGGAAATAGCGTACAAACGTCCGCATTTGGAATACTGTTGTGGAATTTGGGATCGGTATCGCAAGGGATGGATTGACACATTAGAGAAAGTACAGAGAAGAGCCGCTCGATTCGTGACTGCTAGTTACAGTCCTTACGTAAGTGTCACAGAGCTGATTCGTGGGTTGGGCTGGGATTGTTTGGCGGACAGACGACGTCGTTTTCGTTTGAATTTGCTGGAGAATATGCGAAAATCTTTAAGTTACGAGTGCAACCTATTTAGGTCGCAATGATGGGAGGGATAAGATTCGAGAAATAAGATGCCCGATTCATTTATGTATTCCTTCTTTCCTCGATCTGTTCGGGATTGGAATGCGCAGAATTAGGATTGGTGCTTATCACCCTCTGCCACCCACAATATTTGTGATTTGCAGAGTATAGATGTAGATGTTGATTACATCCTCGGGGATTACAATTAACGTTGGTTTCGTAAATATTTACTAAGCTTATCTCTCTTTTACAAACAACACATGTCGCTAACCGCAAAAAAAATGGCGCACAATACTTAAAAAGAAAACAAAAGCAAGACGAAACTGAGAAGGCTTCAAAATTACAAGCAATATTTTTAGAAGTCGTCTGAATCTTCGTCACCAGAACTAGTTCAACACGAGGCGGAAGAAAAGTTTTAGGCTGGTCGTCCACTGCAAGCGTTTTTGAGTGACTAACAACTCAAGCAACTATAGCCGACTTTGAATGGGGTGACAGGGAGCGACTGAGGGCGTCCACTATAGCCGACTGAGTCGCGCGACTACGATTGTTGCAACAGCTCTGGCGGCTAACAGCTGTACCAGTGAGTTGGTGCGAATATTTTAAGAGTTTCAAAATTTTGTTAAAAGGATGCAGACACAACTTGAATGATTTCTACGATGCGTTTACAGGCAGCGACTTTCCAAAATACGTGTTGGATTGATTTAATGTTAGAAAACGGAATTAATTAGGAGAATTCCACCTACAAAACCTCGTCCGGCCGTCAGTGCTGCCAGTCACTTGGCTTCGAATATCCGTAGATAGCCGCTAAAATTTCCGTAGATTGGGTACAAAAATACGGAGACTCACTAACTGAAACACTGAAACAATAATTATTGAAGATAGATTCAAAATTAAGTATTCTTTTTAGTTCCAGATCTTTAAAATTACAAAAATATTCTACACTGAAAGTAAGAAATATCTCTGAACATTTTAAATATACATCGTCACTTTCATCACTGCTGCTGATTTGCCTAGTAGTTTTTATATTTTTTATTTTTCCCTAGTGACCATTTTCTTTGTTGACATTCAATTTAGCATATCTTCTGTAACAGGAAATGTTAAAAACTGCGAGCCCTTTGTTTCTCGGATATTGGTTAGGCCATAAAGAGTGCGCTGCTAGTTTTGTGATACGGTCTTTTAAGATCTATAAAAATTGAAACCAATCAAAATATGAGCTTTATTTCAACCGTTGGTTCACACAAGAGTTTGCAAGAAACCGATTCACAGTTATTAACAATTCTGTAATTCATTAACACTATACGCTCAGAGTTTAAAAAAACACCAATATAAGGAAAAATCAACAAATAATAAAAAGTGTCAAAAATCCGTAGATATTCGAACAAAATCCGAAAATCCTAACTTTTCATAAAATTCCGTGATCACTCTAGATGAATACCGAGATGGTAACTTCAATAGGCCATGGCCAGATTCCTTCCCGTTCTTTAACCGCAGTCCCTTCCCGCCTCTAATGACCTCGACTTCGATGAGGCGAAAAGCAAGAAACAAATAATAATAATAATAATTTCGTTTTACGTGATCTTTATAGGTCTATTTGCATAAAATAATAATAATAATTTCTTAAACTTTTACTAACTAAACTAAAATAGAAACAAAACTGTTTACATTCCTTCCCAAATACTCGACCAACATCGTGTTTACTGTGGAACGTTTAAAAGGTTTAGAATTATTATTATTTGTGATTGGAGTGAACAACGTCGTCGGGTTCAGGTGGTTAGTAATCTAGTAATCTATTGTTCAGGGCGTCAGAGATCGACCAGGCTGATGAATATGGAAAAGGTGAGTCCTTATCAGTGAAAATTTGTTGCAGTTTATTCCAAGATGCCAGTTCCCTATGAAGAGGAACCATCTTCAGAACTGGGAGTACACTGCAAAAAATGAATGTTACTATTTCCCTAAGCGGCACTGCTAATAATTGTAATCTTGCTCTTTCGATTTCAAGAAACTGTTTGTAAAGAAATGCTATGATCCATTTGTTTGCGCTTAGTCTGGGTAGTGATGGAACTTTTGAATCCAATTGTTCGTGGCTGAACGGATGGGTTGGAGTGTTGCGGATTTATTGCACTGTAGCTCAAGGTTTGGAAGAAGGTGAATTGACGCCATGTCCCAAATTACCTTCGGTATCTTGCCAGTTATCTGTCCAGAAGCCCCGTTGGAGATTTATTTCTTTTCAGTTCCCTCGGCTCAGTAGTATACAGAGGCGTACCAACCGAAAATGGCGCCTAGGGCAAACATTGAAATTGCGCCCTTTCGTAAATTATTTAAATATAAAATAAGCTGATACACTAAATAAAACAATCATAAATCTTACAAAAAAACATTGCTTTCTGTTTTAGAAAAAAATTCAATTGTTTAATAGTATTAAACTTAAAATTGCACCTTCCTTGGATCCTGGAACGCGAATAAATTAATAACATTTTCGAAATCTGTGTCTTCGATGTTTCCCGCTCAACACTGAGCAAAGGTATGTCGCATTACCTTTCTTGACCCATTGTACTACTCAGACACGACAGTATTTAGCTTTAGCTTACTGATCAACCGCAAATTGCGATTGCTATGCAATCGTAGCCATAATTTGAACTGAAATGCGCAGATTCTGAAAGTCGTTCTCATCTACGTACTGTACAATGAATTCAAGAAGATCTTCAGATTTTTTATGTTTACATTTTTCTTGTGAATACTAGCATTCAAACATTCCATATTTCTTCACATAACTGTTCTCCGTTTGCATCACAGTCACAGAAATCTCAAAATTCGTTAGACTTCTTCTTTAAATGGTCGCAATCGTCAGTGCTATAAAAAAGTTTTTAATATCTAGGAGACATATAAATCTAGCGTCGGTTTCATGTAGATGACTGAACCTTTCGCTCATTTCACACTACGATCCAGCGATCCCTTCATAACTCATTCTAAATCTTCCTTAGCAGTCACCAGTGTTCTTCGCATACTATCCAGTCATACGTTTTTATCGCCTTTGACATCTTTCAATCACTACATCTCATTACTGGCAAAAATTGAAAACTTTCTGGAGTCCGTCATTAACTAACCTCTCTCCTTCATTAATAAATTGGTCTAGGAAGGCAGCGTCATGAAAATTTATGCTAGGATCCTGGAGCCACTTTTTAACCTTCAAGATATTTGATAATTGGCTTTACTGCTTCAATTTTTGAACTCCATCTTGTTCCAAACTCCGACTTTACAATCACGTCACGGAGTTAATGAGTTTTTCCCGGCTCAGAGTGGAACGAGAAAAGAATGCATAAATAGTTTCAGTAGTTCCGAAAAACCTTATAGTATCCTACTTGGATGTATGTACAGCACATCAACCAAATTGAGTTTACCGCAATTCATAAATATCGCCAGATTATTATTTCGTGAGCACCAGTTTGGTGCCCAGCCATCACAGCAGCGTTTTCATAACATTGTTAACGACAATGCTGTATATCCATACCGTCTTTCTCTAGCTACTTTAAGGATTTCACTCACTAAGCTAACAGCGTCCTTTCGACTCATCTGAATGAAACCGAGAAAAGTCTCCCTAACGCGAACTGATTTCTTCTGAAAATTAACTTCTACGTATATCAATACTTGTGACATCTGCTCACGATGTGCATGAGCAGGAGTAGAGTCAAACATGAGACCATAGTATTTTGATTTGCGAATGTTTCACTATAAACTTTGCCGAACAATGGTCGACATCAGATGAGTGAACTCATTTTGAACATGAGGTGGAAAGTAATATGGGGTTCCAGGATGATTTTTAACTTGAGTAAGATATTCATGAGGGGGTCAAATATGTCCAGAAGCTTTTTTAATCCAAGAAAATTGCAGACATTATGGGATATGGATTTATTGCATGTACTCAGTGACTCTCTGTAGCCTCGTAATGCAAGATTTTAAGTGGTAAGAAATTTGATGGAGTGAAGGATTCTCTTTAATACGCTACGCCACTTATGTTTTTCTGCTTCGATCTAGGTCTAAAGTTCAGTGTCGATAATCCCTCTATTTGCTACAAACTTTCTTTCCGTTTCTTCTGATAGGGTGAAACACTCACCATGATTCTTCGCATATTAATGGGCAGTGAGCCATTCACGTGCCTTCTAGTGGGCAAATTTATCTTCGTGCTCTAATGAAGATAGATTATCTAATTTGAAAAGATAAGACAACAGATTCAAAAAGCAGGGAATAGAGCGAGTCACTTATCCACCCAGTGACGTAGCTACCTGGGGGCCTAGGCGGTGCCGTGCACTGGGGCCGCCAAACTTTGGGGAGGGCACCTGCCAGCAAACCGCACAAAGACATGGTAGAGCTTAATAAAATATAACCTAGTGTCTTCTTAAACAACTTTTGTTCATACAAATGTTGTCTGTAGGAAGGAAAGGACCTCCAGTATTTGTATAATATTTTGAATCAATTTTAATTATTGCTGTTTTTAGACCATCTCTCAGAAATGATTTCCCAGTAATGTTATCAAAGTGTAGAATTCCAATATCATTCTGTTTTTTTTTTTTTTTTTACTTCTGGTATGACATTAATTCGGTTTTCTACATCATCCACCGTATCACCCCCACCAAGTTTTCCTCCTACTAAATTACTAATGTTTTCTTCAAATTCTTTAGTAGCATTAAAACTGGTAGCCTCACTCCTCGTCAAACTCAAAATTGTCTAAAGTTACATCCTCCTCGTCTTGTGCTAAATTAGTGTTGGATACCTTGGATTTTACTGTACATGTTGACGTAGGAAACTCCTTAGAACATGTCGAACTTCCAGTAGCGGACTTACTGGATTTTTGTGCTATTTCCTCCTGCAAGTTTCATTTTTTCCGTTCCTCATCCCCACTCTCTTGTTTCTTTGAAAATAATTATTTCATATTGTATTAGTACGATAGCGAAGTGAATGAGGGTTTTAAAATAACCTGGAATAAATAAATAAATAATTATAGGTTGTTTTTCAAATAAAAGAAAGGGAGTTGTGTTGCGTGCCACTCTGCACGACAGTAAAGTACATAAAGCTTACGTTAGGGATGTATATATTGTATTTTTTTCGCTTTTTTAGCAGTTTCCCAGAATTCTTAACAATAGTTTACCATAACCACTAGAATTCCACATCAGGTTTCGAAGGTTTCAGTATCCAAGTTCACTATACTGTATTGTCACCAGACTTATTAAAGATTCAAAATTTTCAGCTTAATTTAGAAGTGTGTGAAAATTGAGTTGGCAGATTTGCCTCGAAGTTAGTTTCATAGTTAACTATCTTAACTTGTATATAACTATGTATTTACTAAGCTGATAAAAAAGCGTCTTGAAAATATTAAACAACCACACTCAAAGCCTCTGAACGCGCCCCTGCGCAGGTACCTGCATCGGTCGGTAAGCCACATAAAATGTGTTTTACTGCACCTACTAACTATGTTTAGGTTTCCGTATGTTATGTACTTACGTTATTAATTATTACAGTATTCAATGAATTTCACAGTTCGATTCTAGATCATGTCACTTACTGTGGATAGTAGAATTTCAGGAAATTAATGAATGTTGGTACTTACCGTAAAAATATCAAATATATTTGTTCAAAGCACTGTCGTTGACGGTAATTTAACTTATTATATCTAGTAGCTTGACGATCGCTCGCGACAAAGGCAATGCAAATAAAATGTACAACTGCAACACGCCAATCAAATCAGCAATTAGCCAATGAAGACAGTATGGTTTGTATTATATCCTTAAAACAAAACTTGCCAGATTAGGCGCAAGGCGGGAGCTGCAGGTATTGGTCCATTCAAGGACATCTCGACAGAACACGCAATGTACTTTCCGATCGTGTACCGGTTATTAAAAACTTACACGATTTGCTGTTTACTTACTCCATGTCGCTCTTTCGCGAAATCTCACCAGCTATGCGCGAGAATATTTGAATATAATTATATTGTTGGTTTATTTTGATTTTTAAGTTTGATAATTTGCCAATTTTGCGCCCCCCTTTTAGCGGCGCCCAGGGCACGTGCCCTACCTACCCCACCCTAGGTACGCCACTGGTAGTATACCTAGTATTTGAATGATTAATATATTGAATTGAATTAAAGATTAATTGCGATGGAGCGTATGCTCCAGTGGCAATTTCCCTAGTCATCTAACTACCACTTTCTTAGTATTTTTTTAATCATTTTATTTCCTTTGTGTTTAAATTCCTTCCCTATCAACTTACGTGATTTACGAATTGTAATTTTAAATTCCTTCAGCGTTTTTGATAAATTATTCATCACTTGGTATTTATTGCAGCTCCTGACGCTCCACAAAAGAAAATTTTCCTACTCTCTTATTCGTGAAATCTAGTGCCAGCTTGTGGTCATGGTCATATTTTTCCTTCCATGCACTATTCCGAATTCTTCGACCAATATCCTTCCAAGCCCCATCACTAACTTATTCCTTGTACAATCCCAGCACTCTCTTCACTCTCCTCCTGTCTTCCAATGGCTCCCAGTCCAGCCTCTGACTGAGTCCTGCGATAATTTACACAAACAAATTTAGCTGCTATACTTTTCACTCGTTCCAATTCCTGTATTCGATACCCAAAATTTGGGCCCCAAACTTCACCCCGATTTTCAAGCAATGGTCTGCTAATGTTTTGTAATCCAATTCCCTGTCTTCTTTGGTACACTCTCTCATCACCCTCTTCAGTAAATGAAGGATATTGTAACCCTTTCCTACTACGTGCCCAGTGTGTTCTGCCCAGTTGAGTTTATTGTCAAATGTTATGACAAGTTTACACTTCAAGCTTTCAACAGACAGTTTTGTCCCATCTTATAATCATTAATAACCTTTAACTACTTATCTGTGTACCTAATATGTTTGCAGTCTTCTACGCTACGGTAGCATGCAAGAAAAGTTAGTTAAGCCACAAATATGCGAGTACAGTTACATAATGACACAGCATCAGGCAATATGCGACTTAACTTCTTAAAATAGGATAAATTGGATTGCGATAGATGCGAACGGAATGATTACATCAAGTCATGAACTGTAATCGTATAGGAAATACTTTCTAAAGAATACAAACATTCTTTCAAGAAAAACAAATTTTATAGATACTTTTTAGCTGCTGTACTTGATGTAATAATGCAGCTATTGGGTATACTTAATAAATGTAACTGTAGAGTAACACTAAATATCGCAATCTCAAAAAGTATTACTAAAGTGTATACAAGGTATAAATTTTAAAGTATCTATGACTTTTCAAAATTACCTACCATCTTTAATACCCATTCAGGGCCGCCGTAAGCGGGAGTGCAAGGCGTGCACCGCACGCGGGCGGCAGGTCGAGGGGGGGCGGCAAATCGAGTGATCGACAGTCGCCGCCCCGGGATTTGTTGTCATTCCATTGTCGCCGCGACGAAATTTGCAGTCTATTACGGAGCGGGCGATCTTTTTTTTTTTTTAGCTCAACAGCTGCTTCAGGGGATATGTGAAAACTGCGACCAGTGAAATTTGCGGCCAACCTAAAATCTGCGAAATCTGCGGCTAATACCTCTTCTCTTTGTGTCATGCCGCGCCGTCCTAATCACTCTAAACGCCCCTTTAGACGACCCGACCTGGTCTCAATAAATCGTGGCCTGGAAGTTTTTACGTGAACAAATCATTTTACATTACACGCCCGAAACAGCCAAGTTAATTTCTATTTTTTTTTTAATAGACACGCAAATGTTTCACAGGTTAAGTATTCTTTCTTAGACTTTTTTCGCACTCGTTACTGAAAGCTGAATTTTTTGCTGATCTGCAACACTGTTCGAAAAATCCAGTGCGGTACTAACTAGATCGGAGTGGCCGAGATCGTCTAGAGGCGGCCATACACGATCGCTCCATCCGTCCAAATGGAGCGATGTCACTCCATTATCGTGTCGTCTGTGGAGAAATTTGATGTGGATGACGTTAACCCACAACTGCTGATGGTAGAATATTTTTTCCTACACTAGTTTTTTATCTGCTTAACGTCTCTCTAACAGCGAGGTCTTTAGAGACGGGAAAGGATGGGGGCAAGGAATGAGAAGGAATTCGGCCATGGCCTCTTGAAGGAAGCATCCCGGAATTTGCCTGGAGTGATTTGGGAAACCATGGAAAACCCAAATCTGGATGCCCGGACGGGGATTCGAACCACCGTCCTCCCGAATGCGAGGCCTTCTGCACTAGTAATGTGAGGCAACGGGAGATTTTGAATGAAATCTACTACGATTCTGTAAGTATCTGGCTCGTTATTACAATTCTTTTCTACGTCTTTTAAGCAAGAATAAAACTTGTATTTTAATAACAGTTATAAACTATAAATCATCTGTAGTGTCAACCTGCTGTTTAGAAACATAGGCTACAAACGTAGCAATCCGCTCAGAGCGCCGGCGGGGCGGCTTTTAACAATACAACCAGTTTGATCCTATTCTATAATAAACATACCGCTACAGCATTGTTGAGAATTCTGGCCGCAGATTTCACTGGCCGCAAATTTCACTGGGCGCAGTTTTCGCGACACCGCTTCAGGCGGCCGGCAACACTCGGTGTAGCAACAATGGGGACGGCAAATAATGTTTGAAGGGGTGGCAATCTCACATTCTTTTGAACCGGTTCGGAAAATTCCTAGATCCACCACTGGCATAATCGGTATTGCACGCGGGCGCTCAAACAGCTAGCGGCGGGCCTGTACCCATTTCTTCTGCAATTTTTTCCCCCACAGTTTCTGCTGAAAATCACGTGAGTAGTACCGCTTGTCTCTCTTATATCACAACGGTATTATCTCATTTACGGCAATGATTAATTTCTCACTACCCATATTGATGTGTAAAACGAATAAAAACGGCGATATATACGACAAGTAACGTGGAGCGTATAATATGTAACGGCTGCTACAAGCGATTAATCCAACTCCGGCAGGATCAGTCGCACGTCGCCTGTCGTCGGCTACAATCGGTCTCTCAAGATCGCTTGCAGTGGACGCTATTCAGTAACGTTCCCTGTGTTGGGATGCATCGCACCAATACGCGCGATTACGCGAGACCTGTTAGTCGCTCAAATACGCTTGCAGTGGACGACCGGCCTTAATGGAAGTTATTCAGACGAGGATCATGATAAAGAGCAGCATGTGCGAGAAAATTTATCTATGACTGGAACGTCGTCTGCTGTTGAAAAGATTACAAATGGATATACAAGACTTGCCACCACCGCCGCTTTATCAAAGTACAAATTATGATGATATTTCAAAATTGTTGCTCATTCACCCTGCTGGCAGAGATGGAATAATTAATCGAGCAACGAAAAATAAAAAAAAAATAAAAATCATAGACGTCATTTTTTCAAATACGCAATTTCAAAGAGTAACACCAAATGGAGAAAGTTATAAAAGTAGATAGTTAGTTTATTCTAAATCTGCAGATAAAGTATATTGTTTATAAGTTGTTTATTCAACAGAAGGTCTCATTTTTATTTGGGAAAAGAAGGATTCGATGACTCGAGTTACGAATCAGAGCGTCTCAAAACTCACGAAACTTTCTCAGATCACAATCACACCATGCTCAGTTGGATAGAAGCGTTGATTCCATTAAATAACTTCAATGTACTAGACAAGCATTTGTAAATACAATCTCAAAACGAAAAATCACAGTGGGTTGCTATCCTCTAATCAGGGGCGTAGCTACTATGGGACTAGGCGATGCACCGGGGCCCCTAAGCGCACCTTTAGGGGCCCTCAAGCGCAGTTGAGGGCCCACGAGCCTTCACGGCAAACTGGCGACCTTTTTTTTTTAGCTCTGCCGTCGTCTAAGGGGCCCCTGAGAACACAGGAGCCTCTCACACTAAGGGCCCTCGCTGCTCAGGGGGCCCCTGGGCCCCTAAAGAACAATTCAAGGGCCCCCATCATCAGTTCAGGGGGACCCTACCAGCACACAAAGCAAAAAAAGGTCGCCTGTCTGGCCTGAGGGCTCAAAATAAATTTTTTGCACCGAGGCCCTTGTTGACCTAGCTACGCCACTGCCTCTAATGAATGATGTCTTGTTCAGAGGAAGCTTTGGATCTGAAAAACTAAATGCTTCTAATGATGGTAACTTCCTGGGTATATTGCAACTGCTAGGAAAATAGGATCCTGTGATAATCGCTACAGTTCATCACTACTGAAATGGTCAACCATTTTGATATTGAAAGAGCATTTAATTTATATTTGCAATGAAATGGTCAGCCACTTTAAAATTTAAAGAGCATTTAATTTATATTTGAAACAAACGAAAATAACATAAATCACAGTATTATACCTTACAATTCTTTCAACATTATTTAATTACTAAAGAAAACACAATGTATTCGTAGATATAAGCAATTATTTCTGTCTTTTATATATGAAATAGAGTCCACAGCTCGTTCTCATTTAAGTCTATTGGCAGAGAAAGTCAGTCACTATATTATGATGTACATTACCATTGCTGACGACGGTTTCTTTGATGGGATTAACATAAATACAACATTGATAGCATCCCACCTTCAGAAAAGATTTTTCAGCTCTCAAACAAAGTTCAACTCGAACATCCATTCATTTCTTACACGTCCAGAGAGATGTAACCAATGCAGGAATGGATGTAACATCCATGGAGGAAGGAATATATGGAGACGAGATAACGCGAAATCCGTGAAACCTCGTGAAAAAACTGTGCCTGCGCGGCGGACATCGTAGGAGTACCAAAACATTGGGCTGTTTGCAGTGTGTCAGCTGCTGATAATATTTCATTTTCTAATATTCTAAAGTTTTCTATAATGCCAAGTTGTGATGCATATGGTTGCACAAACAGACGAGATAGGAAAAAACCTGGAATAGCGTTTCATAAGTAAGTCACATTGTAATTATCGTTCTTGAAGTATCTGACAGGCAACCGCAACATTAGTGCCAATCGCTATAAATTTATTCATTGCTCTCAATAGGATCATATTATTCTCAAATTTTTGTTGGTGTAGTGTAGACAATTAGCATATGTTACTATTTTGCACCTGAAAAAGCTAGCCTTATTGTAGACAAATGTTGGAAATTTAATTTAAACGGGTCATGTTTACATCGCGACACAGTGAATATGGTATTCTGCATGCATTACTCACGTTTAAGTTTACACTTAAATTGCACGATGAAATTAATCGTGATAATTTGTGCTGTGCGAACTACTAAACGTGATGAAATAAACTTTGTTGACGGAAATGTAGTTCGCGATGCATTTCTTGTGTTTAGATGTGTCTACATAGTTTGGTTTTGTAGCGGCAATATTAACGGACATGTTGGCAGGTTGAAATGCGGTGTATACCTGAAGAGAATAAACAATTTATTTATTATTAGCTGTTAGCTTCTGATTTTTGAATGTACTGATTTTTCTAGCAAAATTATATAGGCCACTACCAGTACAATATCTTCTAAGTAAGCTCAGAAACTATGAGGTTTTATGAAGTATTAATGTTTTTAAAGCTCTAAACATTGACTTATGTTTCTTTTTTTTAAATTTCAGATATGACTTTTTTCTGTTTGTAAATATGTCTACAAGTATATTTCTAGATTTTGAAATCTTCCTTGCCAATTACTGAAATAGAATGTGAAAATATAATCTATTTGAACATCAACTAAAATTTAAGGACTGTAGAAATAAACAGTTTGTTATTCAAGTTAAAAAGAATTACCTGCTCATTAAGTTACGTCCGAATTCATCATTAAATATGGATATGGCGATAGTTTTTTTCTGGTCCAGGCCGCATTTCAACCTAACCACGTCAATTTTAAGTTACAATATCTCGAGAACTAAGCGAGATATCTAAAACATTTTATTCTTTACTTTCAGTTTCCTTCATCGAGTTACATAAGAATTCGTCATCAAATTGCGGCGCCACGGTTATCGTTGAATCCCCTCATAACCTAACAACCTCACTTTTGAGACAGTATATCTCGCGAACTAAGCGAGATATCGAAAAATTTTATTCTTTATTTTCGATTTTTATCGTCGTGTTACATAAGAATCTATCACCAAATTTGACTTTGGGGACACGTTTCTTCTGAATTTCAACCAGAAACTCCACTCTTTTGAGACAGTATATCTCGAGAACTAAGCACTATATCAAAAAATTTTATTCTTCATTTTCGATGTGTCTCGTCGAGTTACATAATAATCCATCATCAAATTGCGGTGCCACGGTTGTCTTATGATTCCCTTGAGGTTTTTGTGCATATTTCCGTGTTTCTCTGGTCAAGCAATATGGCGGCCTCCCCTCCCCACTTGTCTCCACCCGGTTTCACTCCAGTATGTGGCGAAGGTCCCTTGCGTCGTCTCCATATATTCCTTCCTCCATGGTAACATCTTTTGTTATGTATAACTTCTCTGGCGTCCATAGAAACACATTCACAGCCTTCTAAAATAAACATGTGATGAAGCACTGAGATCATCACACTACTCTTCAGTTCGTTACGCCCTTCTGAAACGTATTATTCAGTTGAAGCAGCAGATGTTTTGTCACTTAGCCAGATCGTGGAGCAATTTCAGTTCATAATTACAGTGGTGACTTGGTATAATACATTGTTTCAAGTAAATATTGTAAGCAAAGGATATGCAGACTGAAAGTGGATTTATGAAACTCTTCATAGTTGCTGAAAAAAAGTTTGGAATTTGAGAAAGAGTAACGGCTCTGACAACAGACAGCTAGAGAAATTGATTCTCCCTGGAACATTTCCTATTATTAACCCAGTCAGATGCCGAAGAGAGTAAAGATTTTTTGAGCCGTAAATGAGATAGCAAATGTGCAATACATTATTCCAAATTTATCCTATGCAGTTCAATCTTTTCGACGTGAAACAGTAAAAACATCTAAGCAAACAAACTTTTAAATTTATAATATTAGTAGGATGTAAAAACTGTATATTATCTTCAGTCTATCTATATGGACACCTTAATTACGAATAAGCGATTCCGTATTTGGGGCGGCACAATGAGATCTCGCACCACCTGAAAAACTTGCTAGGGCCGCCTCTGCCAACATGAAACGTCTTATTATTCTTTCGATCGTATTTTCAAAATTCGCAGAAAAACTAAATTTAAAATATTGAGTTGTTGGCTTTAAGAATTGTGAATTTGGCTGATTTATTTTTTATGTGTGAAATGTTTTTTGTTATTAAGTGCCTTGTTAGTATGTAGAAATCAATTGCCTGCTAAAATTTATAAAGAATTTTTGTTTTAGAAAACTATCGTGGCTATGTGAATTGATGTCTTATTGCTAAGTGATTATTGTTTAAGGACATATGTTACTAAAATTACAATGAAAAAATTGATTCTTACATATTTCTGGTATATTTGTAATTGCTATCCCAAATCCCGAGATTTTCTGTTCACAATCCCGAAATCTTGTGATTAGAATAAAGGCCAGGATCGAATTCTCTAATCGTAGTTTTTTAACCCTCCTCCCTTGATGGAATCAAGTACTGTAGTTCATGGCATGGAGGAAGGAAATCCTCCATGGTTCATAGCATGGAGGAAGGAATTCCTTCCTCCATGCTTCCCTGCCGCAAAATAGACAGCGATTATATTTGTCTCCGCAGTGATATATTGCACACTGAAGCCAACATCATTCATCAAAAGGCACCAAGAATGTAGAGTTAATTTGTATGACTACTTATTAGATTATGGATGTTAGTGAAGAAGTGGTGTTAGTGAATCCTCTATTCTATAAGGAGCTATTTTAATTGTGAAGTTATCATTTACCGGAACGCTTTGATCATTTGCAGTCCATTTTTCAGGGATGAATGTTCTTTAAAATGATATCATGCACAGTCTGTCTCCACCGGTTTTGATTTTGCTTTCCATGATAATGTAAATTTATTGTTAGTATTACAAATTAGATAGGTAAGATATGCTAAACAATTTACTTCAAGCAGTGGAGGAATAGACAGATCATGTATTGCAAAATTAAATGTGTTTGGAAATTGTTACTGAGGCATATAAGCTCTGCTGCGGTGCAATTTACGCATTACCCACTTTTATTGTGGCTGACCATGCACCAGCGATGTGTGTAGTAAAAAACCAGAGACTTTTCGAAATATTGAAGACTGATATGAATTAATTGTATATTTACTTATATTTTAACAAAGAATGTGGTTAAATAAATCTTTGTTTTATTATATCGTAAATATACGTGATAGTTTTTTTTATATAACGCTTACTTAGGAATTTATAAAAGTAGAACATTATAATTTAGGTACTTATTGTGTTAAGGTCGTAATATTGCAACCTGAACGCAAACGGTTAACAACGAAATCATAGTTTATAAATATTTACTTTGCGTTTAGGTCGTGTTTCTAATTATATTTTTTCAAAACTTCCCTCAAACTGATTGAGAGCAGTTACATTAAAATATATGGCTCTTAAATGCTGATACTACTAACTGGCGGCGATTTCAGAAACTGCTATCGTTCGTAACGAAAGTAATAGTTTCCCCAAATACATTCATAACTCTAATGTAAATTACTAATTATTTCTACCACCGTTTTATATATTCTTGTTCCCTTTTTAATTAGATCCGTACAAAATTACCCGCAAAATTATTTCATGCGATTACATTGAATTATTCCACTTAGAAATGCTACCTCGTGGTATTGACAATAACTACTACTGTTTACGATATAATTAAAACAAAAATTTCTTTAATCGATAGCTTTTTTGTTAAATTAAAGTAACTTCGCCATTAATTCCAATTTTCTTTTAATCCATGTCAGTTTTCAATATTTCGAAATGTCTATGGTTTCTTACAACGCACATCGCTGGTGCATAGTCACTCGCAATAAAAGTGGGTAGTGCGTAAACTACCAGAGACAATACTTTACCCTCTGCTGCAATTAATCATATTATATTGTCTCTGCAATTAATAGCTAACAATACAAGTGTGACAGAACACTGTAATTGATGGGAGGGTGCTAAACAATACTAGTTAATTGCAACAAGCGTTTTTTTTTGTTGTGAAATTAATGGTGAAATGTGTGCCAAACAATACAGAGCCTATCATGTGAACAAGAATAGGGTCAAGTTTTCATTTACATACAGTGAACTTATTATTGAGCGCGCGTTAATAGAGTTTCAGTTCATATTTGAGGAGTATGCTGAAATTAATTGTGGTAATTTATACTATGCGATTTAGAAATCCTGTTGTACAGTGTTATTATCCAAAATGTAGTTCGCGATGTATTTAATGTGTTTAGGCGTGTCTGTATAGTTTGACTTCGTAGAAGCAATATTATTTCAGATTGGGGTGAGTTTTTTTTAAATAGCCATTTTACATTGTTTTGGCCGTTGGTCTGAAACCATTTAGCCACCATTTAACATAGTTATAGTTGTTCTTGTTTCCTTGCAGCCGGTTGTGGCTTCAAATCTTCATTTCGGTGTCTTGGAGGAAGCGGATGATTGCTTTATAAACCTGCACGTTTTTTGATCGCAAAATGATGATAATGTTCGGTGGGAATCTGTCAGAAAGCTGTTCCACGCGCCTGTAGAATCGCTTGCGTTGTAGCTGGTACCGCGAACAGGAGAGCATGATGTGGTTCAGGTGAAATGCTGCCTGGACCAGAATGTTCTTGTTACTGCAAAAAGATACGACGAATTTGGTTGTTATTACAAGTTAGTATTGGTAATTTCATGAGCGTCATGTTAGTGACGACGTGAATCGCAATGTAAACTACTGCCCAAGAATCATCGTTACAGACTCTTGCTTTAGGACTAAAATGCGTGTCGTGGTCAATATAGCACTGTAACGTGGTCCGATCAGCTCGTGTAGGGTAGCAGTATGGTATGTGGTAGCGTGTTTGTTGGCTTCACATAGCTCTTTCAGTCCGGCATGGATATAGTATTTACTTCTTACTGTGCTGTATGTGTCGAAGTAAATTACTTGTAATGATTATTAAAACACTTCTGAAATTAGATTTTAGCCTGCTATGCTAAATGCCATACTTTTCTTGAAAGAATTCTCCACGTTTACGTCTGTCATTGTGATTTATATCTTAAAACTATACATGAATTATGGGTGTTTTTAAGGGGCTCATAGGATTACCTTGGTTGTCAACCTTGTTTTAAGCATTTGCAACAAATGAAATGAAATATTTGCAACAAAGTTTTGAACATAATTCCAATGGTGATTATAAGCCTTATTTTTGGGTGAAATCTGTTGCTCTTTTTAAAATTGTTTTCTATGATTGCTTTTTGTGTTGAAATTTTTGGTTAAACTATTGCTTGGTTTTTGAAAAATAAGTGAGAAAGCATTGCAGCTTTTGGTTGTAAGCTAGTAAGTTTCCTCACAGATTCTACAACGGGTTCACCCAAATAAATGCATTCTATGACTACATCTTCTGGTGTATGTATTATTTTGTTATACTGTTTTCTCCCTGTAAACTGACAACTTTCCACATCACACAGAGCCAGTCTCTTAAATTAGGATCTATGGAAAATGACTATAGTATTGTAACGAAAGATTTTGATTTAAACTCCAACTTTGTTTCAACATGAAATATTAACTACCAACCTGCCTTCAAATATTCAACATCTCCTTCAACAGTGTATGGTATGTTGTCAGCAAAGTTGACAAGTTGGATGTCTAAAGGCATCTGCTGCAGATTGTAAAATGTTCATCTTCATATAACATTAACCCTTTTGGTATGACATTAATTTAATTCGCAGTTTATTATGAAAATTTTTGGTATGATGGCATATAACTTAAAATATGTCCTTAAGAAGCACAACTTCCTGATTTGGACATAGAAATATTAAAATGGTATTAGTCATAGGGGGAATTGTATGATTGAGCCAACTTTTATACATTCATAAGAATTGGTTACAACATACCTACATATCATGGAATAATATTTACAAGTCACAACATGTTGTGTAGGCCTGTAATAATGCTTTTATACTTGCTTCTACATAACAATTAATCTTGATATTGGTATGGAACACTAAATTGGTTTTTTGGTTGGTTTTATGCATGAAATAGTCAGTTGTAGGAACAGAGTTTGCTGATCAAACCTTGGCTTTCTTGAAATTACCTTTTTTCTATCACATTTATCCAAATTAGGTGTCATGTTTACCTCAATTTATATTATTTTTAATTATGCCCCTTTCTTGTGTAACTGTGATTTCTAATTTTTTTTACTGAATGTCTACAGGTTTGTCTGAGGATGATACAATGGGTCCAATTTTCAACCGTGAACCACCAAACAGAGTGGACTTTTCAAACACAACTGGTGCTGTTGTAGAATGTTCTGCGAGAGGAAACCCTACACCCGATATTATTTGGATTCGAGCAGATGGAAGCGCTGTTGGAGATGTACCTGGACTGAGGCAGGTCTGTATCAAAATTTTCATGAAATTAAATTGTTTGTATACTAATTCATCATCACCCTGGACAATTTCCAGCTTTTTGCGAGGTCTTTTCGAGTGTCGCTCATCCTTCCAGCATTCCTCCTCGCCCAATACTCTTCTGTTTTATTTTATCATCATTTCGTTAATCCAACTATCCACTTGTCTTCATGTGGCCTCTTCCTTTCAATTTCAAATTGTACATTTTCTTTGTTTCTTTCATCACTCATCCGCTTCATGTGTCCATACTGCTGGACTCTTGATCTTTCAGTTCTATTCCATAAAGGTTCCTTTTAAGAACTTTTCTCACATGCTCATTCTGCAACTTGTCCTGTATCATTGCACCAGTTAGTCCTCTGAAACTTCCAATCATGGTGACTTGATAGCTGTAGGGAAGAAGGGGCCCTTGATTTTCGTAGTCTGGGGCAAGGGGTAATAGTAGGGGAAAAAAAAGGTCGCCCATCTGACCTGAAAGGAGGATCCCCTAGAAGCCGCAGGGCCCGTAGCATTTGCTAACTCCTGCTACGTAGCTAACCTGGTTACCAGGGTTACATTTGCTGTTACAACATATCAGGATACTAATATTATGTCAAAAACTTGCCAGACATCTTAAATTTGCTGCTGCCTATTGATGTCATTAGAAATTTGAAGATTCTACTGTTGGTGTCAATATTTACAAATGGCCTCTGGTGATCAGTCAATTTTGTTGCATATCGTAACTTTTGTGTGTCGTTATGTCTAAGATACATTACTTTCTGCTTTAATGAATGCTTATTCTCAAATGGTACTAATGGATGTGTGTACCAAATTTCAGATAAAAAAGGCAGTCATCCAAATGGGTATCACATAAGGGATATCAGTGACATTAACCATGTGTGTGCATAAATATTAGCTTTAACTCTTAATTTTTTGTTCTTGCAGTAAGTAGGGTGAATCCCAAAATTTGCCGTGATGATTATGAAAACTGTCTAAAAACTTTAACAGGAATGACCAGTACATTGGTTTAAATACTCCTATTGTATTACCCATATCTAGTATGATGTTGCATTGAAATTTTGAAAACTTTATTACAGTGTCCCTGTATGATATCTACAATAAATAAAAATCAACATTCAGTTTCCCTGCCTCTTCAATGATTTTTGTGTGCATTGCACAGAAAGCTTCTTTTGATAATAGGTGCAGCCTGTAATCAGGGATGCAAGTTCATAAATGAGTTGTTTAAATGAATGAATCATTCTAACAAATTTATAAATCATGGTACAAGAAAATAAGGAAGGATGAGGAAAATCAGGGTTCCCACGTGCCTTAAAAAGCCTTGAAAAGGCCTTAATTTTCATTTTGATTTTTAAGGGCCCTTAAAAGGCCCTAAAATTTGCTCAAAAGCCTTGAAATCTTTGAAAAAGCCTGATTTTTTTTTTTAACACCGAGATACGGCGTAATAAATTTCACTATCCCGGCAACACGCCGATCAGCAGATTTCTCTCTGGCTCAACCTTGACCAAGTGTGAATCAAAGTGCTTATATTTCAAGCAACTAGTAGAGTCTTTGCACAGAACCTCTCTTATGTAGATCTGCTTCGTAGATGCCTGCGTCTTACATTTCTTGGCAATTTCTCACTAGTTTCTTATGTATATATTGTTTTATTGTATATTACAGCTTAATTTATGTTCACTATTTATTTATTTTTTTGTATGATTTACAGTGGGAAAGTGAACATTTAATATATTATGGTTAAATAACGAAGATTACAAACATTGGCTCACTCCATCCCGTGATAAATACAAAGGGTATTGCAGTGTTTGCTGTAACAGATGAAGGCCAAAAATAGCACCTCTGCTGGGATACAAACATTTTTGAATGTTCAGTAGAAAGAAAAACTTCAGCCTGTCAAGGAGACATCAGATGTTGCTCTTGTATCGGCTAATTCTTTGGATTTTGCTGTTCCTCCTCCAAGTACAACAAATACTTTGACAGTTCTCAAGAACTCAGTACTTGATGCTGAAATAAGGTGGACTGTGAAGTGTGTGACTAGTCATTACTCGTATAATTCTTCAAAGACATCAGTTTGTTATTCCAAGAAATGTTTATTGACAGCCAGATAGCTAAACTATTTTCCTGTGGACCAACAAAATGTGCTTATCTGCTTTTTTTTGGCCTTGCACCATTTTATAGAAATTTGTTGTATGACTCTCTGAAAAATTGCAGTCATTATGTTTTATTGTTTGATGAGAGTTTAAATAACTTCTTACAAAGTAAACAACTCGATGTCCATGTGCGATACTGGAATGAATGTTCAAACACAATTGAAACCTCATATGTAACTTCTATTTTTTTGGGCCATGCCAAAGCTGAAGATTTGATTGAATATTTTTTGTAAGCAGTTGAGAAGTTATCTCTCCAAAAAGTGATACAGGTTTCAATGGATGGTCCATCCGTAAATTTGAAATTTTTCAATATTTTGCAAAAGAAATTAAGAACTGGATTTAATTGTGAAATGTTGGATGTGGGAACATATGGTTTACATGTTGTAAAATAATGCATTTAAACATGGTTTGCAAGCTTCTGACTGGTACCTTGATTCAGTCCTAGTTCCCTTATTTTGGTTATTTAAAGATTCATCCGTGAGAAGAGAGGATCTCTTCAATAATTCCACTTGTAAAAAAATGCCCTCAAAATTTTTTGTTCGCACAGGTGGTTGGAAAATTTACCTGCAGCAGAAATGACATTAGAAATATGAGATGATTTTAAAAGCTATATACAGAATGTGGAAAAGGGCTCTTTACCTAAACCTACATGTAAGTCCTTTTTAACAATTAAACAGGCAGTGAAAGATAATCTTATTTGTTCAAAACTGAAATTTTTCATTTCGGTGTCTAAAATGACAACCCATTCTTGGATTTTTATCAGAGCACAAAACCTCTCTTGCCTTTTATGGCAGAGGATATAAGAAAATTTATTACAAATTTTATTGTTATCTTCAATGTTTTTAAGAAAGAACACACAAAAGTATTGACTAATGTACAAAAATTGACAACATTAGAAGCCTTCTCTATAGCGTTAGCTGCCATATTACAAATACTGACATCTGGCGGAACAAAACGTAACTACAAGATTAGCGGCTGCTACAAAACAAATCTTTGAGAGTTTTTCTATTCATCCATGTAAAGATAATACTTGTATGTTTAGTACACAGCCGGTAAAAAATTCATGAAACCCCGACATTCATTTTGAATCACCCTGTATATTGCGTACCTGGAAGAGAAAAAAACTGCAAAGAATACAGGGATTCAGGGAGTGAAACACAAATCTGTTTTAGATGATTTGCAAGATTTGAAGTGTAAAAAGGCACATCTAGAAACTGCAATTAAAGATCTTGAAGATAATGCTGATAAACTAGCAGATAAAGCTGAGGTTATAGGGGATGTTAAGTACATCACACAGTCCAATAGTTTTCGACGAACTGCTTAAGTTAAAAAATCTGAATTTGAGGATGTTGAAAGTAAAATTAAGGCTCTATTGAAAGATTTAGAAGAGAATTGTTTTTAAACAATGTGAAAATAAAAAAAAAATCATTTAAAAAAGTGCATATTTTTTTTATTTAACCTGCATACATTTAACAACTCTTACAAGTGTGTTTTATGTTTTCCCTTATAACATGTTGTAGCTCACCTGGTAAGTAAACTTTACTCATATAAGAAAATATTTGATCAAATATGCCCTATAGGAACTACCACTGTAACTCGAAAGATGTTGAAAATGTTGTATTTAACCTATTTCTTAAACCTATGGAAAATGTTTCATCTTTTACAAGTCTTTCACGTGTAAATTCAAAAAAGGGGGGGGGGGGCGAGTCTTCCTCATTCAACATTATACCTGAAATCTAATAAGTAATTGAGCTGACAATTTGGCAGTCTTTCTCTGATGTAACTGCTAATGTGCTATAATGTATAACAACAAATTAAGTTAAAATATATATTTACATGTTAGTAATTCTTATAACTAAGGTGGTAATGTTTCTTTTTGCCCTTGTGTCAGATTTCTGGTATGTTTAATATATGAAAAGGGAAAAAAGTTTCAATATTCACTGTATTGTGTGAAAACAAAAGTAAATTTACTAACTTATAAACTCGATTAAGGCTTATTTCATCATAATCATATAGCCTTAAAAATATGAAAAATTGCCTTAATTTTTCTTTTGCTAAAAGAGTGGGAACCATGAAAATACAGGGAGTATAACAATAAATTTAGAAAAGGTAATGAAAGGTTTTACATGCTGGAGTTAGAGATGTTATTGAAACAACTAACGAATGGGAAATCACAAGGAAAAATCAAACTGTTAGCAGAAATGGTAAAAGCAACAGGAGCATTGGGAAAGCAGTGGTGGTAGGGTTATACATGTTATTTGAGCAAAAGTACCAGAAAATTAGAGAAAAGGGATCGTAGTGCCAATTCATAACAAAGGGAATAAATCAAAATTTGAGAACTGTACAGTTATCATACTTGAGCCACTGTATACTTATCCTGTGTAAAATCAAACAAAGGATAGAGGAAACAATTACAAACAGAAAAAATGGTGTGGTTAGATAATAGTCATTAGGATTTGTGTTAGACAAAAAGGAGAGCAGGGAAAGTGGGTGTATTGTCACCTCTTTTGTTCGATGGTATATTGAATAAAATGATGGCAGATGTTCAGTGACACAAAAATCCTGAAGAGTTAATGCTGATTGCAGATGATATAATTTTCTGGATGGAAACAGAACAGAATCTAGAAAGAGAACTGGAAAAATTGGTGATGGCTATGGGAAAAACACGTATAAGAGATGAATTTGGAAAATAACTAAAATAATGAAAAGGGATAGCAATGGTGGAGGAAGAAGTTGACCAACAATAATTATAATCCCGTAATGGTCGAGCGTAGTAAAAAAAAAAAAAAAAAAAAAAAAAAAGAATCTTTTTAATAAAAACAAAGAAGTGTATAAAGTAAAATAAACAAACAATTCTACATCTGTAATAAAAATTAGTGATGGGTTTATTGGAGAGGTGTTAATGGAGGATGAGGACAGGGGCATGCCTGTTAAAAAGGATTTACTGTGTGGTAGGCTAGTTTCCACTGGAAACAACCTATACAGTTCTCACTGTTAAACAGTTGTTGAGATAGTCAGAGTGGCAGTAACTGGCTTGGGCTGCCATTGGATGGTCTATGTTGCTAGTATATACTGTTTGCCTGTGACCATTCATCTTGATAAACAATTGGTTTGCGGTAAGACCTATATAAGATGCTGTACAGTGAAGTTGGTTAAGGGGGCGTCCATTAATTATGTTGGCTAAGGTGATTTTTTTTCTGAAATTTGGAGATTTGCTGAGATCTGGTCGAACCCCCCCCCCCCCCCAAACGTGAGATTGGCATAGTAATTCTGGAAACATTTTTTTAGCTCTACTGTTCTTTGATGGGT
Source organism: Vandiemenella viatica (assembly GCA_031002005.1). Taxonomy (NCBI): domain Eukaryota; kingdom Metazoa; phylum Arthropoda; class Insecta; order Orthoptera; family Morabidae; genus Vandiemenella; species Vandiemenella viatica. The sequence continues at coordinate 115,304,945 of CM061919.1, read as the reverse complement.
GGAAATCTGATATAAAAAAATTACTTGAAATTTCTATCATCCTCCCTTTGTCCTTGGTGAGATTCCTCTACTCATACCTCACGAAGTTAAGTTGATAAATAAGTTGTGGTTGTAGTGCAAGTGTCATGTCCAATGGAGGGAAAAGATTCCACTCTGGCAGCATTTTAATAGGTAATACCAAGTGTGGTGGGTGAGCTGTAATACTCTGGCATAGCATTTGTGAGGACATGGGTTCAAATCTACATCCTGCCATCCAGATTTGGATTTTCAATGGTGTCCTCAAATCAGTTTAGGTGAATGCTGGAATGGTTCCAAAAAGGTTATGCTCAAATTCCTTTCCATTTCTTGCCCCAGTTCCTTTCCCTCCTCTAATGATCTCAACAAGGTTTAAAGCTATAAAACAAAAGGGACAGGTAGTGGTGGCTGGATGCATGCTGCAAGCTTTGAATTGAGATCTATGGTGTAGGAAACATCCATGTGTAGACTAGAAGAACTAAAATGCAAGTGTTTGTTGACTAATATTCTTGAGATTGAGTATCTGCTGATGAATTTGCATGGGACAGTGGGCAGGATTTTGGAAAGAAAGATGCACTTTCCTGAAAAGGAAAGGAATGTAAGAAGATAATGCCCATAGTGAAGGATCTGATTAATTTTACTCCATCAAAATGTTTTTATTTTATTAAATTTCTCTATTCATTTTAATTTACTTTGGTCTTCCCCACCATTGTCATCCCCATCCTTCCCACTTGGTTCATCTTTGGTTTAATAATGTAGTGAGTCATAGTGTGTTCACATCCAATCCCATTGCTACATGTCCTTCTCCAATCATTGTTAACCATCTGTAGTAAGTGAGAGGTTATTTTTCCCTAACCTATCTTATTTTCAGTGCTTAACAGCAGTTTCATTATTACCATTATCCAATTAAAGTGTAAACCAAAATATTGAAATGAGTCTTTGTGTTATTTTGGCCCTCCTGCCTTGATCCATGGTGAGTGATAGATTTACTTTCCACATCCTTCCTTATTGTAATAATATATGCAATTTTTAATAAATTCAGACTAAGTTTTTGTAAACCTACAAGGTCATTGTGTTTAATTTTAGCCTTTGTCATATATGTGGTAAATAAAATGTGTGTTACAATTTATTTTCTTCCAGTCAGTTCTGTTCATTCTTCTAAATGTATAAATACTTAGTATCACTTGGATATTTATTTATTGGCTGAAATTTAGCCTGGCTGGGTAGTCTATCCATTTTGGAGTAATCTACACCATCTGTGTAATTGTTTTAAAAATTCAATTTGAGAAGGTTTCTTGTGTCTTAGGTGATGCCAAATGGAAACCTAGTATTTCCTCCCTTCCGAGCTGAAGATTATCGGCAAGAAGTTCATGCACAAGTGTATGTTTGCCTAGCTAAGAATTCTGTTGGATCTATCCACTCGAGGGATGTAAATGTCAGAGCAGGTAAGATATCATGGTGGATTTGTTCTACTTATTTTATAATTAACAGAAGATTTAAAATACTGTTGGACTTGATTCATAAGATGGTTATTTTAGGATAGTCATTATTGATATCAGATGAAATAATCTTTTATCTTCCTTCATTCATTAAAACCTAAAGAGCCATCTTTTCTTTACAAGGAAAGTATTCTAACATTGTAATCCATGAGGTAAAAAATATTAAGTCCAATGGTATTTTAATTAAATTTTTATGCCATAACCTAAGAAAAGATGCAGAAATAACTAATTTTTCATGTGTTTTTGTTCCTGCATGCCAAAGTGTGAGCATTCTGTGTATATGGAATAGTGTCATTAAAAAGCCAGAGAAAATATGTTAATTTAAAACATTCTCATCACTGTGAAGACTCATTTCTTACTAAAATATTGAGTTTATTACATAAGCAGGAAAGGGTACATGGCAGCATAGTCATTTTTATGATCACTTCCAGGCAAATTTAGTTTTGATGAATAATAAGAAAGTTTTCACTCCAGAATCTAACACTGATTGATAGAAGAAGAGCCTTCTTAAGGTGCATTGGAACAAGTATATAACTGTATTTTTACTAACCTTTTGAACAGCAGAGACTGTTTTGAGAGGAGACATTTATAAGTTAATCTCTACATCCCATCATGTCTTCAGTGTATATGGCACTTTGGCGACTTAAACTCTGTCCTCAGTAATGAAGGCTAAACACACTATATTTTTTTCATTAAGATGTAATGTCTCCATTGTAGTAGTCATCTCATTGACTATGTTCTTACAAAAATTTGCATTTATGTTTGTGTGTATCTTCTGTTCCACCTCACTCCTGCAATTCCCACTTTCAATTGTTATTATTCAAGTTAATTTCTTCTTAAGGACTCCGTATAGTTTCTTCTTTTTAAAGACTCCATATAGTCTCTATACCTTTAGGCTTTTTGTAACCATTTTTTTTCTTTTTTACATATTGAATAGCTTACACATTAGCAATAGCATGATAATACCCTAAGAGCATCAAGTGTAAAGTTTGCATATTTCACTATGACTTGAAGCAGGTCTTTATTGTTAACAATGATTTTAAGAGAAGGGACTTCTCCCCATGATAACATTGATTTTGTTTTTACAGCATTTTATCTTGTTTTATCTTCAATTTGAGATAAAAGAATTTTAGTGTGTTGTTTCTGCATCTTTTATTAGGATTAAATATTTTTCATGTTTATCAGCAAGTACACATGACCTAGGTTGAAATTTACTATCTCTTTTTAATAGCAGCTGAGTGTCAGTTTTTTTTAACGGCAATCCCGGTATGTTTAAAAACTGTTGTTTTATTAAGTATTGAATTAGAACTGGGAAAACAGTGTATCAAATATATATTGAGTGAGGTAGGACTTTTGCAAAGTTATCCATTGTTTAAATAGTCACATTCAACAAACTGTCACTTAGTGGGAAATATGGGTTTGGCCACGTAATATTATAAATCTTCTCTTCTCAATTTTCTTAAAGATGAATTTATTTTATGAGGAATGATGATATGCATAAAATTGACACAAGATTTGCAAAGTAGATCACCACAGTGATGGGAGAATAAATGAGAGGTGACCAGAAGCAATTATGAGATTCACAGACTGTCAGGAGAAAGCAGATACTATAATTACCTGGGAAGAAGAAATGAATAAATGAGAATTTCTGGGAACTTTAATGAAGTCAGATGGTTCAAGAATTGAAATCCAAGCAATACAAGTAGTAAGCTAAATTTTGAAGGTTTTTTAAATCAGAAGAAAGTAGTTTTTGTAAGAGAAGATGATTATTTCAGACAGTAAGAAGTTAACATCAGTGTTTACTTTTAAAAAATTGTATAATATGTCACTGATAATTACTATTAAAGCCAGACAGAGAGTTGTGCCTTGCAAAAATACTGTATTGAGATAGTCTGCACAAAATTATTAAGTGCTCATGCAAACAATATGGCTCTCAAAACAATGAAGTATAATTAAATTAAAACAGTCACTTAGCAAGGTTGTCAGTAGAAAGGCAACAACAACATCACTAAAAATATGATGAACAAAGTTACAATATTACTCTTGCAGAGAGCAACGATATACATAGAAAGGAAGGCTGATGCAATTGCTTGTAAGAGATGTGATGTAAATAATTGTGGAGCAAGATGGTTTTGCAGGTACAGCATTTGGGATGACACTAATTTAAATCTGCATTCAGCCATCTGTATTTTGATTTTCTATGGTTTCACAAAATCATTTAAAGTGTACGCTGTGATGGTTCCTCCAAAATTTCTTCCTATTCCTTGTTTCCAGTCCTTTCCCTTCTCTAATTACTATGATGTTGACAATGTGTAAAACCATGAGAGAGAGAGAGAGAGAGAGAGAGAGAGAGAGAGGCTTCTAAATTTGGGAGGTCCACTAAAGCACATGCAGAGGGCAATACAAAGAATTTTGAAGTGAAGAATATGCATTTCATTGAAGGAATGGCAAAGTATTCGGTTAATGAACTCTAGACCAGCCTAGAATTGTGTGATTATTATGGGTCTATGTTTAATTTTTAGAAGGTACAGAGCGGTAGTTGTGGTAAGCAGTGCCAGTTGTAGGCATGATTTTTTTAGTGATATTTTGGTGGTGGGGTTCAATAGTGGGAAACTAGGGCTTGTGATAGGATTTTGGAGCACTATGATGGGAATGCTTTGATGGAAAGGATGGCAACTGTCAAGGAAATGATTTGGACCAAGGTCAGTCAATCACATTTCCATAAGGAAATGACCTTACCCAGGAAGCTGGGAGTAGGCCTGGGTGAGAGGGTTAATGTTCCGGGAATTAAGAAACTGAAGCTTTAGGGGAACTTCATATTGAAATATTTACTCCAGGCAGTCCAGGAAAGATGTGCATAGGAAGGGGACTTTTTGATACATGTGGCATATTAGGTGATACAGTTTTATGAAAATGATGTGAGCTGAAGATGTAATGAGGGATGTATTAGAGCAACTTGTGAGGGTCACGTTCTTGGGAAATATTCAAGGCCACTGAGGTCTTGCCAGTGTGGATATTCCTATAAACGAATTGACATTGATTCATATCAGGGAGGAGTCTCTAGATAGATGGGTTGGGACTTCAAACAAATCCTCTAAGAGGTCTAGGGTATCTACTCATTTGCCTCCATTGCAATGGTTCATATGGGCCTAACCTTGTTGTATCTGTCAGGATAAAAAGGCACAGGAAAATAGTTTATTCCAATAAGCTGGTTCATCTAGTTGCTGCCCTTCCCATTTCCAACCACCTCTTCCACCTTCCCAGAAACAACGTCTCCTGTTCTTCATAGATAGGAACCAGCTTACCAACATATCCTCATCCACAGCCATCCCACTGTTCTCAGTTTGCAGTAATACACTATTGGAAAACTGATCACCAGTTTTTCCCATTGAATTGGCCTAGTTACTATACATATATTTCTTCTTATTATTATTATTCATTACCACAGTTTTCCTCTTCTCCACAGTTATTGATTGTTCACACCATGTCCTTCCCCACCAATATTATTTTGTCCACAATGGCCAGCATTTACTTCACTAACTTGATGTGACTCATCTTGTGCACAACCATCCACCTTGCTGTGTGTCTCATTCCTCTTGAGCATTTCAAAATATTGTGAATTCATCTTGTCTTTTTTTTGTGTTAGTCTTCCTGTGCTCATATTTGGTAAGTGATGGTTTTACTTTCTTTTATCCTTTTGTTTCACATTTTTCCTTTTTGTTATTGCAATACTAGCAGAGGTCCCGGCGTTGCCCGGTTTAGTTGTTGTTTTACCAATACACTGTTTCTATTCATGCAATCAGTAACATGTTCCAAGTTTCATACAATTTGGGCCATCAATTTCCGGAATTAAAACATACCTAGATTCATCCCCAACTTACCAAGAAAGAAGTGGGTTTAATTTGATTTATCCATACACTATTTTTATTCGTCTGAACAGATTCATGCTTACCAAGTTTTACTGATTTCGTACCGGCCATTTCCGGTACTAAACTAACCGGTGATTTAACAGCACACTTCCAATGGGGTGCTCTGATACAGAATGTCAGTTTCATTTTAGTCCAGGTTACATTTCAACCTAATTACATTTGCTAATGTTACTGCTCGAAAATCGAAATATTACGCACATTATTACATACCACATACATAAAAATGTATCTGGGATATATCTGTTTATTCCGGCATTACGCAAAAAATACACATTTTGAGTGGACTTTCAGAATTTGAAAGTTTGAGTTCAAAATTAAAATTTTACGTATATCTTAAGCCGTTACGGCACCTTTACTTTAACAATAATCAAGCATTATCTGAAAACTGCTGAATCGATTTTGAACAAGTTTTCTTAGCGTCAAACATTAGATGTGTCTGAATGTGCTGGCTCATCTGCCGCTGGAGTTAAAAAAAATTCTCATTATGTTACTTCATGTTGCACTGTAGCTCAAAATTAAATTCTATTTCCTACCTGTATAGTTGAATATCAGGTATTCACAGCTGTATATCAGTTATTCAGAAATAAGCGAGAAATAAAAAAAAAAAAAAAAAATCTTTACTTCGATTTATTTCAGAGATTTACGGACTATGGAACCATGGTTATCATAGAAACTGCATTACGAAACAACGCAATAAATTATAAAATGAAGAAAAGCTGCTTTGTTGTCCTAAACTGTTTTTATTTGCAACACTAATGTCTTAATACAACGTTCTATTTCTATTAAAAGCCATCAGCCCACGCATTAATTATTATGAACACAATGACTCTACTTTTAGCTCCAAACGCGAGATATTTTTGTCTGACATTCGTTATATCGAATAGATTATAATACGACTGAAAGCTAGGTTATGTCAGAAAGTAAGGAAAAATTTAATGTTTAGCTACAGGCCCAAGAGGTACGCGTCACATCCTTAGTATTTTGCTTGTGAAACCATGTAAAATCAAAAAATGGATGGCCGGGCGTGGATTTGAATAGAGGTGATGTCGAGTTCAAGGCTTGAGCGCTACCGTTCAACCATCAAGCTCGCTTTATAGTTTAATTTAATTGCGATAGAGCCCATGCCCCTGTAGCAATTTCTCCACACACCCTTTTTCGCCTAACAGAGTATTTTTGCAGTTTGAGTTAAGTTTTTGTATCTCAGAAATGTTGCATTTAAACTTTCTTCACAAGAAAACAAAATTCCATGTCGATTTAGTACTAAAACAGTATTCGTTGAATGTGAATACTCTTTTACGAAACCCGTCTCTAAAGACCTCGCTGTTGAGAGACGTAAAGCAGTTAAAAAAAAAAATTTTTTTTTTATTAAAAATCTTTCTGAAAAAAAGACGCTAAGTAGCGGAAAGGAATCAAATTAGGATAGGGAAATGAGCCACCACTTACCTTTAGATGATGGATGTGGGGCGCGAACACACAGAAAAGACACAAACACAAATAATAAAGAAATTTTCGGGATAAAAACCCTTCGTCAACAAGAGAACACAGGCAATCTCCGGATGCACCCACCTCCCATACTGTTCTCTTGTTGACGAAGGGTTTTTATCCCGAAAATTTCTTTATTATTTATGTTTGTGTCTTTTCTGTGTGTTCGCGCCCCACATCCATCATCTAAAGGTAAGTGGTGGCTCATTTCCCTATCCTATATTACAGGGTGTCCACAAATGAATATCGGGGTTTTAATGCTTTATAAGATTTATTACATTATCCTTACAGTTATAAATGATATGTCAAATGAAAGAGCAACTCAAACAGTTTTATATACAAGCTTACAAGTGTTCTATGTGGGCACCATTTGTCACACGGCACACATCAAGTCTGTAGCCGAGTTCTTCCCAAACGTTGAGCAGTGTGTCTTCAGTAACTGTTGCAACAGCTGCTTTAATCCTCTGTCGTAATTCAAGGAGGTCGGCTGGTAACGGAGCCACATACACACGATCCTTGATGAAACCCCAAAGGTAGAAATCGCATGGCGTTAGGTCAGGTGAACGTGGAGGCCACGCATAGCAAGCTCTGTCATTGGGCCCCTTACGGCCAATCCAGCGTTCGGGTACAGTTACGTTCAACCAACCGCGTACTTCGTTATGCCAGTGAGGTGGCGCACCATCTTGCTGGAAAATAAAGTTCTCTGGTTCATATTGTTCCAACTGAGGGAAGAGCCATTGCTCTAGTGTATCAAGGTAAGAAGTACCAGTTACAGTCGGTTCATCAAAAAAGAAAGGTCTGTAAACTTTCCGCCGGGATACGGCACAAAAAACATTGATTTTAGGGGAGTCTCGTTGCACTTGTACGATCTCTTGAGGATTTCCTGAGCCCCAGATCCGCACATTATGAGTGTTAACATGTCCACTGAGGTGAAAGGTCGATTCATCACTGAAGACAACATGATGTAGAAAATCTTCATCGTCATGTAACAACATTTCGTTAGCGAATTTGGCACGTAAACCATGGTCTGCAGGCTTTAGAGCCTGTAACAACTGTAAACGGTAAGGACGTAGTTGCAAGCGTTTCCTTAAAACGTTCCAAACAGTCGACTTAGAAATTTCTAATTCGCGACTAGCCTTCCGAACAGATTTCTTTGGGCTACGAGTGAACGACACTCTCACTCGCTCAACAGTCTCTTCGCGAACTCTTGGTCGTCCCGCGCTCTTCCCTTTACAAAGGCAGCCTGTATCTTCAAACTGATATTACCATCTACGGATGTTATTGTCACTTGGAGGATCACGCCCGAACTTAATGCGGAACGCACGCTGCACAGTAACTACAGATTCAGTCTTTGCAAACTGTAAAACACAAAACGCTTTCTCTTCACTAGTCGCCATCTTTGCTACTACCGCATTCTAGCGGATTGCAGCGGAAACATTTCATGCTCATGCGCACTAGTTCCAACGAACAAAACTGTTTGAGTTGCTCTTTCATTTGACATATCATTTATAACTGTAAGGATAATGTAATAAATCTTATAAAGCATTAAAACCCCGATATTCATTTGTGGACACCCTGTATATACTATTGTTTACACTTCTCGTTAAACCAGATGATGGATTCTTATCTAACTTGACGAGACACATTGAAAGTGAAATGTAAAATATTGTTTTGTCCTTGGGATATTGTATCTCTAAATTGAGGTTGACAGTTAGAAACGCAACCTGTACCAGAAAAAATCTCAATGTCACAAAGTACTACACGCTGTACATGTACAATGGGAGTTTTGTTTTCTTTCTAGCGCTTGTGGTCAAGTTGAGAAGAAAATAGTCAAACGGAAAAGAATCTATACCTATAAATAATTTTTTACTTTCGATAACTCGAGAGCTAAGTGAGACATGTATTTTTTTTTTTTTTTTTACTTTCTATCTGTCTCATTGAGTTATATAAGAATTCATCATCAAATTGCGGCGCAACAGTTGACGTATAAACCGCATTAGTAAACAATTGAATATATTATGAAATTAATAAAAGCTGTTAAAAGCCATTGCATTACTAAACAACGCTATAAAATATAAAATCAATAAAAGCTAAAATACAAACTACTAATGATAAAAAAAAAAAAAAATCAGCATACGTATTAATTATTGTGAACGGAATGAATCTATCAGCACCTAACACTAAAGGTTGAATACAAACTTCGGATGATAAAACAAACCATCAGCGTACGAATTAATTACTGTGAACAAAATGAATCTATAAGCTCCAAGCGCCTGATATTTTAGCTATACAGTTTCAGTCTTTTATGCAAATATAGAAAATCCAGTACTGAAAAACACAATCAATAGGGGGGGGGGGGGGGGGGAATACGTTAAACGTTGGTTAATGTGAATAACTGAATCCAAACTGAAATGCCAGAGATATTTTAGTATTAGTTTTACCTGTATAATTCAGGAGTAGTTTTTGTCACGATACATGATGTTACAACGTGACATAGTGCTTATGAAAGTTGCTTAAATAACTGATAACTAAATTCCTCGTACGATTGGTTGTAACAAAAAGGTTCAGTTTTCATTATGGTCCAGGATGAATTTCAACCTAACCACAATCTCCGCTAATATTGGCGCCACAAATTCAAAGCTTCAATCACACGCGCATTGATAAAATCATTTTGTCCTAAGTTAGCAACGTCGTGTATCGCGACGTAAACTTGAACCTATAATTCAACGTAATTTATCCAGAAAATTATCGTAAATAATTGATTTTAATAACCTTGATATACTATAGCTGATGGTCAAAGACATTGCCAGACATCAGGGGCAAAGAAAATCTCTACTGATTTTTCGTTGTTAATTCCTCGCATTCAATTCGGCCATCAGCATTTAAAAACTAAACACCCCGTATTAAAGGAAATAATATTTCAAGTTTTGTTCAGTTTGGAGTATGAAAAAATGGTTATTATTGTATATTGCTCATCAAAGGCTATGGTCAGAGAAATTATATTGTAGTTGTGTGTTTAGTGCGACGTATGCAGCATCTAGTCATTCCTCCTGTGGAATTCCTCACCATACTTTCAGAATTTCATTTAATGCTCCTACATTATTTGACGTTGAAACATAAGACATGCCAGACAAGTGAATTAAGCCTCTAAGCTTTAAAACGGTGAAAACCCCATTGAATTCTGCTGCGTAGATTCAGAGTTTTTATACGACCAATATTTCCAGTTTTCGTTTTGTAGATATAGATATCTCTGATGAACACAGTCTGAAACAGAAAGTGAAGACAGAACTAATAAATAGATATATTTTGAAATAAGAACATGGCTTCCACAATTTTGTATTTTTTTTATTGCCCATGGAACTGATGGATATATACAAATTGAACCAAAGGACACAGAACAATTAATTCCCAACATGTACACAGAGCCTGGTGGTTGAGCTATAAGTATTTAGGCTTGGCATTGGGGAGAGTGTGGATTTGATTCACAGAACAGTCATCTAGACTTCAGTAATTCACGGAATCACTCCAAGAAAATGCCAGGCTTCTTCCTTCATAAAGACCTTCGCTGATTTCTTTACAGTTGTTTACAGTCATCTCCAGGCTCCAATTACCTCATTGTTTATGAGAGGTGAAGCCACAACAAGAAATTAGTGTGTTAATTACATAGCAGTAATTTGTACTTTAACTTATCAACTTAATTTATCCTCTTCTGGGTGTGTTTCTCACACTTTTGGCTGGTAGTAGTGCTTCATATCAGTTCTATGTCAATAACAATCTGTTGAATGAGAGGTCTGTGTACTTGCTTCCTTGTTTTATGTAAATTTAAATGTATTTGTTTAGGTATTCTTTAAAGTATGTGATAATTTGCCTGTAATTAGTTTCAGAAAATTTGATTAAATGTATTCCCATGATTTAATTTTCTGTATGTTTTAATAAGTAATCTTTTAAAACATTTCAACAAACTAAATGTCAAAATTAAAAAAAAAAATATAAATCTGCTTTTTGTGTCAGCTTTTGACCCGTCACTAATTTCATTCCTTCTCCACCTCATTTACTCAAATATTATGAGACTAAAGTAGTGCCAGTCATGGCCTATTTTAATTATTCAAATATTGTCTGGCCATTTATTCCAACATGATGTAAAAGCATCAGAGAATGAATTCAATGAAAAGCCAACTTGATGGTCAGGGAACAAACGGTGAAAACTGTAAAACCAAGAGAGCAAGAGGAAATGCACTTCAGCAGATGTCCTTCCAATCGTTTGTAGGTCTCATAAGATACTTAAAATACTACAGATATTACAAAAATAATTTAATTGTTTTGTAGAGTCAGTGATCCAGACAACTTCTTATTAGTACTCCAGAACAGAAAGGAAATATAGAAAATTAATCAGATTAACAGTCAGATGAAACATTAGTTGCAGCAATTTCCAGCTTTCATAAGAGCTGAAATAAAGGAAAGCGTCAAATTACATGGGCTTTGGAGGTACAAAACATTAACATTTGCATTATAAAACTGGAAATGTATGTACATAAGTAATTGTTAAAGTATATCCAGGAACATTATATTCATCGAAAGTGATGAACTTAGGTTTGTAAGCAAATGGCTAATAGGAATGTTATCTGCTATTATGATTTCATTACAAGGTTAAAAGATGCAGCTTGTGACCCCTCTTGCGGCATTAAACTAAAAGCTTTATTTTTTCTTTGAACAAAAGAAATGGGCAGATTAGAAATTCAGTGTGTGCCATTTTGCTATCATCTAATCCTTGTTGTTGGCTAGGGTTTATCTGCATAAAGACACCCTTGGAATATTTGATCACAAATAATTTGGGAAAGTACATCAGATCGTAGATTAATTGTTATAATTAGGAACTACGGAGTAAAAATGATAAACCTCATGAGTAAGTCGCCATTCAAGACAGTGAATGTCATCTTAGGAAAATAAAATGTATTTTGTAGGGTTTCAAAAGCACTGAATATATGATACCTGTGCCTATGCAATTCCAGTGGTTCAGCAGTTCTATGATACAGATGTGAACAAGGAGTACGCTATACGGGGTAACTCTGCAGTTCTCAAGTGCCAGGTGCCCTCCTTTGTAGCTGATTTTGTCAGTGTTGTATCCTGGCATACTGACCATGGAGACACTTTTTACCCATCCAACACAGACTATGGTAAATGTGGAATATGGTTTGTACTTTAGTCATGCAAAAACCTTCATTCCTCACCCCTTCTTGTATTTTGTTATGAATATTTTAATTTTCAGTTGTTCATCAGTTTTACCAGACAGAAGTTAATAACGAATATGTGATCCGGGGAAACTCTGCTGTTTTGAAATGCAGTATCCCATCCTTTGTTGCTGATTTTGTGAGTGTGTTGTCATGGCAAGATGATGCTGGTCACTCATTCTCATATGATGACATCTCCTCCCTAAATGGTAATGTTACCATCATTTTTTCCTTTCCCTTTCCTTGTCACCAAACACTTAACAAACAAAAATTCCTTGCAGGTTTGACCCAACAGAGAAATTATAAGCTGATAGCTGTTTATTATTGTTGAAACTGATTATGTATTACTCATGTTTGCTATGATTTAGAAGCTTCTTTTCAGAGATAGGATTTGAGGACATTAATACAAATTCTTTGGTTTCCTTCATTAAACACATTTTCATTTTTTGTTAAAGAAATTTGCCTTTTAAATCTTGGAACTTGGTTAGTGTTATAATTACACAACAGAAGACATAGTATATTAAACATGTGATCATGATCTTTAAAAGTACTGTATTATATATGAGAGAATTGTAATTATAAACACAGTGAGAGAAAATGATGAAAAGTGTCAGCAATGATGAGGTAATACATGATTAGTTAATACTGAAATTTATTTTTAACGTTTAACAAAAGCTCTTCCTCTTCAGTTGTAAACCAGTACTACGAAGCAGAAGTTGTATCAGAATACGTGATTCGTGGGAATACTGCTGTTCTCAAATGTAACATTCCATCATTCGTTGCTGACTTTGTAAGAGTTGAAGCTTGGGTTGGCAGTGATGGTTCATTGTATCTTCCATCCTCTGATTATGGTAATGATACAGTGCTTGTAATTTGTTATGTTCAACCTTGTTACCCTAAAAAAATCTTGAATTGTTACTCTAGGTTTGTTACCTTTTTTGGCTGGCAGTGTGGCAGATAACTTTTTATTTAATAACTGGTACTGTCTTAGCAATTTCAGCTACAATAAGCATTCATTTTTCAGTTGTTAATCAGTTCTATGAAGCTGAGATTATGACTGAGTATGTCATACGTGGAAATACAGCCGTGTTAAAATGCAGTATACCGTCATTTGTTGCTGACTTTGTGCAAATTGAATCATGGATATCCAATACTGGTGAAGTGTATCTTCCAGCAAAGAATGAATATGGTAATGTGGCAATCATAGTATACACAGAAATTGGTCTCTGTTAAGTATTGTTTCAATATTATGATTAACTTACTATGTATGAGTTAAATTGCAGGTTTATGATCTTCTTATGTATGATGCTGCAGTGGATCCTGAAGATTATGATAATTGTTGTAAAAATATATTATTTCTTTCTGATGTACATTATTTCATCCACAGATAGCATGCAATTATCACTTTTTTCATTGTTTAATTCCCGTGCTCACTAATTTTAGTTAACTTTTTCAGTTGTTACACAGTACTATGTCACAGAAGCTGAGAATGAATATGTGATTCGTGGTAACAGTGGTGTTATGAAATGCAAGATCCCTAGCTTCGTAGCAGATTTTGTGAGTGTGGAATCCTGGATAGCAGACGATGGAACAGTTCATAGATACAGCATGACAGACCATGATTATGGTAATAAAATGAGATGAACATTTTCCGTGCTCTTTCCAACAAGGTTTTTGTTTTACATGTAAGGCACTAATTATATTTTTGAGTGTTTTACTTGCAGGCATTGGAAAGTTTTCTTCAATATTTTGATCACAATTTAGGTTTCAGTTTACAAGTTGTGATCTAAACAATCCCAGAAATATTTATTAACTAATGAAAAATTTAAAAATTTAGTGCCTTAAGTGGATAAATAAGTAGTTTAGAGAATAGTAGTGTGCACACAATTTTGGATACCATATTTTACATTATTTTTTCTGTTTTTTTTTAAAGATGCAGTTATTTTTCAGCAAGTGCAGACCAATTTTGGAGAAAATATATCACTTTGAACACAATTTTGTTATCACTTTTAAATATTTATTCAAATACATACTGACATTAAATGACTATTTCTTGCAGTTGTGTCACAATCTTATGAAGCAGAAGCTGACAATGAATACGTAATACGGGGTAACAGTGCTGTGATGAAATGTGAAGTGCCCAGTTTTGTAGCAGATTTTGTCTCGGTAGAGATGTGGACTGACAGCCATGGCAACATGTACTATCCGGGCTCTGACTATGGTAATATTTATTATGTTCCAGTTGTCGCTAATATATTTTTTTTATCATTTTCTTTTACCCACTGCAGTTGTCCATCAGTTCTACCAGAGCAGAGTAATTGATGAATTTGTACTACGTGGTAATACTGCTACACTGAAGTGTCTGGTCCCCAGTTTTGTTGCTGATTTTGTGGAAGTGATTGAATGGGTATCTGATGATGGTGTCACCTATCGAGCTTCAGCAAACAGCAATGACTACGGTAATGAGAATATCTTATGATATTTATTCAAACATTTTCTTTTTGCAGGAATGTGTAAAGCTGAATATACATACACAAATGAATACTTTTTGAGCTGTTATATCATCTACAATTTTTACAGGTGCTGTTATTCTCTCACTGTCATCCCTCCCTTCCATTTTGCCCATTTAATTTAACAAAATTAAAACTGTGTCAATTATATGAGAAGTATTTCCTGTGCACATTTTTATCCATGGCAGCTATCAAACTATATGGTTATTCTGTATCATTACCATTTTTTTGTTACAGTTGTTAACCAATATTATGAAGCACAGGTCTATGATGTTTTTGTAATTAAGGGTAATGCTGCTGTCTTCAAGTGCAACATTCCATCATTTGTCTCTGATTATGTCGAAATAATTTCTTGGGAAGACACTCAGGGAACACGATATATTCCACCCGATAACTATGGTATGGAAGGGTTTTAGTAACTGTTATAACATTTATTAATCATATGATGGTTAGAAGAACAGCAAAACCTAAATTTCCATGTTTAAATAATTTAAATTTGTATATTCCTAATAAATTTATTTTCAGTGATTAGGGCTTTTGGGTTGCTATGCAGAGAACCCAATTTATATGCCAGTCCAAAATGTATGACATTACAGCCTGCAGATATCTGACATTTACATAATTATTTTCAGTTGTCACACAGCATTATGAGGTGAATGTTATGGATGAACATGTTTTGAGAGGAAATACAGCAATTATTAAATGTCACATTCCAAGTTTTGTAGCAGATTACGTCTTTGTATCTTCTTGGTTGGAGAATAATAACAGAGAGATCTACATGGAGGCCAGAGATTATGGTACCCAAATGTAGTTTTCCATTCTCTTTATTTACAGGTTGCCTCTAATATGACAAACATTTCTATACTTTTTTATTTTAAAAAAAAAAAACTTTTTAACTGAGACAGTTGCTTCTTAACCAGTAGTTTGGTTAAGTAAATGGAACAAATTAAAATAGTATGCATAAGTTCCATTAAAATAGTATGCATATTTATTTATAATATATAAAATTGCTGTATCATATATTTACCCTTAAAATGAATGAAGCACGACTTCTGGTTGAGAAGTAACTGTTGGGAGTAATTGGCAAATTACTATTTTTTTGCTCTGTTTTTTAAGGTGTCATGGGAGAAATACAGTTGTACAGTGAATTGTAATATAATTTTTTCACTTGAAGCTTGTTTCCATTATTTTAAAACTATTTTCTTTGAAACTGAATTTCAATAAATTGCTGCTTTCTCCCATCTCGCTTTAATGGAGGTTTGATGATCATTCTCCCATATAATAACTTTTAATTTATTTATTTGATAATACTCTAGAAACAGAGCAATGTTTTATTTGAACAAAAATTGTAATTTTGCTAAACAAATTCTTTTATCATTTTGTATCAAGACTTTTTGTATTATTATTGATCCCTTCCGTACTCAATTATTATAAATATTAGCTTTAAAAATGCAAGATTGCTTCCAAAGAAATTTTTGTTTGCACAAAATAAATGTATAAACATATTTAAGAATAGTGTGATGGAAATTTTATCCCACTTGTTTAGTCTTAAGATGTTATTGTTGCACGTGCATTTCACTCAGTAAATTTTCAAGTACTTTCCCCATATGCAGCAATGTATTGTAATCGAACTGATTAAATCATATTTGAAAATTTTAAAAATAGTTTTTTTATGACGTGTCCTAAGTTGGATTTTTTAAATTTTTTTTTTGCTTGCTGGGAACTGCCTCAACCAAGTAAAATCAAAAGTGATAAATACTTTTTTGCTGCAGGTTGAAAGATGTTTCTAAAGCACAGAAATAGCAGAGATTGGGTATACGAAGTCTTAATATTGAACCATTCTGTTTCTTTTTATTATCAAAAAAGGCTACTACTAATAAACGAGTACTTCCAGCATCTTTCTTTAATTTGTTTATCATCTTTAGGAACTTTTTATTGACTGAAATAAACTTATGTTTTCTTTTTTATTTACACTTCATTTTAATATGTAGAGAGATTTAATGTAAAATATGAATTTGTTCTAGCTCACATTATGTTAATTAGAACAGTTTGAAAACAAAGCAGTTTCTTGCTGCATGTGGGGCAATGCAGGAATTCATATGAAAACTTGAAATGCAAAATCTGATACAAAATTTGATTTTGTGAAGTTTAATTATGTTGTTGTCCTTTTGATTTTGTTTGGTGGATATAATTCAATTTAGTTGTTAAATCTCCATGTAATATTTTCCTATTTACTCTGTGTGAAATGTAGTGCAGCTAAATTAAGTGAATTAGGATAGTTTTCTAATTTTTTTTTGTGGAACATGCCAATTCCTAAAAAACTCTGTGTAGTTTGATTATGAAACTAGATTTATATCATTCACTATAGCATCACCATTTGAAAAGTTAACTATTTAAATTCATTTTATGAGTGTTTAATCATTATTTATATATTTTGGATGTAATATTCCGCAATACTATATGCTAAACATAAATGATACTCTGATGTTAAAAATGTATAGTTGTTATACTTTTGAAATAGTTTCGTGGTAACCACTGCTTATATACTGATATAGTTTTTAGATACTTCTCATGTTGCAATTGATATTTATGCAATCATTTTATTCATCATGATTTAAATAACTTTTCAAACAAATGTGCTTAACTAGAAATCTTGCTGCAGCAGTAATGTTTTGATGAGTTTTTTTTAATGAAGTTAGAGAGCTTTACTTATTGGAATGTTTAAATTTTGTTTGGACACATAAGACATCTTTTTGTAATTCACTGAACCAAAGGTTCCTTTAAGATCAGATATATGCATATAAAAAATTGTTAAAAATGAACGACGAACTGAGTTTGGGAATTGGCTGTTCATTTGCAAAATACACATTTCTAACAACATTGTGGGTACATTTTCAGATGGAAAGTATTTGGTACTTCCTTCTGGCGAGTTACATATACGAGATGTTGGTCCTGAGGATGGATACAAATCGTATCAATGCAGAACAAAGCACCGCCTAACAGGCGAAACTCGCTTAAGTGCCACAAAGGGTCGACTAGTCATCACTGGTGAGTAACAGTACAGCCAATTCATTTCAATAGCTTGATGTTGTGTATGTAAAAAGTGTCATGTTACTACTGATGAATATTTTACAAAAATGTCTAAATGCCGTGTTTGATGTGAAATGAAGGAGCTGAAAGACAGTTTTAAATAACTATAGAAAAATGAAAAGTACATATCACTGCTACCAGCTGGATGGTGTAGAATGGCAATATTGCAAATACAAGTGGAATATGTGCCAGGTGGGAGAATAGATGCAATCAAAGTCTTCTTTGTCAATAACAAATAGTTTCCATGCCACATCCTGGTATTCAATACCTACGTTCCTACTGAATTTCTTTGGCTTTCTTGTAGGGTGAAATAGCACTTAAATGTACATGCTCTACTAAACACAACTAATGGTCTCTTGGAAGATTTGAACAACCTGTCAAACAGGATAGTACTACTGTCAGAAGATCTTTATTTGTGCTTAGCAGAGTGTGTAAAATTTATCTAGGCGTAGTTAGCTTTAGAGGAAGACTAAAGGAATGTCAGTGTTGAATAATAGGTCACGGTACCATCTGAGGAACATGAAAACTAGATGGGAGATGGTCTTCCTACATATTATCATTTGATTATAATAATTGTACTCT
>CM061919.1:114912660-115285610 GCA_031002005.1 Vandiemenella viatica | reverse complement strand
CGTTTATGCTTTGCTACTAAAAACGAAATAGAAGGTAAACGTATTACGACGCATACTAATTTTCGCGTGTACGAAGCAGCTGGAAAATGTTAGTTTTAAATACTTTGACCATTCGAAGTATATTGTTCGATATCTCCTTTGTAAAGATTTTCCTGTTCCCCATTCCATAATCGATAAATGAAAAAATTCCAAATTGTGTTTGAAATCAAGTGATAATTTGTAGTAATGTTCCTTTCTGCCCAACAAGCATGGTGAATCAGCTGTAACTCTGGACTCACATACTGGAGAAAGTGGGTTCGAATCCCCGCCCGGCCATCCAGATTTCGGTTTTTTTTAATCACTCCAGGTATTTCAAAAAGGCCATTGCCGAATCTATCCGAGTCGTTTGTCCCAGGTCTTCCCGCCTGTTATGAACTAGACATCGACGTTGCGTAAAGCCATCAGCAAAAAAAAAGTCTCTTTTCCATTCTATATTATATTATCACAATTCCTTACCCTTCTCTACGGTCCAGTATTTAATAATCATAATTATTCGCTCAGAATCCATCCAGGCTTTATTTCCAATGTGCAGTTCTACATTACCAACCACTTTCTATACTTGGATCCTGTCTTCCAGCTCTTCTATCAGTTCGGTTACTGAGTATGTTTTATATTCATTCACATAGCTGTCTCCGTTTGCATCCATTGTAAAGCTTGTATTTGAAGCTAATAACGTGGATTCCATAGTATTCCACCAAATTCAAGCCTGAATTTGATAAAGGTTACATTTCAAAGACCGAACGTGGTGGGAAAGCGCTAAAGCTCTGGCATATTATCTGGGAGGAGGCAGGTTCGAATCCGCTTTCGGCCATTCAGATTTCGGTTTTATATGGTTTCCCGAAATCACACTACGCGAATGTCAGGATGGTTTCTTCAAAAGAGCTTGGCCGAATTCCTTCTCATTATTTCTCCCCTCTAATTGTCTCGACGTCGATGAGTCGTAAAACTGTAAGAAACAAATCATTACACACTTCCGGCACTTGTCTCGTTCATTCTCTCAGTACCCTCTTTAATACATGAAGACCTTTGAAATTCTCCCTACCATCTCCCGAATGTGTCCTGCCCACTGATCATATTGTCAAATGATGTGACAAGATGAAACTCCGAATTGAGGGACGCGAGAAGAGTCACAACTGGAAGTGTGTTTCTCTCAGTGAATGATGAGAGCGTTCGAGGTAGATACGTGAAGTACCTTGGTCTCTATTCACTACGCCAGGCTTACAACCTAACGGCGCACTTCCAACTCCACATAAAGGACGGATGAGATAACGGGGAAGGGTTAGGGCGTGGAGACTCATTTAAAACGGCTTATACGCTTCCACAAGCAGGACGTCATCTCGGTGCACCAACTGAAGATAAAGTTCCTGATAGACGCGCTCAGAGTAACGCTTAGCCGCTTTCGCTGGAATTTGTTAGCGCATGGGAAGTAAGCCTCTCTTTTATGAGAAGTACAGCTCCCTAAACTTAGTGTAGCTGTTTTAATTACTTCGTCACATAACAAAAATTTGTGAGAATTATCTTCCACTGCAATGCAGTGTTAAATTATTTGGCAGCTGATAATTTCTTGGTTTCAGATTTTATGTAGCTAAAATCGTTTCGGATGTTAGGATGAACCTGCCATTTTGTTATTCTCTTTACGCAGTGTTGCTTATACGAAGATGTATTTTTGTTTAGAAGTTAGGTATAAAAAAAAAAATTGTCCTCGGGAAGTGTCAAAAGATTCTTGAAATCTTCAATTAATTAGCAGAAGATTTTTTATTGCTACTTAATGATACTCAGATAAATTAACAAGGAAATTAATCAGGAAAAACATTTAATAAGTGCCAACAACCTCGTGAATCGTGGGTTAATAATCTACAGAATCGATACTAAGCATGTAAATAAATATCTTATAGATACACAGACGGAAAAAAAAATCCCAACACCAAGAAAAAATTATTGTAGAGTAATGAAATTTGGACAATGCATTTGTCAAGTTAACATGTTTAATTCATTAAATTTTCAAGATCACAGGTTAATTTAAGCTCAAGAAAATGCATTTCAAATGTGAAATACTGTTAAATTAATAGCCGGTGTAACCTCCAGAATTTTGAATGCAAGCCTGCAAACGTGAATGCATTGTGTCATACAGGTTTCGAATGTCACTTTGTGGTATGGAGTTCCATGCTTGTTGTACTTGTGCTGTCAATACTGGGACGGTCAGTGCTGGCTGTGGATGATGCTGGAGTTGTCGTCCAATGATATCCCATACGTGTTCAATTGGAGACAGATCTGGTGATCTCGCAGGCCAAGGTAACATGTCGACACTCTGTAGAGCACATTGCGAGACAACAGCGGTATGAGGGCGAGCGTTATCCTGTTGAAAAACTCCCCCTTGAATGCTGTTCATGAATGGCAGCACTACAGGTTGAATTACCAGACTGACGTACAAATTTGCAGTCAGTGTGTTTGGTATAACCACAAGAGTGCTCCTGCTGTCATAGGAAATTGCTCCCCAGACCATGACTCCAGGTGTAGGTCCAGTGTGTCTAGGCCGCAGACAGTTTGGTTGCAGGCGTTCCCCTGGCCTCCTTCTGACCAACACTCGGCCATCACTGGCACCAAGGCAGAACCTGCTTTCATCAGAAAACACAACAGATCTCCACTCCGTCCTCCAATGAGCTCTGGCTTGACACCACTGGAGTCGCAAACGGCGATGGCTTGTAGTCAGTGGAATGCACGCTACAGGGCGCCTGGCTCGGAGCTGTCCTTGAAGTAACCGATTTCTAACAGTTCGTTGTGTCACTGTGGTACCAACTGCAGCTCGAATTTCTGCCGCAGACGCAGTACGATGCGCCACAGCTGTACGCCGAATACGGCGGTCTTCCCTCTCAGTAGTGCCACGTGGCCTCCCGGAACCCGGTCTTCTTGAGGCAGTACCATCCCTTGACCACTGCACCCAACAATCATGCACAGTGGATACATTCCGGCCAAGTCTTTCTGCAATATCGCGAAAAGAAAATCCACCTTCTCGTAGCCCTATTACACGACCTCGTTCAAACTCGGTGAGCTGTTGATAATGGCTTCTTCGTCTTCTTAAAGGCATTCTTGGCTAACATCAACTCACTATGTCAAATCTCAGCGGTAAATAACGTTCACAAACTTTACAGCGCGTATTTAAAGCAAACCTGATTTGCAAGCTCTGAGTAGCGCTACTAGCGCCACACTTATGCGCGAAGCGCGAAATTTGAATCGATGTCATCTTTCAGATGTATAAACACGCCTACCAAATTTCGTTTATCTAACACAAGTCTTTCTTGGTGTTGGGATTTTTTTTTCCGTCTGTGTAGAATTTGTTTTGAACTTAAAAGAAAAATGAACATGTAACGTTTTTATCAATGTGGTGAAGTAGTCGTTACAATAAAAGGTCGAAGGATAGACACGTAACGAGGATGAATGAAAATATTAGGAAAGACGTGGTATAAGGACTGTTTGTAGAAAGAAGAGTGACGGAAAGACGAATAAGGCGATGGCTGGATGAGATCAAAGACGACATGAGGAAGGCTTGTATTTCAGAAAAGGGAGACATAAAGGGAGAGAGAGCTGGTTGCCGAAGCAATGGATCTGCATCGTATGGAGAAGACACTTTAGTAAGGAGAATATTTCAACTTTCTAAAAAAAAAAAAAAACATGTTAGATTTTATTAAAAACACGATATCTTCCAGTTGTCAATATTTTTATTCGTTCCTCTTTCATAGATTGGTACTGAGTGTGGTGGGTGAGCGGTTAACGCTCTGGCCTTGCATTCGGGATGACGCCAGTTCGAATCCCCGTCAGGGCATCGAGATTTTGGTTTTCCATGGTACCCCCAAATCACTCCAGGTGAATGCCGGGATGTTTCCCTCAAAAGACCATGGCAGAATTCCTTCCAGTTCTTGTCCCCAGTCCTTTCCCGCTTCTAATGACCTCCATGTCGACGAGGCGTAAAACCATAAGCAAAAAAAAAAAGTATTGATTGGTTCTGTTGCCTAGTATTTTATAGCCCTTTAAAATATCTTTTAAAAGTATCATTTTTTTTAGAGGTACACTTGAAAAATAACATACATTGCGGTCCAATTGGCTATCGCAGCGCAGATTACATAGTGCAGAGAACTTATAATACACATTTGGTTTGGTTGTAGCCTACATCTTACCTTGACTAAATAATAATTAGTCAGCAAATTACTGAATTACACAGCACACTACATTACTTATTCAGTTAATCTGATAAGGTTAAATTTAGTGATTTTTTTAAAAAAAATCTGAAATACTCTGAAATCACCATGCTGTTATTTTCGAGCAGCACTGACGCGTTTTGCCGGATGTCAGCCGCCGTTGTGCAGCCCAGGCATGTTAATTAAGGATCAACAGTTTTGATTGGTGGCAGTGCCACCTGCCGGAAGAAATAAAGTTTCCACGGGTCGCTGTGCAGTAGTGAGCACAGCCGCCATCCGTGTGTGCGGCTTTGTCAGCAGCCCACGCACTCTGATAGCTCTGAAAGGTAAACTCACCATCAAAGAGCTACTCACGGCTTATCTGTGAACGTATCGCCGGCGCGCCAGGTTTACACGCGCAGTTGTTTAAACTACGAACTGCAGCTTGTGCGCGGAGCTCATCCGCCGAAGAACTACAAAAGCGCCGTCTTTCTGCTTGCTGCACGCAGCTTTCAACCCGGTTGGCTGTCATCCGCGGATTGAAGTCCCTTCTTCGGCACCAGAGCCTGCAATTGGCAGTAATTGTGCGGCGTGGCTTTGAAACGTTCCAGTGAAAGCTTCTTTGAGGCTGGGAGATCTTTTACTATCAGCTGCGTTAACAGCTGTTTTGAACACGAGCCGTCAAGAGTGACACTTCGCAAAGGTATTCACCTCAGCCTTTGAGTCCATTTTAATGTCGGAAACTCCTAGACTACTTAGACTGAGGCTCGGTTAATAACTATAAAGAGAGATGTAATGTATGACAAGCAGCATATTATTTTGAAATAGGTACAGCAACATTTACTTAGATATATTCCTTCGGCGACCTAATATTACGATGAGATCAAAATACTCGTTTCATCTTCTTTGGCCTTATCAGTGATCTTAGTGGAGATATACTGGTACATTTTATTCAAAACACATTTAATAAAGAATTGGAAGGTGGAGCAATTAAAGGTTTTTTTCTCTAGTTGATGGCTGAAATATTACATCATTTGGCACGAAAAATTAAGACAACTGAATATCACGTACATTTTGCCAGTCATCTCCAGACTTCTCTGAGAAAATGACTACTGAAATCTAAATGGTTGGAATTGCTAGCACCGAAATACAAGTCCGAACGTGACCATCCACGAATCATCCGAGCCTGGTGTTTGTAAGTTTATCCACACTATTTTCATCCTTTTAATCAGCTTTTAACAAGTCACCTGTAAAAATATCGGATGTTTTAATTTATAATATTACACTACTGGTTTAATTCATTATTTCTCAAATTTCTTAGTATATTTAATACGTTATTTTTTTTACTGCAACGCGTATATGATTTAATCAAGAAAGCCCTCGGTAAATAATGTATCATAACAGTATGGAGAATACACGACAAATACTGTATAACTACCTCGAACAAGTTTGTATTTTCTGCAGGTACTCTACATATAATGAGATTGTGTACTGTTTGAAGTATAGAGCTCTAATATTGCTCTCATTCTAAGTCTACATCACTTACGATTCTCTCGTTGGTTTTGTTGACTGCTTATTCAGCTGTTTTTTAGAGACCATCTCGACTAACAGACCCCCAGGGAGTTGACGTCACCAGTCTCCACTCCAGGGGTGACCAAACAGTTAGTGTAAGCATTCATGCTGCCATCTGCCTTCGGAATATCCACCTACGCAATCCATATCAGACAATGAATTTACTTTGTTGACTAGAGTTTAGGCGTATATAGTCACAGGTTGTCGTTTATTAGACCGGTGTATTTTCTTTCCTCATTTCAGGAGAGGTATAGATAATATCGATCAAAGATATTAAACTTTCGGTGTCGAATAATTCAACCTTACCAGCTTCAACAGAAAATAAATTATCATTTAGTATTCTAAGTATCGTCGCCGCATGGAGTTTACTCTTTTTACTCATTATTCTGCTATCTTTGACTTTATATATATATATATATAAAAATAACAAATCTCGTAGGCATACAACTTTGCGGCATTATAGTTATGATTTTCTCCGATTACCAACGCAAGTTCTAAAACTGTTCTAGTTTCCACTACATCAACACACACGTTTAACGGAAGGAATAATAACACAATCTATAGAATACGATTCGATACAGGAGGATAAAATTAATTCCATTCTACTATCCTCGTGGGATTACAATACAGATTCTGCTGCCGGCAGATAAAAGCCATTAATAATTAAAAAAGTGCCGCGTATTAGTATTAAAAAACTCTACAGTCACAGACTAATCAACCAGTTAATGATAAACAGGTATTCACATAAACTGAATTTCCTGTCATTAGTGTTCTCTTGTTGATGCAGTAGACAAAATGTTTTCTCAAAAACCTTTCGTACCTGCTAAACGCCCACGTTGCCATAACCTAAAGCATGTTACTTAAAACATCCATGCGATCCTCTTTTTACCGTTTTACTATGTTTAACTGTTTCAAAATGAGAGGACTTTAATAACAATCAACTTGTCAGACAACGTAGACTTTGTACCGAAACATATGAACCTTGTAAATCTTGTTTGTTTATCGTATTACTTTCCAGAGGAAAGCGGGTAACATCCCGCAAGCGCTATGTAGTTATGAGAAACTGCATGTACGATCAACGGCTGTAATATGGCTTGTGTACTGTGACATTTTGAATATGACAGCGGTTTAACATGATAATGGATTCTCGTATTTCCACAATCTGAAGTGGGGAGTATTTTTTCCTCCGTACGTAACTAAAACGTTGACGTGATGAAGTGCAGATGTAAAGATAGACGGTTTCGTTTGCTGGGTTCGTGACAGCAGCTATCTATGACAAGCAGCCCGTCGGGAAAAGCCGCAAAAACTGTGATGGATAGAGCCAACAGGAAGCTTCCTCGTAGCACGTGCTCTGGGATTCGTCTGTCATAATGCTCTGGTGTACAGCAAGTCACAACACAAATTACACCACAGGTCACTGTAAATATTTACTGCTTATGTTTTCTCCTGCTTCTCCACATGATATCATGGAAAGGCAAAAATTAGGGTTCCGATCAAACTTAGGAAAAGGAAAGTTTTGTTGTTTAAGAAGTAAATTCCAACTAACAAGCGAGTACAGAATGATATGAAAGCAACGCAACATAACATTAAATTTTTCAAAAGAGAACATTATTGTACCAAATGTAGAAAGATCTTTCTAAAAGTGTATGTAAGGAGCATAGTACTTCGCGGAATTAAAGCTTCAACTTTCTACATCCATACTCTGCAATTCATAAACATTGTGGATGGCAGAAGGTGTTAGCACCAATCCTAATTCTGCGCAATACAGTCCCGAATAGCACGAGGATAGTTCCCCGCCTTTATAACTTAGTTTGTTTTTCCAGTGCCACCGTGTTAAACGACTGAAACAGCGTTTTAAATTTTTTCTTGCCGCTTAAAACTGTATTATACTTCCCGTCTATAGAGATTTCCTATTCCACAACCGAGCGTGGCGGTGAAACGGTTAGCGTTCTCGCCTCGCATTCGGGAGGACGGCGGTTCGAATCCCCATCCGGGCATCCAGATTTGGGTTTTCCATGGTTTCCCAAATCACTCCAGGCAAATGCCGGGATGCTTCCTTCAAAAGGCCATGGCCGAATTCCTTCCCATTCCTTGCCCCCATCCTTTCCCGTCTCTAAAGACCTCGCTGTTAAGAGACGTAAAGCAATTAAAAAAAAAAACGAGGAAAGAAAGAATACATAAAAGCAACAGTACGGCATACTTAAAAAAAAAAGACCTATAAAGGAAATCTGAACCATTCGAAATGAGCTGTTATATAAGAATGTTGAAAACAAAGTGGACAGATAAAGAACTAAATGAATATGATCTGGAAGCGATGGATCAGGAAAGAAGTTTATGAAAGAGTTTCACAAATAGGAGAAACGTGATGATGTGTCGCATTTTAAGACATGTGTGTGCTGCTGTTGAAGGAAAGTAATAAATCACATGAATGATGAAGTAAGTTATAATGGTTACTTTGGCATAAAGCCACTAGCCTGGGGTAAGAATAGAGGGAGGATTGTGCAAAACAAATCGAGAGACTGATGGCATTAACATGCAAATCAAATGAACAGTTAATCCAAGGATTCCTCTTATTGATGTATTCAGTCACTGATAGAAAGGATAGCACTGAACACAACGGTACTGCTATAACTTTTTTCCACCGGTTTTCTGACATGAAAGACAACATGTGACACCCATCGTCATAGATGGGGTGTCACATTCCTATCTCAAATAAATATTCTGTGAGTGTTATTGTTCTAGGGATGATTTCAGGATATCCCGATTAAATATTGCAACATTTCGAATGATACAACTGTTTTATGAATATGGAGAACTAGTCTACAAACTTCACGTAGGTACATTCGGAACATCTAAAAAAAAGATTGTTGTCTCGTAAAAAAAAAGGATTCTGTAACTTCGTAGGTGAAAGAAGCTACGACATGGTGACGAAATGAAAATGCATCATAATCAGAAGGAATAACTTCTTAAAAAATAGTGAGAATCAGCGATTGGAGTTTTTCCCAAATGAAACATCACATGCAGTAGAAATAACATGCTGAGAAATCCGTAATCAGCTTTTCATGTTTAGTTAAGTGTGCAATACTAATTACTGGTCGCAAAGGAGTTGCCGGATGATGCAGATCGCAGTAGAAGTGGTGGAGGGTATGATACAACAGCGGCGGGAGTACGTGGTTGAGGCCCCTGATGGACGCGCGGCTGTTTCCCAGAAGGCCGTGTGCCGACAATTGGAGCTAATTGCTGCGCCTCGAGACGGCAGCGTGAGGTCACCAGCGGAAGTGCCGGAGGCCCCGGACGTTGGGTCAGTACCCCAGTCGGGTCAACTCAGGGTAAACAGATTCCCTGAAGCGCCTACAGCAGCGTAATTTTCTACGAGTAAGAATTGTTTAATTTTTTCGTTCATAGTCCGTGTTGTACACATTAACGTCAGAACCGATTATCTTCTTTACTTATTTTCCCCACGAGCGATAAGAGAATGGAATAGGAAGGACTTACCGAGTGATAAAACTTAGAATCTGACGGGAAGTAGTATCCGACCTTCCTGATCTGTGTTTTTTCAAGCTTTTCCAGATCACTCCAGGCGAATGGAGGGATGGATCCTTTAGATATCACATACTCATCTCTTGTCATATCCAATATATCTCTTCCCATATATCTCTGATTGCAGATTGGAATAGGAGCAACACAAACTCCGCCTCCCAGTTTGTAGTAAATCGCGGAGAAGTAGTTATAGCGATAGGTGACTCAACAAGTACATCGCGTAATTAAAGTTACATATTCCCCAAACTGGGGCCGAGGCATAATAACTATTTCTGCCCCAAAACACGTTTGGTCTCCGATAACAGAAGAAATTTTAACCATACAACATTGGCTAGTGAGGTATGAGAGGTATTGATCCACAATTCCTAATGATAAGATCGTGTGCCAAACGCGTAGTGCAGATGGAGTGAGGTCATATGACAATGCTGGCTTTCTGAAGAGCAGGGCTGAAGAAGTCGACACTCGGTTAAACCCTTTCCCTTCCACAACCGTCACGCGAATTTGGATGCTCAAGCCATGTAACCAGCCGTAATGTTTATAATATGTACTACGCAGTATGTCTTCATTCATGTCAAAGTGTTTAATATTATTAGAATAAGAAGACCACGAGCACAAACTTAATTAATAGCAACCCATGTCCTAAGGCTGGACTCTAACTGGCGTTCCTCAGGATAGTAAACTTAACACACAGATACTCATTACAGTCTTCTGCCCTCATGAAGTAACAACAGACACTGATAGGAACTGGTTACAACACATTTTTACCAAAGATTACAAACGACACGAATTCAAGTTTATATAGGAATGCGCTGGAACTCATGCGGCAGACCATATAACTTAAGGCCTGGATGAACGGCGTTCAACTCCCAATAAAGCAAGGAATTTTCTTTGAAGTTGTACGTCCAGTACGTTTCACAGATTCACTTAGTCTGCTGTCCAAACAGTACCATTCGGTCATCAGCACCTGATATCTATTTTGCCTTAATAACTTACCTTCTTCGCAGTAGTTCCTAAGTTAGCTGTCTGATTTTCGACTAGAATGGAATTTGTAAATAGAGTTACAACTAAGGATTGCAATCCCGCAGTGTTTTCAATCCCGCGGGATCCGCGCGGGATTTGCGCCAATCCCGCGGGATCCGTGGGGGATTGGTACAATCAGTTTTTTAACGCATATATTTAAAACATAGTTACTTAAAACGTTAACAAATTAAATAATAATTAAATTAAAAAATATTTTTTAATGTTAAATGATAAAAATTAACAGTTAACAATATTTTGATTGGCAAAATGACATTAAAACTATTTAGCGTGTCTTAAGCGTATTTCGAGGTTTTACATATTTGTTTTTTAATCTAAACCAATTTTAAAGTAAATAATAAAAATGGAAAATATTGTGTCTTAGGTCATATTATGTGCCTTACAATACATCACATAAGTTTAAAAATATGGTTTGCTTAATGGCCAAGTTACCAGAGGTTTTTATTATTATTATTATTATTATTATAAATAAACGTTCCATAACACCGAGAAAAGCATTCCATTTCACAAAGTGAAGTGAATATACTCTGTAAAGTGTAGACTTGGGTCAGAACAAGATTTCATAACTTTTTGTCACTGCACAAGCACGAGACTTGGCAATTTTTTTTTTTTTTTTTTTTTTTTTTTTTTTTTTGCGTGATTCATTATTATATCTTTTGATTCCTTGGTTGATATCACAGTTGATTTAATGTTATTAAAAGAAACTACTCACCAACACGTAAACTGTCAAGTATTTCAGATTTACTTATGTGGCGTAACGACGTTTTTAGAGTGGAAATTATTATTTTTTAGTAAGAAAGGAGACTTTCTCGGCGAATGATTGCAGTGAAGTCCTCATAGGTTGTATCTCCGGATTTCATTACAAACACACGAAATTACACACGTGAGGAAGACGGCGAAGGCAGCCGTCGAAGTATGGTGTTCCTACAACACAATTCGTCGATACACCCGTGAAAATTTCATTATAACTTTTTTTACCTTTAGTCGAAATAATAACAAGGAGAAGAGGGATTAATCAAAATCCTGAGTGGCACATGTAAGCAGGTGGCTTTCGTCAAAGAAAAGCATTGAGGCAGCGGCCAAAACAACAATAAGTCAAAGCATATACAATTTCCTTTTGATAGCTGTTAAATAAATAGGTACACGAATACATAAAAGTGTATTTATTTACTTACGAATGACGGAGGTTGACAAAAACAAACGCTTGTTCACATGAGTCAAATGCCAACTGGAAGGGTACAGGCAAACAGTGCAAAATATCCGACAGAGACAGAGTGGGGCAGCGAGTCACGCAGACTGACACGCGTTTCCGCCGGATTTTGCGGATTGCGGATCCGCTTAATTTTGTGCGGGATCCCGCGGGATTGCGGGATCCCGCTTTGTTGGATTGGAATCCCTAGTTACAACACCAAACATAATGTGGTTGAAAATAAAAGTTATATACCGAATTTGGGCCCGTTTTATGACAGTGTAAGTGAGTGTTTTTCTAGCCCAGGCAGACAGCGCTCTCAGAATGTTGAAAGCGCGGTTCCAGCAGGAAATAAATACGGAAGCCGCCGAATCTATTTCTGCGTGCCGCCGAGCATTAGAAGTCTGTGCGGTGTGTTGCAGCTGGAAGCAAAGCGCTGTTTGTAGTGAACAGGGCGGCAGCTGCCGGTCGAGCAGCAGAGAGAACCAAAATAAACGACGGGACTCCGAGGCGCACGCCAGTGCTGCACCAGAGGGCTTCCACCAGATACTTTGTTGCAGCGCCGCCCCACGTCTGTAGGATGCAGGGCACCACACGTCATAACGATTCTGGCCGCTTTACTTCTCGATGAGTCACTTTCCCACTACTTAAATTAGTTTGGGCGCATGGGCCGTTGAGGATGTAATGTTTCGAGGCTTGGATGAGCTCACGTGAAGTTGCACCTTCCAATAATGCCTTATGATTTGGCTGGGTGGAAGGGAACGTGTGCTAGGAGCGTGCCCCTTAGTGCTTTCGGTCGCTTTGGCTTCCGCCGCATCTCTGCTGGGAGCTTTCAGAAGGATCTATTATGTGACAGGGATTTAGGAGGGTCTTCGCAGTGGATCGTGGTGCACGCCGCGTTCACGTTGCTCCCCGTGGTCACCCTTAATGGGCAGCAAAGCGCGCCTGGCTTTACCATTTGCGCTGAAATGATGGGTAAATTTTCATATGGCCTAATCCTGCGGCGGGGGTTGTTGTACCGAGTTTCTAGATATTTTTGTGGCGGGGTTAGTTTTTGATGACTGAAAAGTCTGCTACTGATTCAGTCTCACTGGGTACCATAAGGCTCAACAAACGAAGGAACCATGTAATGTTTCCAGGAAAAATCTTGAGCTTCATCGGAATTTAATTCTCAGTCGTCCAGTTTGTATATAGTCATTCGCCTGACTGCAACCACACTGGTGCACTTGTAATCAAGTTATAAGTAGTAACTGCAACATATGGTCCCCAGGTTTGCCAACAAACCAGCCGCAGTAACATAGGAACTAGAAAATTGGTTCCAAATACAAAGGGTCTCCGGGTTGTTTTAGTTAATTATTATTATTATTATTTTTTTTTTTTTTTGTAACTGCTTTACGTCTCTTTTTAACATCGAGGTCTTTAGAGACGGGAAAGGATGGGGGGCAAGGATGGGGGGCAAGGATGGGGGCAAGGAATGGGAAGGAATTCGGCCATGGCCTTTTGAAGGAAGCATCCCGGCATTTGCCTCGAGTGATTTGGGGAAACCATGGAAAACCCAAATCTGGATGCCCGGACGGGGATTCGAACCGCCGTCCTCCCGAATGCGAGGCGAGAACGCTAACCGTTACACCGCCCCGCTGGGTAGTTAATTATTGTTTGCGTCTTGTATTGTTCCCCGCTTTGACTGTCACGAATACTTTGAAATGATAGAAATATACGAGGCGATAATAATAATAATAGAAAAAACGTTGGAGCTATTTGTGCTGCTTAAACTGCATCTACACTCTCCAATTCACAAATATTGTGGATGGTTAATCACCCAAATATCTTTTTTAAAAAACAATTTATTAGAATAGAGTGCGAAAACCATGTATTTTTCTATCATTTAATGTTTATAATATGATATAGCTGTCTTCCCATAAAGGTGGAGAGAACTATTACAGTTTTTGGCGAAAAGTTATAGTCCTTGCCAAAGTGTTTCCGAAAGTGGGTGACATTTTGGGCTGGTATGGCACAAAAGCGACATTGATGACTGGTATCAAACTTATTATTATGCTATGACAGTTTTCAATAATAGAATGTAGGGAAATTTTCCTTCCAATTTCAAATATGTCGGACATATGCAATAAACAAAGTTGGATTAATCTTACAATATTTATTTCAAATGGTGAATAGAGATAAAGAAGCAAATATATACTTGAAACTATTTAGCATTTGCTTGTTATGGTGTCAAAGCTGTGTGGCGGTATAACCGCCGTAACTGGTTGACTAGGACCTCTGATTTTAGTGTTTCTAAATAAAACCTGACTGTCGCACAATGTCATTTAAAAATACTATATTGCAACTGTGTTTTCATGGGTTTCAAGCGATATTAAAATTTGCATTATTTTCCGGACTATAGTATATTGGATAACGCGCACTGGCTTCGCATGCGTAGGGTCGGCGCTTCGTTTCCGACGTACGGCACACGTGGTTTTAATTAAGTGGTGTTTTATTCATAGATTGTTCTTCACTTTGTTGAACTACATATGATGGAGCTGATCTTATGGCTTAATTTTCCCAATAACATTAGCACCCATCCACTACTTTTTTAAAGTATGTTTCACGAATTGAAAATGAAAACGTGTTATGTTGCTTGCCTGCTACACGTCGAACTACAAGTGTTTAATTTTTTTTTTTTTTAATCCATCGATGTTTGTAATTGCCGTTTGCAACAAAACTCTAATCTCTAGCTAATGTTACTGGAGAGCCCAATAAATGCTATTACTAATGTTCAAAATATGTTTCCTTTGTTGCAGGTGAGTGATCCAAACCGTACTTGCCGTTCTCCTAACTGTAAGTATGGCTTCCAGAGTTTGAGACGCTGTCCCAAGGCGACGCTAAAACGGTAAGCAAACACACTGATAAATATTCACCACATTACCGAGCGTGGTGGGTTAACGGTAACGCTCTGGCCTCGCATTTGGGAGTACGCTGGTTCGAAGCCACGTCCGGCTTCTCAGATTTGGGCTTTACTTGGTTTCCAGAAATAATTCCCTACGATTGCCGGTATTGTTCCTTCAAGAAGGCCATGGCCAAATTCTTTCCCGTTCCTGACCCCCAGTCCTTTTTTCGCCAGTAATGACCTCTTTGCCGACAAGGCGTAAAACAAACAGAAAAAAACCGCTTTCAAAGAACACGGCTGTGCAGAAGCAGAAACTATATTTATACCAGTAAGGCGTCAAAGATCCAGTTACTTCTCGGCTCTGTAGGCCTGCTTGAAATTTGACTTGGTCTCTATAACGTCTCCTCTTTTTATCTAAACCTCTATCTGCAAACTTTGCTTCTTATCGCTTCAAATCCAAGAGAATATCATCATTTGATTTATTTCTTAGTCTACCTGCATCTCATTTATAGAATACACTTCCAATGAAAATTCTCTTTCGTGTTTCTGTGTCGTCATTTCGATCCATATGCCCTTTTTTTCGAATCCGACATTCTATTAAACGTATATTCCCCTCTTTTTCAGTTAACTCCTGTTTCTCGCTATATCGCTGCCTTGATATGCCATTTTTGTAACTGGATCATAAATTCCTTCACCAGATTTTACCATGTATTCTAATTTACTACTTGAACGTCAAAATAAGAAATAATTTTTTACTTTAAATTTGTTCGCTCTGTGTCGAGTAGTGCCTTGGTGGAAACCTTTAACTAAATATGATTTATGCAATAAGCAATGAATTAAATGGACTGAAATAGGGCTGTTATTAATACCATGCACATTTCACCATGGCTAATGCACAGTAGACGTTGCAATAACAAAATGGTGGAAGTAAAACATTATGCAGATACTCTCCAGCACAAATAAAAGGTGTGACGATATCCAACACACAATACAAGAAGAGCACACAGAAAAAGTGAGGTAACTATATTACAAATATGGGTCTCTAAGCAAGACGCACAAATTAGACGTCTTGTTGTTTGAAACCAGGTTAAAAGGTTCTCAGCTGTAGTCTACAAAGAATGCCCTGATTACTAAGTGAAATTATATCGAATAGTTTTACAAGGCTGGTGAAGTTAAAGCAGCGTTCAAGGTCCCTGTAAGAGCGTAGTGGTGACAGGTTACCTACTAACAGTCTTGGCGTCGTTTAGTTGTTACCACATAGAGTAAGGAAACTTTAGCAACGCCATCTACAGCAATAATTCCACTCAACATCTGAAACACAGGATATTTATCGTAGTTCGAATGCTCAGAATTAAAGATACAATGAACACTGCTCTAGATTCTAGATACGTGTAGTTTTGGGGCCACTTAACTTCGAAAACATATTAATTACGTCATGTTCACTTTTTATCATTTTAACATTCCTGATGATTGTTAAAAGTCAGAATCTAAGTTAAATGCATATACATTTCACGTTATATGTTGACCACGGCCAATTCTCTTATGAGTATTTATTTGTGCAGTAATTTAAGTGTGTTCATATAGACCTAGCTATTAATTTTGTATTGAGATGCCACTACAGCTGCTACAGTGAACTAAAAATCTATTTCTACTTATAATTCAATAAAACTGCACACAATTTAAAGACTTCAAGTGGAATAAAATATATGTTTTCACTACACACGTTATCTATGGAATCTCATCTTGTGTCTTGAATAGCTGATATATCTATTGGTTCTGTAAATTTTCCTTTTAATAAAGGTACCAAGCGTGGTGGGTGAACGGTTAACGTTTTGGCCTCGCATTCCGGAGGACGCGTGTTCGAATCCCCGTCCGGGCATCCAGATTTGGGTTTTCCATGGTTTCCCCAAATCACTCCAGGCGAATGCCGGTATGCTTCCTTCAAAAAGGCCATGGCAGAATTCCTTCCAGTTCCTTGTCCCCAGTCCCATCCCGCCTATAATGACCATAGCCGTCGACGAGGCGTAAAACAATAAGTAAAAAAAGTATTGTAATAAAGGTGCTAGGGTAGGGGATCTACGTGAAACCAAGGTTAAATAATAAATTTACACCTATGTCCGTAATGATACGTATGAAAGTTTCTATAAGGATACTGGTAAGAATCTGAAATAATAACTGTTCTATTACATCAACACGTTTTCGTAGTTTTGTTTCTAGAGCCAAGTCTGTTGTAGTCAGGTTCCTTTCCCTTTCGAGCCAAAGCTGATCCAGTTTCGCGCTCGTTGCATGCCTCATAACTCGTGCAGTGGCTGCAAAACCGGTTTAGCTCTGTCACTCGCTTCTCAGGGCAGGTCGAAATAGCGCTGAAATTAATACTCATGCACTCGTTATGCATGAAGGTGGTTTGATTTGTGTCTCCTCTGCATCATACTAATAAGAATTGTATTATCCAATAAATACGAACGTTGCTGGAAGCAAAATATAAAAGATTTAGATTTATTGAAAAAGGAACAGAAAACAAGTGAGTTTCATGTTATTATTTTACAGCATAGTCTTCCTTCGTTTCAGTGCAGTGGTGCCACATTTACAGTAGTTAACGTTTTACTTAATAAAAACAAAGCATTGTTTCCGCTGTCGATATTTTCGAACGTCGACAGTGCTATCTATTTCGACCATCTTCGAAAGCTGTGTTCAATTTATAGACGATCCTCCATGCTGGAAATACGTCCGACCCACCTCACTGTGTCCTTAACAGTATTATTACCCCGCGATTCACTAAAAGTGTGTGGTGGAGGGTGCATTGCACCTATCCGAAAGGGTAATGGTTTGGAAGAGATACACGGGATATGGCAAGAGGCACACATGGACTATTGTGAGGAAACATCCCATCATTCGCCTGGAGTGATCTGGGAAAACCATGGAAAACCCAGATCAGGATGGCCGGAGAGCTTTGTCGAAAGCTACTCCTGCAGCATTTTAAGTTTACTCGCCCGGTAAATCCTTCCTATCCCATTGCCTAATCGCTGGTGGAAAAAATGAGCACAGAAATGAATCGGTTCTGGCCCTGATTTCTCTTATTTTATTTTCACGGTCATTCCTAAATACGAATGTTGCTGGTAGCAATATTTGCTTGCTGTCATTCCTAAATACGTCAGTCGAGAATTTTTCAATTAGCTTCCGTCGAGAGCAACGCCTTCGGTGTTCCAGGTCTTCCCAACCTAACTCCTTCAACATCGCACTTACGCTTTCCCTCCAACTATATATACCTGTCACGAATCGGGCGGCTCTTCTTTGGACCTTCTCTAATGCCTCAATTAACCCCTTTTGATGGGGACCCCATACAGAACAACAATATTCTAAGTGAGGACGCACTAGTGATTTGTTTTTTAATCGATTTAACTTCCGGAGTGCATTGTTTTAAATTACGACCTCGAAATCGGAGCATACGATTTGCTTTCCCAATTACATTCTCGATATGTGCATTCCATATTGCCTCAATGCTCGTGACTCATCACCTTAAATAAAATTTACATATAAATAAAAATCTTGAGTGCATTAAATATAAAGTATCCATGTAGTTTTTAAGTGGGCTTGTTGCAATTACATCCTTGTGCTACGTTGAGAACGCGAAACTTTTCTATAAACCGTGCGCCCGTGCCGGCGTGTGAGTTTGGTTGGCAGCTTGCCTTACGTGCTCAACGTTCCGTGTCGGGCCTGGTAGTAGTCACACCCTGCCCAGCTGAGCGCGATGATGCAGTCCTAATTGACCTGAGTCACTGTACACACCAGCTAGAGATCGATTGCACTGCACGGTGAGCTCTCATATTAACCATTTCTTTGCTAATAAAACGAAGAACTGTTATCAACATATCCATTAGAATTACGGAATTTGGTGATAATACCTTATTATGAAAGACAATTTTTTTAGCTTTTTCTTCTTTTAGACCAAGGCTGATGTGTAAGAGTTTAATGCTCGGACCTGCCATTCTGGAGGATGCGAGTTCGACCGCTTGTCCGGCCAGTCAGATTTCGATTTTGCATTGTTTCCAGAAGTAATTCCAGGCGAATGCGGGATGGTTCTTTCAAGACGCTATGGATGGACTTCTTGCCTTTTGTTGACCAGACTCTTCTCCTAAATCTAATGACATCGACGACAGTTAAAGTATAAAGGAATCTTCTCTTGGATCAGATTACATATGTTCAGTTTTATCGTCTGAGAGAGCAGTTTCTGGGATGTGATACAGTACAAAACCAAGCACATTTAAATCTGTATTTACAAACATGAAATATCCACTGTTACTTGTTAACTTTTGTGTGTAACTGTTAAGATACCAGTGTTAGTTTTACATTAGTAGGTCTACATACTTTCGAGATAACATAAATCTATTCAGTAACTACGAGCGATTCCGTTTAAACTCCCTTTCCTGAAACACATTTGTCACTATATCAGTATTAGAACTAGAACAAAAAATGGGTCCTAGTGTAGAAACAATTTCAGGCTGGAATTGGTATCACTAAGTTTTCTAAATATTTTATTTCTAAAAGCCGCGCATTGGAAATATAAGAACCATCATAAAATTTTATGCATCTTCGTTCAATGATTTGTAATCTTCGTTGACATTATCTCTAGTCTTCCCACTATGACCATGTAAATCATCATTAGCAAGCAATGAAAATTTTCTGTCAGATTTTTATTAATGTTTTCGTCCTTTTATGCCGCTTGCATACATTAAAATCAACGAGTATCCAAAAGTACGTATTTTGCTACCGGGAGATATTCCAGAGATGAAAACTAATTTGAGTTACACTTTCCTGGGGTTAATGAGAAAAACAGCCTAATTTTTTACTAATATATTATTTTTTCTGATTTAGAAGGATCCGGCGTGCATCTTAACATTCTATCGTTTTGCACCTAATATTGTTTCGTATAGTTACGTGAGATTTTTGTTTTGCCGTTCGTACAGCAGAAATAAATCGGCTAGTAAGCTGTGACATGAAGCTTCATGGGAAAAAGTGAGTGTGTCAGGATCTATTTTACGGGCGGAGCTAAACGCTGGTAGGGCATTTCGTAAAACACACCTTACACCTTAATAGGGCTTTACGGTGATGACGAGGCTAGAGCCAGGAGAAGAATGGAGGGAGATGGGAGAGGAGAGCAGGGAACGGGAACGAGTTAGGTCATGGCCTTTTCATGGAACGGAACCACTTTGACATTCGCGTGGAGTGAATTCAAGAAATATTTGAAAACAGAAGTATCGGTTGCCGAACCAAGGAACAATGCTGAGTCCCTTCTTGAGAAGACTGAAGCAGATAGGTACAGTGCTTACGAACCAATTCCTATACCAATACCTCAGGAGATATTCAAACCTGAGACCCTCCTAATGGTAGACCAAGGATAAATTTTAAAAGTATTGTATGCTACGTGACAAATGAACTTTGAAGTTTTCTCCAATCATCCCAGTTTAGATATTTTACTGAAATTGTGTAGATGGGTCTTGATTGTATTCGTCAGTTCTCTCGCAATAAAGGATGGAAGTTGTCCAATACCAACATGCAGCCACTGATCGTCTGTGAACCAACAATTGATTAAAGTCCAAGAAGTTCAGTGAACCCGACTTGTTGGCTGAACTTTCAATCTGTTCTCGAAGTCGAGCAGAGTTCCGGAGTGTGCCAGCAGTTTTTTTGTTTGTTCTGCAGTCTATATCTGGAGCGTGCAGCTCAACGAAGCTCTGGTAAATACTATCTTCACGTCCGGGGCTATTTCAGCTTTCCGTGTTACGGCCTTCCTTGCGTTTACTGCCCAGGAAGGGTATTAATGTTCCCCGACGCAATTAGGGGAGTCGTCTTATTTTTACGTCCCTTGTTCCAAACTGCGGTCGTTTGGAGTCGGAGTGGTTTCCCGGAATAGGATCGCAGCTGGCTGAGCACTGTAGCAAAACGACCTTCCATCGTCGGCTTGGCTCCAGCTTTGATGCCCGTGACCAACTTGATGTTTCTGCCATCTAATTCTTGCTTAGTCAGAGACAGCATTACTGTGTTAAACAACTTAAAGGTAGGAAGAGGGTGAAGCGAGTGCTGGGAGTATGCAAGGCGATGTTTGAAGGGATATTGGTTGAAGAATTAGTAGTACTGCATGGAAAGGAAAGATGACCAGGACCACAAATAAATTACCAAAGTAACTAATGAATAATTTAGCAAAACGCGTTGAAAGAAATTAAAATTCGTAAATTGCGAAAGTAGATAGTAGGAGGAATTTAACACTGAAAGTATATGTTATAATAAAAAAAACTGCTAATTAGATGACTAGGGAAATTCTGACCAAGCATGCGCTCCATCGCAGTTAAATTTATTTCAACTGGAAGGTGAATCATTCCTAATTTCTTGTGGGAATCTTACAGAAGTGTGACGATAGACAAGTGGCTGCACGTTTTTGGAGTCGCCGCGCAGACGCGTGATTGTTTCTAATTACGATCTGTTTTTGTTTTTTCTTTATTTGTATTAAAAAATCAAATGAAAACGCCGGACTAGTTACAAAGCAGAATGCCATTTTCACGAAGCTCAGAGCTAAAATCGAATTAGTTCCTTTAAACAATGCCGAAAGATGATACTGGTTCTCCCACTGGAGGTGAAAAATCTTTTCTGAAGACACACCAACAATTTTATGACTTGGGAATGTGACCCCGATTCTCTGATGTGACAGATTTCATTTAAGCACAATTTTCAGGGACGCAATGAATCCGTGAAACGGTACTTTTTACAAGTTTTCACACTTTGTTTCGTTCTATCATTTATCTCCGGGGGGAAATTATGACAGATGTCAAAATAGCGGTCAAAGGATTGTGATTATAACAATCCGACAGATATTGGAAAGATTATTTTTTTACTTACGGCTTTACGCCTCGTCGACGTCGTGATCATTAGAGGCGGGATGGGACAGGGGACAAGAAACGAGAAGGAATTCTGCCATGGCCTTTTGAAGGAAGAATCTCGGAATTCACCTGGAGCGATTTTGGGAAATCATGGAAAACCCAAATCTGGATGCTTTGATGGGGATTCGAACCAGCGTCCTCCCGAAAGCGAGGCCAGAGATTGGGATGAATTCTGTTTAGAGATTTACACATACTTACAGTAACAGCACACGTACTCTTGCCTTCTGTAGCAGACAGTCCTAAAGACTGCAGTCACTCTGCCGATTATATAGCGTTCTTAACGACAATCATTGATTATTAGTCTTGTTATTTTTAAGTACAATATCAAATACTGTTCCATGTATCGGAGACTTGTCTTAGATGGGCAATAAATATTCTGTTTCGGGTTGCAATCATATTTATTTTTTACAATATTGCTTTTTAATTGGCCTTGATGTCTAACAGGCCAGTCGCTATTCTTTGTACCAGTTTTTAAGGCCTTGCATGGAAACAAATGTCTCGGTTCTTGCAAGCAGGTACTAAAGACCATGTGGTTGCATTTAGATAAATTAAAAACTGTACTGTCGCACACAACGGCGCATGGATTAACTGCAGAAGGTCCTTTCTCGCACAAATCGATGTAAACACCTTTCAAAAACTAAAATCTACGTTTAACTCAAATTATCCAAAACAAGAACTTAATTCTCTTCTTGCATGAACCGATAAAATGTCGTTTTACATTCAAGTCAATCAGTACCGTCAAATTAGCAGGGTTAATTAATTACGAATAATTTTAATGCCTTAAAAGTTGTAGATACGGATGCGAAAACGGAGTTTGGATTTTCGTGCGGAAGTTCCGCACTTGCGGATGCGAATGCGGAGCTCCGTTACGTCCTTAGTGTAGAGCTATAGCCTGTGAGCTTTGTAGTGGCGCCTGGCACAGCCAGTTGGCCCGAGTCCCGGGCTGCTGTTGCTGCTGCCGTATTGATCTGAACCCAGCTCCAGTGCGGCTGTGTCTGGGCACTCGCTTTGTTATCACGTCGTACTGGTCACAGCTCGAGTTGGTCGCGCTCTCGTCACTTACACCATTCAACTAAATCTCCCATTTTCTGACCCCATTTAATATCATACACCAAAAGATTCAGCAGTTTCATGTTTTCCAGTCCGTAATGGCATCTGGTTTGTTTTTGGCACCTTGAAGGTCCACGACAGTGTGTTACATTCCGTTGACAATCTAGCAACTCGATCACTAACTAACCGATTTGCACTATTTTCCTATTTGCTTTTTCCGTTTTAGAAATCCGTACCGAGCTTGGTGGCTGAGCAATAGCGCTTCGTCCGAGAATTCGGGAGGATTCGCATTAAAATTCCGATCCGGTTAACAGATTTCGATTTTCCGAAATCAGGTGAAAGGTTCCCTCCCCCCCAACCCCCCCAAAAAAAAAGCCATGGCAGAATTTATTCCAGTTCCTTGCATCAATCCTCTCTCGTCTCTAATTACATAGACTCCGACGAAGCGTAATATCTTAAA
Organism: Vandiemenella viatica; assembly: GCA_031002005.1. Taxonomy (NCBI): domain Eukaryota; kingdom Metazoa; phylum Arthropoda; class Insecta; order Orthoptera; family Morabidae; genus Vandiemenella; species Vandiemenella viatica. Next base: position 115,262,737 of record CM061919.1, on the reverse strand, counting down.
AAGAATAAGAAGAAAAAAGATGAAACTGTGCATTTGGATTTTACATCACCAACCCTTTGGTTAAAAACACTGCTAAAGTCTGACAATTCACTCCAAATCTGGTAGTACAAATGATTAAGATTTAAAATAACCTGAAAAATACAGGTTATATTTTCTTCTGGTTGTTTGAGGGACTGAACTTGCTAAAGTGTTACACGGGTTTACTGGTATAACTAATTTGTTCTTTATTGCTTATCAATAGCAGAAGCCGAAACATAAAGAAATAAATACGAAAGAACTGAAATATTTGGTGCTCTCTTGTAGAAAGTCGTACAGTACTATCGCTTATTATGATTATTTTTGTTGAATTGTACTTGATCATAATGGTCTATAGCATAGGTTCCCATCCTTAATTTGGCCTATCGTCCCATTTTCAAAAAGAAATTACCCATCGCCTCTTTTCAGAAAAAAACCCACCGACATCACTTCTTGTAATAAATAAAGTGACCTTTAGTGTTAGAACTTTATTTCCTCATAACCCATTTTTTGAAAGAGCTATTCGATGGTGTTACTCTTATGGTAAGTGTACAATAGCATATATATTGTGAAAGTACAGATTTCTAAAATTACTTTAACAATACTTATTAATAATATTGGTGTATTGATCGCAGTTTGATTAATTAAAAGATATTATTAATTAGAGGGCTCAGCTTGGTGTAGTAACACTAATTTTTCTATGTATGGTGCTTTATTCGTCATCAGAAATTTTAAATCCCTCCTTCCACTACTGATAATCTGTTTCTTTTCTTGGCTAATAAATTGCTGACTACGTTAAATCCTCTTTTGCCTACATATTATCATGGGAATGATATTAAAAACTTCTTTGGTGCAGCCCTTAAGGTCGAATATAATACTAATAAGCAGGCGACAATGGTTGGTCCCTTAAGCCCCCTAAATTTTCCCTGAGCCAGAAACGCGCCCTATTGTCTTTTCAACGCACGCCGGTGGGCGGTAACCCGTGACCTTGACAGACTTTTTGCTGTGGGAGTGGAGTATCGGCGTGGTTTATATGTGCCTTCGTGATTGAATTGATTTGCGCTTCTGAGTGTCAGGCTAGTTACAAAGAGAAATTCTCGCGGCATGTATTACAAGAGCTAATTTTAACGTAATTGTCTTCTGCCTAGCGTCTGAAAACAAGAAATTCAGAACGCGATCACACTCTTACTTCGCCGAAACATCAGTATTTACTAGAACATACTGTTCTGAAATCAACACTAACGTACAATGTTAAGATTCTTATTCAGATAACGTCTAAAGGGCTATTGGCTATTGGACCATAAAATAAATTAACAAATAGTTTGAACTGCTCTTGCGATTTGCGAGTAGAGTGTAAAATTTTCGAAGTCAGAAAACAGTTCTAGTTACTGCAATTTTCTTACTTAATCTTAAGTTCGTCTTCTCAACCTACAGAAATTCATATTCTTCATGAGTAGCATAGACATTGCTTTAAGTTTTCTAAATATTCACATCAGTACTATCTCTTTTTTTATGTAAAATCAACTCCTAGCTCTTGTGAAACTTAGTATGGGCGTGTTTGCTGTTTTGACAGGAATAGGGTTTATTTTTTAAAAAAATCTTGGGGATATCCATTAATGTTCCGCTCGTGAGCTATTTATACTGCTGAATGGGATTGTACTACAATGTCTGGAAGAATATTAAACGCAATGCTTAAGAGACAGTTGCATTCTTAAGTACGTTGTTACTGAGAAGGTGGGTTAGTGGTTAACGCTCTGGCCTCGCATTCGGGAGGGCGCCGTTTCGAATCCCCGTCCGGGCATCCAGATTTGGGTTTTCCATGGTTTCCCCAAATCACTTCAGGCGAATGCCGGGATACTTCCTTCAAAAGGCCATGGCTGAATTCCTTCCCGTTCCTTGTCCCCAGCCCCATCCCACTCTAATGACCTCGACGTCGACGAGGCGTAAAGCTATAAGGTCTATACCAAAAGTAGTAGGACTGATTTTTTTAAAAAAAATTTATTGAAGATATCTTTACAATTCCTTAATCCTCTTCGAAATAGCACCCTTAGGCAGCTACACGCCAAAAATTACGCTGCTGCCAATGGCCATACGTCATCTGGAAGTCAGTTTCGGGGACGCTGTTGAGAGCCCTCGTCGATGCTGCTTCAACGTCCTGGATTGAGTCAAACCGCTGTTCCTTCAGCTGCCTTTTCATCCGTGGGAATAAAAAAAAAGTCAGTTGGAGCCAGATTGGGACTGTAGGCGGGGTGCAGCAACGTGGCAACGCTGAATCGGGCCAACAGTTGCCTTCTTCATCCTCCCGTCCAATGAAGGCTCGCATGAGCAAATCAAAGATCAAGACAATGCTGATCGTGTTTTTGTTTTACCGTCGTGGGGTCATTCATTAGGAGTTCATTTCCCCTGGGGAAACTGTCAGTTCGAACTTTTAAGTGGAAGTGCTAAACCGCCTGCGAGATCGAGTGAATCGCGTTCAACCAGTCATCTCCGCCAACTGGACTCTGCATCACGACAATGCGCCTTGCCAAGGCGCGCCGTCATGAGACAACTGTTTGCCCGAATTGACATTGCCACGTTGCTGCACCCCGCCTACAGTCCTTATTTGGCTCCATCTGTCTTTTCTTACTCACATGGATGAAAAATCAGCTGAAGGAATAGCGGTTTGACTCAGTCCAGGACGTTGAAGCAGCATCGACGAGGGCTCTCAACAGCGTCCCCGAAACTGACTTCCAGAAGGCGTACGGCTAATGTCAGCAGCGTAATTTTTGGCGTGTAGCTGCCTAAGGGTGCTATTTCGAAGAGGATTAAGGAATTGTAAAGATATCTTCAAAAAAAATCAGTCCTACTACTTTTGGTATATACCATGTAAGTAAAAAAAAAGTACGTTTTTCTTTCATCTTTATTTATTTTTTCGTTATACACCAATTCCACTCTCAAATATAGGTTATGTCTATACGTCAGCAGATATGACAAAATGGATAAGTGCTTTTGCAAGTGAAAAAGCGAGTCACAAATTGACTGAGCATGGCAACATCCTAGAATGTTCTAGAAAAACATGGCTCGGGGTGGCCGGAAACCTCATTCCATTCCAACGCATCCCTCGCTTGATTCCTGTCTGATTGCAGAGTTGCTCCTTAGAAAAACCAAAGTTATAAACGATCGGATCTGTATGTGTCTTTAGGTCATTTTGAAAGATAAACTTTGCAGGCAGTGGAATAGAACATAATCAAAACTAATTGTTAGAGCTACGAAACTGAAGCAGGATTCTTAAGGCAGTTGCCATTTCACACTGCTTGTGGATCAGAGTTGTTTTGCCGGAAGTACTATTATCCGGAGCAGAGAACGTAGGAAGTTCGGCCATTTCAAAGATTCCCTTGGATGTAGCTGAAACGTTTCCATTTCCAGCGGTATAACGCTGTATAATTGTAAAATTATTGTTTCAGTGTGGAAGCGCAGTTGTGTTTCTGTGCTTATATTCAGTTTCTGTTGGACACCGGTAAAACTGTTTACCGTATCGGGAAACTTTTGAAATAAACAAGAGTGACTCTCTTCCAGAGGCAGGTGGGGAGCTGTGGTGAGTCATGTTGGGTGCAGATATTGATCTCTCAGTTGATATGGCAGAGGAGCAACAGTTAGATAGATGTTATGTTGTTCAGTGCTCACTTAGAATACATTATTTCACCGACAAGATATTGCTTTATGTCTAAATCATGGTAATATCTAGCAAGTTAATATCATAATTCTCAAACCAATCTCTTGATGTTTGTTCTTTTTTCGAGATCTAATTAAAAATTCTTAATCAGAATTTTCTTGTTAGGTATTAGATGTTATAAACTATAACATTAAGTAACCTAGTAAGAAACTTCTAACCTTCGTTTTCGTAAAAAGCTGTTTTTGCATAGCGGTTTCTGTTTCGTTAAGATTGTTTTCTGTTCTAATTAGGGTATTCTTACTAGAAAGAAATTAAAGAACTACAGTCAGTGTAACGCGCATAGTGTCTTACTATTTGTAAACAGTAGTTCAGAAGACCCATATTAAATTTATTCAATCTAGATAAATATTAAATTTGATTTACTGTCTTATATGATTTAATATAAAGTTTGTGAGCTGCTGTAACTAAATTGAAAGGCTAGAATAAGTACCAGACTCTTGTTTCTAATTATATTTGATAAAAATCCAAAGGTACCTACGATGCTAAAAATATTTTCTGGTATACAAAGTTTAGCTTTTCTGAAAAAACAGTTTCTAAAATTATCACCCTCTATTTATTAACTCCCGCAATAGCTGAAAGACAAAACTAATAGATATAATTATTGCAACAATTCATATTTTTGTACGGTAGTAAGTTACTTCTCCTACAAAACCTATGGAGCTCTTGAAATTTTTCAAATACCTGTAGCTGTACGAGAGGTGGCGTCATATAGGAAAGGTCAACATCCTTCTCGGAGAAGAAAGCACCAACCACAAAAAATCACATGCTTGTGTATTGTATAAATTGTTTTCAACGCTTTGGTAATGTCATAAAATATAGATCATATCATGGCTTCTAATAACGAACAACAACTGCGAAGTGCGTCATGCAGCAATAAGTCTTAATGTTTGGTCATTTGCTATTTGTCCTTTTTCATATTAAAATTATTGGTTGTCTGGTACCAGCGCATAGTGCAATGCATTTATTTTCTTCGGGAATTACGCTTCATAAACCTCAAGATCATTAGAGAAGGGAAAGGACTTTGGAACAAGGAACGGGAAGGAATTTGACTACAATCTTTTGATACAACCATCTTGGTATTCGCCTGGAGTGATTTCGGGTAAACAGGGAAAACTGAAATTTGGATGGCTGGACGGGTATTTGTACCCGCATCCTCTGGAGACTTGGTGCAGCGGAAGGTAAAATGACGCTACGTTTAAATCTCAGTAGCAGCATGTAGTCATATATAGATTTTTGTTGTTCTTTTCTTTCCTGTGCCTACGTGGTGTGGTACACAATATCTACTTATCTCCATGAAGCAAGGTGTGAATATTGAGTTCCAAGGAATTGTTTATTTCCAGAGTTTGACTAACGGTTCCTTTGTTTGGCCAAGATCGCAAGATGATCCAAACGCTCCTGTAAATTAACAATCAATTAGCCGCGTAAAACAGCACAAGACGCAAGCTTTTGTAAACGAGAAGCCCTAGAAGTACTGCAACAGGTCGGCTCCCTGTAGGAGAGTATTGGGTTTCACACCGGAAGACCCTCTGGTGCTTACAGGCTGGACACTGGGGTTTATCACCACACCTCGATCAACAGGCATGGAGCGACCAACACGCGGCTGAAACATGGTGTTTATTTGCTTCCTTTATGCTACCGAATTTTAACTACAAGATTCGTTTTATTTCAGATGTTAACATTGACATAAAGTTTCTTACAGCAAAGATATTCTGCCTCTTCCACAAGTATCTGTGATCCAAGGGTTGTTGCCGAAATGTAATACTATTTACTCAGCTGCCCAAAAGATTTAACAGAATTATTATGAATTTCAAGGAAATAATTCAAGTGTATTGTAATGACTATGAAACTCTCGGTGTATAAACATAACTGTTCGGAGAAAGTTTAGGAACTATCTTATCAGACGAAAGATAATGGCAAATTAACGTATTTTGAAATTCAGATACTGTTTCTCAGTGTCTTTGCGGCCAGTTCACGCGCATATTTGTTTCTTATTTACAGCACTAAGACACAACTGTAAATAATTCTTCCTCTGGAGATTTGGTACAGTGGAAGGTAAAATGACGCTACGTTTACATCTCAGTAGCAGCATTCAGTCATATAAATTTTTTGCTGTCGTTTTATTTACTGTGCCTACGTGGTGTAGTACAGAAACACAAACATTTTTCAACAAAATCTTATATAATGCGAAAAGAGATGGAAACAATCGATATCCTTTACATCATTCTCAAAGAACTCGACAAAACGTAAAAAAAAATAAAACATAAAATATTTCTTCAGCTGATATATATATATGTCTGATAGTTACGTATTATAAGGACACTTCATTTTTTAGAGTCAATAGTTGGTCAGGTCCCGAAATGGACATTTTTGTGCCGAAGGACAAAAAGCAGAAACGCACTTCGTTAAGTTCACCGTCGCCTCAAAATACGGAATCATCACAATATCTCCTTGCCTTAAAAAATAGTGGATTGTTCTCAAAGAAAAGCGGGATTTAGGTACGAGATGCGACAGGAAAACATCTGCGCCAATATGATATTTAGTACGAGTCTAACATAAAAAAACTAAACTGTAGCAGTTAGCTAAGTCAGCGACAGATGCAGTTAGCTGTGAGCGTGACGAAAGTTGTTGATCGTCTCCTAACATGGGCCCCACGCTCCAGATGTGTCTACCAGTCATCAACCAACGGTCCAGCAGCTAATATCGCACACATTTCTTTCAGAGTATAAACATTTCTCTGACAGCAGGCAACACATCTTTTCCCCCTTGAGATTAACAGGTTGTCAAACAGAGGCATGATTGACCAAAGTCTTTTTTTTTTTTTTCTTATGACTTAACGCCTCGTCGAAGTCATTAGAGGCGGGAAAGGATGGGAGCAAGCAACGGGAAGGAATTTGGCCATAGACTTTTAAAGGAAACATCCCGGCATTCATCTGGAGTGATTTGGGGAAGTCGTGGAAATCCTAAATCTGGATACCGGGACGGGGATTCGAATCGCCGTCCTCCCTAATGCGAGGTCAGAGCGTTACCGCTCACGCTTGGTGGCCAAAGTCGATTTTGGCTTATATCATGAAATAATTCCAGTACTGACGTCAAACCTTCCCCGCACCCTCCCCCACGACACAAAAATAACAGGAATTTCAACATATTCTCCAGAAATCAAACGAACGACATAGCTTTGCCAATTTGTCGCTCGGTGAAGGTGATTTCTTTGAAACACAAGGTCTCTATTGGACAATGGAAGAGAAGTCCGATTCTTATCTAATAACCTTCCTATCGTTTTTATCTTTTCTCAGAGTCAGCCTTTATTCTTTTTGAAGTGACAGTTACGTTACCAGCTATCTTCTGACAGTCAATCACTGGTCTTCACAATAAAGCAGGAAGGGGGCACGGGAGTCACCATATGCCCTGAAACATGTATTATCCTTATTATATGTTTCGCAATGGTGATATGTGGTGATTTTAAGGAGGAAATTGGATACCATCCAGAATTTTCGTAGATGATTACACAAAATATGACGTCTGTTGCGCGAAATTTAAGTCAATGACGGTGTTACCTCCAAGTGTAGAGTCGCATGAATCTTACAGCTAACAACCGCATTATTTGCTAAAATACTTTTTTGAGGCGGAGGCTTCACCGTTCAGCATTTGACGATAATCAGCAAGGAACGGGAAGGAAGACAGCCACTTCCTTTATGAAAGAACCAACCCGGTGTTCGCCCGGAGTGATTTTGGAAAACAATGGAAAACCGAAATCTGAATGACCTGACCGGGGACTGAACCGAAATTCTCCCCTCATTGTCCCCGATTAGCACTAAAATCGGGTTAACTAATCGTAGCGATTACATATGCATTTCTTGCGTTACAGGTCTCATTCGAAGCTTGTATATCACGTGGCAGATTCTTAATCGAAACTGTGTGACTCTCAAAGACTGAAATTTTTGTTTAAAATTGTGAAAGAGTGATGCTGCATGCAACATTACATGTTAGCCGTGAACTAGCGAATAATATCTGCAATCAGTTATTGCTCAATTATCATCATCCAGTTTCCATTCTAGTAGATCGGATGAGCCAATTGTTCATTTGTAGCTGATAATATTCTCTTAGGTAATGACTTTTACCATTCACTGTTCCCTGATGCTTCACCGAGCGTGTTGGGTGAGCGGTTAACGTTCTGTCCTCGCATTCGGAGGACGCCGGTTCGAATCTCCGTCCGGGCAACCGGATTTCGATTTTTATTGGTTCCCCCAAATAACTCTAGGCGAATGCCGGGTTGCTTCCTTCAAAAGGCCATGGCCGAATTCCTTCCCGATCCTTGTCTCCAGTCCCATCCCGCCTATAATTATCTCGACGTCGACGAGGCGTAAACCCATAAGTAAAAAAAAAAAAAAGTCCTAGGAGCTTCAACATATAGCGTCTGCCTTATTTTGACTTAATAGGCACACGATTAACTACTATTACTCATCTTGACATCACGATTTCAAAACTTCGGTCACGTAATTTTCACACAGTAAAATATTTGTAGACATTTTCTTGTTGCGTCACTGGGCTATACATCTTGTAGATATAGCGGCAGTTAAAAGATTTAACAATTTTTTATAGCTAGAAATGAATCAGACTCATTCGGTTAGTTAGCTGAAAATAAAAATCGATCTGGGTGGCTGGGCAGTAACATCCTATTCTGACATTTTAGAGGACACCGGTTTGAGTCCTGGTTCAGATATTCGGATTTCGGTAGTTTATAAAAAATAGCTCCAGGCAAGGGTTCCGCCCAAGTGAGAATCTCGCACATTAGGGTACCACACTGTAATAACCTTAACCTACATAGATGTGGCAGTCATTTAACACAAAAACGAATAATTCACAGGAGGTTAGAGTGTAGACTCCACTCCACGCCTCATGTTGGCGCGTTGCCGCTTGCACAATCGTTCAGTTTCATTCCAGTTTATTACTTTATCACCTAGTACGTAGTACCTATAGTATTCAATGGGATGAAGGGATACTTTCAATAAAGTAATATTACTGTACGACAAAATAGCTGTAAGATAAAAGCTCGCAACTTGTAAACTGTTTTAGATGTAACCATTTTAATTATTTATTGTTTAAATATAGGGTATGGTATGGTATATATTCGGGATAAATTTCTGGTTCCAAGGTAATTGCGTTTTATTAGATATACCTGGTAACAAAGAAATGGGAAGAACTGTCTTGTTACTGTACGTTAGCTCTTAAAAAAGATACAGCACAAGCTGTGAGATGTCACAGAATACAATTTTAATTTCATTAAATACGATGTTTGGTTTTGTGTCAACGAATTACATAAATTGTGCAGATTTTTAGTCTGCAACTTATTCCGTGTATGAGCAAGAGGCCTACGACAGATGAACAGGCAGCGGAGTTACTACAATACGCCTTCATTTATCTAAAAAGAGACATGGCTGATTCCTCTACCAAAATCCAATAACCTCATCTTCGACGCGTCGTATAGTTTTGTTTTTTTAAAAAAAGTGAAAGTCGCAGTACTGCGTAAGGCCAGCAAAGCTTCCTGAAGGCAACTGGCTCTGCGTTTGAGCGGCGTTGTTTTGCTTTTTAATGAGGCGTCCGTCACGAGTTGCGGGTGGTAACAGGACACAGCCCCGCCCCGCCCTCCCAGCCCGCACAGTGGATCAATACAGCAGCAGCAGCAGCAGCCTCGTCGTCAGGGTGTTCACTGGACACTGTGCGCGGCTCCGCGCCGTATGCAACCCGCAACTCACTTTCACCACATTAACACACTTTCACTTATCTTCTATACTAAGTAAGGTCTTTCTCATTTCATATAAATGATCTTGACTAGCAAGAGACCCTAAAAGAAAACGTCAACAACAAATAAATTCGTAAGATAAAATTTATTTATCCAGGTGTTACCAGATGGACGTCATAGCGAAGCAATTACCAAGGGTTGCAGTTTGGAAAGGGTTCCATACGATTTTTCGTTGTTTTTCACATTCCACGAACAGAATAAAATGCTAAACTTTATACAAAGTTTTGAGAGTTTTCAGGCGGAGAACTGTACTTAATTTCCTCCCTTAGATCTTGAACTCTAACCACAATCAAAAATCCTGCGTATACTTTCGAATAACACAGTTAAATTAGAGATCTTGCCTCTGTTGTTTTGGTGCTTTACTTGAATCGAGCGGTACTAGTATTGGCCGGAGTTTTTACGAGCCACCAAACTGACCATTACCTCTCGTAAAGCTGATTTTCTTTATTTAGACTAAAGATTTATGTATTTTTTGCTTCGGATTTTAGGGCGTCATTGGAGTGGGGAGACTGAGTAACAAGGAACGGTTAGAAATTCGGTCATGGATTTTTGAGGGAACTATTCCGGCATTTACCTGGTGTGATTTAGGGAAACCATGGAAAACCGGAATCTTGACGGATGGACGGAGATTCGAATCCGCGTCCTTCCGAACGCCATGCCCGAGTGTTATCGCTCACCCACCAGGCTTCATGTATAGATTTCACGTTAAACTGTAGGTCTTGTCAGCATTACAGAGGTAGGTGAAAGTACGGCAGATAAGGAATGTGTGGCAGAGGAAAATTCTGTCGTTAGGTATCAAATACTTCATGTAATTTAATTAGACGAAAATATTGTACGAACGTATTATTTTTAATTAGAGTTTCTCAATCTTTTTCAACAGCAGGACCAGAAACTTGTCAAAATAATGCTTCGGACAACAGTGTATATAGGCTTGGTTTGTTTTTAACTATGTGTAATGTTATTCACACATGGGACTTGTTTTATTGTACCGATATGCATACTAAATCTAAAATCATGTTTTGAATTCCTGTGAAAATGTTACGAAACGGGAAGTGCATTGTTAAAAGTTAATTATATATTGACCAAACTTTAAATATTTAGTAACCAAATGAATAATAATGTTCCGACATACATGCACATAATAAAATAAGACGCTAGACCTTACACCTTTTATTTTTTGTTTGCTTCACCGTTTCATGTTACCAACCCTGCCACGTTCTCACCTACTATAAGACGATCAGAAAACTGTCATTTTCTTAATCCCTAGACAAACGGAGGGAGCTCTTTTTGATGCCAACTGGAAATCAATACACTATTGCAGGAACAATCCTACCCTATCCTCGTTCCGGAAATTTCAGATTATTGCCTGGTCATTGAAATATTCGTGGTTTTTAAAAACTTGGGTTTTTATTCATATTCGCTGTAGACGTTTACAGAACGAATACGATACCTAATTTTATAATATTCTGCCTGCGGACCACCTCAAGTATCTTTGCGAACCATAGTTTGAGAAATAATGCTTTAAATACATCGATGAGCTTCAAAGTGCAATGACGATAAGAGCTTCAATAGAAATATTACGTATGATATTCAAAAATTCAGAGTGTCTTTTTGGGAACTACTGCGCTAAACAAAAATTGTTGTTGCTGATACCAAAGGACAAATATGACGAGACTATTCAGTTGCATCATGTTTTATAAAACTTGCACACATTTACTGGTGGTGTATATGAAAAATTACTTGTCTGTATTAAATTTTTTAGCAAGATTATTAAAGAAATTTAATCCTGGAATACAATTCATTAATGTGAGACGATAAAACGTCGCAGGTATTTGCTTGGGTATCTTCCTCGGCTCATTTGGATGATAATGGTCTTGGTCCGGCCTTCGCCGTTGATGATTTTGTTCAGTTGATGAGTTTGTCCGTCTTGTATTTCGCGTACTGTTTACAGTTAAAACATAACCCATAATACAAAACCCTATTAGCTCAGAAAATGCTGTAAATCAAGTTCGAGACTATTTTACGGCTTTTTTTGTCGCCCTTGTAGATGAGTGGTGACGTTGCTGCCAGCCATTCAGAGGACTAAAGCGATTCTAGCAAGGGCGTCACTTCAAACTAATACGGGGATAGTCCTTTAAATCTCAAAGGCCCAATATCAATATCTGGAAACGAGATAAATGGATTTTTGCAGATATTTCTCTGTTATTCTTATAACGAAAATTTCGGTGTTCTTACATGCAGATTTTTTAGATATTTTTCTAACGTGATACAATTACCTCAATTTCCTATCCACAGTAGAAGCACGTTATAGATTTGAGGATTGGTTATCTGCCAATGATAAGGTTATTTATGCCATCATCTTTTTAAATTACTGAGTCGACCTGACAAGGAAATAGTCTACTAACAGTAAATTCAGCATATATTACTTTAAAACGTTTTGGCGTGGCAGCAGTGAAGAAATACAATTATTTTAGTTTATTTTATATTTTTTGTCAGTCATTAACATTATAGGTAAATGTGTCACTTGCAGCGCAAGTTTTCAATAAAACCAAACGGCAAGGAATAAAGTAGTTATATTTTATATTGCTGCATTAACGTTCAGTATAATCTTCTTGTTGTATACATTCATTGTGCGTTTACCGAGCTTTGTTTTCTTCCATACTTTTTTTTACTGTGGACCAGGAGATTGCGTGGTAGGGCAGTGAGCGCCTGGGATCGGTCTACTTTGCATATTAGATTGCTCCAAACGACGCTCATCCGCTGATCACAGCATTACACTGTGCCTACAAATCTGTGTTCCTACTGCACTCTTGAAATTAGGTAACTGTACAGTAATAAGGGAAGAAACAGAAAGTGAGAAACTTTAGGGATGATAAAATACACTCGGGAAGTAAACATTAAGCTTTCATTCAACAGTATATCACTTCTAAATTAAGGTTTCAAGATGTAAAGCGGAAGACACAAAACATTTATGGTATAACACGAATGATACTATTGTATGGGTGTGTTCGAAGATGCCATCACAGTATGCAGTCATTGACTTACTGTTCTGTTCTGCACTCGTCCCGATCTGAATCATGTTACACTTGCATGTAGGCGGTAACAGCGTATTAAAAAAAAACCTTCACAAATACTTTTACATCTCCGTTTGATCATCAGTGAGAATTTTAATGAGAGCTAAAATTCTAATAATTTATCTGAAATTAGAAAAATACTTGTATTTACCAGCAACGGACAATTGCATTCAAAACTGAAATCTTATTAACAAATATGAAATTATAAAACGAAGTTATATAAGAAATCCTTCTCTTCAGCTTAAAATATTTTTCAAAATGATATACAAATTATGTTTCCAATTTCTGTAAGGATGATATGAAAATTGTACAATATGCGTTAAGGAAATTTTAATCTGGCTATATTTTTCCACGATCCAATAATTTATTCTTATAATTTAACAGAAAATCCAATATTTCATGATATCTTCAGTTGCGTGATAAGCTTCTATTTTTGACTATCAAGAGTTTTTCTTTATGGAATGTATAGGCTATCTGCTCACAAGGGAAAGATTCTACGTTTTCAACCAAAACAAAAAACTAAGCATGTGTTTTTACACCCTAAACGTATCGAGAGCCGGAGTCACTTTGAACCATCCAATGGTTTTTCTTTAGGTATCTACAATAACTGAAGTCGGACTGGCTGCGTATCGCCCGTCATGAACACAGATATGCGGCAGCTTTCCATGATCAACTTACGAATCCAAGAGATCTTAATCAGTTTTGGCCTAAAAATACATCTTTACAGACGCAATAAATAAAACAAATATCAGAATACTTATAAACTTCACGCACACACGACAACACTCCGATTCAACGTTTAGCAAAGATCGTCTTAACCTCGCCAATTGAGAGAACGTTAAAATTCTGCAAATCCAAATGTATATTATTTCTTTCAAATTGGTGCACATAATTCTCTTTCCTACCAGTCACATTTTGATTCATTCGAATTTTAATACTAATCACTTTGTCTATGATCTTTGGCTTTTTTGCTTATGGCTACACACCTCGTCGACGTCGAGATCATTAGAGGCGGGAAAGGACTGGGGGCAAGGAATGGGATGGGATTTGGCTGTAACCTTTTGAAGGAAGCGTCCCGGCATTCGCCTGGAGTGATTTGGGGACACCTTCGGTGTTTCACGTTACGGACCAGATTACTATCCAACTCAGTATGTTTATATTTCTGAAATAATTTTCTTGAGCTCGTTTGAAACCTTTGTTTATAGTAACATATCACATAATTTCTCTTAGTACACTCTTTTTTTGCACCCTGAGTAGAATATAGGTTCGAAAAAATTTGTTCATCTTCAGCAGTGAAGCCTTTTTTTTTTCTGAACTTTGAGAAACTCGGAAACATTAATACGATGCATTTATACGAATAATTAAGTTTCGTCTTATCTCGAATTTCTGCCTCAGCGATATTTATTTACAACGTTTCTTATGTATATATATATATATATATATATATATATATATATATATATATATATATATATATAATGCATCTTAGTGTTTCACTTTATTTTCAGGCATCAGATTGTAAGTGAACAGCGTATGAAAGGGCGAATTAGATTTTACATAGACAGTCAAGTGAAACATTATTCCAATTTTTCAGGCCTGAAAATACCCTCACGATACGTGGTAGTGTGTCGGTGTTGTCGGTTTCTATGGAAAGACAGGGATATAAATATGTGTGGTGGGTGAGTGGTTAACGCTCTGGCCTCACATTCGGGCGGACGTCGGTTCGAATCCCCGTCTGGGAATCCAGATTTGTGTTTTCCATGGTTTCCCCGAATCACTCCAGGAGAATGACAGGATGCTTCCTTCCCAAGGTCATGGGCGAATTCCTTTCCGTTCCTTGTCCCCGGTGCCATCCTGCCATTAATTACCTCGATGGCGGAGAGGCGTAAAGCCATAAGTAAAAAAGAAAAGAAATAAAAAGAGAAGTACCAATACAGCAGAAAGTACCGGCAAAATGCCTTACTTGGCAGGCATCCGTCAATCTACTAGAATACGTGTTTATTGAAACTGGGCAAGAAGAAAGTATGGTGATTTCCAGCCTAAAAACGTTCTGCAATCTCGAGAATCTTTTGATAAGCAGCTACGGTTATTACAGAACAATGTAACTTTACAACGTCTCTTTAATTTCTGTTTCGCTGATTACAACCAATTTCACTCTCAGTAGCTATACTCAACCCGTGATGAATAGCCCAGCAGAGAAAATGATGGTAGGTTGACTTCAAAGAAAGTAATTCACGTGCGGGAGCGTTGAGAACCTGGAGGCAGGAATTTTGCGTTCAGACCGTAATGTGTTTAAGCTTATGGCTTGTAGACACGGAATGAAGTTGTTTGGCCGCCGCCGAAAGCGATGTAGCAGGCAAACCGGGCGGAGTCCCCCGCGACTCGCGTGCTATCCCCCAGCTGCGATACTTGTCGGCGCTCAACCGCCCCAGGGGGGTAGGCAACCCAGCGATGCGCTCGTCTGCAGTGCTCGTTTGCATATCGATCTTTCAACTTCTGGGAAACTAGTGCGACTGTGCTTTAACCATTTGACTGTGAGGAAGGATTTCAACGAACACATTGATTTTTATTTTATTTTTCGTTCATCGAGGGCCATCATCGTTGTAGTTATTGCAGCTGAACTGAAAGTAAAATAGTGTAAAAATTGTCGGAAATGTTACTGCTGATCCATTAAACTTGTCGAGGAACATGTGGTAGAACTGTTAACTACACTGTCATTTCTCAAAATCGAATGCAATCAAGGTAACTGTCATTGAGCTAGATATGTGACAAATGCTCTGGTATTCATCTATTTCGTTTTGTCTTCTTTCTTGTTGGCAATCTTGAACACTCGATGTACAGTAGAATTTGTTTACGCTACAGAATTTTTGTTTTATCTTCTATGTTCATCTGAACCGTTGATAAACTTGATGCCAGTACTGTACAGAGAAAACAACTACATAAATAATGTTCGAGAAAAAAAAGGTATCTCAGGTATTCTATTTTTTTTTTTTTTTTTTGGAAGCGGAGTGGTGAGGGGGATGTAGTAGAGAAAGAAAAACAATTTAGAGCCTGACGCAATCTTCAGGAATATCTGAAACAACAACTTGATATTGTCTTGGCTTTTGAACTAACCATGTATATTGAAAGACATTTGGTGCCAAAAATGGTTTAAAAGTGCTTAATCATATTTCAGAAGCCTTTATTACTTAGTTTGTTTTTCCAGTGCCACCGTGTCAAACGATTCCAAAGGGATTTTAAATTTTTTTCTTGACTCTTAAGACTGTGTTATACTTCTTGTCTAAAGAGGTTTTTTACAGTTCCACTAGATGTTGGATGAGAGTCATCTTCGGATTAAGACAAAATAAATCGCAGACCAGTCCAGTTCGTAATACGTATACACAAATACAACGTATTGTATTTTTAAGCTTATTCCTTATCATTACAGTTAAAAAAAGTTAGTGTAGCTGTCTGCTAATTCCAGTCCCAAAACAAAGATCAGTTGAAACGTTTTACAAAAGTTCGGTGTAGAAATTACGTTTACTATTCACCATATTGTCCCAAGCTTTCCGCTGGATTCTGTCAATATCATAAGGTGAGTTCCAGTTATTAGAAAATTTTCAGGATTCTATCGCTCTTTCCCCCCGTTCATACAAGGGTCTCTTTTACAAATGAAAGTTAATGTCACAGTTTTCTTACCTACTCTGCAGTTCTTCACAGAACACTAATAGGAATTATGATTAGTATGTGTTTTATTAATATAAAATGTCAAATATGTTTTTAATTAATGATAAATGTTTCTTTTATTTTAAATGGGTTTTAATTGAAATTTAAGTACACCGATGTGAGTTATAATCTAGATGCAGAAATAACTGTTAAAACGCTATTCGTGTAAAAAACAGCAAGCGAAGCAAGTGACACATAAATATCGCCTTTGACACATGCCTACAACGAAAGTTCTCAATTAGATTGGTGAGTATTAATACGGACTGGAAGTATGTTTCAATGCAGTGATGTTCTACATAACAACTGATAGATTTCTAAGAGGTCACCCTGTGATGAAGAAATATAGGTCTTCATATACGAAAAAATCAAGTTGAAATGTTTTATATTTATCCTTGTAAAGTGCATAATGGTAATTAGCGCAACATTGCGCCTTCTAATATTGTTCGATTCCTAAGCTTTCCAACCTGTTTACGTATGATACTGCAGAAAATGAGTGCCTATGAATTCCTACCTACGTTCCCAACTTGGCGTTCCTGTAAATATTCTTAACATAAATTTCAAAGCAATTATTTATTTACAATCCTAAATTAAGAAATTAATCTTCAATCTCCGTCATGATGGTTTCCAATTCTCCGATGTTTTGATCCGTACCTTTAACATTCTTCATTAGTATAAGCTTCTTGCTAAATCTGACGCCGAGAAATGGGAATGTGTGGTATTATCTAGTAAAGGTTTAGGTAAATGCAAAAATGGCGTCTGCGAAAATAATGAAATCTTCTACACTCCTCTTCAGTCCAACTAATAATCAGTATTTTAATGAAACAAAATATTTTAAATGGTCTCTACAAAGTACACTGCCATTTGCAAGGGTGTTTTATATACTAAGAATCATATAACACGCCACTCTGGCTATGAATTCTGCTGTTATCAGAGTGAAGTTCATAGATTCATAATATTTCACATTAGCTATATTAACCTTATATTTCAGCGCTCAATCCATCGAAATAAGTTTATGAGAAACAGTGTAGTCCACCAAATTTTGTGAAATACTGCACTTAACCACTTACATTTGACGCAGCGATGTAACAAACAAAATGTGAAAATAAAATGTGGTTCCATGCACGCAAATATTAATTTTTTAGTCACTTTAACAGAAATGGGAAGGATTCACACAATTGACTTAGCTTTCAATTGCAAATAATAGATGTAAACATAAAATCTATGATAAAATAGTTTGGAGTTATTAAATTCGAACTATAAAATAGTATTAATAAACTAATTGGTGTATGAGCAGAATGTAATATGTTTCGTAGATATAAAAGAATGGATTTTCTTGCCAAATTCTTGATTTAATTTCCACTTAGAAGTAAATTTAAATAGTAATACTTGTACTAGCCAGTATTTGCTGCCCTACTCTGTTGCAGTTTATCGTAGCAAAATGAGTGTTTCACGTACTGCTGTGTAGTGACTCAATGGGTTACAAGATTATCGCTAGGGCTTCTGCTCTAGTTCACTGACAACTCAAGCTGCAATCTATAAAAACAGAAGCAGCGGCTTATTTCGTTTGAACTATGGAGTGCAATTACAGTGCTGTTTTTTTTTTTTTTAAATTGAAATCTCGAAAATATGTGCTCAGCGAAGAAATATTCTTATGACTGATGCTAGAAACAAGCTCCTCACTAAACTATTACATTTACTCAATGGAAATACCTGAGTTTGTTCTGTTTTTGCTTCCGACCCTCTACACTTTCAAGAAATCTTTAAAGGTTTCCACCTTTCATTTATATCATTATCATCGAAACAGTTTTTATTTATCTTCTGTCAAGATTCTGAGTACTTTTATTTATATTTTGATCACGTTCATAATGTTTTGTCGTTTCCAATAGAATCTCGCACCACTTTTTTTCGTTTTGCCATTTTCTTTAACGAGCTCAACCCTTTCCTTTATTCAACTGATATTTGAAGAATTGTAAGCCAAGGATTTCAGTACAGAGGTGGAAAAGATCAAAAGAACTGAATTTATCAGAACCCAAGAAATAAACTGGTACAAAGGGATAAAATTCTTGATTCTTTTCCACGTTTCGTTTAAGAACTGAATAAAGCACTTGAAAATCTTCAAAGACATCGTGTTATAGAAAAGAGAAAGCAATTTGGAAAACCGATATGGAAGTGTTTACGAGAGCGTAAGGCTAACTGCATCGGAAAGAACAGTTCTTTCAGACACAATGAAAAGTTAAGAATTGTGGGAATTATTCAGCGTATTTTACAAACTCTCATGCATGAGGTATGGTAGTCATATTTTACATTGCGGATACTGGGGCGAATTTCTCCTCTAAAATAAAGTTGTTAATCAACTGTCCCGTTTATATCACTAACTGAAAGGTTTTTTGTGTTACTGTAAATGAAATGATTTTGTTTATTCTTTTTATATTAGTTCTTGTTGCGAATATTCAACTGCTGCAGTTCTTACTAAATTGATTCACAGTCTCAATTTTACATTTTTTGTTTGTATACCAAAATCAAACACCAAAAAAAAAAAAATCCTCGTCAAAGGTTGGGACTGGAGATCCTTAAAACTAAACTTATTTTCTTCGATCATCAATAACTGACATCGTTTCATGAGTATTTGAGCATTTATCTGTTTCTTAATGTCCACGTTGCACATTTAGATAATATCTCGAAAATTATTGTAATCTTGGGTGGGATTCTTTTCATCATTGGGTGATATCAAACAGTGTTTAACGTCTTGAACGTTAGGACCAGACTGTGTACCACAATTATCAAGAAGGTCTTCTAACAACTCGGATAAGAAAATCTTTATTGAGGTTTCATTCTCAAATTGATTTGTTGTTTCCAGCGGAAGTTTGAAACAAATTTTTTTTTCCACGAATCAACTGGGAGAAATTATATTTTGCCAGACTTCTTACTCTAACTGCGCAGCCATTAAGATATTTAATTGAACACCGAAGGCGTTGCTCTCGACTGAAGCTAATTGAAAAATTTACGACTGACATATTTAAGAATGACAGCAAAGAAATACTGCTACCAGCAACATTCGTATCTCGGAATGACCGTGAAAATAAGATAAGAGAAATCAGGGCCAGAATCGATTCATTGCTGTACTCATTTTTTCCACCAGCGATTAGGGAATGGAATAGAAAGGATTTACCTGGCGAGTAAACTTAAAATCCGACAGGAGTAGCTTTCGATAAAGCTCTCCGGCCATCCTGATCTGGGTTTTCCATGGTTTTCCCAGATCACTCCACGTGAATGCTGGGATGGTTCCTCACAATAGCCCAAGGGCGCCTCCTGCCATATCCCGCATATCCCTTCCAAACTATTACCCTTTCGGATAGGTGCAATGCACCCTCTGCCACACACTTTTAGTGAATCGCAGAGTAATAGTAATAGTAATTGAAATGCCGAAGTATCCTGGATTCAAAATCCAGTCCTGCCATCCAGATTACTGTTATTACTTGCTTTAGAGAATCTGATTAAGCAAACTTTAAGGGTTACAGCCTTCTTTGATATAGCTGAATTCCTTCCAATTCCATAATAATCATTCAGAAACTTCCGTGGCTGTTCCGTGGTTCTGAAGGCTCCCACTTAACCACTCAACGATAAGGCAGGGCAGACTTACAGCCAGTTTCGAGGTTGCACTTAATGTTTGTGAACTGGTAAAATACTAGCCAGAGTGTATACATTTAAGAATTACGTTGAAACATCTGCAAGTTGCTTTCACATGTAACATTTCACCACGTTTGAACGTTATGTTCTTCGTATCTGACGCGCGAAAGCAATGAATAGTATTCCATTACTGTCTCTCCCTTTCATTGCGGTTATGAACCTGCACTCAACGAGGTGAATATGTTTCTAATTTCGCCGCTAGGGGGATACGCGATTTCGGCTGGCTTACGTTGATCTTCGCGCAATCCATTTTTCCGGTTTCCAACTCTCACAAATATCTCATTAATACGAGGACGGGGTGTATTTTCTTCCCCGCCTGGTTCCGCCTGGAGAATAATCCATAGAGGGACCCGCGGCAGTGAGAGAGCATCCATTTGCAGGGAAGTCTGTCCTTAATCCGGCGAGGGAGGCATCCACCCCAGGAAGGGCGCAGTCTTGACAAACGAGGCAGCCGACCCAAACTTTGCCGCTCCCCGAGCCGAACATTTTTTCGCTCTTTCTGTCTTCTCCCCTTTTCCTGTGGGACGAGAGAGTTGATGCCAGGTGATATGCCTCCAGAGTTTCCGCTATCCTGAAAGCAAGCGGCAGTCTTCAATTACTCCTGCCGAGGGCTCCGACTTTGTCTCGTCAAACTTGAAGTCCCTCTTCACTCTCTGATTGCGCCAACGGTTTTAATTTCAGATCTGCAGCAACTACAACGTACCATACAGTAATTTTCTTTTCGAACTCGGTTTGAAAAGTTGTTTTTTTGGCATTTAATATCTCAGCCAATTACTATCATGAAAATCGATAAGTTATCCTAAGTGCTCAAAAATTTTTGATTCTTCAGTAGCCTATATGTTTCTGCTATTTCTTTGTGGAATATTTTGTCATAGTTAGGCAGCATTTGTCCATCAACCCCATTACTAACTTTCTTCATTCTCAGCCGTCACTATTTTGGATTAGGGGTTTTTGATCTACATCTACAACAATACTCTGCAAAATTTACAAAATTGTGGATGGCAGAGGGTGCTTTTCACAAAAGCTAACCTCTGCACTATGCATTTCGATCCGGAATAGTACGAGAGAAGAAATAATTCATATAAGCATCAGTGTGGCACGTTATTTCTCTGATCTTATCTGCTGTCATTGAGACACCAACAGGTTCGTCGCACTCGTAAATGAAAGTGAATGTACGCATGTTTACCAAAAAATTCAAACGAAACCTGCGTCGTCTGTCTACCAGAGAATTTCAGCCCAATCTACGAATCAATTCTGTGACGCTTACGTATGAACTGTGGAAAGCATTCATGAATCGAGTGACTCTTCTCTGTACTTTCTCCAGTCTAGCGATCAACCAAACGGCACAACTGTAGTCCAAATGAGTGTGTACGGGAGTTGTCTATGCTGTATCCTTTGTGCATTACAATTTTTCAAGATTCAATCTTTGAATTGCAGCGAATTAATGTACAGGTCCCATTTTATGTTGTTCTGTTCTATTACGCCCAAATAATTCAACAAATCGATCATATCAATTCCTACGATTACCTAGCGAACCCAACTTTGAGAAACCCTGCTCTAGACGAATGCTGGGGATGATCGGTTTATATATGACATGCCTCGCATTCGGGAGGACTTGGGTTTGAATCCCCGTCCGGCTATCCAGATGGATTTTCCCTGATTTCCCAAATCGCTCCCGGCCGTTATTTCTTCAATTACTTCCTATAATTTCTTCCATTTCCTTGCCCCTAGTCCTTTCCCGCCTATAATGACATCGACGTCGACGAAGTGTAGAGCCATAAGCAAAATAAAGTCTTCCACTTGATATTTCTCCGCCTGTAATGATTGCACCATCGAGGCAGTCTTAAAATCTGGACCTCCAAACAGATGTAAAAAACAATATCAGAAAAATTTGAAAGTAATCTACGTACCACTAGTGGTATTCTCTGTAACATACCAATGTCTGCTTCCAAACATCTGTGCGCCCTATGTTACTATATTGCTTGCTCTGGAGGACACACATCATTGGATCGTTTAAACAAAAGTTAGTGAATGACGCAATACTTAAAAATGTGATACCTGTGAATGGTCAACTTTTGTGAATTAGGGACAATATATTCATGACACTTCTAGGACAATTATGGCCGGTATGTCTGTAAGCGATATACTGGAGCTCATGAAAACAGGTGTGTGTGATAAGTTCAATATCCCGATGGCTGTGCAATCTAGCTTTTAAAAAAATGTGAGTAGGCGTACAAGAAGTGAAACTATCTATTTTTTCCTGTGTGATATTTCCTGCGTATTTTTTTTATGTTTTTGGTGTTTCTTTTACACTCGAGAGGGCGAACGTACAATCTTGATTGCATTTGTACAATAAATAGGAGCTTTGTCTAAGTTATTCTCGAAAACATATGAAAATTACTAAAAATAGTTAATGCACTTGGCTAGATATTAGATATTGTATCTAGCCTTATTCTGTATATTCTATTTGGAGCTTTTATATCGGAGAACAATATTCAGCGCATGCGCTCTTTCCGCGTGACGCTAGCAAATTTCTCCCTAAAGAGGCCAAAGATGTTTCACTTCATAAGTAATAAAAAATAGAATGTTAAGAGCAAAAACGGAAATTCTTTAAACATTTCAAGAGTCAAAATGTGACAGGTTGTCGGGTTGGTACATGCAGTTCAGTGGTTCCCAGCGGGTGTGGTACTGTGGGCGTTGGTTGATGGTGGGGGGGCGTTTCTAGTCCAAGACAAATTTAGGGGTCGTTTTGGACAAACCATTGCCCCCTGCTTTCCAGTATTATATCTGGCTTTAAGGGCGTCATCAAAGAAGTTTTTTATTTCATGATCGTATGTAGCCAAAAGAGGACTTAGTGTAGTCAGCAATTTATTGGCTTAAAAAAGAAACACGATTTTCAGTAGTGAAACGAGGCGACTTAAAATTGCTGGTTACAAATAAGGCACAAAATATTGAAAAATTAGTTTCATTACACCAATTTCAGTGCTCTAATAATATTTTACTCATAATATGTACTTGTTAAACTGCGAACAATATGCCAATTTCATTTACATTTTTAATACCATAATTTTAAAAATATATGTAGAAAAACAAGGACATTTTATATCGTACACTTCACCTAAGAGGTTTGGAATCGAATCATTGTTTTTTTTTTTTAAATAATAATAATAATTTACGAGCCAAAAAGATGGAACACTATGGATTACATTATTTATTACAAGAAGGAAAGTCTGTGTGTTGTTTTTTTTTCTGAAAAGGGGGCATTGAGCAAATTTTTGTTCGAAAAGCTGGGCGGTTTAATAATTTTTTTCTTAAAGGGGGTGATCGGCCAAAAAGAAGTTGTTAACCTATGATCCAGTTTTTCGATTCCGGAATTAAAAAAATTTGCGTTAAAAAGACAAGCTATAGGTGCTGCTTTGTGCGTCGGAACCCTTTCCACATGCACGTGATAAATGCTGACCTTATTCCCGGTGGCACCCTCGTTTCGCCACCGGGGGTCGTTAGCGAGCAGCGCCCCTCACAATGCGTGCGAGAGGCGCCGCCCTCGCGTGTCGTGACGTGAGGTGCGTGCACAATAGCGACCCGCTCCTAATGAGCCCGCCTCTCGCTACCCGCAACACACACTCGGCTTCCAGGAACCGCGTTAACATTCGCTGACACCACAACTACCATTATTTTTACACGTCACCACCTTGCTATTATACTATACTCGGGCTTGCTTCAAACGTCGTCAGGGATGAAAGAGGTTCATAACTCTGGTCTCCAAATTGCCAACCCCGACATCATAGTGCCTAGTTCGCATGCCTCGCGTTCAAGATGTTGTGATTTAGAGCCAGATGTAGGGCATCAAAGTTTTTAATTAAATATTGTATTCACCCTCTGCTGTAGTCATTATGACCAATAAGAGAAGAATAAAGAAAACAAAGCCAATTATTTATACAGGATGTTACAAAAAGGTACGGCCAAACTTTCAGGAAACATTCTTCACACACAAACAAAGAAAATATGTTATGTGAACATGTGTCCGGAAACGCTTACTTTCCGTGTTAGAGCTCATTTTAGTTTCGTTAGTATGTTAGTACGCTCTCCTGACCTCAACCCTCTTGACTTCCATTTATGGGGGCATTTGAAAGCCCTTGTCTACGCAACCCCGGTACCAAATGTAGAGACTCTTCGTGCTGGTATTGTGGACGGCTGTGATACAATACGCCATTCTCCAGGGCTGCATCAGCGCATCAGGGATTCCATGCGACGGAGGGTGGATGCATGTATCCTCGCTAACGGAGGACATTTTGAACATTTCCTGTAACAAAGTGTTTGACGTCACGCTGGTACGTTCTGTTGCTGTGTGTTTCCATTCCATGTTTAATGTGATTTGAAGAGAAGTAATAAAATGAGCTCTAACATGAAAAGTAAGCGTTTCCGGACACATGTCCACATAACATATTTTCTTTGTTTGTGTGTGAGGAATGTTTCCTGAAAGTTTGACCGTACCTTTTTGTAACACCCTGTATTGCTCTACCGTTTTCTGGAAGATAATTTAAAGCAAAAATTAAGCAGCGTTGCCAAAGTGTTGTAGCTAGATTTAACGTTCGGTTACCTAGTTCGAGTCCAAATAAAGATAGAAATTTCTTCTGATTCTTGTCTTATGAAAGAAAGGCAGCAGCGCACAATTCAGAATCACTGCATCGCGTAATGAAGCCCTGATATAAGTTCAAAGGACTCTCCACATTGCGTCCGGAGTGAGGACATTCTGTACTATTAATAGGTTTGTTCGTCTGTTGGGAGTCATAAGTCTGGTGATCCTTTTCTTTCTACAAGGCAAGACCTTAAATGTCGAAGAAATCTAGCATCCCTTTCGGTTTTTATCCCGATACACAGGTAGAGCAATGCACTGCACTTAACAATATTCTTTTACAATAACGCTACAACTGACAGGAAAGGAAATACTACCGTTCACTTATTCTTGCCTTCGTTCAGCTCGTATGAAAGTCTAAGAAGTGTTTTGGGCAGATACATACCATTTTAGAAAAGAAGGGGATTTTTCCCAGACGTGTCCATGGTGTTGGTGCACTAGAGATTCATATTGTCTTTCGAGGCCTCTGCATTGGAGATTGGGACTGATGCACAATGTGTCCTGACTGTTTTATTATTTTCCTTCACGGAATTCACTGTGCGGTAGGTTGAGCAGACACAGGAGGGTCGGAGGAGGGGGTTTCGGAGTTCGCAGTTGTATGGGGGATTTAAGTAAGGTTATTCATTCCATTGTCAGTTCTCTAAAGCTGTACGGCCTTACAGTATAGAGTAAGCCACAGTATAAAAATCGCAGCTTTTGTTTTCTGGACTAGATATGTGCTACTTTTGTGATCTATTGTGTGCCAGTGTCCGTAGGCTTTTCAGTATTCAATTAACAGATGCAGTGGTCGATATATCAACGAGCATAGTGGTTACAGATCGAGGATTAAAAGGCCAAAATTCAATGCACATTTGAAAGAGGTTGAGGATCACAAGTTTAATACGCACGACATAAAAATGCCGTTCACTATGTGTCTTGTAAATTAAGTTCAGTATAACTTAAAGATATTCAGTAAACTGCCTAACATAAAATTTCGAGCCTGGCATTTCTATCCTCGGTTCAGATTTTGGCGATCCATTGTTTCTCTAAATCACTTCAGGTGAAAGTCGGGATGATTCGTGAAAGTCCAAGATTGCATTTATTTTCGTTCCTTGCACCCCCCTCTCTTCTTCTGCCTCTCATAATCTCAACGTAGATATGCCAAAAGCTGTAGTGAAAGTGATGATTAAACTATCCACAGCTTTTTATATTGTTAATCTTTCAAAAATCCTCGTGTTTAACAGTCGCATGCTCCTGGTTTATTGGGTACACGTTTTCCGGTAACAACGATATGAATTCACTAGGGTATGTCACCGTCAGTCCATTTGATCAAGCTACGCCATTAGCAGATAATGGTAGGTAGACTACAGAGAAACTCCATTAAGGTTTCAAATATAAAACGCGAGGTCGAATCAGTAATTAGCTGTTGTTTATACCTTTCCACATAATGCATGCTTCTTATGTGGTGAAGCTTCCCAAGTTTGTTGGGATTTTGGGCCATTTTTCCGCAGCTGCTTGAAACAGAGCATGTTGTTAAAAGGCGTGTCTAGCCACTGTTATTTTATTTTCGATTAATACATGTGCTTCGCTCTTTTTGCTTATAAGTTGATCTTCTAAGACGCACCTCATAAGGCGCAATTGTTTACCATTAGATTAAAAATTCTTGCACCTAAATTACGAGAAGGCAGTTTTCCGAGCAATTTTAACAACTGAGAAATGTATTAATGGTCTTAAATCTGTGTCAGCGGTCTGGTGGCTCATTGGTTAAGGCACTTGCTTTCACAGGTTCGGGGTATGGTCCGGATTCAAATCCCGTTGAAGTCAGAAGTTTATGAGAAATGGGTTTGATCAGATGAGTTATGCTAGGACGTTCTGAGGTCCGGATTCCACATTAAACTGTAGTTCCCAGAGGAAAATAACTGTCCGTTCTAGCTCTTAGACTATGGCTAGTATGTTTCCTTCGGGAATATCCAACCAAACTTCGGGTTGTGCAATGAGGTAGCAAGGTTTTTATATGAATGTATCTGTGATAGAATAGTAGAAAGATCAATCCTCACAAAAAATTAGATTAAATAATTTGGCTTTGATCCAATGCATAATAGTCTGTGATATTTCGAACAACCATTCCAAGAAACCGGCAATATTACCAACCAATTGAGTACTTAGCACCCGAAAAATACAAAAAAATTGCTTTATTAACTACAAACGTATAACATACCATGTTCGTTATTCATTTACACACATTTTAAAAAAAATCATACACCACAACTGTGTGAATAATCTGACATTTCATATCCCAAAACATTATTTTCTCACTCATTTTCAGTCAAAAAAAAAAAAAAAAAAAAAAAGGGAAGAAATCCTATTTCTCATTTAATTTTTCAACAGTTCACATAAATATGTTCTCATCAAAACTTGTTTTTTTTTTCGCTCGTTATACTGAAAAACCTATCAATGCAATAAAGAAAGTGATTCGTTCTCTATCATTGTGAGATATGACCTGTTTGTACATTGTTAGAGGAGATTTAAATTCATGTGGTTTTGATTGAAAAGATAGAATGTTATCAATTAAAAATATTAATAGCCCGCAATAGCTAGTATAATGTCAAGCGTAAATTATATACTTGTACTACAGCGTATTATGCCATCAGTTTTGATTTCGGAAGTGTATTTTGTTGGGCGATATACGAGGCTAAACTAAATCACACATAGACAACGTTTCGCAGATGAAGTCATTACCATAGCTCCATCGTAAATTCATTTTCCTCCTGATGGGAAGGTTACTGACTCAGAACACACTATGGTCGCCGCAAATGATTCTCAGATGAGCAATGTATTCGAATTAGTTTGACGTCACATGCAACTAATTGGACGAAAGGACAATATATCGTTCGAAAAAATTACTGCAAAGCTAACTGTCTCGTAATAAATATTCATTGCTTCCAGATTCCATCCAAAACTTTGGTTCCGTAGCTCACTAGCAAAATAATCTGTTCCAATTTTAGCTAAATTTCACATGAATTCCTCCTTTTAGGAAATTGAAGCTATTGTTTTCATTGTGGAAGTTTGTTTCACAATTCTGTCGAGCTCGGAGTATATTTTACCACGCCTAGAATCAATTTAAGCCCATCCCGTTCGGTGGTTGATGTCGTTGGCCTATTAGCTAACGTATGCATGCTTGCGAATGAATGCCCGTTAATGGGTTATGAATATTGATAGCTCATTTCCTCAGAACAAACCAGCAATTCCAGTTCGCAATCAGTTCCATATCCTCCTTTACGGGTCTTAAGGAACAATTTAAACGTCACTTCACGAAAATTACAGCGTACATCTTACCTTAGCGAAGTTATTCAAGATTTCTACTATAAAACTGTAACGGGACTAAGACTACGGTATTTTTTGAAAAACGGGACTGAAATCTATTTTTTTTTTCTATAATTTTCGTGTGCTTAGTGTTTATCTCTCTGTTTGTTACCATGCAAACGCTATTAAAAGTATTTTGATGAATGTTACATAACTAAAATGTGATGATGTTCTGACTTAGAATCAGAGATATATTAGTATACGCCATCCTTTCTCAACTAAAATAGAATCATAAAATTAATATCTATTTCAAATATTAACAAAAAATATCTTTTTAACATTCACGAATCGCCTGATTTTTCTGATAATAAGAGGAATTTGAAGGATAAAATAGAATTTATTTACATTGCTTACAAAAACAGATTGTAATTACATATTTTTTACTTACACACAAACAGATCTAGTAAACGCGTAGAAGATTAATGGCAAAATATACTTACGAATAAGTTTAGTTATTATGAATTACCAACGAGTGAGCTCTTATTTTTCTTTTTTTGTTTCAGGTAAGTTTGCTGTGCCGTTTGCAGAAGATGAACATGTAGGTGGAAAAGCTTTGAAATCGAACAGAAGGGCCTTACATCTTGAAGAAAAGGGGCTTCTTTCAAGTACTGTTTTTATTTAGTAGTAGCTACATACAGATATTTCTCTATTTACTAATATTTGCATAATATTTCAAAATTAGCCCATGCAGTAAGTTCCATATTGTAAAACATCACAACATTATGAACTAGAGATACTGTTGTAACTATTCTGGAGTAATTGGTTCTATTTTTTCTGTACAAGATTTTTTTTTTAGCGAGGGGTTTTTGGCTCGTTGGCAGCGGGGATATTGGATCCGGCATAGTATGGCATAGTATGGCAATTTCAGGCACGAGCACACACCAACGATGACCGATAATATTCTACTGCGTTACATCACAAATTTGTCAGCAAGTGGTAATAGCACTGATTGAAACTTCTATCCTCTCTTGAAAATTGGAATTTTTTCCAGTTTTTTTTTTTTCCACTGCCAAGTAACGTATGTTTCGCCAAAGTCACAGTAAATTTGGAACGGATGTCAACTGTTTTCTGCTACACTTTCTGCGAAAACTGTGATTCTGAGATCAAAAATGTTAATACGTAGAGCATTTTATATTTGGTGCTTATGGGTTATCCGATTCTTTAAATATAGGTTCCCTGAAATTTGTTAACAAGGATTGTACGATTGTCGATGATTAACCGGACGGAGAAATTTCAAAGACAAATTTAGTATAAAGCTGTTCCTTCAATTGAAATTTTTTTAAGCTCACACGTCTGTTGCACTAACATTATAAAGAAACAAGTGTAAGGTCTATTTTGATTCCTAACAGCTGAGGAAAACGTGTTCGTCATTACCATTACCATTCACAATTCATTTATTTCAAACTATGAAGCCCGAAGAGAGTGATTATAGTATTCGATGTAGAAATATTTATCTGACGACTCATACTGAACGGGTTGTAAATTACAGCTTGAAATGAATGTTGCAGTTGCATATTGCATAGCGTTTCACTCGGAAACCGCTCGTGTCAGATCTGTGTTCGAGACAGCGACAGTGAAAGAAAGAAGCAGGCAGCTTCGAACCTCTCTTACACCACAGATTGGAACACCGAAACTTTGAAGTTTACTTTCTTATAACACACATTTCACTAAGTGTCACTTCATGGAACAAAGTGTCGATGTTAAAGAATCTTTAGAATTTAGTTTCTTCTGTGCGACATTAATTTTATCTTTTCGTCATACGCATTACCTTCCATTTGCAGACCGTGTAAACGACTTGAAATTAAAGTTGGATGTGTAAACTAGCCATTTGCCAGTTATAAAAATGATTTATTTTGTGCTTCAAGTTTCGGTTCCGTTTATTTTTCATGCTCCGCAAACAGCCTGTTCATAGGCGTGAGCGCTGATTGTGGTTTGTGGCTGACATCACGGCCTCAACATATCCAGGAGGAATGAGCCAGTAGCCGCGTTATGCAATCCGTCGAGAAGCGCGCACATGTCGAGACCTGCTGCCTCTCCATTAGATAAGTCTTGCTGGAGGGTTCAAGCTCTGTACACATCATTAACGACATAATGGGTTAACTATATGAAATATTGGAGTATTTTAAATCTGATATCATTCATTAATTTTTCTCGTAAATATACAGGCAATACTTTGAATTTAGGGAAAATAAGCCCCATACAAAAAAAAATCAGAGTCGGCAGTTAATCCTACATTTCCCTACACGGTTATAAGAAATTATCGCAAACTGCATTTCACTCGTTTGTTGGACGAGTTTAGAATGATAGGCCTGTCGAAATTTTACATCACTGACTGAAAATTTCTAAAGTTAAATTTTGTATTATAGTTCCTTCATCAGTTATTTAACATTAATTGAATACTAAATACATTTCGCATCAAACTGAAACAGAAATCGCTGCTAAAAAAAATTTGTAAATTCTAAACAATTTCTTGGAATGTAAACTGAAAGGTGATTAATGGCGTATAGGAACATGAAACCAAATTTAAATCGTGCACTTTCCGAGAGATAACAGTAGGCCACTCGTCTAGCATATTTTCCTGTGTGCAGAGCCGTTATATCCCATTCTACCAACAACAAAAAAAAAGTTTGTGCAATTTTCTAAAGACCGTAGCGACCCATTAGACTAAATAGTCCCTGCTTGCAGTTTCCGTAAGACAGTAGTAGTATTTCGAGTACTCTTTATACTGCATGCATTTGGAAGATGTAGAATTGGATCTTTCAACTAAGCAGTCTCTGTGTGCTGTTTTCGGACGTCAGCGCTGTCCCATTCAACTAAACAAATATCCTCTACGCATTATCCCAATTAAAACGCTTTCGCTTCTACCAGCCGAAGGAAATGTCTCCAGTTTCCGAAAGACAGCAATATTCTATTCGACCAGCTAATATCGCCGAGCAGTTTCCATTCGACACTAGAGGCCCATTCGACAAGGCAATATTCCTGCAGTGTGGAAGTATCAATTTGTCCTTGAGTCAAAAACCACAGACGGTGGCTCTCACTGGTATTGGATCTCTGGTTTCGTGGTAACCCCTTGGGAGCGTGCCGTGTTGCGTATCATCTGTGAGCTGCATATCGTGTTACGTTGTTCCCTGGAAATCCTTAGGTAGTATGTGCGAGCTTTACTTGAACTTGAGCACTAGAGGTGAGACAATATTCTGGAATTTTTAGTTAGATTTTAACCTTTTGGGAAAACGATGTTGTCAGATGTGTCTTCGGTGACAGTTTCGTGACATTTCTGACCTTTCTTTCATTTCTCGGTAAAGGTGAAAGAAAAACTGAATTCTTTATTTTTTCCCAGTAGGAAAAATCAGATGGTGTGAGATTTGGGAAATGGGAGGTGGGAGGGGTTATAGAAAATTTGTATGTTTATAGCAGAAACTTAACCACACGTAGAACAATTGAAAAAAAATTACTAACATTTATCGTTTATAAAATATAACACTTTGAAGTCGGAGACTTCTGTGTTAGTCGTGTTGTTTATACGATTGTAAACCTCGTGTAGTAATCCCAGACAATAACTGATGAAGTATATTTTATTCTATGAAATAAGACATTAGTATCTCATATTTGATCATGTAATATCCAAGAAGTGTAATGTAATTATTAAAAGACGTTATTAATTCCAAATTTGTAAGTACTCGATCATGCGGTGGAGGGGTTGTAAATTAGAACTTGGAATAGGGTTTGTTTCTTAGGTTTCCATCTTTATTCGTTCCAATATAATGCTCCTCGGGTTCCAAGTTTGTGGTAAAACTCGAGTCAGGTACTTTTAAACTTCTACAGTAATTTCCATTTAGGGTCAAAATTCATATTTGCTCTTGATTATTAGCCAAAATAAAATTCTTACGTGACTTTCGAAAAAAACTTATTTTTTTCTCTCATACGTCTTCAACTTCCCGTTTTTCGTACACACATGGTGAAGATTTCCAAGTTTATGTTTTATCGTAATATATCTGAGGTTTTGTATTCACAAACTGTTCCTTTTGCACGCCAGTGCAAAAATAAATTATTATTGGAATGCGAACTATTTGAATTCATTTTAACACGTCCATTTTTTTTATTATTTTTTTTTTTAAACTGCTTTACGTCTCTTTTTAACATCGAGGTCTTTTAGAGACGGGAAAGGATGGGGGGCAAGGATGGGGGGCAAGGATGGGGCAAGGAATGGGAAGGAATTCGGCCATGGCCTTTTGAAGGAAGCATCCCGGCATTTGCCTGGAGTGATTTGGGGAAACCATGGAAAACCCAAATCTGGATGCCCGGACGGGGATTCGAACCGCCGTCCTCCCGAATGCGAGGCGAGAACGCTAACCGTTACACCACCCAGAAACTTAAACTGCCCAAGGAAGTTGAATATCCATGATACAATTTTACCTTTTAAACAAGTATATGTGTGAATCCATATATTTCTTTTCGTTTGCTTATTTGTTGATAATACTTCACAGCAGAAACAGTCACACCTACAGTTAGTTGTGAATGAATTAGGTAAACATACGAATTAGTATATTTTCTGCCTTTCTGATCGAAAAGGTGTGTGTGTGTGTGTGTGTGTGTGTGTCGCTTCAATAGAAAGGAAAAGCCACATCTGCAGCAATAAACACGCGAGTCTTTCCTTTGAGTCAGCCCCGTTCGTCTTCGTAGTCTCACAGCTATTTTCTTGGCAGTCGACGGCGACTTTTTAACGATGTCTGTCTTTAAGAAAGTCGCTATAATTCTTCGTTGGCGATACACACGTGACGCAACAAGCCATGTCACTGCTCGGCGCCGATATTGCGCAACATTGGCTGACGGAAGGCGTGCAGATAAGCACACAAAACGAACAGTGGAGACTTCTAAGTCGCTGTCAAAGACTGATTCACTGTTGAGTGGTGAGCTTTGAGAGGGTCATTTTGCTGTTTGGATCATTGAAGCCAGAGCTGTTCCATACAAGCAGTAGTGAGCTTTACTTTCTGCATCTACTCGTATGACAAAGTTGAGTAATGACACAGAATTTGAACTATGAAGTTACAACTAATGATGGGATTGATTCACAACGCAGCATATTGGAGTCAAGCTTTTTTGTTCAAATAACGCATTTCGGCACTTTCGTCCCTACCTCTCTAAACTAATAGTGAAACGTGACAAATTTACAAGAAATTCTGCAATACCGTATGCCTGAACTGAGTGAAAATAATGTTAAAATTCGGTTTACAGTTAATCCTGTAACGTTCCACAATTTTTTCACGCAGTTCATAACTCGAGTTATGACAAAAATGACGTGGTATTTGGCATATCTGAATAAAATCGTGTCGCAAAACTAGTTTTGTAACGAAGTGTTTATTGCAGTTTTTTAATGTTAGCAGTACGACGAATTATTTTAGTTTTGATAATTACGTTTAGCAGTGTTTACATGCAGTAGGGATCAAATGGTACGTTTTCTTTACCAAGAAACAGTCATAGCTTTCAGCTTGAAATTTTTCAGGAAATAAAAGGAAACTGGACGTGGAGAGGGCTACAATTCTCGGGCCCCGGGTAAGCGTTCTTAGCACCCAATTTCCCCCCCCCCCCCCCCCGAAAATTTTTTTTACTTTAAACTTTGAATAGTCAGAAAATTTTGATAGAAAAATATTCAGAATCATTGGTGCAGATTTTAAAACTTCCACTTGCATTTGATTTTTATTTAGTTATACACTCTGGACGGAGGGCCCCCTTCGGGCACCCGGGCCTTGGATAATTTTGCCCCGCTTACCTCCTCCCCCCTCCCCTAACGCCGGTTCTGGACGTGGAAGACTGTACTGAAATTATTAATTCTTAGTTACTGTATTAGCAAGCTTGAATTCAGTGTTAATCGACGAGGTTCCGGGATCTTTTTCGTTAGCGTTGATTCTATAACCAGAGACGAAAAATGTACAAAATAATATTAGAGAGTGTAGTCCGACCATTATGATAAGATGCGGGATAAACTAACTGCAGTTCGTTCACTATCATCCAGCCTAACCATTGGAACTTTATAAATCCTATTTCATTTGAAATTTATCCATAGAAACGTCTGTTATTAGGAATCTGTCGTTTAAAAACACAGCGTTTTCCACTATAAGAATAGTTTCGAAACGCCCTCCTTTGCTCGCGACCTTTCAAGAGCATGAACGCTGAGCTCTCGCCGAGAAATCCCTTTCTCAGTCGAAGGTGAGTGATGAGGAGACAATGCAGAAAGTGCGAAATGCACGTGTGGCCTATTGTGGCGTCCATACAACGGCTGCTCATTACAGACGTATTGTACGGTGCGGCGGTATACAGCCCTGTGAGGCACCCACCACACTGGGAACGGGGGCATTGGTTGCTGCATGCATTATTCATAACTCGATATGAGGCATCATAGTAGGTGCGAGGCGGTGACATTGGAGTAGCTGCATAGCGCCCAAACAACATCTCACAGAAGGGGTAACAGGTATTTTTGTAAGACATCACAGTCCGCATCTTACCTGCACCTGTTTAGAAAATATCTGAACATTTTTAATTACACAGCAACAGAGTGACTTGTGGCGCTCATTATAACCTTAGGAGGGACCGGTTTCTTTCGGATTGTTGATAATCGCCTTTATTCCCCATGTTATTACAAGATGTTTCAGTTCTAGCATCGGGAACAACGATGCAACTTTAAATTTTGTGTGAAACTATGCTAAACTTTCTTCGGAATATTTGAAGCAACCTTACTACCGTAACGTTCTAGGTCGAACGCAATGTTCTTAATGGTTTATCCGGTTTATAAGTGATCGTCAGTGAATTTTTTTTTATGTGCTTAACGTCTCTCAACAGCGAGGTCTTTAGAGACGGGAAAGGATGGGGGGCAAGGAATGGGAAGGAATTCGGCCATGGCCTTTTGAAGGAAGCATCCCGGCATTTGCCTGGAGTGATTTGGGAAACCATGGAAAACCCAAATCTGGATGCCCGGACGGGGATTCGAACCACCGTCCTCCCGAATACGAGGCCAGAACGCTAGCCGTTACACCACCAATCTCGGTCCGTCAGTGAAGATGACTCTAGACCTCAACTGATAAAAGTCACAAGGATATAGTACGTGTAAGCTGCCGTCTGACATTGGCTCTCAATAAAGTAGTATGTCATTTTTGAGAGGAAAAAACCTTTGGTGTCTTAACCACGACAATGCACCTTCCCACTTAGGCTTGTCAATTCTCTAGTTAGGTGTTATCTAGCAGCCTTCTTATTCCAAAGACATGCTCTCTGTGATGTTTTTCTTGTTCTCATTGATAAAATCAGTGCTAAAAGTATAATATTTCGATACCATTGATGACATTAAAACAAATTTGTCACAGCAGTTTCAGGACATTTTAAAAGACGCTTACCAGGACTCAGGACTGCTTTGCGAATTAGATGCACCAATACGACAAGTGTGTGAATATGAGTGGAGAGAAACTGGAAGGGAACAAGGACGAAA
The DNA here is from genome assembly GCA_031002005.1 of Vandiemenella viatica. NCBI lineage: Eukaryota > Metazoa > Arthropoda > Insecta > Orthoptera > Morabidae > Vandiemenella > Vandiemenella viatica. The sequence continues at coordinate 115,227,292 of CM061919.1, read as the reverse complement.
AAAGTTAGACCGTAAAAATAAAAAATTAGTGTTTTACCGTGCTGTGTATAGCGTTTTGGGGCGAGATACTCTCTGCTATAAAGCTTTGATATTACAATCTTTGTGAATATTTTATTTATCATTATAATGTTTAACAATTATGTTCGTAATTTTGATGGAAATGTACATTTTACTTATAGACATGGAAAAAAATCTTGTTCAGGAGTTATCAATTACCTAACTTCAATACGATGAAATGCTCCACTGTTAAAAGAGGGAATCTGTAGATTAGCAATGGGACCGAGCGTGGTGGTGTAAAGGTTAGCGTTCTGGTCTCGCATTCGGAAGAACGGCGGTTCGAATCCCCGTCCGAGCATCCTGATTTGGGTTTTCCATGGTTTCTCAAATCACTCTCGGCAAATGCCGGAATTCTTCCTTCAAAAGGTCATGACCGAATTCCTTCCCATTCCTTGTCCCCTTATCCTTTCCCGTCTCTAAAGACCTCGCTGTTAAGAGACGCTAAGCAGATAAAAAAAGAAAAGATTAGCAATGGAGAAAAAGATGAATCCAAGAATTATAACGTTATCAGTAAATTTATCTAACGGCGAAGGAACCATAAAGCATAGCTGTCTATGCAACTTTGAAGTATTTAAGCAAGCATTTATAACTTCTGGGAAGTTACATCACTAAATGACACTCTATCAGCGTTCATGAAAGCCAATTCCTTAAGCTCTGCCCTATTGTAAAGTATATGTTTCATACTTCTTATTCGTTCAGTGAAGAGATTCTAGCATTTTAGTTCTAAGGTATAACTCGGAATCGAACAAATTTGTAGTATATTCTATTGACTTGAATTGCACGGTGTTTGTTTATGTACACGCATGCATAGTAAAATTAAATTTACGTGTTATCATAATGCTAATATCAAGTTGTACGTCTAGCAACTCTGAAACAGCTGAACAGTTAAAAGTGCATTTACATCTTTGGTAAAGCGTCTCCATTTTAATGTAGCACCCTATCATACGAGAGGGAATTTTGTGGAAAAAAATTCTAGCGGAGTTCCTTTGAATCTACGGCACTACACGCGCCCCTCTTACGCGAGCCGTTTGTGTTATTCCCTTATGGAAGCTCCTTGAATACCGAACTGGTGTCCAGCATTATCAGCTGCCGCAGTTGGTCACACACTCTGGCCTGAGGCCAGCTTATGAGTCGCCTCACGACGTTCCCACGCTGGAGGTTGACCCGTCAAAGAGATCCCGAGTTTTAGCAGGATCTCCTCACAAACTAATCACTTGAGTTACTCCTATCAGAATTTCAAGCTCAACCACCTGACTGTCATGTTGGTAAGATTTATTCTTTAGGAAAGATACTTTGGTTTGTTTCAAAGAACATTCCCTGCAGTGGTTTCTTCTGTGTACGGAAGGGTAGTTGCAATAAGCATTTTTTTCTTAGGGCTTTACGTTTCGTTGACGTCAACGTCATTAGAGGTGGAAGAGGACTGGGGACAAAGAAGGGAAGGAATCCGATCATGGCCTTTTAAAGGAACCATTCCACCATTGGAGTAGAGTTATTTTGAGAAAACCTTACAAGAGTTAAATATGAATGGTTAGATCAAGTATTGAAGCCATTTCTCCCGATACCGGCATACCGCTCACCAAGAAGATGGGTTTGTAGTGAGCAGAACATAACAATCCAGGTGCCAGGTGGAACATTTCCTTCTTGTTAAGAATGATTCGGTGATTCCAAACTCTGAATTATATTCGATCTGTCAATTCAAATATCGGCTTATCTTTTTTTTTTAAAAAAAAAAACTTAATTAAGGAATGCGACCCATCGACGACAAGGTTGTTAGAGACTGAAGTGGAGAATGGAAAAATCGGCCATGGACCTTTTATGAAGTAAATATACGCAGTATTCGCCAGGAGTGATTTCGGAAAACCATTAAACCCTGAAATCTGCAACGCTGGAACGGATTCAAAGCCGCATCCTTCTGAATGATGGACCCCTCAAGAGCCAGCATATTGTCTGTAATGCTATTCTCCTGGGACAAAGTGCTAAACGCACTTGTGTTCATATTTTTGCGTGCCTTTTGCTGAACAAGCGAGTAGCTCGGTGGTTTGATTACTCCCACGAGCCGATGTGATCAATACTGCGTTGTACTCTGGGGGCTCAGCGGGTGGTGAGATATACGAGGGATGACTCAGACGGGGTCCCTAACACGCACGTTAATGTTTCCAGTCGTGTGCCTACTCAGCAGACTTACGTCATGGTACAGAATATCCATTTTCCGACCCAACAAACAATTACTTAAAAAAAAAAAAACCTCAACAGTTGCATTTTTAGTGAACAGCGGCCAGAATCTTTCGTAGCTTTTCCCACTGCCCACTTACCGTTCTTATTCTACCGTTTCTAAATCCTGTAGCTACTAGCTCGAGGAAATATGGGAATCTCGATTAAGGAAAATTTGAAACCAAATATAAATTCCATAGCCACCTGAAGATGGATCCATAGGGTCCGAAATGCATTGTGTAATACAATAAAAGTTGTATTCTAGTGACTGAAGGCTGTTTCTCATTCTACCTTTTGTCTCATTAATACAGTCACGTCAATATAGAGAATTATGGATAAAATTAAAATATGGGATATGTTTTGAGAAAATTCCGATGAGAGAACATTCATGATCACCATATCCCCAATAAATTTTAAATCAATCACAACAGAAGCATATGGAGATTATTGAAATTATGAAAACAACCACAACATTTTAAATCTGTTTATGCATGTGAAGCGTGATCACTGACTGTATTAACGGGTAAGAAGCACCTTTACTTAAGCATTCAGGTCGTACTGTTGGTTAAGGCAGTACGTGATCGGTGGTCGGGAAGTCACTGGTGCGAAACCCGGTGTTGGCTTGAATTTTTACAGGACTTAAAACTGACCTTCACCTCTGTTTTGTTTTGTTAATATGAAGATCACAGTATGCTCCGGATTCCGATTCCACGTTAAACGGTAAGTTCCATTTATCAGGTAATATTACGCACCTGGGTAGGTTAGGCAGTTACGACATCGACACTAAGAGCGCTAGTGTAGGTGGCTGACGTGTACTACATCAGAGATTATAATGGTCGTGATCATTCTCTGTATTTATTGTTTCTGGAGGCGGATTGTGCAGCCAAGAACAAAATCTGTCACTAGGTCTGTGAAACCATACGAAATTATTATTATTAAAAATGAAAAATTCGTAATAACTTATGTATGTCTTGTCAGCCGGATTAAAAATTCACGGTTATTCTGTTATTCAGTGGACCATACGATATCTTTATATCATGACTACTGTGTTCTTGCAGATTTCCATTGCAAGGGCGGAAATAAAGTATTGCATCTGGTATGTCAGCTATTTCAACCTACCGTTTTTACCTGAAGACGAGGTTGCATACCACAGTGAATATTTATAAACACTTCGCAATACATTTTTTCTGTCTGTAAATTTCGCAATACATTTTTTATGTTTGGAAATTTCGTAATAACATTCGTTTGGGGGCGATAAACATAAGTGACAAAGCATGCTTTCCTTACTTGAATTCTTTAATTACTTACTTTTAAATAAAGAATGTCAATGTAAGAGTTTCTGTTTATTTTATTGCCTTACTCGTTTCAGCTCTGAACAAAGCATCGTCAGCGAAGAATAATGCACAGTGTTGTAATAAGGCTTTGCAACACAAACTTTTCCACAAATGCGCAGCTACCATCGCTTATTAGAAATATGTAAGTAAATCGTCACTAACGATGTCTCAATGATAAGTGAAACATGCACGGCAGTAAAAAAAATAAAAAAAGACTGTTGTATTTGTGTCTTTTGTTAACAATTAAACAAACAACTGCAGAAAAATTGCTTGCAAATGAAAACTATTTCTTCAAATTACTTTTATTCAGACCGCCTTTCAAATACACTTATATTTCTCGCAGACTCACTGCACAAATATTATACAGCACTTATTAATTATGCTTATTATTCAGAGATACACAATCTTCTTTACCGGGATTCTCGGGCATATGTCCTGTGAGTTCAATAAAGAAAAAACAACTAAAAAAATACTCACATTGGAATAGTATCACACCTTTCAAGGTGCTTCTCTCATTTCATCTTGATCAGACTCTACCATAAAAGCTACTGAAATGTTTTCCCAAACTTACCACAATTAGGGAAAAGTATTCTCATGGCATTATTATTTGAGTAACTCCATGCGCCCATAGCTGCTCCTCTAGACTAACAGGTATAATGACGTACATCGTCAGCAGAAGCTGTGCCTGGCTGACCTTTGCTCAGGTCCCAGGCGGCCTGGCTGTCTGCCTATTAAAATTTTAATGAGAGATTTTGCCATCGAACGGCTAACCGATAAAACTGCTTCAGCGCGCATCATCGATCGCCAGTGAGATCAGCTTAGCTCGCTAACTGAAAAAGCTAACTAGAATGCGACTGAGCTTACGACGAAAAACTAAGTGAACAAGGCCGTAGTTAACCCAACGTAAGTGTATCCACTGAGTATCAAGTGGGAATATCGCAAAGAGTTGTTACTGCCGTCTGCTGTATGAAATTTTGTACCACACAATTCTGCAACTTGGAAAGTAGTTTAGTTGAGCGATTATGCAATAATGATATGAACGGTGGCGACCTGTGAAAGGCATTAACTCATGTGGTTTAAATTGTTATATCATTCGTGATGCCAGTACAGTCACAGTTTATATTGGGACGAATGACAGAAGAAAAGAGGATACTAGTAAAACATGACCACTAAAATGTAACTGTCAATCGTGGGATACATTTTTTACTATTAAACACTGGCACCAATCTTTGAAACTGTCTCTACAGGGCAAAAGTTTTATGGAAATGAAGGATGAATTTTGAGCATACCAGAAAGAATGAAAGTTGAAACAACCGAAATATGGAATCAACCACACTGAAGGATAAAAGTAAACAGGACAAGTATGGTGGGAACAACAGTTTTCTAGAAATGATGATGGGTGAAAAGGGGATATGTGTAGAATCTAAATGAGACATAGGATTGTTGGTCATTTTTTATGACATGAGGCATTATTTAACTCACTAGCAGAAAGAACAGCTAAAGGGAACAAAACAAAGATTATCGTATGTGAAGCAAATCATTGTGAATGCAGGTTGTAATTGGTATGTGAATAACGAGGCGTAGATCAGGTCTGAAAAGAATGGAAGATTGCATGAAAACGTTAAAGAGACTAGTGATATGGGGAAAAACCTAAGGAAATACACTTGTTGCCTGTGTGTTTCGTATCAATTTTATAAGAGCACCGGAAAGAATATTTAACCCTCGGAGATTTTTTCCCTAGATAAATTCCTTTAGCTACATGGGAAACAAGTTTTGATAAAATATGAAACGAAACAAGTATAATACTTACATAATTACGTAGTTTTTCTCGGCGTTGAGAATATAAATAATTTTCTCGGGTTCCAGAAGATGGCGCCGACGATTGAGAGCGCCGAAATATCGTGTAACTATAACACTCATATAACTCGGCTAGTCACCCGAGAAAATTATTTATATAAGTATAATACTTTTCTCTTGATAAGCTGAACCGAAAGAGCGATGCAGGATGTCTAACTGAACGGTAGTGTATTCTCTGTTAAAATACTGTACTCAATGCTCAGGAACTGAAGAGTCACTGAAGAATCACTGATTTCATCATTCGTCTAGTATGCAAGGCCTAAAATAATGACGAAACGAAATTTGTGCGAAATTACAGACAAAATGGAAGGCAATCACATTTCGACGAAAAGAGATTGAACGGTATTATTACCCATTTATAAATGACAAAAGAGTAAAAACAATCGGATAACTAAAACGACATACACCCTATGCCTACGTGGAAATGCACATTTCTTATTAGCGGAACGAAGGAAATTCTTTTAAATATCATCTATCATGCAGTTTGTTGTTGGCAGGTGCATATAGTAAGACACTATTGGTTTTGTTGTTTTAAGCTGGGCATGAGGCACATATTATTCACAGATTATTAGGTTTTATTTTGTTTCATGTTGACTTCTCTTGAACTTTTAACTTTTATAATATTTGCTGCTCACTGGATGGAACTATGGCAGGCGTACCCGCATACCATTTTAAGACAAAAATAATAGGTGTGAAGATCTAATGGTGACAAAATCAGCTTGACTCATAATATATTGAATCCTGAAATTCGCCACTGTTGAAAACTGAAGTCAACGTAATGTAATACTCAGACAATTTTTTGGTTGCATCACTGACAAAAATGTACTGATTTTTAAGTTTCGACCCACCTATTACATACAGTTACAGAGAAACTCCAACAGAATATTCTCCATTAGCCTTATGCTGCCTCGCGTCTTCCTGCAGTGTAAATGAAACTGCCTGGTCTTGGCAGATTATTCCAAACTGTTATGACCAAGGCATTTAGAAATGCAATATGTTCTGCCTGTTGTCACATTGTTAGAAAAACCCCGAAACTTAATAGCGTCAGAACCATCTCTGTCATGTTGACCAGCTTAGGAACAAGATTTTCTGTTATGACCAACGCCTTTACAAACGCAATATGTTCCGTCTGTTGTCACGTTGTTAGATAAAATCCAAAACTTTAATGCGCCAGGACCACCTCAGTGACGTTGATCAACTTAGGAACAAGATTTCGAGTACCAGCAGTGAAAATGAAAATACTGTCAGAGCAGACAAGTTTTCAAGTTATAGCACTTCAAACCTCTACCGCAAAAAATCAAGCTTCGATACGAGGGAAAGATGCAGCAGTAAAATCTGTGCTTATGATCTTAAATGATGAGTTTAATTTTGACAACACATTGCGGTTTTGTTTTATGTTGCAGGAACCAAAAGTCGAAGTCCCTTCACAGTTCCACAGTTGCAAATCCATTAAATTCTATAAATGTTTTTCATTTTAAAATGTGTTAAAGTTGACAAATTTGAGACCGAGCGTAATGGATGAGTGGTAACTCTCTGGCCTCAATTCTGAAGGATGCAGGTTTGAATCCCCGTCCGGCCATTCATATTTCGATTTTCTGTGGTATCCCAGTTGAATGTCGGGAGAGCTCATGGCTGAATTCCTCATAGCCCCCAGTCATTTCCCGCATCTAATGACCTTGACGTTGACAATGCGTAAATCCATAAAAAAAAGAGCAGATTAGACTACTGTAATATGATTTTAAACAAGTCTGGAAAAAACGGTAAGTTTTTGCTCATTGTTTTCAATTTTAATTGCGGTAGGAAGTCGTGCAAACATTTTCTCTTTTTGTTCTTTCAAATGGTTGAACTGCTAAAAAATTTCGTGTGTTTGTCGACAAACTGCTTAGCGTTGACCACACTTTCTTCAAATTACTGGATTATTTGGGTGACTTTAATACCATTTTCTTCAATATTTACATTAATGCAGAGATTGACAAACTTCAAGTTATCACGACTCCCTATTTTAAAAAAAATCTAATCTTGGTGAATACACGTTCTATTTTATAAACTATACAAATGCAAACTGGTATCACTCAATTTACGATATAAAAGTCTATATTTTTTAGTTGGTTGTTATATTATGAAACATGTTTACATTTATATATTTGTTATTTATGTATGTTATGTTATAAATATTACATTTCTATTACAATTTTCACGCCTCTCTTTCCACAAATCCGCGCTTCCCAATTATTAATGCAACTGTCGTTCACCATAGTAATTAATTTCATAGGACAAAGATTATTATGGAATTTTAAACAGAAGGAACGAATGTAGTGAACTTTAATAGCAAACTACCAATGAGAAACTAATATTTTTTCCTCAGATCACGAAAACACTTAGCTGCCCGATTTTTAAGGCAACTTGGTATGAATCGTGAGAGCTAAGGAGGATAGGGGAGGGGGGGGGGGCTGGTATCCCCACCGTATCTAGAACCTGACTAGTTGGGCCCGGAACCTTTAACCTACGTGTTGCCATCTGTCTGCGAAACGTGTAATTTAGGTTCTGTATGACAAGTGTGTTTTTGTTTGTGAAATGTGTAGTTTACACGATAGAGATTGGGGGCAATCCCAGCATCCACGTTGACTATTTCGGGAAACCATCTAAAAACTGCAATGAGGACAGCCGCTACGAGGGGACCGGGACTCAGACCTGGCTCCAATCTAGTTTGGTAGCGCCTTAACAGGGGCAGCCACCATAGAGGACCTAAATCTTTAATTTTTTTTTATCGTAAGCTTAGTTTATGATTTACGTTTGCAGAAATATTTCTATTTAATATTTGCTAATACAGTCAGTTAAGATTGGAAAAAAAAAGAAACTGTTAACAAAATTGATTTAAGGAATACACATCTTGAACAACGATGTAACAAGATAATAGAAAGTTATTTAAGGTAAATGGAAGATATTCCATATGTCTGGTTGCAAGATGGCGATGACTATGGTAAGAGTTTACCTCTATTCTACTTCTCTGAGAGTGAGTGCATATCTCGAGTGTGGAAGTGACGGAATTGTGACTCGGGCCCAGAGCGGGCAGTGACGCGGTCCTGTCGCATCCTTCAAAGAAGCAGCGGCGGATGTTGGCTTCCTGCAGAGCTGTCCGCTCTCAGATACTGTCTGGCGGCACCTACAGTCCTTTTATTGAGTTTCATGGCAGGGAGAGATTTCTTTCCCGCGGCCCCGCAGATGCTGAAGTGACAGTATTAACTATGTACCGCTGTGGTCAACCTATACCACAGACTTCAGCACAATCCACCGTGTTCGAATGGAGACCTCTGCGGAAATGCTGTAACGTAGTGATAGTGAAACTTCCGGAATTACAAGTCGAACTATTGCTTGACCCGCCTGAGCATAGCTCATCGGTTTCATATTAGGTAATACAATTGTAACCTCCAATAGTGGAATGAGAACTTTTTCCGTACCGTCCAACCCGCTACTTGTACAGCCCATTTCTTATTGACAGGGGTTCTCAAACTCTTAGCACAACGTACCCCTATAAAATTTCCCAAACAATGATGAACCCTCTTTTTCTTTTTTCTTTTTTTTTTAAAAAAAAACCTGTTTTTTTTTTTTTCAAAATAGTAAGGATTTTTGTGTAAAAAAGGTAGTACAGTCATCACGAGCAATATGTTATTAATTAATTTGATGAGTGAGCTTGTTTCTTGTTGCAGGCTGAGTCGATTTTGCTCATTTTCGGTCTAAATTCACCATGTTGCGCATTACACTCTCGAGATACCCAGTCAGACGCCATAACGTAAACCTTGTAGCGACCCCCCTACGTTCAATTGGCGAATCCGTAGGGGTTCACGTACCCAACTTTGAGAAAACGTGAAGTGTAGACCAGTGTGCTAAGTAATCACTTTTTACATCACGATATGTGACAAAATTCGTTGTTGTTGTCAATTAAGCTCATCTACATCTACATCTATACTCTGCAATTCACAAATACTGTGGGTGGCAGAGGGTGATAAGCACCAATCCTAATTCTTTGCATTCCAATCCCGAACAGAACGAGGAAAGAAAGAATACATAAATGTATCAGTACTGCATCTTATTTCTCGAATCTTATCCCTCCTGTTATTGCGACCTAAATAGGTTGGCGGAAGAAGTATATCCTATGATATCTGAAAATCATTTTCAATGGCACAAGGTGCATACATTATGGATATCTCTCTCCCTTTCCAGCTTCTTAAGTCCTGATCTGAATTACGTTTGGATTTTCCCTTCCATTTCCTTATGTACTTTTTTATTTTCTTAAAAATATTTTATCTGTTGCCTTAAATATGCACCATTTTTCTCTCTTCAAATCTTGACCTTTCTTCTCAGAGAATTTCGCTTTCACTACTAATCCTAATTAAGAAATAATTCCGTGGAAAACTGTACGAAATCTGTATCGTTGGTATTAGTGGCACTCTATTCTGTAAAATCAATAGCACCATTGGCTTATCGTTAAGTAACAACAGACTTTCCACTCAACTCTGTGAGAAAAAAAAATCTTTACATTTGCTGTCATTCACAGATGACACAATTATGTTCTATAAACAAATTTCATTGATATTAATTTCACCAGATACCAATATACCTTTGGTGCATTGTAAGCACACGAGGCGTTAGACAAATCTTTTAGTTTCGAGACAGTTAAAATCTGCAGATTTACGAGTTGTTGTCGATCTGCTGGCTCAGCGAACTTTTCGGTTATTTTGCTGGCACTGACTACGGAATCTAAATACACGTTTCTTTAGGGACTGCATTTACAAAGTGTTTTACTTGATCCTCTCTTATAATAGGCAAAAGTGAGCAGCTGGACGGTTTCACCATTAATATGTCGGACCAGCCAATGAAAGACTGCTTTGTCTGTGTTGAGAATTATACCGATCGGCGGTTCTGACTGCGAGAAGATATTTGCATGTTGATACTTTATACGAACAGTGTTTTTACATAGCACAGCATTCGGACTAAGATAACGCATTCACGGGACTGTGGAGTCTATATTCGGCAATAAGATACAAACGATATGGGTAGAAGAGGATAACCGTAACTTTATCTGTAGCATCACCAACGACCAGCATCTAGAACAACTGTAATGAATTAACAAATTTTAATTAGTTGATTTTTTCCTCATGTTGTGTATTTTCGGTCAAGTGGAATAAATTCGTTTAATTTCTGCATTGCAACACCGTCTTTGGCGGTATGGTAGTTCAGTTGGTTAAAGCACCTGACTAGGGAACGAGAGATACCCGGTTCGAATCTTGGTTTCGGTTGAAAGTTTTACGGGCCTGAAAACTGACTTTCACCCAGTGGCGTAGCTAGGTCAACAAGGGCCCCGGTGCAAAAAATTTATTTCGGGCCCTCAGGCCAGACTGGCGACCTTTTTTTTTTTTGCTTTGTGTGCTGGTAAGGGCCCCCAGAACTGAGGATGAGGGCCCTTGAATTGTTCTTTAGGTGGCCCCTGAGCAGTGTTTGGGGCCCCCCCTGAGCAGCGAGGGCCCTTAGTGAGGGGCTCCTGTGTTCTCAGGGGCCCCTTAGACGGTAGAGCTAAAAAAAAAAGGTCGCCAGTTTGCCGTGAAGGCTCGTGGGCCCTCTTAACTGCGCTTGAGGGCCCCTAGAGGTGCGCTTAGGGGCCCCTTGAGGTATGCTTGGGGGCCCCCTGAGCGTGAGGGCCCCGGTGCACTGCACCGCCTAGCCCCTGCTTTCACCCTTTGACAAAGCTTTGCGCAGCCAGTAAGAAACTCTGCCATTAGGTCACTAAAACCACACAGAATTACTAATAACATCGTCTTTTAATCATAATACAGATATAACAACGAAAAGAAGCCTGCAACAACATTGCAAAAGAAGGCATATTTCCAGATTGGGAACAATAACTGAAACACTTTGGAGAAACTTTTTAGCTGTTTCTGTTAGAGACCGTGAGACAGCTTGGAGTACCTACAAGATTCAGGCTGCCGGATGCGGGCCTACCACCCCTGCAGATGCTCCACTTCCGGTGTACATCCCTACGACCCTACTCAGCTTTCGCCCGCCCATATCTGGGACAACAAAAAGCATCGGCCTTCCCAGCGGAGCCGTATCACAACGCAAGTGTGCATCAGGCAGATCATTGTTATCGTAGGCTTCCGCGGCCAGAGTCAGTTGATTCTTGGCTGTCCGGGTGGCGCCGCGTCATGTTCATCGTAGCCGACGTTTCGAACCTCATTCTGGGGTCTTCTTCAAGGGCAGTTCTGCCCTGGAAGAAGATCATTGTTGCTTTCTCCAGCTCACTACAAATGGGTGGAAAAGATTAGCCAGAACTTACAAGGGAGCGTCCATAAACCACGTAGCTCCATTTTGGCCTCCTGTGGATCCCCCCTCCTCCCAACGTAGCCCGACGTGGATTTTGCCTCTAAACACCCCCCTCCCCTTTCCCACGTAGCATGTAGCTTTTTTCCTATTGATTCCAGAACATATTTTGTACTGTTTTCTCTTGTCAGACTATCGTAAAATACATACGGAGGTAGCTAAATGACAGAAATAAATATTCACATGCTGTTGCGTGTTCTGTACATTATTTTAAATGTGACAAATAATGTGAATGAGAAGCTACGTGGCTTGGCTTGGAAACCCCCCCCCTCCCCCCTCTTCCACGTAGCTCAGCGCAGCTTTCAAGACAACCCCTCCCCTCCCCTCCCCTAGATGGAGACACGTAGTTTATGGACGCTCCCTTATAGAATGTTTATATCTAGTTGCTCATTGGATTATTGTATGAAAACATTTTGGTGAAGTAACTTAGGAATGCCAGTAAGGCCAACCTTATAGTAAGATCAGGATACGGGACATTCGCTGTGATAAGGGCGTTTCTTTAATTATTTTTAAATGTGTTCGGACTGTATTAAAATAAACCATTAAGTATCAAGGCAGTATTTCGAACTGTTCTCTCACGCACATCGAATGAATAGTCATCATTTACTGGAGAAAGTAAAAACTACAAATCAGGGTAGCAAGCGTCCCGCTAGAAATCTGGTCCGCCGGAGTATGTATAAGTATATTAAAGACTGCGGTACAGGAAGAGGCGAAAGTTACGTTCTCTAGTAACGGCTGTACGCGAAAAATGTAGATGTATAAAATAGTAATTTCATTATGTATGCGTCTCCTTTCGTACATATCAGGGTTCCGAAAAACAATGGGAAATTTTTATGAAAGTGCGCAATCTTTCTCCGAGTAAAGTAGATAATTGTAAGCAACACCCGCAGCCCGGTATAAATCAAAGAAAAACCACGCTGACCCAAATTTCTCAGTTCATGAACCAAATATGGTAGTTATCATATCGAATAACCGCAATATCTCTTAACAACATGGACCTGAGTTCAAGAACTATAGATTTACAATCTGAAGAGAGTTAAAATGGGAACATACGACTTGACAAATGTAGAAGAATACTTCTCGAAGGTTAGAAACGCGTATCTGTTAGATTAGGGTAAGAGGAAAATGTACCCTGATGCAAGAATGAGAATAACATTTTTGAAGAACACCAATTAGCAATGCTCAATCTTCCAGTCTGGTTCTGGATTTTAGTTTTTCTGATTGAAGTTTAAGGTCCCTTTTTAGGGGTTTCTTTATATATTCGTATAAACGTATGTATAGTCTACCTTGGCAGCAGTGTATTATCTAACAAGTGCATTTGGTTCGGGCCTCACTTCACCGACAGTTGGCCGAGTGACGGCTGCCTCACCGCTCTCGTGTTCATACTTGTCGGAGCCTCGTCCGTATGACGGATAGATTCCTTTCATTTTTATTTTCTTTTAACTGCTTAACGTCTCCTATAACAACTAGGTGTTTAGAGACGGGAAAGGATAGGGGGCAAGGAATGGGAAGGAATTCGGCCATGGCCTTTTGAAGAAAGCATCCCGGCATTCACCTGGAGTGATTTGGAGAAACCATGGAAAACCCAAATCTGGATGCCCGGACGGGGATTCGACCCGCCGTCCTCCCGAATGCGAGGCCAGAACGCTAGCCGTTACACCACCACGCTCGGTGATTCCTTTCAGACTTCAGTCTGTTTTAACGTTTTCACATGGCTGTTTCACGGAATTAATGTTCAAAAATTTTAGTAAAAGTGAGTTTGGGGTCACAGCTAGGGTAACCACCGCACACTATTATATGTATTGTACTTCATTTTGCGTAGGAAAACTTTACGAAAACTACGAAAGTAATAAACTGCTTTAAATGGCTTTTTTTTATATACATGACTCACGATATCACATTAGTGATTGATCTTTTACGTACAAAAATAGTATCCCAACGCATTCTGAACAAATCATCATTAAAAGCCTTCGGCAGAATGTGCTGGATTGAAAGATTCTCTCGGTTTTGATCGCAAATTCAGTGATATGTCAAATCTCACTCACTTCGTATTTGACTTGTTTGTTTTGTTTGATGTTACCTTTGATTCACTCGATATTTTTTGTTAATAAAGAATTAGATCATTATCTATTCTTATTTAAATACAGACCATAAAGATGCTGTATAATAATTTCATGAGGTCTCCAAGATCTAGTCACAGAGTTTCTTACTGGTAATGCTATACAGCTGTATCGTAGCCACCTATCTTATTCTGATAACATTCGGACTAACAAATCAAAGCTTTGAGAGAGGAGAAGGTCAATTATAAGGCCCGTTAAAATCACAGCCAAGACCTGGATTCGAACCGGGGCTCTTCCGTACCCCAATCACACTCCGTAAACGCCTGAGTCACTAGACGTTATTAAAGATATGTTTTCAAGCATAATAAAATAAACTTATTATTTTTATGATATATACTTTATTTTTGCTATCGCAAAACACAAACCTACTTTTATTGTTAAAAAAAAAGGCTAGCAACACTAGTCATAGAATCTAATATATTATGAAACGAAATTTTACGAATGTTTTAGAATGACACAATCTACATTTTACATTTATCTGATGATCCTGAAAGCGAGGTTGAAGAAAAAAGACACTTTTTTTAAGGCAATCAATAACATTAAAATTTCGCATAGTCACAAGGAACAGTTAGAATATGGAACAATCGGCCTACCTAAAGAGAGGAGAGTGTACGGAGCGTGGTGGATGGACGCGTGTTTGAATACCCCCATTTTTTATACTTTAAAACTAAAACTCCGCTTCCTTTAGAAGCTTTGCTTGTTGATATTAGATTTTAGGTTCGAGATAACTTTTTATTGTTTCTCTTTAGAGGAAAAACCATGATCACTACTCGAGTGGCCTTATATTTTTATTTTGTTCTTCGTTTATGATACTAAGTGGTATTTTGTACCGGTGGCGGTGCCAAGATTTTGGTTGGCATGTGTCAATATCTTTCAGTCGATCTTCTGTGTTTCTAGCCTTGTTTATTTTTTCATATAATTTCTTGGTTTGTTTCCTAATTACAGTTCTAATATAATTTTATATCAGCTTGATGGCGAAGCTGTCTGATGGCTGTGGTTTGAGTACCCATCCGTCTATCCGGATTTGGGTTTTCCATGGTTTCCCCAAAATCACTTTAGGCGAATGCAGGGTTTGTTCCTTTAAATGGGCTTGGCCGAATTCAATCTCGTTTCTCGCCTGTAACGAGGCGGAAAGCCATTGGAAAAAGCTAATCCTGTAACTTCTGTATTACGTGTACGTTTGAGGATGAAACTGAATATAGTCTCTCAATTTGCTCTGGCGGTCGACAAAAACTATCTAACCACCACAATCAGAACGTACAGTACAAGGCTACGGCCTTACCAGGTCATGGTAAATTTTTGGAATAACGCTACTCAGGAATCGTATGACAGAATACAAACATTTGTCCTGATCATCGAGAAATTAGCATGCTTGTTCGACATCTGATAGTACAGGGCGTTCGCCGGGAAACGCTACCCTCCCAGTCTGTTGCCGTCGGCAACTTGCTGGGACAGTGGAGCCAG
The DNA here is from genome assembly GCA_031002005.1 of Vandiemenella viatica. Taxonomy (NCBI): domain Eukaryota; kingdom Metazoa; phylum Arthropoda; class Insecta; order Orthoptera; family Morabidae; genus Vandiemenella; species Vandiemenella viatica. Next base: position 115,211,874 of record CM061919.1, on the reverse strand, counting down.
CAACTCCCGCCACACGGCGCCGTGAATCACCGCACTGTTTAACACCTCCGCTGCCCCAACAGTGATGTGAATAAACGTTTCTTTGCGGTTTGGCTGGTTTGGGGCTTCATACTCTTACTAATCTGTACCGTGTTTGAGTGTGATTAAAATTATGGTACGTTACAGTTTGCAACAAAGAATATTTCTCTACGATACATATGAGAAGAAGAAGTTGTTTAAAAAGTGTCGCAGTAAATTTCGTCGCGAATATCCTTACAAAACAATTGTGGTGCATAAAATTACAGAAATAGACCAGGGGCCTAGGATTAGATTTTGCAACTGGTACCTGCAGGGTGTCCACGATGGCACTGTTGATCCGCAACTGACGTCACATTTAAATGCTTAGCACACAAGTTTACAAGTTTATGAAATAGTCCGCGGCCGACGGTCCAACAATGCCGGAAGCTGACCGCTCGCTCGCCGGGAGCAGTTTCTTCCTAGTAGCGCTAACAGTGGGTAGCGTTTCCCGGCGAACGCCCTGTACTTTGGATTGGGAGATTCCTTATAGGCCTTTCAGTACTATCAGTCAAACTAGCCAAGATATGGTGGAAGGCTGTTGCATATTTTAACTGCAGTGGCCGAGTGCTTTTCATTATCCCTTGTAGCAGTCTGAACGCCCTCGAGTCGCTTACGACGTGTTAATGCGCCGTTGTTTCCCCTCTCACTCAATGACTCGAGAGGTTGGCAAAGGTTATTGGGGCTGTGGTCCTGGCACTCCAGCACAAAAGCCAGCCCGCTGTAACCGCTTCGTTTGAAGGCTGGGGTTCGCAGCTAGGTCGGTATTCCGGCTAATCGCGTCGCCGCTTTGTTCTTCCGAGTGGACGCTTAGAGTGGCTGCCGCCGTTTGCTCGGGGAACTGTATAATATGCGGACAACACAAGTCTCTGATAGCTCGACACTTGGGGCTCGTTAAGGCCGCGTTTACACGATGCGAGTTGAATGGAACGACAGTTGCCTGGAGCGTCGGTGGTGGGGGAGAGTGAACTAGCATACTAGCGATAAATTGAAGAAAGTCAATTGTCAGGACAGTTCTCAGGTTCTGCGTTGTGATCTTTTTGAAAGTCCAGTTACAACAAGGAATTAACGTCGTAGCTAATTTGTTGATTATAATGTTGAATGATATGAAGAATAACAAAATAATACGTAGAAAATCGTTAAAAGAGTGGATATAAAAAAAAACTCTTTAAATGCCTCAGCGCCTTTAAAAAAAAAAAAAAATAGTTGCAAATGTAGAGACTTGCATCATTTAGGACTAACTGTATCTCAATTTGAAGAGCTGTTGTGAAATATTTTCGCCGATACATAAAAAATGCTACCGTTATGAAGCAATTTTTTGATTGCAGGGTCCCTAAAATCCTTGTTCTTATAATATTTACTATTGAAATTCCGCAGAATTTCCTCACTTTCATGCAGGTTGTAGGATAATAGGCAGGTTATCGCAGAACCTACATATTTTTAATGTCATCTTTGAATTTAGGAGTTCCATTAACAGGCCTGTTAATATGACTCTCTTTTAAAAGGTTTCTATAGCAACAAGAAATACAGAGATAACTAGGAGATTGCCTAGGTTGTTAGCGCTAAGGAGAACCTCCATATTAAGAAGTCCGATTATGTAATTGGAGTTATTAAAACTAAGCTAAACTGTGCTGAATATAAAAAAACTATCAGTTTATTTATTTAGTTTGGTTGCACATTCAGAAAATAAAATAAATAGCTCCACTTCACAGCGAAATCGCGAAGCTATTAAGAAATATAAAACACGATAAAATATAAAGAAAACCACTTCGGAAATACAATAAGGTCTAAATATTTTAATGCCTCTGCTCCACTCTACATACGCGAGTTGTTAATTGGTGCCATCTTGTTTGTTGAACTCACACGCCAAAAATTGGTCGTGAACCGAGTCCACTATTCTCAGTCAACTGTCTGTCTTGTACCTATTGACACGAGGAGAGTGACTACCCAGTGCTGCGCGCGCACCCAAGACAGTACACTCGTTCCGAGCACCGTGTAAACGCGGCAAGAAACCTTCACAGATGGCATCTTGTCGCGTGCAGTAGCTATACAGAAGCGAATTATGGAATAACTCATTAGTGAGTACAAAGATACAGGAATGATATTTGTGAACTATATCTATATGAAAACCAAAGTATACGTGGAAAACAACTCTGCGATCACATAGGTCAATGTCAGAGATATCGCAACGTTGAATTTATTTCCGTCCGTCATGTGTCCTATGTTTTTCTGACAACAACGTGGAGACGCAAGCACTGCAGTATGCTGGTCTTTGGATGGAGTTGCTCGGCGATAATAAACGTTGTGTTAACGTCGAATTTGAAATGGTTCCGATGTAATATCATAATCAAGTAAGTATACTTCCACGTTGCCAGTGTGTCCTTGAGTGTGAATCCTTTTATTATCCGCTGGAAGGATCCACCTCCTACGGGGAAATCAAGCAATGATACGCTGGCTAAATGGAGACAATTCTACGCGGGCGGGAAACAGAATGTTTTGGGTGCGATCACAGTTTTGTTTGGTATCTCTGGTTACGATAATACGCTGGGTTAAAGTGACAGGAACTTTCGTTTCACTGTGGTACATTCAGATATTCAGTAACAGCAATTGTACCAGTGATGATTCTTGGACCATTTATAATTTAGCTCAATTAGTACATCTCCTTAATATGTTTGTTGTTTACACTGTAATATTGCATAAAATTATTGTGAATATTGTTTAACTGTTTCTCAGTAACACTTAGCTAGTAAACCACTTCTTTGAATTGAAAGTTCCTGTCATTTGTTCGTATCTGGGCCGTAGCATTTCACCACATTCCTTTTCCTCTCTTTCCGAATAAAAACCGGTGGTGGAGATAATCGATAATATGTGCTGCTGTAGGAGGATCGCGGGAGCGATACCAAGATATCATGCACTTTATTAAGGCCTTTCGTTTTACCCATTGTCTTGAGGCATTCATCAGTGAAAATCTGTGACGACAGTCGAAATAATAGGTTTCAATAAAGCACCCTGTCCACTGGATGAGCAGTAACGTTAGAGCATGGTATTTAGGAGGACTCCTGTTCAAATCCCTGTCCGGTAATTCCGATTTTCTGTGGTTTCTCGAAACCACTCCAGGCGAATGTAGGAGTGGTCCCTTCAAAAGGTCATAGCCGAATTCTTTCCTGTTCCTGTACCCAATTAGCACCGCCTCTAATGAAATGTCCTCCTCGGCGTAGACGAGGCGTAGAGCATAAAAGAATTAAATAGACACATTTTCATCGGGAGAATCGGAAACAATTTAAGAAAAATCGTCTTATGTTGCCTCTTTAGTTTGTTTACCCCAAGTGCTCGAAGAATTGTTATAGAATGTCTCAAAAAAATAACAAAAAAATTTTTCGCTAGCTAAATGGTTTAAGTGTGTCAAATTTTTATAAATATATTGTAATTCCGGTAAAAATTACTTTAAAAATTTCATTTGGTAGTATTTCTAGCAACTGTTTCATTTCGTTTTTGGAGGAGCAGTAATTGAATGGAATGGATGAAAACTACAGAGCAGGAATGAAGTCACGTTTTCTGGAGCAGCAAAACCCTCATCTATAACCATCCACATTATTTATGGTGTATCCAGATTACTGTAACTACAGTTTCTTACATAATCCTGCGACCGATGACGACCTCCGTTTTCGCGAGACAAGTGGCCCGCCCACGACTAGTGAATCCCACGTAGTGTTTCACTTACTCGACATCCTCAGAGCTGAGCTGTGTACAGAAGCAGCGGTGAGGTTTATTTTTTCCTCGCCACTACCTCCTGAAAGAGGGAGCGACGAGGCAGCAGCCAACCTCTGGTTTACTAACACGGCTCTGCTGAGCTGTTTGAAGCCTGCCCCGTTTATAGCAGCCTCCAGGTGCCACAAACAGCGAGGGATCTCCATACTACAACAGAACCTTCCCGAAGGTTACATGATTACTACGTAGCATTCTAAGTGGTGTACGATATCTGCGCTTAAATTGATGTGTAATTAATACTTCTGTTGCGTTCTATTAATTATGACTTTTATTTGCCGTTTTTGTTGCTTTGTTTTCTTGAAACTGATTCAGATTACTGCACCTGTATTCGGTGTAAGAATATGCCAAGAAAACATAATCAGCGTTGTCGAACTGTTTGAAATAATTTAGCAATAACTTGTTCCAAGATTTGCCAGAATAAAAACATTTGTTGTTAGTTTAACATACAGCCTCAGCAGGCGCCGATTAAATGAAAACACTGTATTATTTTTTTTTGCAAATAACTCCCTTCCGTAAACAAGCAATGCACGCAGAGTCTAGAACTGGTTTTCCCCTATGCGACTTTTCGATGTGTTCTCCTCTCCACTGGCGTGTAGTCATTTCACAGTGATGATTCCGTGATGCGCGTACACTATCAAATACAGCTTGCTATGGTATTCAAATTACGTGTGCTTTCACTATTCACGTACGGAGTCCCGTGGTTAAGCGGTAACTCTCTGGCCTGGGATTCGGGAGGGCGTCGGCCGGAAATCCAGTTCGGTTTTCCATGGTTTTACGCAATCACTCCAAGCGAATATTGAGATCGTTCCTTCAAAATTCCATGGCCGAATTCCTTCCCGTTCCCTGCCCCAATTCCTCCCCCGCCTCTAATGAGCTTGACGACACTAAAAATATGACTCAATGGCGAATTTGTCGTGCCTGTGGGCTAAAATAATGCTCTAAAAAAAAGAAATGTTTGACTTATAGGAGTCTCCACTTAGCTTGTGTTATCTTCCTCAAAGCTAGTTACACCTGCAGACGCGTCATCAATGTCGAGGTTATTAGAGCCAGGAAGGAATGGGGCCAAGGTCCGGGAAGGAATTTGGTAATCGCCTTTTTTTGAAAGAGCCATACCGGGATTCACCTGCAGTGATATCGGGAAACTATGTGAAACCGAAATTTGCTGGCTGGATGGATATTCGAACCTGCGTCCTTCCGAATGCAAGGTCATAGCGTTGTCGCTCACTCACCACCTTGCTTATTCTAATCGAACGGTAGTCATGACAGAAACGTTACTAACTTACAGGAAACTTGTAATGTAATTCCTAGACTTGGTGATCGAGGACATAAGGTTACTATTTTACACAGCGCTAGCGTCATGAAGACCTTTCTCATTCCTCTATGATTTAAGTACAGCGCTTCGTAAATACACTGAAATGTACTTACGAATACTTGGTTTGCAGGATATGTAACTCTTGTTTTTCGATTCTATCGCACGCTGTAACTGATAATGAATTAGAGATTGCAGTCATTTATCCGTCTACCATGGCAGTAACATTCGATTGTAACACACCTGCAGGACATCCTCATATTCGCTCACTACGTTTTCGGAAATAATTACGGCTATACACGCCACAGAAAAAAACCGTCATGATCTTTAGCATCATTAATTAAACTGGTACTCGCTTTGTTATACAACCTGAAGCTCATAATGCTTCTAGAAAATTTTGATCTTCTTCGAAGTTAGTAGTAGATCAGGCAAACATCTACATTCTCCAAATTGGAGGTTTCACATTAGATATTTTGGACGCAATCATAACAAAATCTATTTCTTTTCGTGAAGATATTTTTAATACAAAACCATACAGTAAACGATGTTTATTTTGTGCAATGTACTGTAAAATCTTCCAGATATTCTAAAACTTCACATCACCAATTACAGTGATTCCTAAAAGCGAGCTTCTCAAATATATCACAAAACTGTGGGTATTCGCTTTTCTAAATCTCGCTTTTGCATTTTATGATCCGGAGTTGTAACAAAGACGTTTCAATTTGGGTTACCATGAGCATTAACGTATTGCCAAGGAAATGATTGTTCTGTAAAGGTGAATGCTTGCGCCTGACAGGTGTTGATTATGCAACCAACGCTACGTGTAAGTGAGCACGTTGCCTAATCCGAATTCGAGCAGCAACTCTGCCTTCATCAGACGACTTAGCTAATCTCTGGCCTTTGTTGGCTGTGTTGTTGGTTTGCAGAACCAGCTACCATAAAGGATGAAGATACGAGGGTTTTTCGTTTTTGTTTTATGGGAATGAGAATTCTTGCAATGTTGCGCTCTGACCTTCGATACGTGTACTGAAGGAATCACATCCCAGGTCACTTATTAGATTCCTGATCTTGTAATTTTTATATCTTTTGCCGAAATGGACACCAGAGATAGTTCTAAGACGTGAAGCGTTTGATGATCACTTAGTTTAAAGAGTCAATTTTAGACGTACAAAACTTTTAATAGAAAGAAAATCTTTAAAATTATAACTAGCCAACATGGGCGCTAATGACCACGTCGTCGACGCACCTTAAAATAACCAACAACAAAACACTTGCAAACAGTGAAATTTGCATGTCAAATTATTTTAAAACGCTATTTTTAATGTTTGCAATGAAACCAGTTATGATAAAATGTCAGATCTATTAAGAATTTTATTTAAACGTTCGGAAAATCAAAGCTAAGGTTTCCTCTGACAGACAAAACATATGCTTTGGACACGCAGGTACAGTATACCGAAAATTACGGGGGGAAAAAATATACAATTCAACAACAACATTGCGTAAACATAAATTCAATCCAACACTTTTCTTTAAAAAAATAAACCTGATACATTGCGAGGATCTTTAGTTGATTCAAGTTAACGAGTAATTCCCAATTCTTTACGAATCTCCCCGTTTCTAATTTTCTTGGTTCGGGAGATCATTTAACAGTGCTTAAGAATTTCTTCCTTCAATTTGCTGTATTCCCATATGTTAAGAGTTGGTTTCGCTTTGAATTTCAGATTTATAAAGCTTAAGTTTGTTACTTTTTCAGTTTTTGTTTGTTAAAATTTTTCTGCGTTGTGCAACATGTTAACCAAAATCTACTAATTCTTTTTCTTAAATATTTATTTTGACCATATTTGATGTGACGTCCTAAAAAATGAAAGTATTGTAACTGTTAAAGTGTAAAGTCCTTAGTAAATATCTTCTTTTTTAGCGGATTTTTGCTGTCAGAAACCGCTGTATTTGTTTACTTTTAAAACTAAACGCAAGCGTAGCAGATGTAAGTAATGTGCAACTCTTAGAATATATTTTTCTATCAAGAGCATTTGATCGTCTGCATTGAGTAATGTTGAGTGGTTGTTAGTGTTGCTGGTATTTAGCTCTCTGTGGGTGAAATATTTACCAGGTGTTTTAAAATGAAATTGCTGAAGTATTTTTGCCAAAGAAAGTTCAATTACTTTCGTTTTCTTCTATGGAAAGTGTTTCTCAGTAGCGTTCTAACGTTAAATTTACCCATCTAACGACGCAAAACGCATGGGGAATGAATTTCTAAGAAGGTTTACATAAGGGAGCTTGTTAGCACAACCAACCTAATTAAATGTGAACGTAACTTCCGGTTTCCTGCTATGCTACACACTGTACGGACGTAGCCATACGACGTGGTTGGCGGCCCTGAGGGACGGAGGGTGGCAACCCTGCTGCAACGAGCTCCAGCCAATTAGCGTGGAGACCCTCAAAGGGACGCCGCCGCCATGTTGTAGGAAATTTAATTGACTTCTGGCGACAAACTTCTCCCTGCGCAATGACGGTGAAATTGTAACAGCGAAGCTACTAGCCACGCTGGTCCCCTATTGTAACGCTCTTGCAGTGACCAGAAGGATTGTTTTCAGTCTGTATAATCTTAGGAAATTGATCCATAAAACTTTAAACAGTAGATGCAACAATACGTTTTTTTTTTATAATACACCGTCAGGCAAAACTGAAGCTAAGAATTAAGAAATTTGCTGTATTTGTTTGGTATTACCATATCGGTATTTTGTCACTGCGTGTAATAACACTGAAGTGAAATGAAATTCTACAGAAGCAGGAGAATGCAATGCCAGGCTGCCTTTATGAGAGTCCATATCTCATTGGTTTTGCTTGTCACAAGCACCCAAAAGGCCTGCTTGAGTTCACAATTTACAATATATAAGACGGGGATCCGCTTGGAGGCACGTTCAAGTCACAGAATGGTGCTTTCTCTTCACTGAACAGCCTTAGTCCACTGCGCTATGTGCTACCCTGAGACAAAAGTAGATATTCTTTAACGGATCGGTCTTTCGACAGGTATCAACTATACATCTTCCATTTCTTCCTAAATCTGATTGTAGCTTCTACATTCTTCGGCGTCTGGTAAGGTTCGAAACCTCCTCCTACCTCTTTGTCTTTATCCTTCCATAATACTCTTTTGGAAATTTAAGCGTAGTAAATGATATAACCATGACGATTTCACATTTCAAAACTTTCGAAACACTTTTATTAATATACGACACCAAATTTCACGTAAAGCATTTAGCAAACCTCGCTTTCAGTTCAGTAGCTTATTTTCCGGCTGCTAGCAATACTTTTGCTTTGTTAAAAGTTTTACCATAGATATTTAGTTCTCTTCCTTATATCATCCAAACAAAGGTCTGAGACCTCTATGCTGTATCAGAGATTGTTGCAAACTGAGAGGTATTTAAATTAATGCAAAACGACAACACGAATGGTGGTTGATGATGCAGTGTATTTTGTCTCAATCACGGTTCGAGGCATCTTTCGTTGCCATGTGGCTGATTCTTTGGAAAAACATTATTTAAGGTCGTATCACTGCCATAATCCAATAGATACAGAGCAATAGATACGAAAGGGACACATGTGGCAGTAAGTTTGAGCACTTTTTGAATTTCTGAAGCAATAGTTTCTCTTAAGGAGGGATGTAGCCGATTAGAACTCAAAAAATAGAGTTTTTTATCTGCATTATGTGAAAATTTTAGGCTTTTAACTCAACTACAAATATTTTTTAAAATAATTTTTTATCTGTCGCTACCAAGCACAACAAATGCAAGTAAAAAATCTTCCTAAACTTTGAATGTCATTTACTCAGATGCCTATTTTTTTTAATACGTTAGAACAATTTTCTCAACTTCTATAAGGAATACCTGACATTTTCAGAGAGGACTTATAGATTGCAGGGACAAGTAATTATGAAGAATTGTGCATCCTTTTATTCATTTATTGGTTTTAGGGATATTTAAATTGAAATTTTTACAACAGTTTAGTGCTTCCAAAATTAAAATTAAGGTATAAATTCTATTTGAACTTGTGGTTTCTCCATTCTTCATATAGTTATATACAAATTTAAAGGTGGAAAAGAATGAGAACAAAATCTCTTATTATTTTGCTGAAATAGGTACCTCTATCGGGAGAGGTCAAAAAATATCGGAAATGACTGTACACCTGCCTTTTCCTCAGTTAGGATCAGTGTACTATGTCATAGAAGGGAGTTATCTGTCAGTAAATGTACAGAGTTCAGTCTTTTATGTTGTATCTGGTGACCTCACAGATGTTTTAAAGCTAGTTGTGTATTTTCGATTTCATCCCCTCTTAAATCGCATTTGAAAACGCCGGGTTTTTAGTAGAAATCCAGCGTCTGTTTATATGCATAGTGACTGGTGAGTTTGGTTGTACCTGTCAGCCGTGTCCCGTACTGGAGAGTAGTTAGCGACTTGTCTCTCTGAATGAAGGGAAGCGCCCCGCGGGCGTACCACGGAGTATTGTAGTGCACAGCAGGTAGGGGAAGCGCTCTAATTCAATCTGCTGGGCTCCCCTCATTAAACGCGCTCCCAATTCAGGTGCCGCGGGCCGGAATGCATTAATTTGAGACCAGTCGGGGAAGTCACAGTTTGACGGGGAAACATTTTAGAGCTCTGTCGTAAAAATCACTAGCATAAAAGTAAATGAAAACAGCAAAGCAGACAGGTGGCAGTAACTTTAAGTATTTTTGAATTGTTGCTGCAAAGGATTTCACTTATAGCTACTTCGAAAATCCAGTTTTTTGTTGCAATGCATTGCAGTTACACGGGAGTCAATGCTCTTCGCCAGCAACATGAATCAAACTGTAGCTTGAACTGAATGTAAACGTAATACAACCGAGCGCGGTGGGTGAGTGATAGAGCTCTGGAACCGCATTCGGAAGGACGCGAGTTCGAATCCCCGTCCGGCCATCTATATTTGGATTTACCACGGTTTCCCCAGTCCTGGCGAATACCGAGATGGTTCATAAAAAAGGCCATTGCCAAATTGCTTCTGGTTCGTTGTCCCCCGTCCTTTGCCGCCTCCAACCTAGACCTAGAGCCAGAAGCCAAAAAAGTGCAAAAAGATGGCTTTTTTTTTTGTTTGTGGCTTTACGCTTTGTCGACGTCATTAGAGGCGGGAAAGGACTGGGGCAAGAAACAGGAAAGAATTAAGCCATGGCCTTTTGAAGGAAGCATCCCGGCGTTCACCTGAAGTGATTTGGGGAAACCATGGAAAACCCAAATCTGAATGCGCGGACGGGTATTCGAGTCTGCGTCCTCCCGAATGCGAGGCCAAAACGTTAACCGTTCACCCACCACGCTTGGTCAAAAGACTGTTCTTTGTAGACGACCAGTATTAATATTTCAGCTTTGCATGGACCGATTCCGAGGCTTTTGGTTAACGCTCTGAGCAACTGATATTTTCCTCCAGGTTACGTCCTCGATAAAGATGATTTTTTTTCGACATTCTTTAATGAGGAGATGGCCGTATGAAATTTGCTGTATACCAATTCCGATTTTATATTGATTGCCCATCGAAACGTGGAGCAAAGTATTTAAGGAAAATAAGAAATCAAAACATATCATTTCAGCATATGGCAGGAAGTATTTTTAGAATAAGAAGAGGTATTCAACCAAGTAAATAAGGGAACATTTTGTTTATGTTCATGCCACTGTGGTCTTCATAGTGGCATTAGCGGAGGTGGAGCTGCATATTCCCTTCATCTCCTCGGTATAAAAATTGAAATTCTGGATCATCTCCTTTTCATTGATCATTTGATGACGGACTGAGTATTGTCTGAAATGCTTTCGTGATCAGTCGTCCGTTTTATAGGAATTTGAACCTTAGTCGTGCAGATCGAAGTCATTCATTCTACCAAAAGAGCTACGTAGCCCTTAGTGGAACGCAAATTATTAATACCAACAGGTAGAGGACGGACTGATGTGAGTGATTCGGTGAGGCACGTATCACCAGCAGATTCATTGACCATCATTAGCTAAAGAAGAGAACCACATTCCACAGCATCTAATTTGGGCCAAAGGACTATTGGCGACAGCATAATGTATGGTTTCCTCAAAGACTGAGGCAAGATATTTTCAGCAACGGTATTCGGTAGCTGGAAAGTTTCCAACAGGGGAAATACTTATCTTATACATTTCGCAAGAGATTTCAATGGAAGATGAAATAAATATTAGATCCAAGATTTTGATCTGTACGAGATCGACCAAATAGCAGTCTCTTCAGTCGACGGTTTGGAGTAGATATATCCACTGTAAACATTGAGGATTTTCCATTTCTTTGATGCACTGCTTTCTGGAAATGGCTGGCACGTTTGTTACTCGTACGTTGCACTGGGGTGTCGCCGCATTGTCTAACCTAAGACAAAAACTAATACTGAAAGCAATGTAAACGCATTAGTCTCTTGGCACCTTATAAAACAGTTATCCCACTAAAATAATTCTTGTAAAAATAGGACTAATTCTCGTGGTAGCTTAGCAACAAAAAAAGTTATTAGATACGTCCAAGAGCTTCTGCAGCGTGCTTTCTTTCATAATGAGACTACAGAGAATAATTTCCCACTTGGATAATGCCAGCCCATATACCACACTGGTTTCTAAGAACTAGCTTCCAGCCCACCACGTCTCCCGTCGTGCCTATGGGGGCATCCACCATAAATTACGTGAGGTTTTTTTCCGGATTTCCGGCCCCCCCCCCTACTAATCACCCTCGAACCTTTTGGAGCCTTTTTTTTTTAGGTCTCACCCTTCAAAATCCGGTCACCCCGCCACTTTTCGACGAAAAATCGACTTTCGCGCAATTTGTAGACTCTTTTTTTTTTTAGCTATACAGTCCAAATAATTTTTACACAAAACCTCACGTGAGATTTCCGTAGAACCACCCCCCACCCCCTAATTCTACCTCACGTAATTTATGGATGCTCCCTATGGAACATAAATGCGCTCAGCCCACTTCAGCCATCAACAGATCTACGACACCTGGAGCTACAGTTAAACCAAATCTATCGCAAGATTAAATTATGCGTCTCTATAACTACATACAGGCTATATCGCTTCACGTATCCAACATAGGGTTTTGCAATAGGGTATTAAAACTACTTGTATACTGCATGAATAAAATATTCAATTGGCATGATACTGCAATCAGTTATTTGTACCACCGTTATTTGTGCCAAGTCTCATTCCATTCAGACATCTAAATTTGAAAGTATAGTTGTAAAATGGGCGTTGTATTATTAGTTGAAATCAGTAGAACCTATAAAATATGTTTTATCTGTTATAGTAATCACCAACTGTAGAAACAGTCAGCCATTTGAACTCCTGAGGAGATCGTTACCTCTTTCTCTCCCACCCTCCCTCGGCCGACAATATCCTCCGAGATTACTCTTTATTGAATTCGACTCGGTTTCAGTTTCCGTGAACAAATCCCCACGGAAGAGCAGGGCGGAATTCCATTAGAAATGATACCCTGTTTCCAGGGATTACTCCAACCTCTCAAATCAGTTTTATTACAAAACAACCTGCCTCCCAGCGGATATAACATATCTGCCTTTTCGTTTAGGAAATTTTCATTGTCCCAGCAGAGATTACATTCATTGCGACTTGATAACATTCAACACTTCCTGGTTTTTTTAGGTGTGGGAGGGTTGTTGGTACTAGCCACACATGAGATTTTTGCTTCGGAATAATTCAGGAGATCAGTTTGCGATAGCTAGAAAGAGACTGGAAGCAATTTTCAGTCTACTAGGAATAGGTTGTTAGGTCGTAACCAAATAAAAGAAAATTTAAAAGGCGAGATCTAGGTTCGAAACCGAATGCAAGGCTAGGACGTTACAACCCACACAGCTGTTGCCGTTTTTCACTGTCCTCACAGACTAAGCGGGAAGTTGTGAATAAAGCACCAACTTTCAGTTAGCTAATAGGCACCTACAGTAATTAAAGAGTTTGTTTTATGTTTCCAAGTGGAAAAAGTTTCTTGTTTGGTACTGTAGGGGAACTGAAACAATGAAACACACTTTGTAAGTTCCTATAAAACAGTTGTGATATATTTTAGCTTCTAGAACTTTTCTAGAACATTTCTGGCCACGAGATCCTGAAAGATAGTTCAACCGTTGAGCGACGGAGATTCGTTTTGCCATGCATCACGCCTCTTTCGTAACTGGAGCTACAGTTCAACGTGGACCACGGAGCGATGTGGCGAATCTCAGAAGAACAAAGCAATGCTAGTATGTTTCCTGGCCGCACAAAAATTTAATCACTGAGCTGCTAGATTGCTCTCATGTTCTTGTGTGTTAGTAATATCTTCAGTAAGGATGGTAATCAAATTCTACCTAGTGTTACAATCATGATATGTTTGTATCTCCCGTACTTACCATACTACGGAAATGACACGAACACCGTTATGTGCCTACTGACAAATTTTTAAAGTGCGTACCGTTACCAACCACAAAAAGCATGTGTTACGGATAAAAGTGTTTATTCAGTTTAAGGTTATCCTCCATTACTCCGTCAAATGGTGACAAATGTTTTGTTAAAATAGGTTACAACTTTTCGGTTTTTAGTTTAAGATTGTGGTTAAAAAAATTATGTTACCGTGCTGCCCTACGTTTTTTATCTCTGCCCTTAGTTGTTTTGTTACCTGCAATAGGCTATTTGACAATATTAAAAAAATATTATAAATTGAACTCATTCTCATAGATTAATGCGTCAGGAAGCTAATTTTATCAATTTTGAAAAGAAAAGTGGATTATTTTTAATAAAAAAGCGAAATAAAAATTATACTTTTCTTACCTCTGGTCGCGTGACAGAAAACGCTCTAGGATTGGTGGTCGCTTGAGTGACGTCACACGTCTGTAAACGCTGCGGCTAGGAATGGAGCGTTTCCTATTATCCAAGTTTTCAACTATTTTTATTGTTTGTTGCTGGGCATTTCTTGTTATTAATGAAATTTCATTTTGAATACAAAATCTAGAACATTATGTAAAAGCCTACAGCGGAAAAATAACGAAAATAGACGCCTTATTTGTGGGGCTGGCTATAGAAAAAAAAACTGACTTTTATTCTACTGAGCTTAAAAATGTAACAGCTTCTATTTGAAACTCATTTATATTTAAATTGAAAGTTAGAGATTGATTGTTTTGCGTTAGCAAACCATTTGTCGAAAAATTCTGTACGCGAAATTTGTGCAGTCATGCTGAAAATAAAGAAAAGTTGTATGGGTGTCGCAAATATGCGCAAACAAATTAAGGTATTTCTTGTAGCTAATAAGCAGCTCTTTCAAATAAATATAGTAAGAGATCGGTATAATGAACTAAAACTCAACATGAAATTGGCTCAGTAGTTTTTTTTTAATTAAAAATAATCTCGTTCTGTTTTAAGGATGCTATTGTATCACGGAAAAATCATGCGTAAACTTACCTTGAAGCTCGCCAAAAGCAATAGCAACACACAAATCACTACTAACACGCAGAAATACAGCGTAATCATCGACCAAACTCAATGGATTAGCGCGGTAGACTGAAGCGCTTGTTCGGTGGATCACAGGAAGCCCATTGTTCAAACTATTTTTTCTATTGTTAGGCGTGAAATCGTTGAAAATAAACCTTTGTTCCGAGTAGTATGGTTCATCTACTTTGAATATAAATAACTATTTTGTCTGCTTAGACAATCATCAAAACTGACTTTTGTCCCTCTAGATTTAGAAAATATCACACTGTGCGGCGTCCTCCCGGATGCGAGGCCAGAGCGTTAACCGCTCACTCACCACGCTCGGAACAACTGGATATTGTGGGTCATTTTTCTTAATTGCAGATTAAAGATTATGGATAAATAATATTTTTTTGTCAATAAAACTGAATTTGTTTGTTTATTCATTTTCCTACCTCGTTTCACTTCATCTCACATGAAGAAACTGTGAAGTGTTCACTATTAACATAAAGAGAAGCAATTAAGAAGTAGTGTCAGGATAGCTGCGTGATTGACGAGTGGTAATGGAATTCAGAACGTCCTACGTTCGAAGAACCTTGGTTGGGATAATATTTTTTGTGTGAATTTTTTTCGGTATTTGTTTACTGTTTTTTGCACTACCATGTTTTTATTCGAAGAATTCATAATAGTTGCTAAGCGTCATGCAAGTGTTTGAAACAAATTGCAACCATACATGAAAAGTTTTTATTTTTAAACTTACCAGACAGAGAATATCATGCAAAAAATACAGGTGCACGGCCGTGAACAATGGAATATATTTTAGAAGTGACATCACATGTAGAAATTTCATGCTAATCTTGCAACAGTTCCGGAACGCTTTGTGTCCTTTTCGTTGGAATTTTTACGTGACGATACAACTGTAGGTTACCTTCCTGACATAACTGCGTCTATTAGGCGATATTTACTTTTAATGTGGAAGTCATATCCTTAAAAACTTTTTTTCGGTGTGCAAGTAACGTCCAATTTTCTTTTTGAAATCTTCTTTGGTTGTTTCAAATGGTTGTAATTCGCTTGTAATCCAAAAATTTGTGAAGCCTTCAGAAAAAGAAAAGATAAATTAAATTGATTTTCTGGTAGATTTTCGGGATAAAATTATTATGCAATGCAACCAACAGCAACTAGTATCCAAAGAAAATGACGAAAGAAAACCAACTGAAAATATTCCGAAGCGAGGATCTAACCTCAGGACCATCCCTAATAATTCTCGCCTTAAACAACGTTTTACATTTACTCTACGAAATTGCGGTGTAAATGAGATTCACAAAAATCGTGACTTTGTTGCAATATCAAATTGAAGTTGTTACATTTTTAAGCTCCACAGAATAAAACTCAGTGGTTGTTTCTATAGCTAGGCCCACAAATAAGGCGTCTACTTTCAATATTTTTCCGCTGTAGGCTTTTCAAAATTGTTTTCGATTTTATATTCAAAACGAACCTTCATTAATAACAAGTAATAACAGCAACAAACAATAAAAAATAGTTGAAAACTGTGGTGATAGGAAACGCTCCATTCCCAGCGGCAGCGTTACAGACGGGTGACGTCACGACTGCCGTTGCACGCGCCAGGCAGCAAATGAGCGTTTTGGCGGGCTTTTAAATTCTTTAAATTTTAATTTTGAATTTTTCGCAAAATAATGCACTTTTGTCAAAAAATCTCTTCACTCGGTGAATAAGGTGTACCAATAAACAATTTAAAACCATTTTCAAGAAGTAGTCAAATACCCTATTACTTATAAAACTCTCGTCAAAAATGGCGAAACTTTTTTTTTGTTCTGGAAACGTTTTTAAGAAAAGCATAATTTCAAAACCGAATAACGTTTTACCAAAGTTCCTTTTTTTTTAATGTGACCTGCTACAGAGAACTGAGCGTAAATATCAGATGCACTTCTCCTTGTATCTAACTGTCGCCGGAAAGAAACAAAACGCAACATTTTAAAATCTTGAGCATAGCTGCATGTCAGCAACGGTAATTTTTTTTTTTTTTTTTTAATATTAGCATAAAACCACGAAAACGCCACCAGTTGCTTAAAAGTTTTTATTCTTTAAAACTTTACTGCAGTTTCGACAAATACATGTTTGTCTTCTTCAGAAGTATGACACGTTAAAATTACATAGGCGGAAGCATTATCAGAAATCAGTCACTTTCGTGCGAAGTGGCTGATTTCTGATAATGCTTCCGCCTATGTAATTTTAATTTGTCATACTTCTGAAGAAGACAAACATGTATTTGTCGAAACTGCAGTAAAGTTTTAAAGAATAAAAACTTTTAAGCAATTGGTGGCGTTTTCGTGGTTTTATGCTAATATTAAAAAAAACGCAACATATAGAGTTAAAAGATAAATACACAAGTACCTTTATTTACGGACATTTATACACAGAAAGTGAAAACAACTCCGGCCTTCGCTAATTCACCAACGACGGTCGGGTTCAGACGTCACAGAACTATTGGCATAACGTCCTGTCGTCAGGCACAACGCAATTCAATAAAGTAGACATCTTGTTGAAAACTCAAGTTCCAATCCCATTTCTGGCAATGCTTTCTTTGTATATGTAAAATCGAACCTGATGGTTGAGCGGTTAATGTTATGGTCTAACAATCGGAAGGACAAGGGTTCGAGTCTCGATCTGGCCATCCAGACTTCAGTTTTCTATGATTTCGCAATATCTCTCGATACGAATGCCGGGATTTCTCGTTCAGAAAGGTTTAATGTGATAATTGATAAAATTGTGGTGAAGTGCCCGCTCCGGTGGCAATCTCCTTACACACCCCTCTTTCCTCTTCCAACCAACTTTTGACCTCCACTGATTTTTACTTTAATTTCCTTCAGTGTTTCCGGTAAATTATTCATCACTTCTCTTGGCAATTTATTCCAGTCCCTCACACCCTTTCCTACGAAACAAAATTTTCCCACACTCTTCTGCCTGAAATCAAGTGTCAGCTTGTGGTCATGATCAACCTTACCCTTCCAAGCACCTCTCTTAATTTTCCCACCACGCGTCCCAAGTCGTCATGGAAGGTTATACTTTGAACCTATAATATAGTATCTACGTAAAGTTTTTTGATTATAATTTTTTTGTAACATATCTGACTTAATCGTTCGAATTGGATCTTATAAGTTCGCAGCCATTGGAGGTTCCCGTGGGTGAAGTGGCAAAGTGCTGTACCGTAGAATGGAAGGTTACGGGATTGAATTCACAATCGGAGAAACTTTGTTGAAGTGAAAACTTCTTTAGGCGCGTTGTGCGATTTCTGGATGGGTAAAAAACTTATTAGTTCGCGTCACCGACATGATAATTTTAACGGTATATCTGTTGCTGTAAGTATTACGAGTTGCGCTATGACAGTCATAGTTTTAACTTTTCACTTCTTTTGGCAGTCCCCAGCGACTGCCATTTTTTTCATTATAGCTTTAAGTCTCATCGAAGTAGAGTTTTTTTTTAGAGGTGGGAAAGAACTGGGGGCAAGGAACCGGAAGGAATTCCACCATGATCTTTTGAATGAACGATCCCGGCATTTGCCTGTGTGATTTAGGTGGAAAACAGAAATCTGAATTGCCGGACGGGGATTCGAACCTACTTCCTCCCGAATGCGTGGCCAGAGCGTAACCGCTCACCCACCATGGTTGGTCTACCGAGTGAATCTACGGTAAGGAAAGACGTTTTTCACCATGGAGAATTTTGTCGCAACATTCATATTCTATTATGCTTATAGGTTATGTTCCTAACTTCCTATATCACTTCAAATGAGCCGCAGGATAGTTCCCTAAAGATGTGGGCGCAGCTGCTTACACCATTCTTCCCAAATTGCCACTCCGCCAAAATTTATTCCTCCCCTTCAGTAGCAATATAAATTGAAATGCAAGGTTAAATGATAGTAATGTTAGGTTGCACAAATTTAGGAAGTTTCAGCGTTTTTGTCACAGATCCTGCGTTGACGGATTAGCAGATAAAGCTCAGGTACTATGCTTGGTGCCCGACGTATTGTCAGCAGTGTCGAATCTCGGAGATGGAAGAAGTTTACAAGGTGCAGAGTCAGCCGATCAGGGTGGAAGAGGTTTTGGCGCACAGTTTCCAATGACCGGTGGCTTTATTTAAACCCCAAACCTGTCCTCATAAAATAGGTGCCGTCACTGCGTTTTACCAGCCCCCTGCTTTCAGCATCATACCCATCAACAGCAAAGTATATTTAACAGAGACATCACATATATTAACAGTAGTTGTGTGTGGAAAGGAACTGTTCACCTTGCACCTGTTTTGTTGATTTACAAGTTTAGGAACTGCGTTATCTCCATATTTTTCCGCTAAGCAAAACTGAATTGTTAATTTTCTAGATAGTGAAGAATGTATGGTGTAGCGTTCTCTCTCCTGCTAGGGTATGCCAGCTCACGTTTACATGTAACAGAACGCGAACAAGGCTCTAGACGCGTGACGCCACGCAGATTACAACGAGCGCCGAAATTTATGGTCCATTAGCGGAGATCACGTACAGGCCGACCGCTGGGGGAATATTAATGGACGAGGGACGCAGGCTGCGCAAACACCACGCCCTCGCTGCAAAATAAAACAAGGAACTTCTCAGCAATTGTTTCTTCTCATCGTGCAGGGCATCAGCAAAATATTTCTGTTGTCTAGAGAAATTCGTAGCCAATTAACGGCACTGATTTTGAATTGAGTGAATGCTTGTGACATTTGTTGGCCGTGAGTCTCCGAAGGTTTGTTTGTTGCCGAGTGACACCAATTTAGATTTGCAGCGCATTCCGTTTCTGTCGTGGCAGGAACAATGCTCTTACAACTACTCGAGCGCACCAAGATTTGAACCCGGGACTGCTCTTAAGGCACAAATAACAGTTGTGACTGTGGAGTTTTGACGTTATCATTGTTCAATTTTCGTAACTGTTTTCCAGGTATTGACCGAATTTCCATATAGAAATTCAATAGGGACATTTCCGAAATTTTAGGCTTTACAACGATAATTGTATATTCGACTCAAAACCTTTAAGTTTTATCTTTGATGATTTGTTACTATCCTCCACATACCTGTTGCAACCAATGTCCTGCATGCTCTAATTTTTGTTATCCTCTAAGGGCAGGGGTGGCCAACCCAAATGATCTTGCGGGCCACTTTGAAAAATGCATCATAATTCCGCGGGCCGCATATAAAATTATATATCCCCCATATAACATTTAGACCCGCTACAGCTATTTTTTTGGAGTGAAAAATTGAAAAATATTGAGTTATTTTTATTGTGTTTACTATTAATCTTACATATAAACATACATAATATGATAATAATGATACTAAACTTAATTTTTTCACAGTTAATTTTTGGATATATGGATTCACAAATAATGTATTTTTTAATACATTGGTTTTCAGTACTTTTGCCGTTATGAAATAAATATATTTCGTAAAAGTGTAATGAACCTCGCGGGCCGGAAAAATGTTCACGCGGGCAGCGGGTTGGCCACCCGAGTCTAAGCCATTCCCTCAATTAACGAATTACTCAAACCCATACGTTACAAAATGTGACCTGATATCCTATATATAATTTTCGGAAGATTCATCACCTATTAATTTGCAGAATATATTAAACTCGTTCTTAATATGTCTAATAAATATTCAATGTGCTTTATGAAATTCATTCAAGGTGATTAAATTTTACTTCTTCATGATATTCCGAAGTCCACGTACGACTCGGTTTCACGTAATACACACAGTTCTAGAAAGTTTTTTTTGAGTTCTACATCTTCACACTACATCTAGTGAAAAAAACTAACTTAGTCCACAAGGATCCCTTCATAGGAGGCACACAAAGCCAATGTGTCAGGGGTACAAAGGACTGTTCCATTCGTCTGGGACCTACAGTTTAACGTGGAATTCGAACCACGAACGTCCAGGCGTGACTCACATGACCAAACACAACTCCTGCCCCACCGCGATTTGAACTCGGGATCGACCATACAATTTTCGAAAGCAATCGCGTTAACCACTGAGCAATCAGGACCTTTGGGAAATGATTGTATAAGAAGGAGCTACGGAACGAAGCTAGCCGGACGGTGAGATCTAATTACGGAACATGTATCACGACAAGTCGGATTGTTTAATCTGTTATTTGAGGGAAAAGATGAGCGGAAAAACTCTAGAAAAGACAAAAATTAGAATATATGAAACAACTAGGCTAACTGAGTATGTGGAGGAAAATGAAATCACTCAGCACTGAGGTAAACGGGAATTGCGGCTATCCAGTTGAAAAACCGATTACAGAAATTGAGCTTAGTTGCGCTGAGACTTGTGGATACCCTGTGCTGAACGGGGGAGGCAGTAGCTGTTGTTACTCACGTCGCCATGGAGACGTGCATAATATGCGGTCTTGCCACGCGCCCGCACGCTTCCTACACGACAAAGTGGTTTCGTAACGCCAGGGAAATTAGAGTCTGCCGTTCGGCCCGCTAATATTGATAATGTAGCCGGAGAATAATGGATTTTCGGTCGGAAGAACGGCGTCTATCATTACTCCCCTCCCACTCAGCCTCGTAACGAAGTTATTAGGGAAAATCACATCCCACGTTTCGTCGACCGAGCAAAGTGAACATTTAATAACCTCGGATCTGCATCCCCAAACTTAAGACTGTCTCATCGATTATGTAAGGATCTTCCTTAAAAATCACACAATTGGTCATTTTTTTTTTTTTTTAAAAAAAAAGGTACCATTGCTTCTTCAACCTTTTAGTGTCTTCCGAACGGAGTAGTCTTATAAACTGAAATCGAAAAAAGACCATAAATACGTATTTTCAGTTGGTGTAACATATTTGGTGGTAATAAAGTATTTTGCACTACATTTCCATTTTTTACTGTACAGCATATATTTTGACAACATAATCCTTGGTAGACCAGTATTAAAGCATTACCACACTGGAGCGAGGAGGTGCAAAGGGCCCAGGTTCGAATCCCGGCCCAGTGTACCGGCCGTCATGATTTTACGCGGTTTCCCGCAGTCACCTAAGCGAATGCTGGACCGTCCGCCATCTCCGCCTCATAAATTACACATTTCACAAACAAAAACAGACTTATCATACAGAACACAAGTTAGAAATACAGATGAAATACTTAGCTTCCTCCATTAGAAGAGGATCAGCAATTCGTCATTGAAGCAGGCTGATTAAAAACGCTTCACATGAGATTTCCATTACTCTAAAGAATTTGCACCATTCTTCGTAAATTGGCTGCAAAATCTATAGTCAGATGTACCTATCGTTACACTGAATGTGATGTTTTTCCGTGGAAGTTTAGTGGTGAAAGTTTTGTAGATGTTCGGTTTCAGACAATTTTGTCTTCTTGATAAGAGTAGAGGAATACACGTTATACACTGAAGTTTTTTCTGTACAGTATGTTTGTTGTAAAATGTTATTACTTAACTCCATTTGATGGTCATTCCCTATGAAACTGTCGGTATCGAACATAGTCACATACAGCAAGTTTATGCGTACTGTAAATCATACGAAAGCAATGCAGCTGTCTAATAAATCTGTAAAGTGCTGGGAATAAAACCTACCACAGACAGTATCTTTTAAGTATTATTAAGTAAGCCAATTTAGCAACGCAGTGTGGACTAAACATTTCTACCTATAACCTTCAGGAGTGTAAATTCATTCATTGTCTTTCTCCAAAAGTTATTCTGTAAATAAGGGCAATATTTACTTTTGAAGAAAGATGTAAAGATTTGACTTACTCCTATTGTAGTGTGGAAAAAATCAGTTGTTTGAAATATTAGCCACATCTGTTTTTATTTTAGTATGAAACATAAAGATTAATACTTGCATCACAGCATGTCATTTTCTTTATCAAATATTTTGGGATCTCTTCAGCAGATTATTGTTTATAATTGGTTTCCGCAATGTTCATATTAAATAGTTTGAATGGATTTATTTTGCGGACTGTTAATGCTTCAAACACCCAATAAAAACCGCTCCAAGCTGTCATATAAGAGTTGACCTTTAGAACGACCTAACATTTTTACCTACATAAAACTTTTAGTTTTTGCTTCTCTTCCTTGCACTACAACAATTTGCGTTGAGTTGCGTGTTACTCACATCGTTGTGTATCTATTAGAGATTCTTTGGTCTTTCTCTACTGTTATGCATCTACAACATACATCAGCAAGGAATTTGGCAACAGTTACTGTCACTTTTTGGAGTTTTGGTGCTATTCCATTAGGTTGCAGGAAAATATCTTGGTTTAATCTAAAGCCGCCTTCCCACGATCTCTTGTAACGGAAGCGGAACGGGACGGATACTCAACAACATGCCATGGGAACAGGGCCGCCTCTGCTGGCGGAGATGAGACGCAGCTACCCACTCTCTTTCGGTAAACATCACAGGCGTGTGTAGCGGTGCGCTGTTGTCATCTGTTTGAAGCAGCGGTGCGCACCCCTTCTGGTGCTGTAAAGTGCTCTGTGCCAAACGACACTAGGCAACATTGTGAGGAGGTGGCGGCGAGGAAGCGAGGGCTAACCTGCGGCGCGCGCTCGTCCCTACACTTCGGCTAATGAGGTGTCGCCTCCGTTACAAGAGGTCGTGGGAACGCGCCTTAACAAAAATATTGGCAGCTCTAATTAGTTTCCATTGTTTCAATGTCAGTATATATTACGTACTTATCACTACAGTGCATTATGAACAGCACTGAAGTAATCTAAGTAGTTTCAAATTCAAATCTCTGATTACGATAATAACGTCCTAGATTCTAAACGATTACAAGTTCGAACACCGAAGGAGATTTAAGAAAAATAACTTTTTTTGCAAGTTGTTACAGTGAAAATACAGAAAGTATTTTTAAGACCACTTTTAGCAATAACAAAATATTATGAGGTTGGAAGATTTGGACTAGGTTAAATCTGCTGTCAGAAAAGCAGTGACCCCGGAGTTGTACTGGTCTAAATTATTTAAACCGCTCCGGATGAAAGGATGATTTCCCCTGAGCTTTCTCCTGTTTCATGCATTTAAGATTCTTTCTTCAAGGAACGGCTACTATTATTTACGTTTTCGTTACATTTACGAGGAAATAATAGCCATGCTTGGCGATGTAAATCCCTCGGAACTCAAAGAGAATATGGCAAACGCTATTGCACTCTTTCTTATAGTAGTGTTAATCTTAATAGTATGGAATATTTAGTTATTTCAGTTATTTTCTCTAAAAGTTTTATTTATTAGATGTAATATTTTTAGACAGATACTTTATAAGGCAAACACCTTTGTCCTACAGTGTTGATACGTCTTCATATAACTGCCTACACAGCCCATATGCCGTTTTGTCTGTTCGCTTTAAGTTTTTTGTCGTCGGTATGGGCACCACATGTGGCCCACAAATTGCATCCGCTGGCATTTCTGGAGCTTCTCTCTCCTAGATATGCTCAGCGACAGTAGGGCAGTTGGGATTAGGATTCCAATCCTAAATACGAAGGTAGTGTCATGACTTTGTGAAAACTACATATAACTACTCAGTAGCATACTGTCCAACCTTATAACATCCGGTAACAAGACATTATTTTGTTACAGTTGCTGATAACGGATGAAATGTGTGCTTAATCTTAAACGTAGAAGATTATATTTGTAAGAGGCATTTATGACGACATGATGGTAACATTGTGGGGGGGAGGGCATCAAGGATTCGGTTTTGCATGGTTTACCAAAATCGCTCCAGGAGAATGCCGGAGTGCTCCATCAGAAGGCTACTGCAGAATTTCGATCTGGTACTTGTCTTTATCGACCTTGATATCGAAGACGCGTAAAGCACCAAGAACAAAAAAAAAAACTGTTGTATAGTTTGAGGAGATACCAAGAACAACTGATCGCATACTGTCCAAGCTTTCGTCCGTTGGGTATGGAAACGTTTCACACCTGATGAAAGGCAGTACGGAGAAATTTTGAAGGCAATCGGCTCTATTTTGTAAAACGATTTATGATTATGGACAAGAACATGCCCAATCCGTTTACCGCATAGTGCAAGCAACATTCAGCGAAGGTCAAGAGTGCTCCTTCTGCAAGGAAGCTGACTGTATTTTCGGATTCTGAGGGCGTTATGCTTTTAGATTTCCTGAAAAAAGAATAAAGGGGGAGAAGATATGCTAACCATGTGAACAGCTATCAAGGAAAAGAGGACAGTCAGTTTCGTCAGGACAATGTTCCAGACTCTTATTACCAACTGCCACTGATGAGTGTAGGAATCAGTTGATAGTGTGACACCATATTCAATGATTCTGGAGCCTTCCAACCATTTCCAAACCTTGAAAATTTTCTGCCTGGCGCTAATTGTGTGATGTTAATCTTATTTTTTGACACTCGTGAGAAATCTTTTTATGTGGATGGCATTGTAACGTCATTCAAGGAAGTTTGTGAATCTAAGAACGAATTATTTTGGCATATAGACAATCTTTCTTTTAACTCATCTACATCATTGTCAGGTAAGGAACTTACGAGACGAACATTGTGCTAGTTGGTAAGCACAAACTACAAGGTGGTTAGAGCAGACAAGATGACGTCTTCTTCTGTGATGTTCTCCCCTTAAGCAGGTCCGTGACACAATATTTGCATCAGTCCCAGCGTACCCAAGCATGGATCTTCGTCTGTTGGTATTTTCATGATGAGTTCAACCATCTTTACTCTCCTCCTTCATTACCTTATTAGCTCTTCCGATGTTCCCTCCAATGCTGTCGTCAGTAAAACATTTCCCTCAAAACTTGCCTTAATCAATTTTACTTAAAAAATCCAATTGTGACCTTCCTTGTTGAAGCTTCTCCAGGAACTATCCATTCCTCAATTTTTCCAGATAGGTTCTCTTTTTCTATCATTCTCCATACCCATATTTCACAAACTTCTAATCTTCCACCCTTCTTTTCCTCACTGACCACGTCTCTGGGCCATATAGATAAGTTTTTTTTTTTTTCAAAAATATCTTCTGTACAGACTTAGCCTCGTTGCAATTTTAAGATTCTATTGTTTCAGGTTGTTTTTATCGCACGCTGGAGCTGGCTTGTTTCAGATAACAATACTCCCAAAATAAGCAGATATTCTCATCTGCGCGTGAATTTCTGCATATACTCTGATCTCCTCGTTTTTTGAATAGGCAGTCAACAGAAAATGAATTACTCCTTTACAAAAATTGTTACTTTACTGTTATATGAGAGGAGGATAAGTTAATCTGCACCGTCGTAACAAATAACTCTTGGCCAACATTAGGTGCGAATAAATTCTGAGTCACGGAGCTTTTTCACGCGCGGTAATGTTATCTGCACGAGGGGGAAATTTTGTTAGTGTTGGCATCCCTCGTCGAGGGGAGAAGCTCGGGGAGCCCCTTCCCTCATCTCTCCCTCATACTCCTCAGGGCTTTGTCAACAACTCCAGTGGGGGTGTCTGTCCCAAATGTACCTGCAGCGACCATATTCATATTGCATGCTGACAACTCAAAACGCGGCACGTATTCATGCAGCGGGATAAAATCATACCGTAGCGTATTTAACCACATTGCATACGCATTTCGAGAGGATTAAAAGTTCTTTTCATAAATATTAGGGTTGGCGTATATGTTGCTAGTGTGTGTGTTCTTTTAAGAGCAACACTGCGGTGTTGGAAGTTGTTATTATCTTTACAGTTTGGACTAACTATACTAATAAATTGGCTGAGTGTTTTAATACGTCGCCATACTGATGCGTTACTATTGATACAGATCCTACCGATAACAATTTTTAAAGTATTTTTGCGTAATGATGTAGGAGTTTGCTACAAAAATCCTCAATTATTTCCTCAGAACTTGGATCTGAACGTAAAATCGGTAAAACTCTAGACTGAAGTGGCGACGTTCTGCTTGCGTCTCATTTTGCAGAAGGTAATTCGTAGTTTTATTATGGTTTTTCTTTCTTGAAGTAGTAATTTTAGCCGTAAGGAGAAATCCCAATAAAAGATAAAACGCAAGTGAGGAAAAGGAGCCTAAAAACCCACCATGTTAAAAATAATGCTGTTTACACCTTAAAGTAGAATGAGTGAGTTGGGAAAAACATTAAAAAGTAATAAAACAGCTCTACCTAATTATTCCTCTGTTTGAGTCTAACAGCTAAATGCAGTTCCAAACAAGGTAAATATTAAAAATAATGCGCTTCTCTAAATGAAAACAGTATGTAATCTAGGAAAAAAATTCTAGCAACTAGAATTCTCAGACCACTAAGGAGGCGTCCACCCGTTTGTAAAATGACGTGAGATTTTGACGGAGATCCCCCCCCCCCCTTCCTCCTACGAATGGACCTCGCAACTTTTTGAGTCCTTTTTTATGTTTTAGGTCTCATGCTCCCAAGGGCGGTTTTTACCCCCTTAAAATCGACTTTCGCGTCGTTTGTAGACTTTTTTTTTTAGCTCTACCATTCTACAAGAATTTCAAAACCTCACGTTAGATTTCCATTTACACTCCTCTCCCCGGGAGGTTTCGTGATATTTCGCCGGAACCCCCCCCCCCCTTTTCCTTATTTCGTCTCACGCAATTAATGGACGCCCCCTAAAGTATATTATGAGAACACAGCTTGCTAGGTTTTTTTTTTAAAAAAAAATAAAATAAAAACAAAACAAGGTAGAATAAGAACCACTTAAAAACAATTCTGTTGGCTTAGTCATAGTTCATATTAGCTTTATTAACGTATGATTTATTGAGATCTTACAGCTAACCTCGTTTTTCTTTCTTTCTAGGTGAGTGACTGCTGGTTCCCAAAGCGGAGTGGGTGAGACTACGTTCATTATTCATATATGCATATTTTTGAAACATTACATCAAAGAATTTAAGTACACACACACTGCGTAATTAGCTGTGTTTCAAAAGTTGTGTTATGATCTTCTTATTCGTTCAGGATATTAAATTTTAATACACGTATTCACTGGTATTGTACTGATCCTAGAAGTCCCCAGCGGCAATTGGTGCCGAACAAAGCAGAAAATACTGTCGGGAGAGAAAATCGAAAGTCGTAAAATCATAAACAGAATACGCTGCACGGAAGTTTCTCCCTCTATTTTGTTTTCACTGTTAACAGGAGAAACATTTGAGCTAAATATGCATGAATAGTATTTACATACGAAATTATTCATGGTTGGATACCCCACTACTGATATATCTGTCACTGCGTTGCGTGTTACAATTTACGGCATCCAAAACGTGTGACAGACTCGTACCTTCACATGCTATTAGTCTTCCTTAGTGTTACATCTTACATTTTTTAAGATGTATTACAGCAATAAAATAAGCTCTATTAATATACCGTGAACGTTTCATTAATGTTTACGGCTAAATTGCCGTTTCGTTTTGTTAGTTTAGCCACTGACCTAAGTGATCACAATTGACCTTATGACTAGTGTTCTAAAAATAGTAAAATAGAACCTCATTATGTCAGATCAGTAATATCACTTCATAGGTGGCACGTGTTTTGAATAATATATAAACCTCACATCTTAATTTCATTCTTAATAATTTTTTAACTCGCGTAATGGCAATAAATCTAATTAACTGTTTTTTTAATAGTCTGACTTTTCGATGCTGCAAAAACGTATCAGAAATTTTATTAATAAACGTCTTCGGTAAATCAATATCATATAAAAGCTTTACGTCCTGCATTTCCAATGAATTTTTCTCTGTCATATACATTTGTATGAGATTTAGTATAGTAGACTATATCACGTTCTGATCATCTCTAATATTCAAGTTTTACTAAGTACACAGAATTTAATGACTGAGTGGAATAAAATTTGCATCTATTGCTTCATAATACAGGGCGTTCGCCGGGAAACGCTACCCGCCCAGTCTGTTGCCGTCGGTAACTTGCTGGGACAGTGGGGCCAGCAACTCCCGCCACAAGGCACCGTGAATCACCACACTGTTTAACACCTCCGCTGCCCCAACAGTGCAGTGACGCAGTATAATTGGACCCTTACATTGTTAAGAACGGTTTCTTTGCATTGTAGCTAGTTTGTGACTTCAGTCTCTTATTAATCAGTGTTGTGAATAAACGTTTCTTTGCGGTTTGGCTGGTTTGGGGCTTCATACTCTTACTAATCTGTACCGTGTTTGAGTGTGAGTAAAATTATGGTACGTTACAGTTTGCAACAAAGAATATTTCTCTACGATACATATGTGAGGAAGAAGTCGTTTAAAAAGTGTCGCAGTAAATTTCGTCGCGAATATCCTGGCGCTTTACTGCCAGCTAAATCAACAATTCTGCGTCTGGTTAAAAAAGTAAGAGAAACGGGTTCATTTTTTAACAAAAAGAGACTGTCGGTCAACCGTATTCTCACAGAGGAGAAAATTGACGATATCGCTTTTCGACTAGAACAG
This sequence comes from Vandiemenella viatica, assembly GCA_031002005.1. Lineage (NCBI taxonomy): Eukaryota > Metazoa > Arthropoda > Insecta > Orthoptera > Morabidae > Vandiemenella > Vandiemenella viatica. The sequence goes on along the minus strand of CM061919.1, from coordinate 115,182,860 downwards.
TCACCCAAAAAATCATTAAGTCAGTTAGGGCAGCAGGCAGGCGTATCTAAGACGTCAGCTTGGAAAGTAACAAAGCTAGTTCACTTAAAGCCGTACAAAACAATTGTGGTGCATAAAATTACAGAAATAGACCAGGGGCCTAGGATTAGATACAATTTTATGAAGCGTAATAATTATGAAATTGTCCGCGGCCGACGGCCGAACAATGCCGGAAGCTGACCGCTCACTCGCCGGGAGCAGTTTCTTCCTTGTAGCGCTAACAGTGGGTAGCGTTTCCCGGCGAACGCCCTGTATAAGATCCATGGTACTAAGGGACCGTGCACAAACTACGTGGCTCGGTCCATTGGGGGGGGGGGGGGGAGTTGGCTGGAAGGCTATGCTGGGCTACGTGGAGGAGGGGGGGTTCCGAGCCAGGCCACGTAGCTTTCCTTTCATAACATGTTTCACGGTTAAAATGAGGAACAGAACTCACAACAATGTGAATATTTATTTCCCTCAGTTAATTATCTCCGTATGTAATTTCCAATAGTCTGACAAGCGAAAACAGTACAAAATGTCTTTTGTAATCAAAAGGGGTAAAAGCTACGTGCTACGTGGGGGGAGGGGGGTGAGAGGCAAAAGCCACGTAGGGCTACGTGGGGGTATTGGGGGAGGGGGGGGGTTCACAGGAGACCAAAATGGAGCTACGTGGTTTATGCACGCTCCCTAAAAGTCAAAAACATTTTGGGGAAAATAAGAACTGTCATTTCACATTAAAACCATTTTCCAAAAGTTCAACCAGTTGTTTCGTTAAAGAAATTTTTGATCAGATTTGCTAATACGATATAACAATGTAATATTCCGAAACGGACCCCCATGGGACACAGTAGGTTCTCTATTATAGTCGTATTCTATATGATTGGTCGGTGCGAAGAAAGAGCACGAAGTTTTTTTAACGGTGATTAATGTGGCTAACACGGTAGAGTGACAGCTTACTAACTCGACCAGCTTAGTTCACATTCCAACGAATTCAAGTGTTTTTATCGTCCAGACGCTAAATGTAGCCTACGAAATTGCTTCTCATGTCCCCAACCTAGTTTCAGTTGTGTGAGATCGTGGAAGAAAATACGCAACTTTGTTTCCGTTAATCCCAGCACAATGGGTTTAAACCAACGGGAGCCTGTAAGAGCTTCGCGTACCGAGCGTGGTAGGTGAACGGTTAACGTCCTGGCCTCGCATTCTGGAGAACGAGGGTTCGGATCCCCGTCCGGGAATCCAGATTTTGGTTTTCCATGCTTTCACCAAATCACTCCAGGCGAATGCCACGTAGAGCTGTAAAAGTAACGGGAAATTTTGCCCCCGTATGTATTCGTTACTAAACCAATCAATACCCGTTAGTTTCGAATCGCTACTTTCGGTACAATCGAACAATAGCATGAAGCATTGTATCGAGTCGCGCCGCGTACGGGATAACTTCGTTACTATCGTATCGTTTCGTTACTCGTTACTTTCGGTACAATCGAACACTAGCATGAAGCATCGCATCACATACGGAAAGACTTCGTTCGTACTTGGTAAAGTTTGAGTAAATTGTTTATTTAATAAAATAAGTTTAGGTAGGTTGTTTGGATAAAACTTAAAGTAAAGTAACTAGCACATGGATCTTACGGAAAAGTGACGCGCGGAGAGGGGGGTGCAAGGGGGTGCACTTGCACCCACCTGCTATGAAAGAATATACTCAGAAAAAGATTAAGAAACAAAAATTGTATTATTAAATTCACTGTTTGAATAATAACTTAAAGCGCCAAGGTTGTTGTACAAATTTGTTCAAAACTTTGTCAATAAAATCAGTATCCTTAGTTAATAAGTAATAAGTGTTATGTATAAAAATGCAATGCACCTCCCTTAAAGTAATCCTGCCAGCGCCCATGCGAAAAACCTTTAAATGTACACTTGATTTGCTGTAATGAATTTTATATTTGAAAGAATAATCTAATTTCAAAACAAACACGTGTTTTCACACACAAAAAAAGACCTGACCTTTCACCTGACGGTGTCATATCTAGTGATAATAACTAATGGCGGTTATTTTTTAAAATAGCCTACTCAAAACCCTGCATAAGAGTACAAAACTGAAATGATAATGGGACATGTATTTAACAAATATTATTATCTCATCAAAGTATTTAGTTTTTAAATAGGAGGTTTCACCACTGTTTTCCTTTACTGTTTCCATTTATTTTTGTAAATTCTTCTTTTTGTGATAGATTTGTTAAAATAAATATTGACATACCATCAAGTCGGGCCTGCAGGCAGAGTGCTACTGACTCCCGCTTTAATTGTTTCATTTTCAAAATATCAATATTCAAAACATTTAAATCAATAACAAAGGTACAGGGAAAACATGCGATTAGATTCGCAATTGTTGTTGCGTCACGGTTACAACAAACATTCAACATCAAAGCCAGTACCGCATTGCTCACATGGAACCTGCGGTAATAATACAATAACTAACACCAGGCAAAAGGAATAAAGTCATTGTACATTGTTGTTTCTTTATGGAATTTTGGGACTGCAAAAAAGGGCTGTTAGATATGTTTCAGGAAATTTTCGCAGAACGCAATCAGTAACAGATATGATAAAAGAGCTGGAATGGGATTCATTGGAAGACAGGAGGAGGGTGAAGAGAGTCATGGGAGTGAACAAGGCGTATATTGATGATGAGGCATGGACCTCTAATGACCTCGACGTCGACGAGGTGTTAAGCCAAAACGAAAAACAAAAAGAGCTGCTCTCTCTGAGATCCTCCACGGTAGTACGGTACTTATTTTTACAGTAAAACCTCCAAGATGGTGAACACTGCTTCCTCACTTAGCATGAAGCCACAGTATTCCTTGCTATCGTGCGCAAATAAATTCAGGTGGTCCGCTTTCCTTAATTATTACCACAGAAATGTTCTATTTCGAGTGAAGTCTTATTTCAAATTTAAATCCTACGTTGTTTCGTCCTCCAGTTACCGGGACTAGACAGGCCCTTGAGTGCGTATCAGATATAAATTAGAATTATTCACAAATAAACGAAATGAGGGCAAAATAAAAGATAGAACTACTGCAAATGCAGAAAGCCATTTGCATCATTATTGTTTTTTGAAAGTTTTGACTTTTTTCCCATAACTTTAATGCTACTTGTGAGACAGTGTTTGACCTAATCACGATCACCAGAAACGTGTATTCTGAGTTTCGAATACGAGAATGAAAAAGTAGTTTTTCGGCCCCTCTTCTTACACAAAAAGAAAAAGTGGAAGAGCAGACGAATAAAAGAATCTGAAATGTATGTCCCAGAGTCAATAAACCGTGTCTAAAACGGAGATTTCAACTTATATGTAATGCCGCATTTACACTCTCGCCTCGCGCTCGTGCGCGAGCGCTGACACGAACTGCCGTTTACACTCTCGCAAGAATTCATTCATGGATGACTAGTGGGCGTGCCAGCATTCCTGGTGGGCGGGAGGGGTTTCGTCCGATACTGAAGTTCTTCCGTTTTTTAAATTTAACTTTTTAAGTTTTTAAAAGTGATTTAATGATGTTGATTTTCAGCTTCAAGGAGCTAATGAAAAGTGTTATGTGTGTCATCATTTATTGAAAAACTTTAACTACTGCGTTATGACGTACTGAAAAGATAATTTCATCAGTTTCCTTGACATTATCTACAAACGATAATATAACTCCAGAGGATACTGATAGATTCAGTACCCACCTCAACAAACTTTAGATATCGAAAAACGATTTGAAGATATCTTGAAATTTGAGGTGTATGACTGGATGAAAAATAATTGTACCGCAAATTAATATATATATATTTCGGACATTAGGCCTTGTGGCCATTCAGCCAGCATCTGTGTGGTTTTATTCCTCGTGTATACAGAATCTTCTCGTGTTGTTATTGATGATAACAAATGACAGGGCGACACAGGACAGACACAGCACTTAATTAAAACCATCCATACCCTAGGTCCGACTCGAACCGGCGATCCCTGCAACGCGAAGCCAGCTCGCTAGCTCCACACTCCCGAGGTGGCTACCGCAAATATTAAAGAAGCTAATACAAGTTGTCAAGAACTGTTAGAAATCAGATATGATGAAGAAAGTAAACAAAAATTCGATAGTGACCGATATGAAAACCTGTGGCGAAATGAAAAAAGTCGTCTGTAATATCTAAATGTATGACAACTGATGTTCAGTTTAATGAAACCTTTTCCTATTTCATATCTCATGTAATCAGGCTTTAGTGCAGTTAATCATATTATCTGCAAAGAAAGATACCGCCTGAATATTTCCTAAAGAGAAGACCTTCGTTTGTTCCTTACAAAAATTGACCTAGATATCCAGTTTTATTTTAACAGCATCAGTCTTAGGAATCTCATTAATAAATTAAATAATAAAATGTAATTTCACCAAACTTTATGCTTTTATATGCGCAAAGTATAAATAAAAAGACAGATTTAACTACACGAGTGGTTTTATAAAGACTCATTCTGCCAAACGTAGCGAAAGTCATACAAATTATTTGGTAAATTATTATTATGGGCTTTAACTCGCTGTATGTCTGCTTCGTAAGTTATACATTGATACAAAAGTGGGCGGTAGGTAAAAAGGTTGACTACCCCTGCTGTAAACAATGTGCTCGCGCCTTTGACTCGCGCCAAAAAACCGCCACTGAGGCGAGGCGAACGAGACTACGCGAGTGCACCGTTTACACTCTCGCGTTTGCGCTGTCTCGCCTCGCCTCGCCTCGCCTCGTCTAAGCTCGCGCGAGAGTGTAAACGCGGCATAAGGGTCGTTCTGGTTAAAACTTCGGCGGCGGACGCCGTTCTTGTAAAGGTATGCATTCAGAGCAATCAAAAATGAGATAAGGAGTTGAGAATTGGCTCTGGAAATTAACAAAATTTCTATGACGAATATTTAGTGAATTTTGAGCATCTTCAGCCATAAAAAAACTTCAGACTCTTCGCACTAAACGGAATCTATGACTCAACCTGGTAGTAAGAAAATTATTTTGGTCTGTATTTTCTTTCTCTAACCATCTGTATTTGGTTCCTCATGTTCTGAACTGCTGGGTGCAAAGCCTTGTAGAATTAACGAAGTTCCGCTCCATTCGTAGGGAACAGGTATACGCCTCGCAAGCTTTAAATTTTCCGGACTTCCGATTAGTTACGGCTACACGAAGTTAACATTAATACCAGGAAACAGAAACATGGGCTGTATTCCCGAGAGGGCACGTTTTATTGCTGGTTGAACCGAGGCACGCTACGGAGCGATACACACCTCGATGGGTCGATTAAGCTAGGAGAGTCGACTGCGCGCGCACGCTTGCACTGCTTTACGGGCCGTTTGCGCGCGGCCCGAAATGGGCTCTAAAACCGTGCCCTCGGGCCCATTACCCCGCTTCTGCTCCGCTGTTACGGGTAACCCAACCATTACGACCGTTGGCTGCTTACGCCGGCAAGTACTCCAGTGCCCCAAATAACCGAGATGAGCCCGAAGGAGCCAGGGCCTGTCACTTATGCATTTGGCCGAACAAGTCGAGATGGCGTTAATACAAAATTCTTTCTGGAACGAGAATGATTGATTGCAGTATAAGTAAGTGCCGTTTGTAATTGCTATTCGGGCTGTATTTCTTATCGACGTCAAGATATTCCGCGTCTTCAAGTACCAATTATCGCACCCCTCGAAGCCAAGATTTTAATACCAGAAGCCTCTAAAGTAATCTTGGAGTTCAAAGAAGCAGCAGCTTGTAACTGTTCGGTAATATTCAATCCGCCTAATTTTTAAGTTTTATATTTTGTTTCTCTCTTCTTATTTCTTTTATATGAAATCACGTTACATTTTATGTGGTACAGAAATAGGCGAAAATGTTTTAGCACCATTTTCATCGTTCATTATAACGTAAAGATTTTTAATAATATAGTAAAAAAGTTTTTAGACACTTCGTATATGTGAGTGTCGCTAAAATTGTTCTAATATTTTTAGCTTACTGTGGATGTCAGATCTTTGTGAATGGTTTAAATTAAATAAATAATAGTCGGGTGTAAGCAACGAAAATGCGCTATGAGTCTAGAACATTAATAATACTTACTGTGTATATGTTTAAATCAATTATTTAGGTTCCTTCGGTTTATATCTTTTATTTAAGCACTTGACCAGATATATACCAAATTATAAGTTGCTCTAAATATTTTAAAGAACTTTTGATCAAATCAAAAATAATCGGTCAAACAGTAAATATGATTTATGAAGGCTTAACGATGATATGCCTGTGAAATATCAGTAATGACCCGAGTTTAAAAAATCAATCATGGCATCGAAATTTTGGATTTATATGTTTTTGTAGTTCATGGATGTCATTCTTCGCATCTAAAAGTATCATTGTCGGTATGTTCTATGTTGATAGATGCTATACTTGTGTATTTCAATAGCAACATCGAAATTGTACTTCACGTTGTTGAAGATATCCAGAAATCCTTGCATACCGTAAAACTCGTAATTCAGCGATTTCTTCTTTAACAGAAAAAAACGAGGAAAAATATGTATGATATTAATTGCTTACTTGTTTATTTTATATAAGGTTGTTTAAATTTCATATATATCGAGGTAAATATTGCGAAGTAAGTAGGAACATCCATGAAAGTAAATTATCTCTTTTTGATATAAACTTTAAGTCATTTATTGCATTTTGTTGAAATAATATAGATGTCACTTTTGATCCATGAATCGTATAGATCTGATTGTAACGAAGATTTGACTAGAGAATGTTCATCCCTGTAATATCGAGAAACTCCAGCCCACAGACTCGTGTACAGCAATTGACACTGTGGGATAGAAAAGTAAAACCAAAATATTTAGTAACCCTTGATGATTTACAGACGTTACAAAGTACAGCCATAATAAGTTCTCCACCATTTGTTTGTTATCTTGTCTTTTGTTATTATCTGTCAGAAGTGAAATAATACAATCCAAACATTCGAATGGGAGATTCACCAATGGATCTTTCTCTTGGGTACGAAACGTTATCGTTTATAAATAAAGAAAAATTAATTTCTGAAATGAAAAACGTTTTCATGGCGTCTAGTATAAAGCCACACACGTGTAGCGACACATGGCGTGCTGAAGTATCTTGTCGCCACCGCTGGCAGTTTATCGTCGGTATCTCTCTAGGGAGAGGAATTCGGTCTGTCACGCGATGCGGGACAGGCGGCTCACAATTTATAGGATACCGCCCAACTGTCGCCGCGGAATTCGCAATCGACGTCGCACAACCCGACATAGAAGCTTCTGGAGGGATGACTCAACACGTGGAATGTATGATGCTTCCTTTACTAAAATTCACTCCCCAGGCTGAGGCAGGGCCAGCGCTAGGAATTTCGGGCCCGGGGTAAAATGGGCGACTTTTTTTTTTTTTTAGCTCTACAAAACGGCCAGGCGATTATGGACGTATTCTTGGCTTCATGGCCTGAGGGCCCCTATAGTCGGTGATCGGGCCCCCCCATCAGCCGGCGGGGCCTTGATACTTTTGACCCGCTTAACCCCCCCCCCCCCCCCCTAACGCCGGCCCTGGGCTGAGGCGTAACGAATAATCGAAATTTTTGTAGTAACGTAGAGTTAATAGGGACTGGATCTCAGATTACTAATCTCGAATGCCAAAGAGGAAGCACGCTTTGTAAATATGACAAATGATTCCCATCTTGTTTCTGAAACAAGAGCCACAGATCGTTGAGAGAAATCTGGAATTTTGAATTAATTAAGCCTTTTCAAATTTTCTTTCTTCAATGTTCTGGGTAAAAAGAGTGGATTAAAGATTCGTAACATTTTGTAGAGTGATATGACCATTTGTTGTCGGAATTTCAACGGTCAACATAGGCCTACTTAAAATTTTACGGAGCTGATTAGAACGAATGGCCTTTAAAAGGGGGCGTCCATTTATTACGTGAAGGTGAAATAGGGGAGGGGGAGGGGGTCCGGCGAAATCTCTCCAAGGGAAGGAACGGGTCGACAGAAATCTCACGTCATCTTTTTAATTCCTTGAAGGGCAGTAGAATTAAAAATAAAAAAGTATAAAAATTACGAGATCGTCAGCAGAAACGAGGGGGGGGGGGGAAGCGGAGTCCCCCTCTGAAGATCTCACCTCACCTCACCATAGGATGGGGCGACCTCACCAGATCTCGCCACAGATTTCCGAAAAACACTTCACTTAATTAATGGACATCCACAAACGTGAAAACTTCAATTTACGACATTCGAGTCGCTAAACACCAGTCATTATGAAGTTGAGTTACTGCGCAACAAATTTTAAACGCTAGCCAAACGAAAAAATTATATTCTGTAGTCATGTTTGTATAAAAGTGAGAATTTCTATGGCGGCGCCCGTGGGGTTGGGCAGTGAACTCCGCAACTAATGTAATGCTATGGTGACATATCGGTGTTCACGACACGACTACATATAATGATTTTTTATCTCGAGAATCGTAGGACCAGATGTGATGCATTTTTCAACTGTTAGATAGTGCGGTTTAGAAGGAAGGTCTTATGTACGTTTAATACTGACATGTTACCAACTGAAGCTGGGCAGTAACGATTTAGTGAATTAAGTTGTCAAGTTCGTTATCAGCTCACTTTCTGCCAAATTAGCTAAACATATAAAAATACGATGTGTTGAAGAACTATTCTGAATAAGCTTATTTGCGATTTAAATTTGCAGTAAAAGTTAAGAGTGAAACTTAAGGTAATATTTCTCCGTAGTTACTAAATTTTTATCAATATAACTTATTTCACTATTACTGCTTTTTAATGTCGGCAAGAAAATGACCTTTATAGCAAGCAGTTTGCATCCTTTCATTTCTGTCGTGCATCCCGTGTATATATCCTCTTTTTTTTTTTTTTTTTTTTTTTTTTTTTAAATCTCATACATTATGGTTTGTCTATCTTATTCCTTCCGTATTTATATATTTCAGCAGTTCAATCTAATTTCCGAAATATTAGATTGTTTTTGTTGTAACTGTGCTGACTTTTACTTAGCTAAGCTACTTCAGCTAGAATAATCGTTTCTTAGTAACTAGGATGTTATCAAACTAGTATCTTTTCTGATAAGTTCGTACCTTAACTCTGTTTCAGATTTGTTATAGAGAGAAATAAACGCGTAGTTAATTTTAAGCTCACGAGTTCAGCACATGTGTCGTCTTTAGATATGACTTTCTGTAAGTTTTCTTTCGAATGAATTATATTGCTACTTGCATTATGCCGTAGAGTCATGCCAACAGTTTTTGATGAAGTTGAAAATACCTTAGCATGTTTTGTTTCATGATCGAACTAGCGACAACGTACGAGTTCGTGAGAGAGAACAACTTAAAAATTAGAAGAGGGTTGAACAATCTTGGAGCTCTAAGAGAAATTTGTACGGCTCTTTAATTAAAAGGTTCTGAGCAGTAACATGCTGCTGTGTTTGAAATGGAAAGTAGATGGAGCGCGCGAGCAATTAAAAGTTTCTAAAACCTCACCATGAAGCCGTGCGGAGCATTGAAGTGTAATACAACTCATTAACAAACTTCCTCCATTGCCTCATTAAAATATCGTTACGGGGTTGAACACACAGACGTCTGCTTCAGACAGAATTACGTTCCCGACGTGTACCTTGTCGTTTGCACTGTGCAAATGAAGCCTGGAGTGTTTTGATTGGATTACGGGGGAAGGAAATGTATTCAGATTGTGCGGAATTCGCGAAAAGAGGGGAGGGCTGGGTAAACTGAATTAATATTGGCGTACGGAAACTCGCATTTCAACCCTCGCACCAGTTATCTCTCATATCCTCCCATTTGACGCTCGTAATGTGAACTGAGGAGCATTGTAACAGAAGTATTTCGAACAGATTCATAAGTAATCATCTTATTTCCAAACATTTTCCGCTTTTCGCAGGATCCGCATTTTTCTTTTTATATGACAATCCTTTTTTGCTAATTTCCTCATCGACGTCGAGGTCATTAGAGGCGGGAGAGGACTGGAGATCGGTGTGGGAAGGAATTCGGCCATGGCTTTTTTAAAGGAACCCTCCTGGCAGTTGCGTGGGGTGATTTGTGAAACCATGGATTAAGATTTGTCACCACGTCATTACGACCACACTTAACTATTATCATTCTAGATCTGAAGGATTCTACAAAGCATGGCCAACGAAGAAAACTGAGCTCGTTTGTGGTTCTAAATGTGAACATAAGTCTATGTACTAGGAATTTGAAGAAAAATGCGTATTTGTCACTGAGAACAACAAAAGATTTTAAAGTAAATACTAGTAGTTTCATAGTCGTGTTTATTACTAATTGCTGTTAATTAGCTAATGAGTGGTATGCAGACCAAGGAACATGCGATTTAATTTTACTTACTTTTAGATTGAATTGCTAGTCAGCAGAATGACAAGCATGGTTATCTCCCATAAATTAAAAAATTTTAAAACACAGGGGAAAATATTATTTATTCAAGGGAAATCATTTAGATTCCAAATAAAAATTTTACAGCCTACAGAAAATGCCATTTATTTATCAATATAAAAAAGATATGATGAATACAAGTAAACAGGTTAAATTCAGTTTATTTAGACAAATGAATAAAAGTTTCCGAACTGCAATTGCACTTATGGAGCATGAAAGAAATATCTCTGAAGGCGTTACTAGGTTTCATGGTAAATAACACTTTGTTCGGTCCTGGCATTTAAACGTTACCTCACTGTCTAAAGGAGGGTTTACACGGTTCACTTTTCGTAATCACTCTGGATGAATGATAGTGAATTCACTTTTCGTTTACACGTATCGTCACAAGTGAACCATTCATTTAAGCAAACGAACTTGTGCTTGTTGGAATGGATTTAAATTGCTGAAACCTCGCCTAAAAATTAAGTTACATTGTGAAGAAATTTAATTGAAAAAAGAGACTGTGGACGAGAAATTGGATCTTGCGGCTTGGTGGACCTCGCTGAAAGGGTGAGTATTGCAAGACAAAATCGCATTTAAAAATCATCTTCGAATGAATCACAATTTGAAGATTCGCTATCAAAAATTTCGCCACTAATTACAAAGCAGGATACTACGACAAGAAAATGTGTTCCAGACATATTGAAGGTAGAAATTACTTTCAGCTTACTTGTAACTACAGCCTCAAGCAGTTTCTTTGGAACACTTCAGGCTGTATTCCCTGTACTTAAATTCACAATTAGCACCACCTTTTCTATGGTTTCAAAACTTAAGTTTAATCACTATAATTCCTGATTTTGATAGTATTAATTTTGCACTGGATATTCAATTGTTAAAAGTGGGAGATTCAATTCTTTAATCATGTCTTCCATAACTCTGTCCCATATGTTTTTATTTATATAACTTTAAAATTGTCTTCTATAAATACTCATGGTTGTGCAACAATAGTAACAATAAGACCGAGTGTGGTGGTGTAACGGATAGCGTTCTGGCCTCGCATTCGGGAGGACGGCGGTTCGAATCCCCGTCCGGGCATCCAGATTTGAGTTTTCCATGGTTTCCCAAATCACTCCAGGCAAATGCCGGGATGCTTCCTTAAAAAGGCCATGGCCGAATTCCTTCCCATTCCTTGCCCCCATCTTTTCCCGTCTCTAAAGATCTCGCTGTTGAGAGACGTAAAGCAGTTTAAAAAAAAGTAACAATAAGGAATTGTGTTCTTTTCATTTAAAAACCAGAAACGGACAAATGCGACCGATACAATGGGAGGTTTCACTCCGATATTTTGATTGTTTATACGTACCACTCTTGATGATTCATCCGAGTGAAACACCAAAAGAGGACGAAAAGTTGAACCCTTTTCATCTTCTTTCACCCATCATCTTCGTTGATCACTTTGAAAGATTCACTATTTCCACAGTTAACTTTCGTTTCACTGCCAGAGTTTCATCCGGAGTCATTACGAAAAGTGAACCGTATAAACACGCCGCCTTAAGTCGTGAAGTTGATGAGGATGAACAGCTAGGCCGCTAGGATATACTCCTGATATTGCGTAGGAGTCATCCAAACGCTGATATGGTTTGCTGGTTGACCGAAATCGGGGTACCCGTTATAGTGGGTAACAAGCGATTTAGTCGCAAGTATACCAGAATCAAAACTTGATGACACGGCAGCAATTAAACGTAGGAAATTAGTGCAATATATTTCTTAGAATTTAGCGATAAAGGATTTACTTCCGTGATGATTGCATTTGTACTCTATCTGATTTAGTTTAGTTGTACAGTTAATATTTATTGTGACTTTCCAACTCTCTTGAAAAACCTGCAATATTTAAGTACATGGCTTCAACAAGGCTGGGTCTACAGAAAATGTCAGTGTGACTTCATTTGTAATATTTTTCTTTTGTGTTTGGACCCCATATTGAAAATGGTTAATACAAGTATTAGGGAAGATGCAAAGAAGAACTGTTTGTTCCAATATGACACAACATTCGTTTTCAGGAATGCGTGAGAAAATAAGAGAAGTTAGAGCTAGAACCTATTCTTTTCTTTATTTTCCTAGCGAAGATATGGGAATGGATTAGGAATGATTTTATCATCGACCGAGCAAACTTAGAATCTGACAGGAGTTGGTCTCGACTAACGCTCTGGCCATCCTGATCTAGTTTTCCATGATTTTGTTAGATCATTGCAGGTGAATGTCGGGATGGTTTCTTAAGATAACCACATCCTATATATTCGTTCCTGTGCATATACACATTAGGATAGATGAAAAGCATCCCCCACCACCCACTTTATTGTAAATCGCGAGGTAACAGTATATTAAAACGAAAAAGAATAATTGAGAAGCAGTAATTAACTATGTCTTTGTAGTTGGTAACAACAGCGTTCTGCTGTCGCGTATTTCCTTTGTGGCTAATATTATTCGCGCCCCAGATATCGAGCGTCGAGGTCAATGACCCGCCACACGTGGCTGCACCCCCACACTGAACCCTACTCGTGCATTCGGACTCGGTACGAGGGGTGACTGAAAAGTTCTCAGCCACCAATAAGATGGCCGTACCGGTAATTATATGTCGAAACGTAAATAAGTAAAATTTGTTTTTGGAATGTGACGGTCAACAGATTTTTACGAAATTTCTTAGTTTGTTAATAGTATCGCCATTACTGTCAAGGCCAAAACTTTTCAGACATTCTCGTCGTGAGCCGTCTTGCGAGCATATCCATCATCGGTGTGTGTATATTACACTTAAGTGTGCACGAATAATCTAAGAAGTTCTACAAGATCTATCCCGAAACACAGAACGAAACTACAAAGAAAGTAAGGTACACACTTTGACAATAAATTTGGCCGCTGCTGAAAAATTCTATCACTCTGGCAAGCCAGTATTGCATTACTGATTCTTAGGATGACATTAATGTCAGATTGTGCAAAATAAGAGTTATTGAATTTTTCGGCGGCGGCCAAATTTATTGTCAAAGTGTGTACATAAACAAATACACTATACATTAAGGAGTATATTATGTAAGTGCTCTCAATTTTAGAATATTGCAGTTGTTTAGGGGAACGATATTTACTTATGGCAGCCAAATATTTCAGTACTATCTTTCTTCGATTGGTCATGTAGGATTATACACATCTTCGTAACTAGAGAAATACAAATGGGAATAGATCTTCAGTGTCGCGTAGCGAACATGCCGGTTTTTTTTTTTCATACTACTTTAGCGAGTAATAATAATAGTAATAAAACTTCCGGCATTAATATAGGGGTCACAATTTAATCTTTGCCAACACACTGTCTTGAAATTATTGAGTCATTTATTGTGTCTAAGGGTTTTGGTCTAAGAAGAATAATCTTAATTTTATTTACAACTCAAACCAAAACGTCAAACGACTATCGATTTAATTGATAACTTGTTTTTCCCTGCTTTACTTTAAAATTTTCAATTTTGTATGAATTTCCAGAAAACCCGTTATTTTCGACAGGCTTAAGATGCTATTTCATTCTAACAAGTTCTTAAAATTATTTTTCTTTGTTCATTGAAAAATTGTTATTGTTCGCGTCAGGGCAGTTGCCCAACCTGAAATAAGCCCACCCGCATGATTGTGGGGCTTTAAAACATATATGGGCAACCCCCGGCCCTCCACCAGCTTCAAACTGGCCCGCGAGAGATTCAGAAAATTCAAATAACACGAAAAAAAAATCTGTATTTATTCAAGTCATAAAGACTAAAATCTATAAATAATATTATTAAGCGTACACAGTAGAACGCCACAGATCGAGTCGTAAATAAAAAAAAATGTGTGAATTTTTATCGCCTTTTTATTCACTACTACCTACTTATTTCTTACCTACGGCCCGCGACCTGATTATGTCCCGAAATTACGCCCTCAGCTAAGCAAAGGTTGCCCATACCTGCTTTAAAAGATAGTAGTTCTTTAACGAAAGCTGTTTTGGTCCTTGATTGTTGCTTGTCATGGGGAGGGGGGAACGACATCTGCTGGTGGCAATGACTCACACCCCAACTTATACAGTCTATGGCGGCTGTTCTGTGGCGAGGGGAAGGGGTTATTATTTGGTCTCCATCCTACAACTGGCTTCTTAATGGCCTCCCCAGAGTCTCTCTTTAATTTCTTTTTTTTTTTTCGAGTGGCGTTGTCGGCCGAAGTGGCACTTAGTTGACAAGACGGACGCTTAATTGAAAGCCAACTATTTCGGCTGGCTTGTTGTGTGAGATGTTTGCGGGCCTCGAATGAGATTTGTTAAGTCGAGCAAAGTGCCATAAGCCTTTGATACCAAGTGACTCCATCAAACAAAGTCTTATGTGACCAATATGCTTGATTATTGCTACAAGTATGGTTAATGCAATTGTGTTTTAGGACTCGTACTTCTCGTCAAGACGAACATCATTAAAGGCGCTAAGGGAGAGAAGAGAAGGGTCAGTTTCGAACTGTCTTTACCTTCTTCACCACCTTTACCCCCTTTTTTTGTGAATGAGAACACCGTCTGTTGACAATTGTTTTTTAATTCATGTATGCTCAGACGCGTTTCGCGCCTATGGGATGGAGCATGGTCAGTGACTGTAAATGTACATACATGGTGTTGATAAGAAATTTGAATTATTTGTATATATAAATAATTACTAATAAAGTACACTTACCCATTTTGATAGAAACAGTTATATGTTGGTTGGGAAAAGCTCTATTTGCACAGTGTCACCCGAGATTTGCTGATGACATTGCGCTTGTTGCTAATGATCTTGATGAACTCCAAACCTAGGTTACCGACCTCGCCTCCGAGTGTAAAGCAATTGGTGTAAGAATGAATTTTTATATATATAAAAACAACAACAACAAACAAATGGGCCATAGAGGGTAGTGTACAACTAGATACTGAATCTTTAGAAAATGTCTATGAGGCATTGAGCTATCTGTCGCTGTGGTTAAACATTAAACATTGTTCCTATTATTTTTGTGGAGATCACTATTTCACTGTTTATTGAAATGGTCGCTCGTTAACCTTGTTTTGTTTCACACAGCTAGTATCTTATATATAACTAGTATCTTGTTGTTTATATAGATGTACAGTGTTGCCAACTTAATGTTTTCTGTTATGTTAAAATATCTGCGTTTGTTTTGACAACTTAATGATTTCTCTTGTGTTAGAAAATCTGTATTTGGTTTTGTTAAATTCTCTCTATGTTTGTGTCTGTTATTGTGATTTATTGTTATGTGTATTATCTTCATGAATCAAGTGTCCTTTAATGTTTTAAACAGAGTTTCATTCGTTAAATTAGAGAATTCCTTAATCACTGTTTGCCTTGATGCAATGGCTCAGTGAACGTGCTAACTTTCCTGGACTGTAGTAGGTTGTGGTCGAGTGTTCGGCAAATATTGAGTGATTTGTACATGTCATTGCTCGGATTTGTTATTTGTATCTTGTAAGGAAGTTCCTGGTTGTTTGTCCTATGTATGTTAGCTTGGCGTTGTTGGCAAGCCAGTTAATATATTCCTGATTGCTGGTACTGAAACATTTCATTGTTAATGTTTAGGTGATTCTGTATTGTAATGTTTGTGTGAAATGCAATTGTAATCCTTTTTTCTGAATATATTACTTATTCTACATCTACATCTACATATATACTCTGCAATTCACAAAATTGTGGGTGGCAGAGGGTGCTCAGCACCAAAGCTAATCTCTTTGCTGTGCATTCCAATCCCTAATGGTACGAGGGAAAAAAGAATTCATATAAGAATCAGTCCGGCACCTTATTTCTCTAATTTTATCTTTCCTGTCCTTCCGACTCAAATAGGTTGGTGGAAGAAGTATTTCACTTCACTCATGAGTGAAAGTTGGAGTACGCATGTTTTCCAATAAGTTTAAACGAAACGTGTGTCGTCTATCTACCAGAGACTCCCAACCTAATCTACTAATCAGGTCTGTGACGCTTTCATAAGGACTGTAGCAAGCGGTCACGAATCGAGCGGCTCTTCTCTGTACTTTCTCTATACTTTCGATCAATCCCTTACGAAACGGGTCCCAAATGGCACAACAATAATCCAAATGTGGACGCACAAGAGATTTGTACGCTATCTCCTTTGTTTGTTCATTACAATTTTTTAAGATTCTACCTATGAATCGCAGCCTAGAATTTGCTCTACCTACTAAAGAATTAATGTGTATGTCCCATTTCATGTTCCTTTGTACTGTTACTCCCAAATATTTAATAGAATCGACCATATCAATAACTGTATTGTTTAACTCGTATTTCTGAACAATCGGATTCTTTTTGTTAGTTATGCTCATTGTCTTGCACTTTTTCTGTGTGTTTGTTGATTTAGTTAATTGTGAACCATTGTTTTTAGTATGGTTCAGGATTCTGGTGTGTCATGTTGGGTGGGATCTGTTTTTTGCTGTTTTTTATTAATTTTGTTATGGATTTTAGTGTTTAGCGTCTGAGCTTACATGAATTAAAAAAAAGGTTGTTAATAGACGTTGTTTTTAGTCACAAATGTTTATAGGCAACTGCGGAAAATGGCCAATAACCAATTTACCTTTCCGCCGTTAGTGGTGGGCTGACTTTGATGAGCTTTTACTCATCATTGAACCGATCAAATTCTGAGTTTTGGTTTACGACCGCATGCACTTGTCGCCAAACATTTTATACCTACTGCTAGGTCGTAGGTCGGGCCGCACTTAACCGACAGTGGTTTTTTTTTTTTTTTTTTTTTTTTTTTGTTTTTTTTTTTTTTTATGGCATTTGGCAACAGAGGCCATACAGCCAGCTCAAGGTAATTATAATCGCTTTCAGTGTATGGACGTCACAGGACGGACAGGACATTCACACAGACACACAACACTTAACATCCATGCCCGCGGCCGGATTCGAACCGGCGGCCTTCGGCACGCGGAGCCAGCACTCTAGCCCCTACGCTACCGAGGCCGGCAACCGACAGTTGGTCGACACGTTACCCCACCGACAGTCGGTTCTAGGGTTGTCCACTTTGAAAGTACATCGATGTTTTTATTCGATGTAAAACATCTGAACAATGCATCGATGTTTTTCGATGCATCGCTTAAAAAACATTGATGTTTTTTCAACATCGAACATACTTATGTTTTCTTAGCTCAACAACTACAAATCTACAATATTCGTAGGCAAATGTAATTTCATTTATCTCTTACCTGTTCCTTTAAAATTGCCAAGAGAAAAATAGACTATAGTTTGATATTCACCATTTCCAATTGAACGCAGATAGTTAATTGTTTTTCGTGGTCCGTGTGAATACAGAGTAACACTATAGTGTAGTGCTGTAATCGTATGTTTAATTTTATGCTTTTTTGTTTATGGTTTTACGCCTTGTCGACGTCGAGGTCATCAGAGGCGGGAAAAGACTGGGGGCAAGGAACTGGAAGGAATTCGGCCAAGGCCTTTTGAAAGAAGCATCCTGGCATTCGCCTGGAGTGGTTTGGGGAAACCATGATAAACCTAAATCTGGATGTCCGGACGGGGATTCGAACCCGCGAACTAAGCGTGGTGGGTGAGCGGTTAACACTCTGGCTTCGCATTCGGGAGGACGCCCGTTCGAATCCCCGTCTGGACATCCAGATTTGGGTTTTCCCCAAATCACTCCAGGTGAATGCAGGGATGTTTCCTTCAAAAGGCCATGGCCGAATTCCTTCCCATTCCTTGTCCCAATCCCATTCCCCCTCTAATGACCTTGACGTCGACCAGACGTAAAGAAATAAGTAAAAAAAAAAAAATCGAACCCGCGTCCTCTCAAATGCGATGCCAGAGCATCACCTTTCACCCAACATTAAAAAATTAATTTTATTATTCTGTGTGTTCGTTAATTAGTGTTGCATGAATGAAGTATAGTTTTGTGAGTGAAACAGAAAATACAGATTAACAGAAATATTTTATGACGATACCAGACAATTACAATAAAAAACCAGACCTTAAATACTAAAGTCAAAATCTGTCTAAAATATTCATTTTATGTCTTTAACCACTTACCACCAATGGTGTTTGGGCAAACTTTGCAGAAACAAAAATTTACTGAATCGTTTTCTTTTCATTCTATTCCTTTGCTGATTGACTATTTGAGCAGCCTTCGAAGATAAACGTTCGGATGCAACAAAAGTCCCGACAATAGTTAATCAGATTTTGCCTCAACCTGGTTTATATCTAAATATTTAGTAGTATCACGTAACACTTAATTGTTTTAGAGTCATAATATCTTATTTCGACCGAGCGTGGTGGGTGAACGTTTAACGCTCTGACCTCGCATTCGGGAGGACGAGGGTTCTAATCCCTGTCCGGGCATCCAGATTTGGGTTTTCCATGGTTTCCTCAAATCACTCCAGGCGAATGCCGGGCTGCTTTCTTCATAAAGGCCACAGCCAAATTCCTTCCCGTTCCTTGTCCCCTGTCCCATCCCGCCTCTAATGACTTTAGCCGTCGACGAGGCGTAAAGCCATAAGTAAAAAAAAAAAAAAAAATCTTATTTCGATTCACAGCAAACACCGGCAAACAGTTGGAGTGAAACTAAGAAATTGATTTTATTCATTCACTCGTACGGACAGTATAGCCAAACGCAAGAAAAATTCATCTACACCGTTGTTACGTGCCGCTAGTTACTCACTACCTGTAAATGACAGTTACTTCAAATTGAAATAATTTAATTTAATCTTGAATAAATTTAGTAATCTTAACATTTATTTGTATTTCTTTAATCATTATTAGACTTTTTATTGATTCGATGGTCTTATATATATAAAAAAAATCGATGCATCGAATAGAAAAATTCTTTGTCAAAACATCGAATCAATCCGATGTATCGAACAGTAAATATCGAATGGATACGATGCATCGATGTTTAGAGAATATCCCTAGTCGACCGAGTGACGGCTCCCACTCTTATCAGTGTGACGGACTAGTTCGTACTCAATCTTCAGTCTCCGTTAATGTTTTCATGTGGTTGTTTCACGGAACCAATGTTCAAAAAATTCCGTAGAGATCACAGCTACGGTTACTACCCGTTCTCTATTAAAGAGTACTGTATTTTTTTTGGGTAGGTGTAGGCCTACTTCATAATTTGTGAAAGTAATAAAATACGATATCGCTTTTTTTCCTGACTCAAGTTATCACCTCACTAGTTGATCTTTTACTTACGGAAATAGTATCCCAACGCAGCTTTAAAGCCGTGTGCTGGATTTCTGATAAAACTTTCCACGAAATGAAATAATTTCTTATAGAGTTCAGTTTCAGATATGGATTCTGTGATGTTTCTATGTCTTCCATGTAGCTGATCAAATCTTCATGATGTTTCTTATTGCAGTTTCGCAATCGTATGAAAAGATACGACATTCTCTCATGAAATCAGATTCGAGGAGCGTCCATAAACCACGTAGCTCCATTTTGGCCTCCTGTGAACCCCCCCCCCCCCCACGTAGCCCTACGTGGCTTTTGCCTCTACCCCCCCCCCCCCCCCCAAGTACCACGTAGCTTTTTCCTTTTTTGATTCCAGAAGACATTTTGCAGTTTTCTCCTGTCAGACTATTGTAGGTAGTTAACTGAGGGAAATAAATATTCACACGCTGTTGTGTATTCTGCTCCTCATTTTAACTGTGAAAAATGTTATGAAAAGACAGCTACGTGACCTGTCTCGGAAACCCCCCACGTAGCCTAGCGTAGCCTTCCAGCCAACCCCCTCCCCCCCCCCCCCCTCTCCCTGGACCGAGCCACGTAGTTTGTGCACGCTCCCTTGGGATGTCTCCTCGTACCTATTGCATTTCGCATTCATTTCCAAACTGATATTTCCGTCTGCTCGTCAAAAGCCAGCGGACAGATGTTTGCATATAATGATTAAACGAAATCCGAAGTTAGCGTTAGAATTAGGATGTGGTATGAATCAGTGTTGCTGTGGTAATGAATATCTTTGACACGGCAGGGAATGAAGGTTTCTTATAATAAGTTCAAATGTGATATATATTTTTTTGCATACTGCAACCTACTTATCTGATAATCTCAATCGAGTTTTCTTCGACTGCTCGTATTTTTAACTGCCTTGGAAGCAGCAACTTGCAGCGGGGTAGTAGGTATGGTTGAATAGACGCTGTGACGTAATACCAGAGTCAGTCTAATCCCTGAGCCTGGAGCCACTGGGCTGTTAAATGCCCGCTTATCCCGGTCGCATTTCGGCGGCTTCCACCCCGAGATTACTCAGTGGCATCCGAACAAGTGTGTGCGAGCACCAGCTGTCGCCGAGTTTGTCGTTCCTACTGCCTCTCTAAACCAATTTTGGGAGTAAAGTTTATTGATATTTGTCATAAATATTCTAAAAGCTAAGAGGATAGGATTAATATGATCAACAAATACTTTTGTTTCATTATTTCCATTTCTACATATCCTAACAACTGAACAGTCGGTTTGTCGTGTTGAAGTAAGAAATAAACACTTGTGTTTCTAACTTATCGATGGGTCTAGCGAAAACTGCTTCGAATGTAGTAATTCATCTCATCATTGTTTCTTTGAGTCGTCTAACTGAAAATAGAAGATACACACCAATAATTTTAATTTTTTTTTTCACTCGTTGACATCATAACTTCGGTCACACGTTTCTTATACATTGCTAAAATCGCCGTCTAACGCGACAAAATACGTTTTAGTTAAAAAAATAATAAAGGCATAGTTTGGTAATAGTAAAAGATTTATTCTTATGGATATGATGTGAATCCTCTGCTGCGAAAATGTTGGTGCTTCGGGAAAACTTCATTTACCATAGTTTCTCCTTCATCCCCAGGTAAATTTCAGGACAAGTACTTCTGTAAATTTTTTTATAAATAAGATAAATTATGGAATAAATTGTAAGACCGTAGGGGCTGATACTGGGGTTATAGTATCGCCTTGGTGCCTTAACTTACACTCTTGTAGACTCACAGTTCTCAGTAATACTTGCTTAAATTTGATTTGATTTAATTTGACCATGTAGCCAGGATGACTCAACTGAATGCCTAGGTCGCCACTAAATTTGTTACCCACAAATTTAGAAAAGGGTTCGAGCAAACTACTAAAGCACACAAGTTTACTGTTAGAAAAATCCAAAATTTTATTTTCTTCAAAGTCACAAGTTCAAAATTGCATTTACAGTTGAGCAGGCATATCGAACTCTCTTTTCCTAAAATTACAGATTGTGGAGAGAAATCTCACCGACCGAAACCCCTTTAGCAAATTTACAAGTTCTTAACAGTCATTGAGGTTATGATTTAACACGACACGATCCAACATGATTGAACTAGCCCGCATGGCGAGTTACAACCAGCACGACGAAAGCCAGACCGAAACAGACGCCAGGCAGGAACAGACAGACCGGGACAGACCAACATACTCGAACAGACAGGCAGGAACAGACCACCGGCCAGAACAGACCGGCTCTTTTATCGAAACCACGAGAACCAGTGACGTCAGCAACTCTATCACATCTTTTTCCTCCACGTAGCTCAAAGTATGTGTAATTTATTTCACGATCCCGACTATCAACAATGTTAAAACTTTGACCGTATCTGGACTTATCTACTAGAAGTCCAGCGGCAGTATCTTGAGAAATTTAGAGTAATTAATTTTAAAGTTTTAGCTGTTTAAGCCACCGCGTAGTGATACATTCAAATTTGGGTAAAATCCCTAAGTGTTCTAGAACTTTTTACGCGCGTGCACAACAATCTGCGACAATCTATTTTACAAAAACTTAATTTCCGGACAAATGCTTAAACTTTTTATGAAAACCCATATATGTATGAAATCGTCTTAATTAGGGCTATCTGCTAATGTAAAATTTAAATTGATATCTCTTTTAATAAAAAAGCTTATTTTTTCTCTTAATTAAAATCACTAATTAGACTTTACCAAATTATTTAATTTTATTACCAAAATATCGGGGATAGTGCTGACTACAGCTGGTGATAAAAGATAAGTTGTCGCTTTACTGGATTTAAAGATATTGCGAATCTTAGAATTTCACTATTCTGATCGCGTGTTTCAAAACTCTAACAAACGGGAATATCTCTTAAACCAAACGTTTCCAGATATGATAATTACACTTTAAAATGATTTTTATAATGAATTACAACTGTGAGCAAGATTACAGAGAAATTACTTAAAGTTGAAAACTGTACTTCTCGAAATTTCTAAGTCCCGCCTAAGCAAAACTAGAATTTGCCAAAATTCCAAGATCCTTACAAAATGACTATCTGTAACATGTTCTTAGGTTTATAACGCATTCCAGCAACTCTTTCGCAAAACCCAACTTCACCTAGTGACAAATTTCCAAGTTTCAGAAGTAGCAATTTTAGTGTTCCGAAAAAAAAATCGAATTCTGCAATCTTTTTAAGTGTGTTTATAAACATCGGCAGTGGTGACATTAGACATGATGGTTTTGGGTATTTCTTTCTTACTGGCGTAGAAATATATCTCAGGGCCTCAGACAACAGTGTGAACGACCAGGGTTCAACCCCCTGTAAAGTCGAGAATTTTTCTTGCAAACTGAATGTTCAGAACAGTTCCACACTTAGCCTGCTGTTCAATAATTACCGAAGGGAACTCGGGAAAGTACAGACCACATCATCTCACTTGTGTCGCAGATCCTGAATGGGAATACGAAGATCTAACCCGGCATTTTGTCCGTCCTACCACCCTGTTCTTACGCCACTGTCTACAGAACAGCTAACACGACTACTATAAAACGTGCGCTCCAGCACTATGATGAAGTTAGACTCCTGCCACTGGGTTATGTGATTTGAGCATCGGTAGTGGAAGAAAGATCTACAGTTCGGGAGTTGGCTGACACTGTAGGAGAGATGGTACACAATTCTTAATCACTAGATCGTATGCAAAGTGATAGGTTAATTTCTAAACCATTCTGTAGCACTTAAGGACCGAGGGCACTGTTCCTCCGCAGGACGTTAAATTTGGTGCATCCCACAGTGTCATTCGTATGAGTAGATCTTAATGAAACGCATTGGGAATCGCAATCTTCCTTTCTTCATCTTCATATCCATAACATAGAAGCAGTATATTTGCAACAATCGCCAAGCTCGTCACACACTTACACAACACTTAAAACACAAACCGTCCTAATCTGCCTAGTAAGGTAGGACTACAACTACCTTCGATCTGAATAGGATAATAGCTCTAAAACCCCAGTCGAGTGAAGTCATTTTAACATGAGGGACCAAGCAGGGTGGATGAGCGGTAAAGCTCAGGCCTCGCATTGGACGCGAGATGAAATCCATATTTCGGTTTTCCATGTTTTCCAAAATCACTCCTGGCAAAAGGCCATGGCCCGGTTCATTCCCTTTACGTGCCCTCCATTCCATCCCGCCTCTAATAATCTCGACGTCAACAAGGCATAAAGCACGACTTCATACACAGTACAAACACGATGAAAAAGAGAGTGCCGTATTTCCCAAGTGTTTTTACACTTTTTAACTATCGTTTTACTGACTTTCTTACTAAGCCATTTCAATAAATCAGAGCTGGGCTACGCCGTGGAGCAATATACGCATCTATCTGAAAATATACAGTCCCTGTCCACATTATTAGGCCACTCTGAGATTATTTATAAAAACATTTGAATATCTTGTTTTATATTGTTTTATTTAGTAATTTTCTTGTGGTACATGTACAAATAACATTTTTAAACATTTGTAAACACGTCACATTACAGTTTTAAAATGATACACCTTCTTGAGACATAACAACTCAATATTTTGTCAAGCCGCCTCTTACTTTAATTACTTCTTGAATTCGTCGAGGCATGCTGTCGATATTGTTTAGAGCCATTTGTACCAAATGTTTATTTGAATTCCGATGCCATGTGATTCTTTCAATCAATGTCCCCTTGTTCGTAATTCTTTCTTGGCCGATTTGACGCTTTAGCAGCTCCCAGACGTTTTCAATAGGGTTCAAATCCGGTGAGTTACCAGGCCAGTCTAGTAATGGTATTTTATTGTCAGCCAGAAACTTTTTCACAGATTTTGCAGTGTAACATGGGGCGGAATCTTGCATAAATATTATTTCTTTATTATTTGGATACCAATCCTGCAGCTGAGGGAGGAGTTGTGTTTCAAGCACCTTTTTATATTGCACTTGATTCATCATCCCTTCCACAATGAAATGGCGTCCAAGTCCCTTGGCACTTATCACTGACCAAATCATCACAGACTGAGGGTGTTTCACAGTTTGTACAACACAGTCTTCATTATATTTTTCAATAGGCCTGCGTTTCACAAACTGTCTCTTGTCAGACAATACCTGAAAAGTCGATTCATCACTAAAGCACACCTGCAAAACCAAATTACAGTGTACAGTGCCTGTTAGACTTTGCTATAGTAAAAAATATATATACTGTATGAGTGAAAAAAGATTCTAGGATTGATACTCACCTTCCTCCAGTTATCAGCAGTGAAGTTTCTGTATTTTTTGCCCCACTGGAACCTTTGATTCTTCATTCTTTCTGTGAGCTTTGGTTTCTTTGCTGGCCTGCAGCTCTTGATGCCAAGGTTCTTCAAAGTTCGGCGAACTGTTCTTTCGGAAGCTGGAATTCCCACCTCATTTAAACTAACCATCACATCCTTATTCGTTGCAGATCTGTTTTATTTAATTATTTTTATTAATTTACGTTCACGTAATGATTTTCTTCCGACCACAGGAACCTTTCCTCCTAGTGTTCAAAGTCAAACCCTTCTTTAACTTCTCCTTTATTCTTCGGATTGACTGTCGTGAAATATTGCATTTTCGGGATATTTCACTTATATTATAGTTCTCTTTTGTTAAAAGATGAGTTATTACAGCTTTTTGTTCTTCTGTTAGATCTTTAAGTTTGCCCATGTCAATGTTCAGAAATTTTACTGAAAATTTTGTTCTGGGGAAACTGCGAAAACTTACACTTGAACTACGTACACTAAATCACAATAATTTCACCAAAACCAACTTCACAGACAGCACTGATACGCTGACTCTCAGCTACATGATACTTAACAATGAACAAAACTTCCCCAGGGAATGATTGTCTAGATTTCTTTGTTATTTTGTTGCATTATTGGCGGTCTTACAACTTGTTAACAATCAGGTTTACATATTATTGGCCGACAATGAGTGATGCATTCCAATTATTAAATGACTATGAACTTAACAAGAAACATGAAAAGTAAAAGCAGACTGAGTATTTTACATCTTTTCTTGGCAGACTGAATATTTTACAACTTTTCTTGGAGGTGGCCTAATAATCTGTAGATGTGTTAAGACAAACACACATTCAATTAAAAATTGGTTGGGATAGGATTTGTGAAAAGAAACGAAAGGAGTTCGGCAATAGCCTTCTGAAAGACTCCTTCCAGTATTAGATTGGAGAGACTTCGTGAAACCATGCAAAATAGAAATCAGAATTGCCGTGCCGAGAATACAATCATAATTCTCCCGAATGTCGGGCCTGAGCGGTTACCATTCAGTAACCAGGTTTGGTTACTATTCATCTCTCATGCTTCTAAGATACATTTTTCGTGTCATAAACTTATTTTCCTATTTGACCTAATAAAATAAGCATATAAGAATCTTTAACAGGAGTATTAAAAACCGAATTAACCGTTTAGTGCTTAGCCACCTCCAAGACTTTGATTTGATTTTATCTTAGAAATTTATTAAACATTGATCCATATGATTAATGTGGACCAAAGTGAGGGCAATATAAGACGTGCAATTCAGTAGATACACCTTTGCTAATAATCATTGTAGCCTGAAGCCAAGATTTCAGGCCACATTTGTAGCTCTCAGTTAATTCAGAAATCTCCAATATATACAACACGACTATACCTAAACATCACACTCTGTCTACGGAGTTGTCAGCTTTACGGATATTACAGTATGTTTAACTGTCCTAAATAAAATTAACTGCCGCAACGTAATCTCACCTTTCTAACATGATTAAGGAATTTCAGCAAAAATATTTGAATATGAATATATGAACCAATTCAGTTATGTAAAGGATACCACAGCGGAAATATGCGAAGAATCTTATATAATGCCCCACGATACAATAAGTAAGATTTTTCGTCAACACCCATCTTCATTTAAGATGAGTGTTTACAATGCTGGGGGGCCACAGAGCCATTGCAATTAAAATAGTGCTGCTAAATTAGATAAAATGTTATAAAGAACATACTCCAGCCATTTTCAAATGTAAGACAAAATTAATAGTTATGAAACTTCATGGCAATTGTGTAATATCCCAAAAGCTGGACGCTGAGAAACTTTTCTTGCAGCTGTTATAGACACACTGTGTACGCCTCACTGGGACACTCAGTCGTGACTTGACAGCCGCTGTGAATGGAACATCTGTTGAACACTGCCTACAAATGCGAATTATTCAGTTTTTGAACGCAAAAGGCGCTGAACCGATTTAAATTCTTCGCCCATTAACCGAAGTCTATGGATCGTTCTGCATGGATGTCAAAAAAGTTTGCAGGTGGTGTGGAGAGTTTAGGGCTGATCGTTCTGAAATTCACGACGAACAAAAGAGCGAAAGACAAATTTCCGACGAGACATTCGAAGACGTCAAGCAAACCTTGCGTGAAGGTCGGCGGATCACAAAAGATAATCTTTGCATTTTGGTTTCTTAGGTCTCCCGAAACACCATCCGCAAGATGGGTACTACGAATGCTGACGGGAGACCTCAAATGGCAAGGAGTTGATTGTTATTGCGATTTTTTTTTTTTTAGCTCTACCGTCGTCTAAGGGGCCCCTGAGAACACAGGAGCCCCTCACTAAGGGCCCTCGCCCTCGCTGCTCAGGGGGGCCCCAACCACTGCTTAATTCAAGGGCCCCCATCTTTAGTTCAGGGGGCCCCTACCAACACACAAAGCAAAAAAAAAAAAAAGGTCGCCCGTCTGGCCTGTGGGCCCAAAATAAATTTTTGCACCGGGGCCCTTGTTGGCCTAGCTACGCCACTGTCCCAGGTACTGAGAAACACTGAAAGAACTAAGAAGGGCTTTTTAGAACCGAAGAATAGGAATACTGAGGAAGGGTGTAAGCATTCCTCACGACAACGGCCGCGCACATATTTCCCGTGAACCCGTCGCTCTTCGTAAAACTGAACCGGAGACCTTCCGTTCCGTAGCCATGCGCCTTAACGAGCTGATCCACCAGACCGCTTATTACTTCAGCTTTACACGTCTGTAAGATGTTCTAATATAAACCATAGCGTAGCGGACCTTTCAAACTTGCTTTCTAGAAGTTTTGTGTATAATTCTATGGTCTTTTTTCATAGATTAAAATTACTTGCCCAGCTTAAAAGAAAACTGAGTAGCGAGTTTTGTTTTGTTCCAAGTCTTCGCAGTCGGAGGAAACTTCTTTCCACTAATATCAGAGGTGCCAGTGTACACGGATAACTTTCCAAAGAGCTTATCGACCGCTCCTGTCGGAGCCCATCCGTATTTAATCATTCAACGGCAGTGGACGTCACTAGACTGAGCCTAAAAAACGACCAAACGAAATGGTTCGGGATACCACGAGCCCTCCCTCATGCATTATTCAGAACCTACGCCCAGCTTTTCTCAGAAATAGAACCAAGCATAGAATACCGCCGCCTGAATCTCTTATTGAAATACCATTTCGTGCCTAGTTATAACTGACTGCATATGAATACATACGAAATCAATGTTGCGTAATCTACCCGTAACTGTATGCTGTCCTGGAATTTTCTTTGAGGAGATGATGTTCTCTGATTCCAAAGATTCATTACCCAACTAAGAAAGCCCCAGGTAAGATTTATTTTCTTTCAAATAAATGCGTATAAAAATTGACACGATCAAATATTAACTTTCAATCAACGAACAGAACTTTACGATACGTTATTTTACACATTAACTCACCTTTTTAGGAGTTAACATGTACTTGGAAGTGTGTGGCAACAGTGGCGGCCGAAGTTATTCGCCTAGGTAGTGACAACACTGACATTTTTCGACGGATTACTGATCTTAATTGTTGAAATGAAAGATGCCTGGAAGAACAGCTAAGTGTTGACTAAAGGCTCGGTCACACGGGGCGATTTTTATATCTGCTATTAATCGCGGCGAGTCACACGGAGCGATTGATTTGTGAGATTAGGTAGTGGTAGCGAAGTGTTGCATCAACCGCATTCGTTAGTTAAGATGTCACGTCGTATAGTTCTGAAGCGATTGATTCGTTCAGGTTGTGCTGAATTGAGCAAACAATTGTTAGATGAAGTACAAAGACCTCGGGGGGGGGGGGGGGGAAAGAAAATGGGTCCGCTACTGGATTAGCCGAAGGGAAAAAGTGGAGTCTTCTGCACTGCTTCTGAAAGAGCTAGCTTGGGAGGATCCACTAGCCTATAGATATATTCTACGGATAATCGAATAAAAGTTTGAGGAATTACTTCAATTGGTTACTCCTCAACTTAAAAAAAAAACATTGATAAGGATACACTGATGAGAAGTGCAATTCCTTGCAAAATCAAACCTGAAATCACATTGCGTTACTTGGAAAGTGGTGATAGCCTGAAGTCTTTGGAGTATTTGTTTAGAGTTCCTCACAACAGTGTTTACATTTTTGCCGGACGTTTTTGAAGCCATTTACAATGTCTTGGCACCATCTATTAAGGTAAGTTTTATTTGTTGCCCTATCAGAAAAGAATCCGCTTCGTTAAACCAAAATAACTTAGGTTTATATACATTTTCAATTCCTGTGCTGCTTTTCATGGATTTCTTTATTTAATTCATAGGTATATTAGTCTTTAATGTTCTTAATTTTTTTCCTGAGTTTTTCCTCAGATGAAACGTTCACTCCAATTTCATTTAATTCCACAAATAACTTCCTAAAATTGTTTAGACGCACATTTTTGTTCATATATTTCGTATTATTCGTGTCCCACAGTTCTTCATATTTGCGATAAACATAAAAAAAGGTAAACTTTTTCTTGGCTGACCATTTACAAGCACTTCCTTCCCAGCGTTCCATAATAATAATAAAAAACCAACAAACAAATACTAGCGATTGATCTGTCAGACAAGGCGACAACAACGCTTTGTAGCAACGACTTCGTCACGTGACCGCCACAATCGCGCGCTACTAGCGATGAGTATTGAACATGTTCAAATCCAATCGCTGCGATTTTTCATCGCTGCTAGAAGGATCAATCGCAGCGATTACATTGTCACACGAAGCGATTAATCGCTGCTATTCAAGTCGCAGCGATAAAAATCGCCCCATGTGACCTAGCCTTAAGAATCTCGCAACTTTAAAATCTACAACGTTTAAATGTCTCATTACCTGCGTGTGCTGCCAGATTAAGAAATTATTTTGAAATTGAAGTAATCCTAATAAATACTTTAGCTAAGAACCGACGAGTTGAACTGCAGACAGTGCTGGATTACTCAACAGGCACAAGTTTAACAACAGAGAGATGTTTCTGAGAGTTAAGCTGATTAACCAGGCATTGCTATACTAAGCTCAATATTATTTGGGGTTTGGACAGGCTTTAAATGTCAAATCACTCCAGAGAGAGTAAGTGGTGTGGATATAGGACACTGTTGATGGTGATTACTCGGATGTTTTACTCGGCGGCCTACTTGATTCCTTCTGGGATAATAGCACAAATAATCCGACACTTGGTTTTACGCTCTCCCTTAATTCACTATGTTCATAATACAAAGAAAGCATTACACATAACAATGGTTATCTATTAACAGGGCCGCCGTAAGCGGGCGGCAAGCCTTTTTTTTTTTTTTTTTTTTTTTTTTTTTTAATAAAAAAAAGCTCAACTGCTGCTTCAGGCGACTGGCGACACTCGGGGTGGTTACAATGGGGGTGGCAAATAATGTTCGAAGGGGCGGCAACCTCACAGTTTTTTGACCCGGTTCGGAAAGATCCATCACTGGCTGTAGTTAGACTGGGGGGCTGCATAATCGGTATTGCACGCAGGCGTTCAAACAGCTAGCGGCGGGCCTGTCTACACACACCTACAACATATTGACACATATAAATGCAACCAGGTCCAGTATGCCTCCAGAAGTACCAAACCAAAGCCAGAGTTGAAGACCATAGAAAAAAGACGAGACATATTGTCAGCTGCGAAGATATATTGAAGACAGTTGCTATGGAATTTCATTTAGCAGTTTCATGTTTTCAAAATTGTCAAATTTCGATTTTTCTAGTGCATCTTTATTGGTACTCGATAGGTCAACTGGTTATTGTAGTAATTTGTACAGGAATTCTGACAAATAATAATAGTAAAAAATCTTGTACAAATAAGCAGGAAAAGCATCTTTTTTTTTTTTCGCAGTTTTCTCATAATTTTTCCTCTGTACTCAGATATTTTCAATGAATTTCATATAAAGTAAAAAAAGTCTGAATGCTGTTTGCAGTAGTGACCAGTAATTTAATCTATCAATTGTGTTACAGATTACTTACTTGAAGTAATATAGTACGTAAGTAACGTAGTGGAGTTGATTACATTAATCTCATGCTTCAGTCACTTGCGTCGGATACCATACTTGTTTTAATACAAATTAAATGTTAATCAGTAAATAATTATCACATGACGTCTGTTTGACCAGTTATACAGAAACTAAGACAGATAGTGACAGGAAGGGGTATGTGGTTGGGAAGGTTGAGCTTTTGCATTCGGTAAGATGCGTGTTCGATTCCCGGTCCGGCCGTCCAGATTTCAATTTTCCAATCTTCCAAAATCACTCTTGGCGAATACCGGGCTGGATGCTTTAAAAGACTATGGCCGAATTCAGTCACGTTCCGTGCCCTAGTAGAAGGTGACCATAATGTATTTCGACTAGTTTAAGTTGGTTTCACGGTATCCGTACAAGATCACAGATAACATCAAAGAAAACGGAAACTACATCGACGCGAAGGGATGGGCTGAAGACAGGAGAAAATGGAAAATATCCATGTGAAAACCTGCCTTAAGACTAGGGTTGCCAAATGGCCGGGAAATCCGGGAATGGCCCGGAATTTTGAGTCTGGTCCCTTGTCCAAGAATTAAACGTTACTGTCCCGGAATTCCCGTATACCAGTTTTTTTTTTCAAACTTAAGATACCACGGTGGCTATGCCTCGCTCGTAGCGGAACGTAAAGGAGCACTCCACCATATCCACGACCAGAGACAATATATACAAACTGTTCAACTATGACGTAGTGATTTTCAACCAAAGTTGAATTAATAATATATATATATATATATATATATGTGTGTGTGTGTGTGTGCTATGTAGCATAGTTTTTACCTAAAATACAACTTTTTTAAATTAATTCGAATATTTGTTCACTTCTTAAACAGAACACTAAAATATTTTTTTAACCCCATAAATGTCCCGGAAATTATTATCCTGTATCACTAAAAAAAAAATTAGCCCCAGAAATGCCCCGGAATTATAATCCTGTATTTGGCAACTCTACTTAAGACAGAACATCAATGATGATAATGATGCAGTTAGAAGCATGACAGTCACTCATAAGTCATTTGCAAACATAATGTAATAATAGAAGGAAATGCAGACACCATTAGTTCTGACGCATCATTGACCTAGTTTCCGTAGACCAAAACCCATTTTTTTTGGTCCTCAACGAGATTAGGATACCACAATTATAACTGACGTCACGCCTAGTCTCTCATATGTATTTCTGTATTGCGTTTATGTGGTAAACGTTTTAATCTACAAGCCGGAATTTAAGCATTGCGATTAATTATTACAATCCCCTTTAGGTAATAAGTTGGCGGTCAAGAAAGCGACCGCCGTTTGTTGTGTTGCACCACGGGTTTTTCTTATGCAGTGGCGTAGCTACTATGGGGCTAGGCGGTGCAGTGCACCGGGGCCCCTAAGCTCAGGGGGCCCCAAATCCCAGTTCAGAGGGCCCACGGGCCTTCACGAAAAACTGGCGACCTCTTTATTTTTTTTTAGCTCTACCGTCGTATAAGGGGGCCCCTAAGACACAGGAAGCCCCCTCACTAAGTTGCCCTCACTGCTAAGGGGGGCCCCCAAGCACAAATCAGCGGCCCCCAGCCTCAGCTCACGGGACCCCTGCCAGCAACACAAAGGAAAAAAAAGGTCGCCCATCTGGCCTGAGGGCCCAAATTAAATTTTTTGCACCGGGGCCCTTGTTGACCTAGCTACGCCACTGTTCTTATGCTGGTCCAAAATGGTTCTCAACCGCGACCTCCGCTGATACAGATGGGTGATATTCAAGCATAAAATTAAGACATAAGTAGTTCCTGCTGAATACCAGTCTGTAATTTACAGTGATATCATCGTGTATTTAGATGTAGGGTAAAATCAAAAACTTTTTACAGAAAAATGTTTAAGGTCAGTATTCTTACAATGACCGTATACTTCCTCTCATTTTAATTCGTTGACATCTCGCTATAGGGTACACAATTACAAATTATTATTTATTTATTTATTTTATTTATAACTCAATTACAATGCAAGAAATAAAATTAACTCGGACTAAACGTCATTGTTATTAATACAAAGTACTTGTGACACAACAGAAGTAGTTTTTAGATTGAGCCAGGTTACAGACCATTGCTCGAATATGGTAGTGTAGTATGGGACTCACATTTTTAGTATCAAATACAGGAGTTGGAGAAGGTGCAAAGAAGGGCTGCTAGATTTGTTTCTGGAAATTATCGCAGAATGCAATCAGTGACAGATATGATAAAGGAGCTGGAATGGGATTCATTGCAAGACAGGAGGAGGATGAGGAGGGTAATGGGAGTGTACAGGCAGTGGCGTAGCTAGGTCAACAAGGGCCCCGGTGCAAAAAATTTATTTTGGGCCCTCAGGCCAGATGGGCGACCTTTTTTTTGCTTTGTGTTGCTGGTAAGGACCCCCTGAGCTGAGGATGGGGCCCTTGAGTTGTGCTTAGGGGCCCCTGAGCAGTGGCTGGGGGCCCCCCTGAGCAGTGAGAGCGCCCTTAGTGAGGGGCTTCCTGTGTCTCAGGGCCCCCTTTGACGACTGTAGAGCTAAAAAAAAAAGGTCGCCAGTTTGCCATGAAGGCTCGTGGACCTCTCTGAACGGCGCTTGGGGCCCCCAGAGGTATGCTTGGGGGCCCCCTGAACGTAGGGGCCCCGGTGCACTGCACCGCCCAGCCCCATAGTAGCTACGCCCCTGTGTACAGGGCGTATACTGGCGATGAGGCATGGAAAGATATTGCAGTAGGTATGAAAAGTAGTTCATGGAAGGGAAAAGATGACCATGACCACAAGCTGGCACTCGATTTCAGGCACAAGGGTATGGGAAGATTTTCTTTTTTAGGTAAGGGTGTCAGGGATTGGAATGAGTTACCAAGGGGAATTATGAATAACCTACCGAAAACGTTAAAAGAAGTTATAATTTGTAGAGGGCAAATGTAGGTGAGTATAGGATAGGGGGAAGTTGGGTGTGTAGGGAAATTGCCACCGGAGCCTGTGCTCCATTGCAATTAAATTAAATTAAAGTGGTGTTAGTGAATCCTCTATTCTATAAGGAGCTATTTTAATTGTGAAGTTATCATTTACCGGAACGCTTTGATCATTTGCAGTCCATTTTTCAGGGATGAATGTTCTTTAAAATGATATCATGCACAGTCTGTCTCCACGGGTTTTGATTTTGCTTTCCATGATAATATAAATTTATTGTTAGTATGACAAATTAGATATGTAAGATATGCTAAACAATTTACTTCAAGCAGTGGAGGAATATACAGATCATGTATTACAAAATTAAATATGTTTGGAAATTGTCACTGAGGCATAGAAGCTCTGCTGCGGTGCAATTTACGCATTACCCACTTTTATTGTGGCTGACTATACACCAGCGATGTGCGTTGTAAAAAACCAGAGACTTTTCGAAATATTGAAAACTGATATGAATTAATTGTATATTTACTTTATTTTAACAAAAAAAGTGGTTAAATAAATCTTTGTTTTATTATAACGTAAATATACGTGATAGTTTTTTTTTATGGCGGTTACTTAGGAATTTATAAAAGTAGAACATTATAATTTAGGTACTTATTGTGTTAAGGTCGCAATATTTCAACCTGAACGCAAACGGTTAACAACGAAATCATAGTTTATAAATATTTCCTTTGCGTTTAGGTCGTGTTTCTAATTATATTTGTTCAAAATTTCTCTCGAACTGATTGAGAGCAGTTACATTAAAATATATGGCTCTTAAATGCTGATACTACTAACTGGCGGCGATTTCAGAAACACTTATCGTTCGTAACGAAAGTAATAGTTTCCTCAAGTACATTCATAACTCTAATGTAAATTACTAATTATTTCCACCACCGTTTTATTAATTCTTATTTTTAAATTTAAAGTTCCCGTTTTAATTAGATCCGTACAAAATTACCCGCAAAATTATTTCATACGATTACATTGAATTATTCCACTTAGAAATGCTATCTCGTGGTATTGACAACAACTACTACTGTTTACGATATAATAAAAACAAAAATTTCTTTATTCGATCGCTTTTTTGTTAAATTAAAGTAACTTCGCCATTAATTCCAGTTTTCATTTAATCCATGTCAGTTTTCAATATTTCGAAATGTCTATGGTTTCTTACAACGCACATCGCTGGTGCATAGTCACCCGCAATAAAAGTGGGTAGTGCGTAAACTACATTACCCTCTGCTGCAATTAATAGCTAACAATACAAATGTGACAGAACACTGTAATTGATGGGAGGGTGCTTAACAATACTAGTTAATTGCATCAAGCGTTTTTTTTTTTGGTGAAATTAATGGTGAAATGTGTGCCAAACAATACAGAGCCTATCATTTGAACAAGAATCGGGTCAAGTTTTCATCTAGATACAGTGAACTTATTATTGAGCGCGCGTTAATAGAGTTGCAGTTCATATTTGAGGAGTATGCTGGAATTAATTGTGATAATTTATACTATGCGAATTAGAAATCCTGTTGCACAGTGTTATTATCCAAAATGTAGTTCGCGATTTATTTAATGTGTTTAGGTGTGTCTGTATAGTTTGACTTCGTAGAAGCAATATTATTTCAGATTGGGGTGAGCTTTTTTAAAAAAATATTTATTTTATTGTTTTGGCCGTTGGTCTGAAACCATTTAGCCACCATTTAACATAGTTATATGCTTGTTCTTGTTTCCTTGCAGCCGGTTGTGGCTTCAAATCTTCATTTCGGTGTCTTGGAGGAAGCGGATAATTGCTTTATAAACCTGTACGTTTTTTGATCGCAAAATGATGATAATGTTCCATGGGAATCTGTCAGAAAGCTGTTCCACGCGCCTGTAGAATCGCTTGCGTTGTAGCTGGTACCACGAACAGGAGAGCATGATGTGGTTCAGGTGAAATGCTGCCTGGACCAGAATGTTCTTGCTACTGCAAAAAGATGCGACGAATTTGGTTGTTATTACAAGTTATTATTGGTAATTTCATGAGCGTCATGTTAGTGACGACGTGGATCGCAATTTAAACTACTGCCCAAGAATCATCGTTACAGACTCTTGCTTTAGTCCTAAAATGCGTGTCGTGGTCAATATAGCACTGTAACATGGTCCGATCAGCTCGTGTAGTGTAGCAGTAGCAGAAAAAATATGTGGTAGCGTGTTTGTTGGATTCACATAGCTCTTTCAGTCCGGCATGGATATAGTGTTTACTTCTTACTGTGCTGTATGTGTCAAAGTAAATTATTTGTAATGATTATTAAAACACTTCTGAAATTAGATTTTAGCCTGCTATGCTAAATGCCATACTTTACTTGAAAGAATTCTCCACATTTACGTCTGTCATTGTGATTTATACCTTAAAACTATACACGAATTATGGGTATTTTTAAGGGGCTCATAGGATTACCTTGGTTGTCAACCTTGTTTTCAGCATTTGCAACAAATTAACTGAAATGTTTGCAACATAGTTTTGAACATAATTCCAATGGTGATTATAAGCCTTATTTTTGGGTGAAATATGTTGCTCTTTTTAAAATTGTTTTCTATTATTGCTTTTTGTGTTGACATTTTTGGTTAAACTATTGCTTGATTTTTGAAAAATAAGTGAGAAAGCATTGCAGCTTTTGGTTGTAAGCCAGTAAGTTTCCTCACAGATTCTACAACGGGTTCACCCAAATAAATGCATTCTATGACTACATCTTCTGGTGTATGTATTATTTTGCTATACTGTTTTCTCCCTGTAAACCGACAACTTTCCACATCCTACAGAGCCAGTCTCTTATATTAGGATCTATGGAAAATGACTATAGTATTGTAACGAAAGATTTTGATTTAAACTCCAACTTTGTTTCAACATGAAATATTAACCACCAACCTGCCTTCAAATATTCAACATCTTCAACAGTGTACGTTGT
Organism: Vandiemenella viatica; assembly: GCA_031002005.1. NCBI lineage: Eukaryota > Metazoa > Arthropoda > Insecta > Orthoptera > Morabidae > Vandiemenella > Vandiemenella viatica. The sequence continues at coordinate 115,145,963 of CM061919.1, read as the reverse complement.
CAGCAAAGTTGATAAGTTGGATGTCTAAAGGCATCTGCTGCAGATTGTAAAATGTTCATCTTCATATAACATTAACCCTTTTGGTATGACATTAATTTAATTTACAGTTTATTATGAAAATTTTTTGTACCATGGCATATAACTTAAAATATGTCCTTAAGAAGCACAACTTCCTGATTTGGACATAGAAATATTAAAATGGTATTAGTCGTAGGGGGAATTGTATGATTGAGCCAACTTTAATAAATTCATAAGAATTGGTTACAACATACATATCATGGAATAATATTTACAAGTCACAGTAATGATGCTTTTATACTTGCTTCTACATAACAATTAATCTTGATATTGGTATGGAACACTAAATTGGTTTTTTGTTTGGTTTTATGCATGAAATAGTCAGTTGCAGGAACTGAGTTTGCTGATCGAACCTTGGCTTTCTTGAAATTACCTTTTTTCTATCACATTTATTCAAATTAGGTGTCATGTTTACCTCAATTTATATTATTTTTAATTATGCCCCTTTCTTGTGTAACTGTGATTTCTAATTTTTTTTTACTGAATGTCTACAGGTTTGTCTGAGGATGATACAATGGGTCCAATTTTCAACCGTGAACCACCAAACAGAGTGGACTTTTCAAACACAACTGGTGCTGTTGTAGAATGTTCTGCGAGAGGAAACCCTACACCCGATATTATTTGGATTCGAGCAGATGGAAGCGCTGTTGGAGATGTACCTGGACTGAGGCAGGTCTGTATCAAAATTTTCATGAAATTAAATTGTTTGTATACTAATTCATCATCATCCTGGACAATTTCCAGCTTTTTGCGAGGTCTTTTCGAGTGTCGCTCATCCTTCCAGCATTCCTCCTCACCCAATACTCTTCTGTTTTATTTTTATCATCATTTCGTTAATCCAACTATCCACTTGTCTTCATGTGGCCTCTTCCTTTCAATTTCAAATTGCACATTTTCTTTGTTTCTTTAATCACTCATCCGCTTCATGTGTCCATACTGCTGGAGTCTTGATCTTTCAGTTCTATTCCATGAAGGTTCCTTTTAAGAACTTTTCTCACATTCTCATTCTGCAACTTGTCCAGTATCATTGCACCAGTTAGTCCTCTGAAACTTCCAATCATGGTGACTTGATAGCTGCATCAGTCCCAAACTGGCCCAGCTTTTCCCGATTAGTGGTGCATGTACCCCTGTGGATATGTGAAGTTGATTCAGGGGGATATGTGCAGAATTCTCTTCTTTAGGGTAATCATCAAGGTTTTTTTTCTGTCATGTGTTTCCACTAGTTTGATGCAATCCACCATCCATTCCTATCTTTGCTCTAATCTCTTCATACCAACATATACCTTACACCCTACATCTGGAATTATCTGCTTCATATATTCTAATCTCTGTCATCCTCTACAGTTCTTACCTTCGACTGTTCCCTACACTAACGAATTAGCCAATCCTGCATGTCTTAAAACGTGACCCACCATCCTGTCTCTTCTTTCTGTAAGCCTAATTTTCAGCATCCTTCTATAACACCACATTCAAATGCTTCAATTTTCCTTCTTTCTGATATTCCTAAACTCCATGCTTCGCTACCATAAAGTGCTGTGCTCCACACATACAGTTTTAAAAACTTCTTTCTAAATCCTAGATCAATATTTGGTAATAAAAGATTCCTCTTTTTGCTATTGCTATTCTGCTTTTAACATCATTCCTGCTTTGGCCATCAGTTGTAATTTTACTTCCCAAGTAGTACAATTCATTTACTTCTCCTATCCCTTCCGATACTCTTTTTTTATTTTTAATCTACTACTATTGGTATATTTTGTGCTACACTTTTGTCTTGCTTTGATTTATGTATGGTTCAAAACTCTTCTTTCAATATTTTGTTCATGCCATTCAGTAACTTTGCAGTATCCTCTGCGTGTTCTGCCTACGAGACAATGACATCAGCAAATTATAGCATACTGATTTTTTTCCCCTCGTTGAACATTTATGGCACATGCAAATTTTTTCTTTTACTTCCTTTATTGCTACCTCACACCCTTTTTATCTAGTGCATTTCTCTAATGATACTCTACTTTTTTTTTATAGTTATGTGATTCTTTTACAGTTTATACAGTATTCTTCTATCTCGATATCGTTAACCTGACTTCTTAAAATTTTGAACATCTTGTCCCACTTAACATTATCAAAAGTAGATACTGCTTTACACATCTCGCATGGCAGCCACTATTGTACGGTGAAAGGTGGTTGATATCACTTCAGTATGGCACAGTTAGATGTGGTTGTTATGTGGAAATGCAGCCTTAACCAGAATGAAAAATGATGCACTTTGTTACAGGATAGGCATGAGGGATTGAGTTAAATTAAGCTTTTTTGGTCTTTGCCCATCTGACCTGAAAGGAGGATCCCCTAGAAGGTGCAGGGCCCATAGCATTTGCTAACTCCTGCTACGTAGCTAACCTGGTACTGGTACCAGGGTTACATTTGCTGTTACAACATAGCAGGATACTAATATTATGTCAAAAACTTGCCAGACATCTTAAATTTGGTGCTGCGTATTTATGTCATTAGAAATTTGAAGATTCTACTGTTAGTGTCAATATTTACAAATGGCCTCTGGTGATCAGTCAATGTTGTTGCATATCGTAACTTTTGTGTGTCGTTATGTCTAAGATACATTACTTTCTGCTTTAATGAATGCTTATTCTCAAATGGTACTAATGGATGTGTGTACCAAATTTCAGACAAAAAAGGCAGTCATCCAAATGGTTATCACATAAGGGATATCAGTGACATTTACCATGTGTGTGCATAAATATTAGCTTTAACTCTTAATTTTTGTTCTTGCAGCAAGTAGGGTGAATCCAAAAATTTGCCGTGATAATTATGAAAACTGTCTAAAATCTTTAATAGGAATGACCAGTACTTTGGTTTAAATACTCCCATTGTATTACCCATATCTAGTATGATGTTGCATTGAAATTTTGAAAACTTTATTACAGTGTCCCTGTGTGATATCTACAATAAATAAAAATCAACATTCAGTTTCCCTGCCTCTTCAATGATTTTTGTGTGCATTGCACAGAAAGCTTCTTTTGATAATAGATGCAGCCTGTAATCAGGGATGCAAGTTCATAAATGAGTTGTTTAAATGGATGAATCATTCTAACAAATTTATAAATCATGATACAAGAAAATAAGGAAGGATGAGGAAAATCAGGGTTCCCACGGGCCTTAAAAAGGCCTTAATTTTCATTTTGATTTTTAAGGGTCCTTAAAAGGCCCTAAAATTTGCTCAAAAGCCTGATTTTTTTAACACCGAGATACGGCGTAATAAATTTCACTATCCCGGCGACACGCCGATCAGCAGATTTCTCTCTGGCTCAACCTTGACCAAATGTGAGTGAAAGTGCTTATGTTTCAAGCAAGTAGTAGAGTCTTTGCACAGAACCTCTCTTATGTAGTTCTGCTTAGTACATGCCTGCATCTTACATTTCTTGGCAATTTCTCACTAGTTTCTTATGTATATATTGTTTTATTGTATATTACAGCTTAATTTACGTTCACTATTTATTTTTATTTTTTTTTGTATGATTTACAATGGGAAAGTGAACATTTAATATATTATGGTTAAATAACGAAGATTACAAACATTGGCTCACTCCATCCGTGATAAATACAAAGGGTATTGCAGTGTTTGCTGTAACAGATGAAGGCCAAAAATAGCACCTCTGCTGAGATACAAACATTTTTGAATGCTCGGTCGAAAGAAAAACTTCAGCCTGTCAAGGAGACATCAGATGTTGCTGTTGTATTGGCTAATTCTTTGGATTTTGCTGTTCCTCCTCCAAGTACAACAAATACTTTGACAGTTCTCAAGAACTCAGTATTTGATGCTGAAATAAGGTGGACTGTGAAGTGTGTGACTATTCATTACTCGTATAATTCTTCAAAGACATCAATTTGTTATTCCAAGAAATGTTTAGTGACAGCCAGATAGCTAAACTATTTTCCTGTGGACCAACAAAATGTGCTTATCTGCTTTGTTTTGGCCTTGCACCATTTTATAGAAATTTGTTGTATGACTCTCTGCAAAATTGCAGTCATTATGTTTTATTGTTTGATGAAAGTTTAAACAACTTCTTACAAAGTAAACAACTCGATGTCCATGTGCGATACTGGAATGAATGTTCAAACACAATTGAAACCTCATATTTAACTTCTGTTTTTATGGGCCATGCCAAAGCTGAAGATTTGATTGAACATTTTTGTAAGCAGTTGAGAAGTTATCTCTCCAAAAAGTGATACAGGTTTCAATGGATGGTCCATCCATAAATTTGAAATTTTTCAATATTTTGCAAAAGAAATTAAGATCTGGATTTAATTGTGAAATGTTGGATGTGGGAACATGTGGTTTACATGTTGTAAATAATGCATTTAAACATGGTTGCCAAGCTTCTGACTGGCACCTTGATTCAGTCCTGGTTTCCTTATTTTGGTTATTTAAAGATTCACCCATGAGAAGAGAGGATCTCTTCAATATTTCCACTTGTAAAAAAATGCCCTAAAAATTTTTTTTTCGCACAGGTGGTTGGGAAATTTACCTGCAGGAGAAATGGCATTAGAAATATGGGATGATTTTAAAAGCTATATACAGAATTTGGAAAAGGGCTCTTTACCTAAACCTACATGTAAGTCCTTTTTAACAATTCAACAGGCAGTGAAAGATAATCTTATTTGTTCAAAACTGAAATTTTTCATTTCGGTGTCTAAAATGATAACCCATTCTTGGCTTTTTATCAGAGCACAAAACCTCTCTTGCCATTTATGGCAGAGGATATAAGAAAATTTATTACAAATTTTATTGTTATCTTCAATTTTTTTAAGAAAGAACACACAAAAGTATTGACTAATGTACAAAAATTGGCAACATTAGACCTGAGTGATGTGTCAAAGCATTCCTGTGCTAGCAACATCAGTTTAGAAGTTGCAGGCGATCAACTTACCAAGGCTATGGTATTCAACAAGAAAGTGTCTGAAAAAGAAGTTTTCGAGATGAAAACGGAGGTCAAAGACTTCATTTTTATGATGATTAAGCTCATACTGGACAAATCTCCTATAAGTTATAGAGTTGTAAGAAGTATGACTTGCCTTGATCCTAGACAGATGGTGCTAAATAGTAGCTACTGTTATGAAAAGATGAAATATCATCTGATTCACTTGTAAAAAATAAATTTAATTGGAGAAGGAGACTGATGAAATTCTTATACAGTATCACAGTTTTTTTGCCTCAAATGCTTCGAACCACTTCAGCTCATTTAATCCACATGATGAGCATTCACGATTAGATATCTTTTTAGAGAAGTACCAGGCAACGAAGATTATAACAGAGTACACAAAGTAGTAAAATTATTGTTGCTGTTATCATATGGACAAGCAGATGTTGAAAGAGTCTTTAGTGGCTCAAAGATTAGTCAGTCAACATTTCAAAAACAGCAAAAATAAGTTGTTAATAACTAAGGAGTTAAGGTTATATGCAGCTATGGCTCATCAAAAGTACAGGGTGATTCAAAATGATTGTCGGTGTTTCAAAAAATTCCTACACTTAGCACAATTGAGATACGAATTTGAATCTTATTTTGATGTGTAAAGAAACTCATCAAGTTTTTCTACATCCATTACAAATGTTCAATATGTGCGCCCTGTGTCACTCTGCACACATCTATGCGATAGTCCATTTCATCCCACACGCGACGCAGCATGTCATCAGAAATGTTTAGAAAGGCGGCCCTCATCCATTCTCTCAGTTGCGGGATAGTCACAGGTAGAGGAGGCAGTTAAACTTGATCCTTGACGTAACCCCACAGAAAAAAATCACATGGGGTTAAATCTGGTGAATGAGATAGCCAAGCCATGAGCATTTGGTCACTGTCGGCTCCACGTCCTATCCAACGCTGCGGCAATTGTTCGTGGAGAAATGTTCTGACCTCCAGATGGAAATGAGGTGGAGCATTATCTTGTTGGAACATGAAATCATCCACGTCTTTCAGCTGAGGCAGCAACCACTCAGAGACCATATCGTGGTAAGTTAGTCCTGTTACTGTCTGTTCATTGAAGAAGAACGGGCCGTACACTTTCGGCTTGGAAACAACAATGAACACACACACTTTTGGAGAATAACGCTGGTGTTCAATAAAAGCACTGGGATTTTCTGTCCCCCAAATCCGCACATTATGCTTGTTAACTTTCCCGCACTAGTGAAAGTTCGTTTCATCACTAAAAATGAGTTTTTTTTTACAAAACCCATCTTCCATTTTTTCTTGCATAATGTTGCAAAACGTGAGATGTTTGAGATAGGCTTTCATTTTTAGGCGTTTTCGTACCACGTGCCAAACTGTGGTTTTCGGAATGTTCAGTTCTCTGCTGCCTCTTCTTGTTGATTTCCGCAGGCTACGGTGATAAACTTCTCTGACGTGGTTCACATCGACTTCCGACACAGAAGGACGCCCACTGCTTTTCCCTTTGCATAAGCAGCCCTTCTCCACGAACTGCGCATACCACCTCTGAATGGAATTGTCTGAAGGTGCATCTTTCATAATTTTTTTTCGAAAGTGCCGTTGGACAATGGTAACTGACTGACACACGTGAAAATCTATAGTGCAAAAGCCTTCTCTATAGCGTTAGCTGCCATGTTACAAACACTGACATCTGGCAGAACAAAACGTAACTACAAGATTAGCGGCTGCTACAAAACAAATCTTTGAGAGTTTATCTATTCATCCATGTAAAGATAATACTTGTATGTTTAGTACACAGCCGATAAAAAATTCATGAAACCCCGACATTCATTTTGCGTACCTGGAAGAGGAAAAAACTGCAAAGAATACAGGGATTCAGAGAGTGAAACACAAATCTATTTTAGATGATTTGGAAGATTTGAAGTGTAAAAAGGCAAATCTAGAAATTGCAATTAAAGAACTTGAAGATAATGCTGATAAACTAGCAGATAAAGCTGAGGTTATAGGGGACGTTAAGTACATCACACAGTCCAATAGTTTTCGACGAACTGCTAAAGTTAAAAAATCTGAATTTGAGGATGTTGAAAGTAAAATGAAGGCTCTATTAAAAGATTTAAAAGAGAATTGACCTTTGTTTTTAAACAATGTGAAAATAATAAAAAAAATCATTTAAAAAAAGTGCATCTTTTTTTATTTAACCTGCATACATATTAACAACTCTTACCAGTATGTTTTATGTTTACCCTTATAACATGTTGTAGCTCATCTGGTAAGTAAACTTTACTCATATAAGAAAATACTTGATCAAATATGCCCAATAGGAACTACCGCTGTAACTCGAAAGATTTTGAAAATGTTGTATTTAACCTATTTCTTAAACCTATGGAAAATGTTTAATCTTTTACAGGTCTTTCACATGTAAATTCAAAAAAAGGGGGGAGGTTGAGTCTTCCTCATTCAACATTATACCTGAAATCTAATAAGTAATTGAGCTGACAATTTGGCAGACTTTCTCTGATATAACTGCTAATGTGCTATAATGTATAAAAACAAATTAAGTTAAAATATATATTTATATGTTAGTAATTCTTATAACTAAGGTGGTAATGTTTCTTTTTGCCCTTGTGTCGGATTTCTGGGGTATAGCAGTTTTTTTTTTTTATTTTATGTTCAATATATGAAAAGGTAAAAAGTTTCAATATTCACTGTATTGTGTGAAAACAAAAGTAAATTTATTATTTATTAACTTATAAACTCTATTAAAGCTTATTTCATCATAATCATATAGACTTAAAAAATATGAAAAATTTCCTTAAAAGGCCTTAATTTTTCTTTTGCTAAAAGAGTGGGAACCCTGAAAATACAGGGAGTATAACAATAAATTTAGAAAAGGAAATGAAAGGTTTTACATGCTGGAGTTAGAGATGTTATTGAAACAACTACCGAATGGGAAATCACTAGGAAAAATCAAACTGTTAGCAGAAATGGGAAAAGCAACAGGAGCATTGGGAAAGCAGTGGTAGTAGGGTTATACATGTTATCTGAGATGAAGCAAAAGTACCAGAAGATTAGAGAAAAGGGATCTTAGTGCCAATTCATAACAAAGGGAATAAATCAAAATTTGAGAACTGCACAGGTATCATACTTTGAACCACTGTATACTTATCCTGTGTAAAATCAAACAAAGGATAGAGGAAACAATTACAAAAAGAAAAAATGGTGTGGTTAGATAATAGTCATTAGCATTTGTGTTATACAAAAAAGGAGAGTAGGGAAAGAGGGTGTATTGTCACCTCTTTTTTTCGATGGTATATTGAATAAAATGATGGCAGAAGTTCAGGGACACAAAAATCCTGAAGAGTTAATGCTGATTGCATATGCAGTTGATATAATTTTCTGGATGGAAACAGAACAGAATCTAGAAAGAGAACTGGAAAAATTGGTGATGGCTATGGGAAAACACAGATAAGAGATGAATTTGGAAAATAACTAAAATAATGAAAAGGGATAGCAATGGTGGATGAAGAAGTTGACCAACAATAATTATAATCCTGTAATGGTCGAGCGTAGTAAAAAAAAAAAAATTAGAATCTTTTTAATAAAAACAAAGAAGTGTATAAAGTAAAATAAATAAACAATTCTACATCTGTAATAAAAATTAGTGATGGGTTTATTGGAGAGGTGTTAATGGAGGATGAGGACATGGGCATGCCTGTTATAAAGGATTTATTGTGGTAGGCTAGTTCCCACTGGAAACAACCTATACTGTTAAACAGTTGTTGAGATAGTCAGAGTGGCAGTAACTGGCTTGGGCTGCCATTGGATGGTCTATGTTGCTAGTATATACTTTTGCCTGTGACCATTCATCTTGATAAACAATTGTTTTGTAGTAAGACCTATATAAGATGCTGTACAGTGAAGGCGGTTAAGGGGGCGTCCATTAATTATGTAGGCTAAGGTGATTTTTTTTCTGAACTTTGGAGATTTGCTGAGATCTGATCGAAACCCCCCCCCCCCCCCCCCCCCAACGTGAGATTGGCATAGTAATTCTGGAAACATTTTTTTTAGCTCTACTGTTCTTTGATGGGTGGAAATCTGATATAAAAAAATTACGTGAAATTTCTATCATCCTCCCTTTGTCCTTGGTGAGATTCCTCTACTCATACCTCACGAAGTTAAGTTGATAAATAAGTTGTGGTTGTAGTGCAAGTGTCATGTCCAATGGAGGGAAAAGATTTCACTCTGGCAGCATTGGAATAGGTAATACCGAGTGTGGTGGGTGAGCTGTAATACTCTGGCATAGCATTTGGGAGGACATGGGTTCAAATCCACATCCTGCCATCCAAATATGGATTTTCAATGGTGTCCTCAAATCAGTTTAGGTGAATGCTGGGATGGTTCTAAAATGATTATGCTCGAATTCCTTTCCATTTTTTGCCCCAGTTCCTTTCCCTCCTCTAATGATCTCAACAAGGTTTAAAGCCATAAAACAAAAGGGACAGGTAGTGGTGGCTGGATGCATGCTGCAAGCTTTGAATTGAGATCTATGGCATAGGAAACATACATGTGTAGACTAGAAGAACTAAAATGTGTTTGTTGACCAATATGTTCTTGAGATTGAGTATCTGCTGATGAATTTGCATGGGACAGTGGGCAGGATTTTGGAAAGAAAGATGCACTTTCCTGAAAAAGAAAGGAATGTAAGAAGATCATGCCCATAGTGAAGGATCTGATTAATTTTACTCCATCCAAATTTTTTATTTTATTAAATTTTTCTATTCATTTTAATTTACTTTGATCTTCCCTACCATTGTCATCCCCATCCTTCCCACTTGGTTCATCTTTGGTTTAATAATGTAGTGAGTCATAGTGTGTTCACATCCAATCCCATTGCTACATGTCCTTCTCCAATCATTGTTAACCATCTGTGGTAAGTGAGAGGTTATTTTTCCCTAACCTATCTTATTTTCAGTGCTTAATAGCAGTTTCATTGTCACCATTATCCAATTAAAGTGTAAACCAAAATATTGTAATGAGTCTTTGTGTTATTTTGGCCCTCCTGCCTTTATCCATGGTGAGTGATGGATTTACTTTCCATAGCCTTCCTTATTGTAATAATATATGCAATTTTTAATACATTCAGACTAAGTTTTTGTAAACCTACAAGGTCATTGTGTTTAATTTTAGCCTTTGTCATATATGTGGTAAATAAAATGTGTGTTGCAATTTATTTTCTTCCAGTCAGTTCTCTTCATTCTTCTAAATGCATAAATACTTAGTATCACTTGGATATTTATTTATTAACTGAAATTTAGCCTGGCTGGGTAGTCTATCCATTTTGGAGTAATCTACACCATCTGTGTAATTGTTTTAAAATTTCAATTTGACAAGGTTTCTTGTGTCTTAGGTGATGCCAAATGGAAACCTAGTATTTCCTCCCTTCCGAGCTGAAGATTATCGGCAAGAAGTTCATGCACAAGTGTATGTTTGCCTAGCTAAGAATTCTGTTGGTTCTATCCACTCGAGGGATGTAAATGTCAGAGCAGGTAAGATATCATGGTGGATTTGTTCTACTTATTTTATAATTAACAGAAGATTTAAAATACTGTTGGACTTGATTCATAAGATGGTTATTTTAGGATACAGTCATTATTGATATCAGATGAGATAATCCTTCTTTATCTTCCTTCATTCATTAAAACCCAAAGAGCCATCTTTTCTTTACAAAGAAAGTATTCTAACATTGTAATCTTCCTTCATTCATTAAAACCCAAAGAGCCATCTTTTCTTTACAAAGAAAGTATTCTAACATTGTAATCCATGAGGTAAAAAATATTAAGTCCAATGGTATTTTAATTAAATTTTTATGCCATAACCTAAGAAAAGATGCAGAAATAACTCATTTTTCATGTGTTTTTTTTGTTCCTGTATGCCGAAGTGTGAGCATTCTGTGTATATGGAATAGTGTCATTAAAAAGCCAGAGAAAATATGTTAAGTTAAAACATTCTCATCACTGTGAAGACTCATTTCTTACTAAAATATTGAGTTTATTACATAGGTAGGAAAGGGTACATGGCTACATAGTCATTTTTATGAACACTTCCAGGCAAATTTAGTTTTGATGAATAATAAGAAAGTTTTCACTCCAGAATCTAACACTGATTGATAGAAGAAGAGCCTTCTTAAGGTACATTGGAACAAGTATATAACTGTATTTTTACTAACCTTTTGAACAGCAGAGACTGTTTTGAGAGGAGACATTTATAAGTTAATCTCTACATCCTATCATGTCTTCAGTGTATATGGCACTTTGGCGACTTAAACTCTGTCCTGAAAAATTTGCCCATTGTAGACCACTGTTTATTGAATTAAAAATATTAACCGTAATAAACTTGTACATTTACACTGTCCTACTGCACACAAAAAATAACCAAGCTGGATACCTTCTTAGACAAGATTTACACTGTCACAGTACGAGAAATAATAGGCACATTGACATACCTTACTGTAGATTATCGAAATCATTGAACAGTTATGAAGTGTTGGGTATGAAAATGTTTAACAAACTACCTCTAGAATGGGTTGAAGCCCCATTCAATCTATTTAAGCAGACATTGTATAGATGGTTAGTCACTAATCCTTTTTATTCAGTTAATGAATTCTATGAATGTGGAAATATGAAATAATTGTGTGTGGAGTGTGCAATTTAAATTGTTTTTAATTATGAATTTTGTCTTGTTTGTATTTTCATTTGTACTCTTGATGTTGTCTATTGCTATGACAGTTTAATGACAGTAAATTTTTTATTATTATTATTATCCTCAGTAATGAAGGCTAAACACACTTTTTTTTCATTAAGATGTAATGTCTCCATTGTAGTAGTCATCTCATTGACTATGTTCTTACAAAAATTTGCATTTATGTTTGTGTGTATCTTCTGTTCCACCTCACTCCTGCAATTCCCACTTTCAATTGTTATTATTCAAGTTAATTTCTTCTTAAGGACTCCGCATAGTCTCTTCTTTCTAAAGACTCCATATAGTCTCTATACCTTTAGGCTTTTTGTAACCATTTTTTTTCTTTTTTACATATTGAATAGCTTACACATAGCAATAGCATGTTAATACCCTAAGAGCATCAAGTGTAAAGTTTGCATATTTCACTATGACTTGAAGCAGGTATTTATTGTTAGCAATGATTTTAAGAGAAAGGACTTCTCCCCATGATAACATTGATTTTGTTTTTACAGCATTTTATCTTGTTTTATCTTCAATTTGAGATAAAAGAATTTTAGTGTGTTGTTTCTGCATCTTTTATTAGGATTAAATATTTTTCATGTTTATCAGCAAGTACACATGACCTAGGTTGAAATTTACTATCTCTTTTTAATAGCAGCTGAGTGTCAGTTTTTTTTTAATGGCTATCCCAGTATGTTTAAAAACTGTTGTTTTATTAAGTATTGAAGTAGAAATGGGAAAACAGTGTATCAAATATATATTGAGTGAGGTAGGACTTTTGCAAAGTTATCCATTGTTTAAATAGTCACATTCAACAAACTGTCACTTAGTGAGAAATATGGGTTTGGCCACGTAATATTATAAATCTTCTCAATTTTCTTAAAGATGAATTTATTTTATGAGGAATGATGGTATGCAAAAATTTGACACAAGATTTGCAAAGTAGATCACCACAGTGATGGGAGAATAAATGAGAGGTGACCAGAAGCAATTATGAGATTCACAGAGTGTCAGGAGAAAGCAGATACTATAATTACATGGGAAGAAGAAATGAATAAATGAGAATTTCTGGGAACTTTAATGAAGTCAGATGGTTCAAGAATTGTAATCAAATACAAGTAGTAAGCGAAATTTTGAAGGTTTTTAAAATCAGAAGAAAGTAGTTTTTGTAAGAGAAGATGATTATTTCAGACAGTAAGAAGTTAACATCAGTGTTTACTTTTAGAAAATTGTATAATATGTCACTGATAATTGCTATTAAAGCCAGACAGAGAGTTGTGCCTTGCAAAAATACTGTATTGAGATAGTCTGCACAAAATTATTAAGTGCTCATGCAAACAATATGGCTCTCAAAACAATGAAGTATAATCAAATTAAAACAGTCACTTAGCAAGGTTGTCAGTAGAAATGCAACAACAACATCACTAAAAATATGATGAACAAAGTTACAATATTACTCTTACAGAAGAGCAACGATATACATAGAAAGGAAGGCTGATGCAATTGCTTGTAAGAGATGTGATGTAAATAATTGTGGAGCAAGATGGTTTTGCAGGTACAGCATTTGGGATAACACTGATTTAAATCTGCATTCAGCCATCTGTATTTTGATTTTCTGTGGTTTCACAAAATCATTTAAAGTGTATGCTGTGATGGTTCCTCCAAAATTTCTTCCTATTCCATATTCCCAGTCCTTTCCCTTCTCTAATTACTATGATGTTGACAATGTGTAAAATCATGAGAGAGAGAGACTTCTGAATTTGGGAGGTCCACTAAAGCACATGCAGGGGGCAATACAAAGAATTTTGAAGTGAAGAATATGCATTTCAGTGAAGGAATGGCAAAGTATTCGGTTAATGAACTCTAGACCAGCCTAGAATTGTGTGACTATTATGGGTCTATGTTTAATTTTTAGAAGGTACAGAGCGGTAGTTGTGGTAAGCAGTGCCAGTTGTATGCATGATTTTTTTTAGTGATGTTTTGGTGGTGGGGGTCAATAGTGGGAAACTAGGGCTTGTGATAGGATTTTGGAGCACTATGATGGGAATGCCCAGGAAGCTGGGAGTAGGCCTGGGTGAGAGGGTTAATGTTCTGGGAATTAAGAAAGTGAAGCTTTAGGGGAACTTCATATTGAAATATCCAGGCAGTCCAGGAAAGATTTGCATAGGAAGGGGACTTTTTGGTACATGTGGCATATTAGGTGATACAGTTTTATGAAAATGATGTGAGCTGAAGATGTAATAAGGGATCTATTAGAGTAACTTGTGAGGGTCTCGTTCTTGGGAAATATTCAAGGCCACTGAGGTCTTGCCAGTGTGGATATTCCTATAAACGAATTGACATTGATACATATCAGGGAGGAGTCTCTAGATAGATGGGTGGGGACTTCAAACACATCCTCTAAGAGGTCTAGGGTATCTACTCATTTGCCTCCATTGCAATGGTTCATATGGGCCTAACCTTGTTGTATCTGTCAGAATAAAAAGGCACAGGAAAATAGTTTATTCCAATAAGCTGGTTCATCTAGTTGCTGCCCTTCCCATTTCCAACCACCTCTTCCACCTTTCCAGAAACAACGTCTTCTGTTCTTCATAGATAGGAACCAGCCTACCAACATATCCTCAACCACAGCCATCCCACTGTTCTCAGTCTGCAGTAATACACTATTGGAAAACTGATCACCAGTTTTTCCCATTGAATTGGCCTAGTTACTATACATATATTTCTTCTTATTATTATTCATTACCACAGTTTTCCTCTTCTCCACAGTTATTGATTGTTCACACCATGCCCTTCCCTTCCAATATTATTTTGTCCACAATGGCCAGCATTTATTTCACTCACTTGATGTGACTCATCTTGTGCACAACCATCCACCTTGCTGTGTGTCTCATTCCTCTTGAGCATTTCAAAATATTGTGAATTCATCTTGTCTTTTTTTTTGTGTTAGTCTTCCTGTGCTCATATTTGATAAGTGATGGTTTTACTTTCTTTTATCCTTTTGTTTCATATTTTTCCTTTTCGTTATTGCAATATATCTCTGATGAACACAGTCTGAAACAGAAAGTGAAGACAGAATTAATAAATAGATATATTTTGAAATAAGAACATGGCTTCCACAATTTTGTATTTTTTTTTTTATTTTCCATGGAACTGATGGATATATACAAATTGAACCAAAGGGCATAGAACAAATAATTCCTTACATGTGCACAGAGCCTGGTGGTTGAGCTATAAGTATTTAGGCTTGGCATTGGGGAGAGTGTGGATTTGATTCACAGTACAGTCATCTAGACTTCAGTAATTCACGGAATCACTCCAAGAAAATGCCAGGCTTGTTCCTTCATAAAGACATTGGCTGATTCCTTTACAGTTGTTTACAGTTATCTCCAGGCTCCAATTACCTCATTGTTTATGAGAGGTGAAGCCACAACAAGAAATTAGTGTGTTAATTACATAGCAGTAATTTGTACTTTAACTCATCAACTTAATTTATCCTCTTCTGGGTGTGTTTCTCACACTTTTGGCTGGTAGTAGTGCTTCATATCAGTTCCATATCTATAGCAATCTGTTGAATGAGAGGTCTGTGTACTTGCTTCCTTGTTTTATGTAAATTTAAATGTATTTGTTTAGGTATTCTTTAAATTATGTGATAATTTGCCTGTAATTAGTTTCAGAAAATTTGATTAAATGTATTCCCATGATTTAATTATCTTTATGTTTTAATAAGTAATCTTTTAAAACATTTCAACAAACTAAATGTCAAAATTTCAATTTTTTTTTTTTTATAAATCTGCTTTTTGTGTCAGCTTTTGACCCATCACTAATTTCATTCCTTCTCCACCTCATTTACTCAAATATTATGAGACTAAAGTAGTTCCAGTCATGGCCTATTTTAATTATTCAAATATTGTCTGGTCATTTATTCCAACATGATGTAAAAGCATCAGATAATGAATTCAATGAAAAGCCAACTTGATTGTCAGGGAACAAACTGTGAAAACTGTAAAACCAAGAGAGCAAGAGGAAATGCACTTCAGCAGATGTCCTTCCAATCCTTTGTAGGTCTCATAAGATACATAAAATACTACAGATATTACAAAAATAATTTAATTGTTTTGTAGAGTCAGTGATCCAGACAACTTCTTATTAGTACTCCAGAACAGAAAGGAAATATAGAAAATTAATGTATATCCTGAGGAAATTGGTAGTCTTTAAAATAACTAATGGGTACACTATGAAGAAGAAAATCATTATGGCTTATATGAAGTTAGTGAATGTTTCAAAGAAGTCTTGTGAAATTGAGAGTGCAGTAAAACTGTAGACACTGATAAAAAGGTTGAAATGAAAACAGCCATTCAAGCCATATATTAGTATGCAAGTGCAGCTTGAAAATCAGTTTAGTTGTTTCAGTGTCAGTCAACTGTAGAGTAATAAGAAATTACTCATCATATTTGTAAAACTGGAAATATTGAGGAATAATTAAGCAAATTTGCACCTGCCAGAGACTAAGAAATAGATATTCTGCTTTGTGACTATGCATTGTAAATTCTGTTGAAATGTAAATAACAGTCAGATGAAACATTAGTTGCAGCAATTTCCAGCTTTCATAAGAGCTGAAATAAAGGAAAGCGTCAAATTACATGGCCTTTGGAGGTACAAAACATTAACATTTGCATTATAAAACTGGAAATGTATGTACATAAGTAATTGTTAAAGTATGTCCAGGAACATTATATTCATCGACAGTGATGAACTTAGGTTTGTAAGCAAATGGCTAAGAGGAATGTTATCTGCTATTATGATTTCATTACAAGGTTAAAAGATGCAGCTTGTTACCCCTCTTGCGGCATTAAACTAAAAGCTTCATTTCTTCTTTGAACAAAAGAAATGGGCTTATTAGAAATTCAGTGTGTGCCATTTTGCTATCATCTAATCCTTGTTGTTGGCTAGAGTTTATCTTCATAAAGACACCCTTGGAATATTTGATCACAAATAATTTGGGAAAGTACATCAGATGGTAGATTAATTGTTATAATGAGGAACTACCAAGTAAAAATGATAAACCTCATGAGCAAGTCGCCATTCAAGACAGTGAATGTCATCTTAGGAAAATAAAATGTATTTTGTAGGGTTTCAAAAGCACTGAATATATGATACCTGTGCCTATGCAATTCCAGTGGTTCAGCAGTTCTATGATACAGATGTGAACAAGGAGTACGCTATACGGGGTAACTCTGCAGTTCTCAAGTGCCAGGTGCCCTCCTTTGTAGCTGATTTTGTCAGTGTTGTATCCTGGCATACTGACCATGGAGACACTTTTTACCCATCCAACACAGACTATGGTAAATGTGGAATATGGTTTGTATTTTAGTCATGCAAAAACCTTCATTCCTCACCCGTTCTTGTATTTTGTTATGAATATTTTAATTTTCAGTTGTTCATCAGTTTTACCAGACAGAAGTTAATAACGAATATGTGATCCGGGGAAACTCTGCTGTTTTGAAATGCAGTATCCCATCCTTTGTTGCTGATTTTGTGAGTGTGTTGTCATGGCAAGATGATGCTGGTCACTCATTCTCATATGATGACATCTCCTCCCTAAATGGTAATGTTACCATCATTTTTTCCTTTCCCTTTCCTTGTCACCAAAAAATTAACAAAAAAAAATTCCTTGCAGGTATGATCCAACAGAGAAATTATAAGCTGATAGCTGTTTATTATTGTTGAAACTGATTATGTATTATTTATGTTTGCTGTGATTTAGAAGCTTCTTTTCAGAGATAGGATTTGAGGACATTAATACAAATTCTTTGGTTTCCTTCATTAAACACATTTTCATCACTGCTAATGTTTTTTGTTAAAGAAATTTGCCTTTTAAATCTTGGAACTTGGCTAGTATTATAATTACACAACAGAAGACATAGTATATTAAACATGTGATCATGATCTTTAAAAGTACCATATTATACATGAGAGAATTGTAATTATAAACACAGTGAGAGAAAATGATGAAAAGTGTCAGCAATGATGAGGTAATACATGATCAGTTTATACTGAAATTTATTTTTAACGTTTAACAAAAGCTCTTCCTCTTCAGTTGTAAACCAGTACTACGAAGCAGAAGTTGTATCAGAATACGTGATTCGTGGGAATACTGCTGTTCTCAAATGTAACATTCCATCATTCGTTGCTGACTTTGTAAGAGTTGAAGCTTGGGTTGGCAGTGATGGTTCATTGTATCTTCCATCCTCTGATTATGGTAATGATACAGTGCTTGTAAATTGTTATGTTCAACCTTGTTACCCTAAAAAAATCTTGAATTGTTACTCTAGGTTTGTTACCTTTTTTTGGCTGGCAGTGTGGCAGATAACTTTTTATTTAATAACTGGTACTGTCTTAGCAATTTCAGCTACAATAAGCATTCATTTTTCAGTTGTTAATCAGTTCTATGAAGCTGAGATTATGACTGAGTATGTCATACGTGGAAATACAGCCGTGTTAAAATGCAGTATACCGTCATTTGTTGCTGACTTTGTGCAAATTGAATCATGGATATCCAATACTGGTGAAGTGTATCTTCCAGCAAAGAATGAATATGGTAATGTGGCAATCATAGTATACACAGAAATTTGCCTCTGTTAAGTATTGTTTCAATATTATGAATAACTTGCTATGTATGAGTTAAATTGCAGGTTTATGATCTTCTTATGTATGATGCTGCAGTGGATCCTGAAGATTATGATAATTGTAGTAAAAATATATTATTTCTTTCTGATGTACATTATTTCATCCACAGATACCATGCAATTATCACTTTTTTCATTGTTTAATTCCCATGCTCACTAATTTTAGTTAACTTTTTCAGTTGTTACACAGTACTATGTCACAGAAGCTGAGAATGAATATGTGATTCGTGGTAACAGTGGTGTTATGAAATGCAAGATCCCTAGCTTCGTAGCAGATTTTGTGAGTGTGGAATCCTGGATAGCAGACGATGGAACAGTTCATAGATACAGCATGACAGACCATGATTATGGTAATAAAATGAGATGAACATTTTCTGTGCTCTTTCCAACAAGGTTTTTGTTTTACATGTAAGGCACTAATTATATTTTTGAGTGTTTTACTTGCAGGCATTGGAAAGCTTTTTTCAATATTTTGATCCCAATTTAGGTTTCAGTTTACAAGTTGTGATCCCAGAAATATTTATTAACTAATGAAAAATTTAAAATTTTAGTGCCTTAAGTGGATAAATAAGTAGTTTAGAGAATAGTAATGTGCACACAATTTTGGATACCGTATTTTACATTTTTTTTTTTTTTTTTTTTTTTTTTTTTTTTTTTTTTTTTTTTTTTTTTTAAAAGATGCAGTTATTTTTCAGCAAGTGCAGACCAATTTTGGAGAAAATATATCACTTTGAACACAATTTTGTTATCACTTTTAAATATTTATTCAAATCCATACTGACATTAAATGACTATTTCTTGCAGTTGTGTCACAATCTTATGAAGCAGAAGCTGACAATGAATACGTAATACGGGGTAACAGTGCTGTGATGAAATGTGAAGTGCCCAGTTTTGTAGCAGATTTTGTCTCGGTAGAGATGTGGACTGACAGCCATGGCAACATGTACTATCCGGGCTCTGACTATGGTAATATTTATTATGTTCCAGTTGTCGCTAATATATTTTTTTCATCATTTTCTTTTACCCACTGCAGTTGTCCATCAGTTCTACCAGAGCAGAGTAATTGATGAATTTGTACTACGTGGTAATACTGCTACACTGAAGTGTCTGGTCCCCAGTTTTGTTGCTGATTTTGTGGAAGTGATTGAATGGGTATCTGATGATGGTGTCACCTATCGAGCTTCAGCAAACAACAATGACTACGGTAATGAGAATATCTTATGATATTTATTCAAACATTTTCTTTTTGCAGGAATGTGTAAAGCTGAATATACATATACAAATTAATACTTTTTTGAGCTGTTATATCATCTACAATTTTTACAGGTGCTGTTATTCTCTCACTGTCATCTCTCCCTTCCATTTTGCTCGTTTAATTTAACAAAATTAAAACTGTGTCAATTATATGAGAAGTATTTCCTGTGCACATTTTTATCCATGGCAGCTATCAAACTATATGGTTATTCTGTATCATTACAATTTTTTTGTTACAGTTGTTAACCAATATTATGAAGCACAGGTCTATGATGTTTTTGTAATTAAGGGTAATGCTGCTGTCTTCAAGTGCAACATTCCATCATTTGTCTCTGATTATGTCGAAATAATTTCTTGGGAAGACACTCAGGGAACACGATATATTCCACCCGATAACTATGGTATGGAAGGGTTTTAGTAACTGTTATAACATTTATTAATCATATGCTGGTTAGAAGAACACCAAAACCTAAATATCCATGTTTAAATAATTTAAATTTGTATATTCCTAATAAATTTATTTTCAGTGATTAGGGCTTTTGGGTTGCTATGCAGAGAACCCAATTTATATGCCAGTCCAAAATGTATGACATTACAGCCTGCAGATATCTGACATTTACATAATTATTTTCAGTTGTCACACAGCATTATGAGGTGAATGTTATGGATGAACATGTTTTGAGAGGAAATACAGCAATTATTAAATGTCACATTCCAAGTTTTGTAGCAGATTACGTCTTTGTATCTTCTTGGTTGGAGAATAATAACAGAGAGATCTACATGGAGGCCAGAGATTATGGTACCCAAATGTAGTTTTCCATTCTCTTTATTTACAGGTTGCCTCTAATTATGACAAACATTTCTATACTTTTTTATTTTTTAAAAAAACTTTTCAACTAAGACAGTTGCTTCTTAACCAGTAGTTTGGTTAAGTAAATGGAACAAATTAAAATAGTATGCATAAGTTCCATTAAAATAGTATGCATATTTATTTATAATATATAAAATTGCTGTATCATATATTTACCCTTAAAATGAATGAAGCACGACTTCTGGTTGAGAAGTAACTGTTGGGAGTAATTGGCAAATTACTATTTTTTTGCTCTGTTTTTTAAGGTGTCATGGGAGAAATACAGTTGTACAGTGAATTGTAATATAATTTGTTCACTTGAAGCTTGTTTCCATTATTTTAAAACTATTTTCTTTGAAACTGAATTTCAATAAATTGCTGCTTTCTCCCATCTCGCTTTAATGGAGGTTTGATGATCATTCTCCCATATAATAACTTTTAATTTATTTATTTGATAATACTCTAGAAACAGAGCAATGTTTTATTTGAACAAAAATTGTAATTTTGCTAAACAAATTCTTTTATCATTTTGTATCAAGACTTTTTGTATTATTATTGATCCCTTCCGTACTCAATTATTATAAATATCAGCTTTAAAAATGCAAGATTGCTTCCAAAGAAATTTTTGTTTGCACAAAATAAATGTATAAACATATTTAAGAATAGTGTGATGGAAATTTTATCCCACTTGTTTAGTCTTAAGATGTTATTGTTGCACGTGCATTTCACTCAGTAAATTTTCAAGTACTTTCCCCATATGCAGCAATGTATTGTAATCGAACTGATTAAATCATATTTGAAAATTTTAAAAATAGTTTTTTTATGACGTGTCCTAAGTTGGATTTTTTTTTTTTTTTTTTTTTTTTTTTTGCTTGCTGGAAACTGACTCAACCAAGTAAAATCAAAAGTGATAAATACTTTTTTGCTGAAAATTTATTATTACAGGTTGAAAGATGTTTCTAAAGCACAGAAATAGCAGAGATTGGGTATACGAAGTCTTAATATTGAACCATTCTGTTTCTTTTTACTATCAAAAAAGGCTACTACTAATAAACGAGTACTTCCAGCATCTTTCTTTAATTTGTTTATCATCTTTAGGAACTTTTTATTGACTGAAATAAACTTATGTTTTCTTTTTTATTTACACTTCATTTTAATATGTAGAGAGATTTAATGTAAAATATGAATTTGTTCTAGCTCACATTATGTTAATTAGAACAGTTTGAAAACAAAGCAGTTTCTTGCTGCATGTGGGGCAATGCAGGAATTCATATGAAAACTTGAAATGTAAAATCTGATACAAAATTTGATTTTGTGAAGTTTAATTATGTTGTTGTCCTTTTGATTTTGTTTGGTGGATATAATTCAATTTAGTTGTTAAATCTCCATGTAATATTTTCCTATTTACTCTGTGTGAAATGTAGTGCAGCTAAATTAAGTGAATTAGGATAGTTTTCTAATTTTTTTTTATGGAACATGCCAATTCCTAAAAAACTCTGTGTAGTTTCATTATGAAACTAGATTTATATCGTTCACTATAGCATCACCATTTGAAAAGTTAACTATTTAAATTCATTTTATGAGAGTTTAATCATTATTTATATATTTTGGATGTAATATTCCGCTAAACATAAATGATACTCTGATGTTAAAAATGTATAGTTGTTATACTTTTGAAATAGTTTCGTGGTAACCACTGCTTATATACTGATATAGTTTTTAGATACTTCTCATGTTGCAACTGATATTTATGCAATCATTTTATTCATCATGATTTAAATAACTTTTCAAACAAATGTGCTTAACTAGAAATCTTGCTGCAGCACTAATGTTTTGATGAGTTTTTTTTAATGAAGTTAGAGAGATTTACTTATGGAATGTTTAAATTTTGTTTGGACACATAAGACATCTTTTTGTAATTCACTGAACCAAAGGTTCCTTTAAGATCAGATATATGCACATAAAAAATTGTTAAAAATGAACGACGAACTGAGTTTGGGAATTGGCTGTTCATTTGCAAAATACACATTTCTAACAACATTGTGGGTACATTTTCAGATGGAAAGTATTTGGTACTTCCTTCTGGCGAGTTACATATACGAGATGTTGGTCCTGAGGATGGATACAAATCGTATCAATGCAGAACAAAGCACCGCCTAACAGGCGAAACTCGCTTAAGTGCCACAAAGGGTCGACTAGTCATCACTGGTGAGTAACAGTACAGCCAATTCATTTCAATAGCTTGATGTTGTGTATGTAAAAAGTGTCATGTTACTACTGATGAATATTTTACAAAAATGTCTAAATGCCGTGTTTGATGTGAAATGAAGGAGCTGAAAGACAGTTTTAAATAACTATAGAAAAATGAAAAGTACATATCACTGCTACCAGCTGGATGGTGTAGAAATGGCAATATTGCAAATACAAGTGGAATATGTGCCAGGTGGGAGAATAGATGCAATCAAAGTCTTCTTTGTCAATAACAAATAGTTTCCATGCCACATCCTGGTATTCAATACCTACGTTCCTACTGAATTTCTTTGGCTTTCTTGTAGGGTGAAATAGCAGTTAAATGTACATGCTCTACTAAACACAACTAATGGTCTCTTGGAAGATTTGAACAACCTGTCAAACAGGATAGTACTACTGTCAGAAGATCTTTATTTGTGCTTAGCAGAGTGTGTAAAATTTATCTAGGCGTAGTTAGCTTTAGAGGAAGACTAAAGGAATGTCAGTGTTGAATAATAGGTCACGGTACCATCTGAGGAACATGAAAACTAGATGGGAGATGGTCTTCCTACATATTATCATTTGATTATAATAATTGTACTCTTGCATTGCGCACTTCTATAAGTGAAAGTCAAAAGCATTCTTTAAATGCTTAGAATTTTTCTGTTAAGGGTATACAGTATTATTAAAAAAGGAGATTCTTCATTTTTATTTCTTCAAACTATGAAAGATACAAATACATTATATATATATCACAGGATAAAGGCAGTTTCAAAGTTTTTAACTTACACTCATTAGTTTCATTCTCTGCCATCGATGATACTGTTGCCTGTTTATGTGGAAATGGTGACGCCACAGGAAAATTCATTTTGTGTGCTACTGTACGCAGAAAGTGAATCCACTGTTGATGTACAGTGTGCATTCTGTTGTAAGTTTAGTAAATTGTCACCTTATTATAAATAGATTTGTGATTGGCATGGGAAAGAGATGAGATATGCACAGGGAAAGCACAGAAAATGACTTCTCCAGAGGAGTTGCTATTTTCACGTAAACAGACAACAGCACTGTAGGAACTACAAGGGTTGTTCGAATATAATCTGGAATTTTGTTCATTTGACTCACATAGGGAAATCGGTGGGGAGGGGGGAGTGGGGAAGCATCATGGAGAAAGGATAGCAATGCCCAGAGCCCTTGCACTCACATCCACGATTTAAGTGATGGTATGATTGAAAAAGAAATAACACTGACTGTAGCACAATACATTATTCGTTTCTTTCCAACGAAGGTGTGAAATTGATTGAAATTTGGGACAGACTCCGAGCACAATGCTACTCTGAATAAAACCCAGCTGTTCAATTTGGCCCAGAAGTTTCAAAATGGTCAAAGTGGAAAATCGGAGTCTTAAATGGTGTCTGGTGACCAGCGTCAATGAAGCCAGTATTCATCTCTTGCATGAGATTTTGAAAGATGATTGTTGCATTACTGTTGCCAAGATTGCATCAGAGGTGAGTGTGGGTTCCATGTCTTCTCAACAAGGAAAGTCTTTTCTGGACCATATTGTGACCTGTGACAAAACATGGGTTCATCACTATACCCCAGATTTCATTTTGGGACTTAAAAGGTGTATTGCTGATTGAATTGTTACATACTTGAAGGCCTGATGCACGCAGCCTATTACTGCCAGTTGCTGGATGATGCCAAAGTTGCTTAATGCAACGAATGATGCCATCAACCGTTTCATGATGGCATCTTTCTACATGGCAACATATGACCGCGTTCAGCAGTTGTAGTTTATTATAAACCTACTGCAATGCTCTGGCAATCTCTTGAACATCCCCCCTCCCCCCCCCCCATGTGATTACCATATGTTTGGTCCACTGAAGGAGGCATTACGAGGGGAAATATTTGGAGACAACACAGGGGTTGAATAGTAAGTGCAGAGTTAGCTACTAGGACAGCTATCTTTTGTGTATGACAGGATCATTTAACTTTCTAGCCGATGGAGGAAATGTGTAGATGTTGAAGTAAATTGCATAGGAAAATAAGTTGATTTTCATTTTTATTTACAACCAATAAAACTGTGTGAAAAGTTCTGGTTTACATTTGAATAACCATTGTAATGGGTGGGGGTTAAAAACTTCCTATATCCAGTGATGTGTGGCACATATTTGTATCTTTTATAGTTTGTGAAAAATGAAATTCTAAAGCTGTTCCTTCGTTTTGAATAATTGTGTATAATTACTGTTACTCTGAAATGTTTTGCATTCTTGTTTTAAATTTTTAGTATTTGTTATAACTTCTCAGTTACATTCATGAATGGGCATAACCAATTATTGTAGCAACCAAATTGCCAGTCTGTGCAATTTGTAGTTTCGGGCAACTTCTCTGAAATTAAATGTGAAGTTTGTAGTAAAATTCTCTTTCTAATTGTCACTTGATATTGGTACTTGGGTAATGTAATGAATATAAGTTTACTTCATCAGAAAAATGACACCACAATTGGCTACACAGTGTGCTTTCTTTCTGTTTGATCTTGTTAAAATGATATTTGTGGAATGGTGATGGAAAATTAAGTAACACAATGTGAAAATAGTTGTGGTATATTTATTTTGAAATGGGTATATTTAATATTGATGAGCTGTTCCTATAAATCTCTTTCATTTAAAATGTGAAGAAAGAGAACCTTTCACATCTAAAAGCATAGTAATTATTTTATTGTCGTGTGTGATTTTTGTTTCAGACACATGTAATTAACTTTCATATCTGGTTTATTTACATTACATGTCAAAAACACATTAGGAACTAAAATTATATTGAAATGACTATTTTCAAAGTTAATTTTAACAAATGGTATGCTGAATTTCATATTTGTTAATATGGTAGTTTCATGACGCTATTTACTTACCAACACTAAGGAATAATGAATCAAGCTTATGAAGCAAGTACTTACAGGACATAACTCCACTATTCTTTTTACTTGTAAAAACAGAATAAGGTCTCAATCAGATTAAAATTAAAAAGAAAGGTTTGAATTTTTCTGTTTATGTAACATAAAACCAGAGTTTCATCAGCAAAGCATGCTAAACAGTCTTTAAACTATAAACACTACTTCATTTGAGCCCATTTAAATGTCCCATTGTAAACGTTCATGGTAGATACATAACATTTGTGTATGATGGATGATAATGAATTCCATCAATATACTAAAATTTGCATTTTGATAGTGTTTAACCAGAAGAAGGAAAAAGTTGAAAGCTACAATTTCTTTCTTTGTCACAGTAAGTCTGTTATTAAAAATTATAATGATTCATTATTCCTTTTTATATGTAGCTAACAATAGGTCTATTTCACTGATTTAATCTCTGTTGCTGCATCAGATATAGTGTCATTTTTCTCTCTATTTTTGTGAAGAAAATGGTCTTCTTTTCATACACAGTTGTCAAGTTTGTACTGTATCTTGATATTTTTTCTTCTTCACAAGGATAGTTTTTAATTTTAACAATATTAAATCTTGTGAAAATTTATTATCTTTATTTATAAATAATTAAAAATGTATTAAGAGTTTAGATAGTTCATAATTTTCATTAAATCAGATAGAATGAAATATTTTCTGAAAATACTTGTGTAATTATTTTCAGAATATATTTCATTTCATTTGTTTGTAAAATGTTGCCTGAATGTTGGGATAGGGTACCCCTGCTGTACAAGTGGGCACTGGCATTTTTTAATACAATATTTTTCAAAATTTATCACTTATCCAAAATAATTAAGATTTTAGCAAACTTGTTTTCTGCACCTTTTCCATTCTCCTGACCTAACTCCCATCCAAAACTACTTTCTGAAGAAGACATCATGAAGGTAAGTGAAGCTTGTCAAAACTACAAAATATACATAAACACAGAGACCTATTTTCATATCATTTAAAAACCAGTTGCATATATATAATCCTTAGTAACTTCAAGTAATTTAACTTTGTTTTTACACTTACTTTCAATTCTAGTTGTTATAAAATATGAGTAATGTATACTTTTAAAAGTGGAAAGTAATTTCATGATGGCTGTGTAAGTATGAAAATGCAAGACCGACATATTTTTAAAAAGAAATGGAAGTTTTTAACAAGTGTGTAAACCTGAATATTGTAATTGATAAAAAAAAGAGGGACTTATCCATATATACATAAATTAATTAAAATGCAGAAATTTTCTTTTTTTATCACCTAAAAAATTAATAAAGATCTAAGTGTGCTTTGCCTTAAACTTACAAGATTTTGGCATTAAATTATTTAGTGTTAACATTTCTAGTCTTGAGAAATTAAGTGGCATGTTAGGAAGTAGCCAAGTAATTTATACATTACTATGAAACAAACAATTAACATAGTGAATGGGGATAAAATCATTACTCTAACACTGTGGAGAGTCACAGGAAAACAAAGGGATGTGGTAAATTTTGTGGAATATGAAGTTAATCTCAGTATTTACTCATAGATCAGAAGTATTGATTTCGTACTAAACTGTGGAGTGTAGGCCTTGATAAATAAACCTGTCATCTGTTATGAGGAAGTTAATGGGAAAGGAACTTCCTGTGTTAATGTCTTCTCTACAGATGTGTTTAATTTAATGCTGATGCTGGAGAGGAGATGGGAGTAGAACATGTGTTTGTTACTTTTAAGGGTTAAAGAACTATCTTTCAATGCCTTAACTTCATGTCCTTTAATGTACTGATATTGCTATTATTGAAGATTTAGATGGAGTTAGGAAATGGAGTTTGGGGTCATAAGGCATTTTCTTGTAATTCATTGTAAACTTTTGATTCAAAAGTCTTTCAAAAGGTCTGTAACACTCTCCACTGATGACAATCACTTTTTACTTACCTTGTACTTATCTGTCTACAAGTAAAATAAGGTGATACATTAATTACATATTGTGATGAGAATATTATTGAGCTAATGAAGAGAACCAATAATGTATTCAGCAATTCAGATTTCTTTATATGTATTGAGAGAGGGTCTTAGAGACTTTGGTGGCATTCATACACATTTTAAGAGAAATATACATCACAGCTTCTCATTTTTCTGTTTGTAGAGTGTGTTTATAGCTACCTAATAATCTTAATTGAAGCACTTTGTACATGAAAATTTTAAGAAAGTAATACAAATTAGTATGGGTTGTGGACAGAATTGATTAAAATTTTGGGAATTATGGCATGAGTGAAGATTATCCACTTTTGTTGGCTTTCTTAAGACTGGTGAACAAAATGTGTTAATATTAGTATCTCACTATTTAACAGGTTCAATGGGTCTCAATGTTAGGAATTTTTGAGGTATGCTTGACTTGCAGATCTACTATTGGTTGTTGGTCTTTGTTCGTTGTTTTCTCTATACTTGAAACCACCATAGTTTCAGTATAAATATTGCAGTTTTGATAAAGTTGCTTATGAGCTTCCCCCTCCCCCCCCCCAAAAAAACCTGTAGACATTGCATATGTAAATGGTCTATTGGAGATAAAGATGGTGGCTTTGTTTAAATGCTATCATTGTGTTAACATTGAACATTTTTGGTGCATAAAGTATTTGATGAAACGGTATGATTATGCTTAATCTGTAATTTAGTCGTGAATGATTGTTTTTGTTTTTCATATTTTTGATTTGGTTGGTCACTTGTCTTCTAGCAAGATATTAATACTTCATTTGGAAAGGGAAAATAAACTAGACCCACCACTCATCAAATTTGAAGAAAGGAAAGCTGCATTGATAAAAACTACTGCCTATGATAATAATCAAGTAAACTCTACTACTTCTGCTCTGGTCATAATGATCAGGTCACCTCCTCGTTCAAGTGGTTTTTTTTTTGTGCTGAGTTTTGTAACTATGGCTCTCCTTTTCTCAACTTTGTTGAGTGAGTGATCCTTTCTTTCCATATTACTATCACTTCATGGCATTTATTCCTGCTCCATTGTTGCTAAGGTGTTATTACATCACATAGATATAACATATCACTATCCTATATTGACCAATTTAATCCTAAAAGCAATCCAGAAGCATATGACTCTTCATTTACCTGCTGTCTGTGCCTTATTCATTTTTAAGTGCTATTTTACTTTTTAATCTCAGCATTACTACTTGAAATTTCATACTACAAAATTAACATGAGACATGCAGTTCTACTACTTCAACTTTCCTTTCTTAGAGCCAGTGGGAAGCTCTGTTCCAAAATTCCCTACTGGTGACAGGAGTCGTACTATTGAAACAGTATACCTGGGACCATTTAATTTACTCTGCCCTGCACAGGGTTTTCCTGTCCCTGCATATAGGTAAGATGATCAAAAATACTGCAACAATTTCTTGTTCACACTGATCCATTTGGAAACAGATTTTTACTACACACTTATGTGCTCTTTATATCAGAAGAGTGCTATAAAATTCTCCAAAAGACTTTCACTTAGCCTTCTCTAAATGCATTGAATATTGTGTTATGTTATTCAGATATGTACATGATAAAAAGAAAATGGTTGAAACCTGAATGAGGCCTATTTCTTATTTCCATTTCCTTTGGTAGAGCCTGTTGGAAGCTCTGTTCCCAAGTTTCCAACCACTGATGATGTTAGAGGGTTCAAAGCAAGGGTTAAGCAAAGCTACACACTGATGTGTCCTGCTCAGGGTTTCCCAGTCCCATCATACAGGTAAGGCAATAGAGTATACACCTTTCAGCTGACTTTAATTTGCAGAGCCAGTAGGAGCTTCAGCTCCAAAAGTTCCTTCCCTAACAAAAATATACACCACTGAGAAAAATGTGGGTTCAGTTTTTTCACTCTTGTGTCCTGGTCAGGGGTTCCCAGCACCAACATTCAGGTAAGATCACATTCAATCAAATTCTAATTAAATCACGCTATCACAGAGGGAGCATTTCTTACTGGCTTGAGGTTTGATTGAATATGTTAAAAGAAAAATGTGTGTTGTTTTGTTTGTATTTTTTTGTTTTGAAAAGTCAGTTTTTCTTGGGTAGTATTGAGGGGACATTGGAATGGATCGATAGAACTTAATGAAGTTCAGTTTATAAACAGAATTAACAATAATCAACAGCAGAAATAGATGAATTGTAGAAGATATTGTTAAGTTGTCCAGTGATTTGATTAAAAAAAATATATACTGTCCAATTCAACGGGATGGAAATATCTTCATAAAGTGCGAATGGAATATGTTAGTACAGTCAGAGAAAGGAACAAAAAATTGACTGCCAGTATGGACTCTCTACATTATTTTTGGTACAAATAATTTATTGTTAGATAATGATTTTAAAGCTACATAAATATCACTTACCGTAATGGATGGCGTGATTAAACACATGCAAAGCCACATGAGTGAAAATATAATATTTAGATTGTAGGCCCCTTTATCAGTTAGGAGAGTGTATACATGGCTGCAGTCCTGTCAGTATGGAGCAGGTATGTGGCGTCAACACCCCAGATCTCTACCATCTACATCTACTCAGTATCAGTAGCACCATAGCCATGTAAACAAGCTACTTACTGATAAAGGGCATTGCCCTGTATTTTTTTTAAAAGAAGTTGCTGTTTCATGTTGTTGTTTTCCAAACTGTCGTAAGTGATGGAATCATTCATTATTTTTAAAACAATTGGGACATAAATTTAGGTGTTAATATTATTTACTGTTTTATGTTAGTTAATGGTTTCCTAGCATTTTAGTGAAGACTGAACATTTACATCACTTCATTGGTTTATACACTTAAACATATACTTGTGATCTGATAATAGCTTTCTTTATTGCCACAGAGCCAGTAAGTAGCACTGGCCCCCGTGTTGCATCCACTGCAAGGTTTGATGTTATACACCGAGTACTTGGGAAAACATTTGCGTTGCTGTGTCAAGCCCAGGGGCACCCCATCCCAATTTTTCGGTTAGTTTGTTTTAGTTAGTAAAAATGTAACTTGTCCAGATGAGACACAGACTAAGTACTGTTATGGAACAAATAAATGTACTATTCAGTATTTTAATAGAATGAAGTATCCTGATTTAGCAATAAATTTAAAGTTCAATCGTGCAATTAATTCTGAATTGATGTATCCTAACCATTACAAAACACTTGCACACATATAATGTATTCACTTATTTTAGATTAAATTTAAATTTAGCTTCAGTTTCCTATCTTCAGAACCTGTTGGAGCTAAAGCTCCAACTTTCTCATCTGATCTGAGAAGTATCTCCTTTAGTCGTCATAATGGACATGGTTTTGGATTGCTCTGTCAGGCTCAGGCTTTCCCTGTCCCTGTATTTAGGTAAGAATATCTATATGTAACAATTATTTCAGAAGTAATTTCTACTTCATTTTGTTGTGGTTTCACCAAACCAGACTTTTTTAAAACAGGACAAAAGACATTGCGCTTCATGATGATTTCAGCCCTTCCATCTGTTTTAATTATCTTTCTGGTAGCTCAGTATTTAAGGTGCGTAACTGTGATTTGAATGAGCCATAGTTTGGATCCTGATATTTGCTGCAATTATTAAGGAATAGTAATTGACTTTAAACCTCTGGAAAAACTTTATTTTGTTCATCGGAGATACATAGACTGCTATTTGATTCAGATTCCACATCATGTTGTAGGTCTCCTTTACCTGTTAAGATTAGCAGTTTATATAAAATCACAACATAAGCAGATTGCTTGAAAAATTATAACTCTTTAACTTGGCCATTATGGGTACATGGTGTTTATTTATCAGTTTTAATAATACTTGCAGTTCAACCACTGAGGGCTAAGTCAGAACCTTTTTATTTTAGCATCTGATATTAATGCAGGCTAACCATATATACTTGCAGACATCATACCTTTTTTTTCTTTTTGAGATGAATAGGTTATGAACAAATGATTGATTTCAGTATAAATTTTTCATTTTCACTGCTTATGCTTCTCAGATTTATTGTTCAACACATATATAACACCTTGTATATAGATTCTACCAATCATTTGAAAGAGATATGTTTGCAGGATCAATCTGTTGAATTCCCAGTTATTAATCGAGGTTGTGGTCACTTTTGAGTTTGAAAACCACTACACAATAATTGCCCCATTTGTGCCCATTGTTAGGATTTAATTCAAATTTTGGCCTAAAGGCAGCGAGAATGTATCGAGTGTGCTATTTATGAGATCTTTTGCTGGCTTTTATGTGCAAAAATACTAATAAACATTCAGTGGTTTTTAAATATCTGTTCCACTTATCTCTCTAAGAACATCTATAATAACTATAACTAAATTTATAAAAGTTAGAAGATTTCACTATTATTGTTTCACACCCTTAAATCCTCTCTTTGAATTTTATTACCAAGTCCTTATTAATATAGAGAGAAAACTAATGCTAGATGCTTTGCCAAACAGTTTTACCACTAACACACATGCTGCTATATATTTTCTGCTACTGAATGATTTGTTCTTAGCATAGTTATAATTTTTTTGGTTCATACCATTCCATCCCCAAGATTGCAGTGGCTTTTTACATTACCATATTGTTAGGAGTATTGTAAAAAATGGAGTGAAACACACTAATTACACATGATTCATTTTGATATCTAGTTTACAGTTCCTTGCAATTGTGGTACCCCTTGGGAGAATATACTAAACCTTTGCAAATTGTTGTAATTGGTTTGGGTTTCAATTCGATAAAACTGATTCATCAGTAATAAAACCTAATGTCCCTACAGAACCAGTGGGAGCAAAAGCACCTTCATTCTCAAGTAACATGAAAGGTACATGGTTTTCAAGAAAAACTGCTGAAGGATTTGCTCTCCTTTGTCAGGCACAAGGCTTTCCTGTCCCAGCATTCAGGTAAGAATGCTGAAAATAGCACAAAATTAAAATTCCCTTTATTTCAGCTCTTCCTGCTTCTTGTGTTACGAAGTTGCACATTTCAATTGAAGCAGAACAAACTGCTTACGTTTCTTTCAATTTTTTGCTGTTACTGATTAATGACCTCATACCCAAGTTATCTGTTTATCCCTCTCTCTTCTTTTTTTTGGTAAAGAACCAGTAGGAGCAAAAGCACCTACTTTTTCTCATGATGCGAAATCTAGCTCATACCTACGGCGTCAAGGTCACAGTTTTGGTCTTCTTTGTCAAGCACAGAGCTTCCCCATTCCATTATTTAGGTAAGTATAATCACAACATCATGTTATTATAATTTCATGAGACTTAAAAAAAAAAAAAAAAAGTCTGTTCTGGGAAAAAAGGATGTACCAATTTGTAAGGAGCAAAGCCATACTAGGGGTTGCTTCTTGGGCAAAGTTCTAACAAAGATCCTAATATAATTCCAACTGTTCCAAATTTATAGTGCGTGAAAACACCTTGGAGAAAATTCAACTGTAAAGTACTATGGTTGCCAATTTCCACTATTTACCTCAGGAAAGAAAAGGTTCAGTTCTAAACTATGGAAATATAATCACTGTTAAAGTTTCACCATCGCTATATTCTGGTATCCAGAAAAACAAAAATGTTCACAATTACACTTGATCAGCAATCAGACATTCATCTCTTGAAGCTTGCAAGTTATGAAACAAAGAAGACAGAGCGAACAAACCCCTTAGAAAAATTTTAAGTTACATGTTCAAATTTTAGGGCAGATTGCACAATTTCAAAATTTCCATGATGGCTGTCCCGAGAGCAGGCTTCCGTAACTGTCTACACGAGCCAAGACAGACCGTCTCGCTCCGTTGGGCAACAGTCCCACACCACTTGACTATCCACCGGCTACTGATGGAACTGTGAGAAAATTTCCTAATATAATCTGCCAGGTCACGTGATACCCAATATGAAGTGCAGCGAAGATACGCACCGTAGAACTCTCAGAATTTTATATTTAGAGTAGGGGATGGTAAACAACTTTCTCCTTTATGCTTTTTATCGTAACCTCAACGGTTTGTTCATAAAAAAATAAAATGTGTTTCCCGGATTGACACTGTTTTCATCACTGTGACGTAGGCCTCCTTTGTATGTCCATTGCCCCCTCTACTTTGTAGGAATACTCTATTTTGAGTTCTAAAACTATTGGCATTTAATTCTCCTCTTTCTCCACTTTACAGCGGTGTGCCCGGCTCGTCTTCAGCTGGTGTAGTTGCGTAGTAATCAAATTTCTAAAATACCGATGTTTTTCATCTTGCAGCCAGCCATTAGTGATTTTCAAATTTGAAAAAGTTTACAGTGAAATGCTCTGAAAGTAAAGCCTGTTTCGAAAAAAGGATTTTCAGTATATGATTCTCCAGTTTCCATTACATTATTCCCTGACTTTATTTACTTTGACTGTGATAATTAATGTAAGCTGGGGACGTGTCAAATTAGACGCAATTAACTTTTAAAGTCCTCTCAGACTTGATTAACTGTACAGAACCGCTAGAAATTTCAGGGCAAGATACAGGAAGAATTTAAGTTTGTATTACAATGTCAGCTGATATCAAAAATTCTTTAAATGTATTGTTTTTAGTGTTTGAAACTGCCAGTTTGTTTGACTGGATTTAAAAACTTGTCTTTTCTTATATTTAAACTGCCTGAAACTATTGATCATGTCATATTTATTACAAAATGTTTGGTTATTATTATTATAAATGTCTTTTATTGCACTGAAAAGTGTTGTAAAATTATGACGTTGTCTCGTAACAATGTTTAGTGCTTATCAAGCTGGATTATTCTTTATTGCCATGATTTCGATGAGTTTAAAGGCTACTATTTATCATTGAAGGTCTATTTGAGGCTATTATCATGTGTTTAGTTAGTTTTTATATTTTAAATCGCCCTTTAAGCGGCTATAAGCTGCAGTATCGGCTTCTCTAAGATGCCTATTCCCCGTGTCTCATAGCGAAAAGGTTAGTATTTAACAAATTCTTTCTCTGCACAGAGCCTGTGGGTGCAAAATCTCCAAAATTTGCCACAGATACAAAGATAAGTTCATATGTAAGGAATCACGGTCAAGGCTTTGGCTTGTTGTGTCTAGCACAAGGGTATCCCGTGCCATCATTTAGGTGAGGTGTAATTCCTTTCAAATCAGTGTTCCATTTATTTATAGAGGGGTATGTGATAAATACCTAAGTATTTTAATTTTCATTTGAATGTACGTATAAAAGTTTTTTTTTTTTTTTTTTTTTTTTTTTTTTTTTTTTTTTTGTTTGTTTATCTTTATTTATAGCATGTGAAGTATCTTTGCTGTTACAGACATTAAATGTAGTTTATATTAGGCATACAACAGTAACATTATCAAATTTGCACTGGGCACCGAATAATGAAGATATTATCGATTGAATTGCCTTTACATGTCCAGGGGTTTCCGTGCCAGCATTTAGGCATAAAATATTGGTTGGGAATGACTCAGATTTAACATACTTTTGTCAGAACCTCTTGGCGTGAAAGCACCAAAATTCCCATCAGAGTCGAAGACTAGCTCTTTCTTGAAAGAGGTGAAACATACTTTAGTCCTCCGGTGTGAAGCCCAGGGGTACCCTGCACCAACATTTAGGTAAGACATTTTCAGGCAGTGTACTTATTAAATACATCATCTACAGATCCTGTTGGTGCTAGAGCTCCAAAGTTCTCAACAAAAGACAGAATTAATTCCTTCATAATTTCACTTTATGAAGAATTCACTTTGTTTTGCTCAGCTCAGGGATTTCCTGTCCCTTATTTTAGGTAAGAAATTTGCCTTTACAAGTTGTTGCAGTGACATCGTGAAATTGCTATGAAACCTACTATCAGTTCTAAGAAGGGAAATATATTGTCATAGTTATATTTATTAGTCCTTTTCTTACTTTATTTTTATTATTTAAAGAAAACTTCAGAAGAAAATATGATTCTGTGTTTCACGCAGATGCTGGAAAAATATCTGAAGTATATGATATCATTTTTTGTAGGACTATTGTAATTTGAATAAGTCATTGTTCAATCCAGATCACAAATTGAAAGCTTATTTTTAGTTTTATTAAGATTTTGAAATGAAACACCAGATAAAAATAGCTACTTAAAGCATATAGATTGTAATAATATAAATTGTTTACGAGATTAACGCTGCATTGAAATGCTCTTTCTTCTTCCCGATGTTTCGACCAGGGCTTAGGTCGTCTTTGGAGTACTAGCTGCCTACTGAATCTACTAGAGACTGGAATCTGCTAGAGACTGGCGTTGCTGGTTGTTTTCATATTTGTTCTGTGGAGACTGTCGATTCTCTGACAATATCGATTATTCAGAGATATGATGTTTACAATTTAGTATCTGTGGTCCAGAGTTATTTATTTAACACACATTTCCAAGCCTGGCTAAGACCATAACCTCCATCCTTGTTGAGGTTGTTCGGCCATTTGAATATCTCAATAGCCTTTTATTCGGAGATAACCTTTGGTTCTAGCTAACAGTCTTGTATTTTCCCACAGTATTTTATGTTCTTATGGACGAAGATTTTCCCAAAGTATTAGCTAGAACCGGAGGTTATCTACAAAGAAAAGTAGAGAGGCTAGTGAGATATTCAAAAAGCCAAATTACCCCAACAAGGATGGTGGTTATGGTCTTAGCCAGGCTTGGAAATATGAGTTAAATAAATAATAAATAACTCTGAACCCACAGATACTAAATCATAAACATTATATCTCTGGATATAATAAGAATCAACAGTCTCCACAGAACAAATACAAAAACAGCCAGCCACGCCAGTCTTTAGCAGATTCCAGTCTCTAGCAGATTCAGTAGGCAGCTCATCCCCTGAAGATGGCCTATGCCCTGGTCGAAATGTCGGGAAGAAGAAAAAGGAATAGTCTCCGTTCTTGCAAGAAGGAATAGCACTTCGTCGCAGCGTTAATCTCGTAAGCAATTTATGTTAGTATGATGGCTGCAAAAATGGCAAAATATTTTATATAGATTGTATTAATTTTCTGTTGGAGGGTGTATTTAATAGTAGAAGAATACAAACTTCAAAGCATTGGTGAATGGATCTGCAACTATTTTGCCTGAAAATTTATATAAGATTTGGCAATATGACTGAATTGCTCTTAATATATACAATTACTTATGAAGGTAACTGCAACAGTCATGAAACCATTCATGAAGTTGTTTAGACAAAATATTTTTTCAGAATATTGCTTCCAAGAATTAACGTAATAATGTTTTCATTCGGTTTTGGAATTTTACAAGCAGGTGGGATTAAACTAAAATTGTAGCATCTTACAGTGATAAATGAAATAATAAAAAAAAAAAGGGCTTAAATTTTATGAAAGTTTTAAACAAAAATGCAATAATTTTTTTCGTCTTTGCACATCTCCTGTATAACTACATGTCAACATTACCCCAATAATTTGATAATAATGACACTGAAAATGCTGGTAGGCAATAAAAATAAGGCAGGTCAGTCACCACATATGAAAATGGGAGCCTGTAACGAACATGTTAACATGAAATTAAATATTGTAAAGTGAGTTCATGTTAATGTATTAATTACATCTCTCCTGCCTTAATTTGTTGTAAGTGACTGGCTTACTTTCTCTGTCCTTCCTTATTTACCTTACAGTAAAAATAAGAAATGCTAGAAAATAATGTAGTTACATCAGAAATGAAGAGGCAAAGCAGTATGGAAGAAAAATAAAATTGAAAGTAAACGTTTCACTTACCGAAGTTAAGGGTAGGATGATTGGGTCACATGAATGTAATAAACATGGTTACCTTTGGTGTGTGCATACCCACTGTCTTGTTATTTATTTCATCAGCCTCGGACATTACTACAGGTTTTCCCACAATATTGTCAATAGTGTGTGTCATGATCTTGATATCATTTCAGTCCTACAGCCAACAATTTTTGGTAAGTGATGGGTTTATCTCCCCAATTTTTTTCTACGGTATACAGTGTTTATTAGAATCTTATATATAAAAATCAATGTTTGTTTGTGGGTTTGTTCATCTTCTATGCATTCCTATACCATTTATCAGATTGCAATGAAACTTTGGAGAGTTTTCGAGTGTGCGTTTGCGAAGGTTCCTGTGAAAAAAAAATCCCAAAAAGTCACCCCCTATTCCCCATAACACTCCATAATTTAGGCAAAACAACATTTTTTTATCCGATTTAGATAGGAATTTGTACACTTATACTTTAAAACAAACATAAAAATACTGCCAACATATGGTTTCCGAATATTCATCCCCTCTCCCCCTTTCCACCCCCATTACGTTTTTACCCCATAGTTTAGGCAAACCACATTTTTTATCCGATTTGGATAAGAATTTGTACACTTATACTTTAAAACAAACATAAAAATACTGCCAACATATGGTTTCCAAATATTCATTTCCTCTCCCCCTTACCACCCCCTTTACGTTTTTACCCCATAATTTAGGCAAACCACATTTTTTATCCGATTTAGATAAGAATTTGTACACTTATACTTTAAAACAAACAGAAAAATACTGCCTACGTATGGTTTCCGAATATTCATCCCCCCTCCCCATTTCCAACCCAATTACGTTTTTACCCCATAATTTAGGCAAACCAAATTTTTTATCCGATTTAGATAAGAATTTGTACACTTATACTTTAAAACAAACAGAAAAATACTGCCAACATATGGTTTCCAAATATTCATCCCCTCTCCCCCTTACCACCCCCTTTACGTTTTTACCCCATAATTTAGGCAAACCACATTTTTTATCCGATTTAGATAAGAATTTGTACACTTATACTTTAAAACAAACAGAAAAATACTGCCTACGTATGGTTTCCGAATATTCATCCCCCCTCCCCATTTCCAACCCAATTACGTTTTTACCCCATAATTTAGGCAAACCACATTTTTTATCCGATTTAGATAAGAATTTGTACACTTATACTTTAAAACAAACAGAAAAATACTGCCTACGTATGGTTTCCGAATATTCATCCCCCCTCCCCATTTCCAACCCAATTACGTTTTTACCCCATAATTTAGGCAAACCACATTTTTTATCCGATTTAGATAAGAATTTGTACACTTATACTTTAAAACAAACAGAAAAATACTGCCTACGTATGGTTTCCGAATATTCATCCCCTCTCCCCCTTTCCAACCCCATTACGTTTTCACCCCATAATTTAGGCAAACCACATTTTTTATCCGATTTAGATAAGAATTTGTACACTTATACTTTAAAAAATAGGGAGAAATACTGTACACATTAATTTCACAAAAACCCAATCCCTCTCCCCTCTTCCCCATAACACCCCATAATTTAAACAAACCCGCAAACCGTTCGTCCGATTACGGCGAAGCTATGGTGAATTGTCGAGGGGATGTCGAAAATGGTTCCTGTCAAAAAACAAATATTTAAAAATCCATCCCTCTTCCCCTTAATTTAGACAAAACCACATATTTCATCAGATTTCAATGGGAATTTGCGCACTTATACTTTGAAACAAAGCGCATCCCCTCTCACCCTTTCCAACTGAAAATGAATGAAACAGCAGTTTAAAATTTATATGTAAATATTTTTTCATTTAATCTATGTGCCTACTCAAGTCCAGCAATAGTGAAGCATTGCCGGGTCAGCTAGTAGTAAATAAACTGCAAATCAGATATTTTCTAATTTTAACTTTACATGTGTTAAGTGATGGTTTCTTCGTAGCAGGGTTGATTGAATATCAGGGAAAAGGGGATTCAGACTCACAATTGGCTGGGGGGTGGAAAATTCTGGGTAACCACTGGGGCCTAAGTAGGCACTTCCCATGATCCAATCTGATGAGGATACTTCTGTTATAAAACTGCTCAAAGGCAAATATTTTTAAACAACCGTTACTAAATTTTGTTCCCTTTTTGGTTAATTGTTTTCTACTCTTGGAGACTCTGTAGCATCTGACATTCTGTTGATATAATTTCCAAAATTCATTTATACCAAGTGGCTTGTTATTGTCTCCCTCCATTTTTTAAACAGTCTATCAGGCATTTGTTTTGCTTTGGGAATGTAATCTAGTACTTGCCACACTTTACTGGTTTTGTGCATCCTTTTCACATGGTGAAACCAGTTTTTCTTTTAGTGCTGAATGTTTACACCTGTCATTGTTACTTTTAATTTTTCTGCTATTTTTCTATATTTGCCAAAGTACAGCAGTTCTTGTCGGGAACTTAATTTCATCTGTAGTGAGTCATCGTTCATCTAATGTTTTTATTATTTAGGCTTCACAACCATAAATAAGAGTCAGTCTTACCATAATTTTATATGGGAACAACTTATTAGTATGACATTTTATAGCTCTTATAGTCTCCAAAGAAGGCTGGTTGGGTTGGTGGCAGATGATAGTTAAATACTACAAACAATAAATTTTCAGCTTCATCATCATGTAAATGCTGTAGGCACTGTTTTTTTGCCAATTTACTGGTGCCTGCATTACATAAATACCAGCTAATTCTGTTGCCTTTAGTGCCAAATGCTGGTTTATTTTTCTAAATAATTAATTGACCTGCTCTGTCATGTTCTTGTAATGGAACATATCAAAAGTCTTCTGCTACTTGAAGGAATGTAGTGAGTAAAACTTAGGGCACTCCAATTAAATTGTATATATTAAAGTTTGCTATTGAAGAAGTTTTCGAGCTAAACCGAGTTTGGTATTGTCGATGCACGTAGACCTAATGTTTAGTGCCAAAGCTACAAACATTCACACTAGTTCTACAAATAATGTATTGGGTATAAGGTTTATATAGGTGGGAAAATTTATTTAATGCTATAATTGGTTTTACATAAAGTTTAACGCATGAGGCAAGACAATTGAGTGAAACCTTTAGGCCAGGTAACACGAGGCTGACAATAGGATTTCAGTGTAGATAAAATGCCTTTAAATGAATGAGTAAAAGAAAGATAACCAAGGCAATGTGTCATCAGCACATAATCTAATATTAATAAGAAATTTCAGGTTAAAAGATTAATTTAAATTAAAGATTGAATTATGTGAAAATATACGACTTCATAATAAAAATATTAAATAAGGTGAATTAAGGCTCAAGGAATGGGAATTTGATATAAAATAAGAAAATAGGAATAGTTTATATCAAGAATTTTGAATGTTACATGTTAGGACAGGTCAAATTTTTATTTAGAGAGATGTCGAAGATGACTCTGTCACATAACCTTACTTATGTCAGTGTACTTTCAAAAAACAGTTCAAAGGGTCCTTAACAAACTTAAAACCAATAGCAGATCATTTTAGAAGCATTTGTCAGTAGTTTGAGAGTCAGGAAACATGTTAGTAAGGAGAGTTTGAGCTATTTTGTAAGTTTTCGAAAATATTATAAAGAAATTTAAACATTTTTAGAAGCCTTTTGGCCACATTCATTTTTAGAGGTGTAAAATGAGATGACAATTCAAATTAGATCCAACACTTGCATTTTAGAAGATTACATTAAGAAAATATCATGAAATTGGTGATCTTGCAAGCTCGTGGAATTTATTGCACAAGTAACTTTTTTCACCTTATTTTCAAGGTACAGCTAAGATTCAGAGCTCAAAATGTTCAGCATAAGATAATACACAACATATTAAACGATAAACTCAATAAGTAAAAAGAAAGTATGTTTTTTAGACAAAATAAGAGATTTCGCTGACTCTGCAATTTAACATTTCTGCAGACATACAGATCTGAGCACATAGAAAAGACATTTATATTAAAGAGAAGCTTTCACTGAACACATGGAGTGATTTTCGTAAAGATTCCGACAAGATATAAGCCATAAAAGGGAAATTAAGGTTTGAACATAATTGCTGCTGCTAAGCATTATTTTGGGAACAAAGGATTGGCATTAAGGGAAATAGATAATGAGGAAATAATATTACCATCGGATAGATAATTTAATTTAGTAAAGTTTGAGATATATTACAGATCGGTAGCACTCATATATTTGGAGATAATGAACATACAAGTTTTTAGCTGACTTTGCACTTATAGTCAAAGTCGATTTTCACCGTCAAATACATTTGGGATCTAGACGTGTTATATGTCAAAAGTTGAGGAAATTTTTATAGAACAATCTGATAACAGAATCATTTCACAGACTAACGAATTGTAGGGATGGTGAAAGAGTAAAGCTTTTACGACTTTAACTCGAAATACACAAATCCTAGGAGAAAACTTGTCATAACTAAAACTGACATTTAAAATATGCTTCATAGCATATCAAAATTTCAGACTTATCGGAATAAAAATAAGGTTTCCCTTTGTCAAATCAAGCGTCTGCTGAGTCAGCTGGCCCAATATGAATATAAGGAGCCTCCGCTGGCCTAGGTGGACAGCAGTAATTCGGCAGAAATTGAACCGAGAGGACGGCGTGTTGGTTGGTCGCGGAGATGTAGAAATTTTAGTAGTGACGTTATAATGGTGCGGGGTCAATCTTCCTTCGGGATGAACTTTTAACTTTCATCTAGGGGTTAGGAGGAAGTTGCTTACTGTGAGAGGATGGTTTAACCTGTAATCATTCATTTCGGATAGTAGTCTGATGCTTTTCTTTTAGGCCTACGCTGGTACCGAATTTATGTAAGAACTTTTAAAAAAATATAATTTGGAATTAATCAGGAAGTCTGAAGTTGTGTTTTAAGAACAGACCTTTATCCCTTGGGGTAATTACGAGGGATTGGCGACCGTAAATAGCATCACTTAAGGGTACCAGACACGATCATAGTTAAGACAAGCTGTAAGCTACAACCCCGAGCAAGCAGCAGGTTTTACAACTCACTAATTAAATTTAAGTAAGAAACAT
This sequence comes from Vandiemenella viatica, assembly GCA_031002005.1. Lineage (NCBI taxonomy): Eukaryota > Metazoa > Arthropoda > Insecta > Orthoptera > Morabidae > Vandiemenella > Vandiemenella viatica. Next base: position 115,103,433 of record CM061919.1, on the reverse strand, counting down.
GTAAACCCCATTTATATACCTGAATAAATAAGAAAGATATTTAATTTTAAAATATAAAAAGCACATCTGTCAGGACAAAAGCTAAAACGCAGTAACACATTTGAGGGAATAATGCTTAAAGAAGGGTAAAGTATTTTTTTTAATATTGAAGCTTTAAGAAATTGAATAGTTTTGGAATAAAAAAGATAAGAGAGAAGAACAACTCTCTTACTTAATTGGTTAATTACAGTAAAACTAGTAGGAATTTGAGAAAATTTGTCGTAACTAAAAATGTTAGAAATAATTTATTCTATGAGATGTCAAAGTTTGGTAAAAAACCATTAAAATGTAGGTATCTTGAGAATGGGATTTTGCATGTTGATAGTAGAAATATGAGTCACTGTGGGGTTTTACCATTATTCGAGACATTTAGCGAAAAATGAGAAGCTGAGAGTTGCCTCTTGGTACTAAGTTTACAGATTTTGAACAGTGTGGACAAACTCAGTTTTAGTCTGTGCAATATTAGTACAATTCTGGACTTAGAAATTTCCAAGAAAGCATTTGCAGGTGATAGAATGTTTTTGGGTTTTAATGGAACTGGGAAATTTTTGGTGTAGACAATCGTACGTTTGCCGTGTGACTTATTACAATCTTTAACTGTCCCGTTGTTCCTTAAACTACTATCAAAAAATTTGTTCAAAATATTTTGGGGTTCTTCTGGACTTTTACATAAAGGACTAAATGCTGTAATTGACAAGTCGATGTTTGAACAATAATTTGCAATGTTCATTTGATTTGCAGTCTGATAAACATTCATAATTCAAATTTTTTATAATATATTAGTGACATTGATTTCTGGTGTAAAGTTTTCCTAACACTAGACATTCTTCTCACTGTTGCTCCTTGCAGTGTAAAACCATTTTGTAGAAAGGGAGATGGTGACCATCTTGAGGCAAGAACATTGCAAACATAATCTATTAACACCAGAAGTATCAAAGAAAGAAATACAACATACGGTTATAGTTAACGATAATATCCCTTGTTCAACCACTTACCAAAATTTCATTGTTACATTCTGGTATTGAATATACTAGTAATATGAAAAAAACCTTGGAAGGTTCAACTTGTTTATTTGATTTTTACCAATGTAAATAAAAATTTCTGCCAATACTGGCAAGTAATGAGGATGACTACAATAAAGAAGTATGAGATATTACAGTGGTCCGCAACCTTTTCCTACTCGCAGCACACCATAAGGTTATCCGTAAATCTCGCGGCACACCTTATCGTTAGGGTGGTTGGAAAAAAAGGTAAGTATACGGCCCCCTAAAACGTAAAAAATGATAACTAAAAACAGCGGCTGCATAAAATTAATAATCAGGCAGTTTTATATTACTACTGAAGTAAATAACGGTACACATACCTTCAATATGACACTTGTGCCTGCTTAACTGCACACAGGTGCCTGATCCGTGGAGAAATCGGTAATCGTTGACAATGTAAGCCTCATTTATTCATCGACCGATTTGAGTCTTTCTCTCTTGGATGGTTTAATTTCAGCCAACGTCGAGAAGCCCAATTCACATAAATATGTAGTTGAAAATGACAATAACACATTAACTGCCATGTCGCAGATAGCCGGATATTGTTTGCCAAATTATATATAAATGAACTTCGAGAAGTTTTAATTTCAATGTTCTGTCAGCTTTTAAATCTGCGAGTTCCTCTTGAATATTAATTGGAAGATGTTCCGAATTTGCAAGGAATGGATCACGAACCCAGTCGTAATCTTCAGTACTTTCTCCAAAGTACTTTTTGAATCTCTGCTGCAGGACTCCTAAATGTTTTTAAATTATATCAATCACCATTTTACTACCGTCATAAATTGACCACCATACTGTCGGGAAAAATCTCACACGACCCATTTTCAATCCTCTGTAACCACAAATCCAGATTACTCTCAAATCCATAAATCTTATCCATACTAATATGAATATTTTCGTTCCTACCTTGAATTTTGATGTTCATCTCATTCAAGTGTACAGAAATATCGGAAAGATATGCCAACTAACATACTCATTCGCCATCTGCGAATAAATCGGCGTACTTATCTCTTTCAGCAGTCAAAAATGCTTGGACTTCTTCTCTAAGTTCAAATATTCGCGTTAACACCTTTAATCGTGACAGTCAGCACATTTCTGCATGTATCAGGAATGTAGTGTGTTCTGAACCCATTTCCTGACGTAAAGCGAAAAAATGTAGCGAATTTAGTGACCGCGATTTTATGAAGTTCACGACTTTTACTACTTCCTCCAGCACATCTTTCAGAGAATTAGCAACAAAAATATAATTAATAAAAAAACTTGACGTTTAATTCCTTATAATGGGTAAAATTTCGCGGCACACATTTCACCTTGTTGCGGCACACCAGTGTGCCGCGGCACACCGGTTGCGGACCATTGAGATATTAGATAACTCTTTGTCAGGTCTGTTCCATTTGAGTCCTGCTCAACGGTGACCATAAAAGAACTCTAAGGCCATCTTAACTACTCAAAAGAAATGGAACTGGTTGGTAACTGAAGTTACTAACTAGTTAGTAACTGGTTGGTGACTTGGATCCACACACGAGGCTACTCAAAAGAGACTGAAATCACTAGTTTCTTCTGTGCAATTATGTAAGCAGTACAATTGTATCTATCTGTGCCTCTCTCAACTACCATCAACAATAATGGTACCAGTGAAGTTTCCAGCGATGGAACTGCTGTACTGCTTTATCATCATCGTTACAAAATGGAAAAAAGCCTGAGAAATTCCTGGTTTCATCTGTATCTGCAAAACAATTTCCAACACCTATTATTGCTGCTAAAGAACTCAAGTTTCAGGTGCTAAATTTTTAGCATTCTGCTGTATGTCCTAGATTTATTGGAGGAGTTATTAATCGAGATGAGAATGAGATTTGAGGTAACTTGATCATGAGTGTTGACAAATGTCAACAGTATCCAAGGCCTTAAACTTGAATTTTCACGTCTCTTCATCAGTCATTATCAGCAGATCAGGCATCATGCTCAGAGGGAACATTTTTAGCCTTTAAATTTTTGTATGCTTTTCTGCAAGCTTTCTGGTTTCTTTTTTGGCCTGAAGGAAATCTATGAACGGTTTGTCCACTGTGTCATTGTTTACAGAATGCATCCTCTTTAATTGTGACGATGATGGTTCAAGCAAGGTTCCTCTCAGATGAGAAATTTCAGCAGTTTAAGTGGAGAGTTGTGGTTGTGGTGGTGTTGGCTGTTTCAGATCTTTGGGTGTTCATGGAATTTGTGGTGTTATACAGTCGGAATCATTACTTTCAAATTGTTGTTGTAATGGGAGGAGCAGATTTCCTGAAGGCATACCTAATGCCTTAATATAAAGCAGGGTTAATTGCATACCTTCTGACAGATAGTACACCTTCCTTGCCTATGCTCCAGAGCCAATTTTGGAGGCTTTCATGTCTCGAGTAAAAGGAGCTTGTAGACTTTTCTGTTTTACTTTGCATTCACCCACTGAAACAAATGAAAATCTTGAAAACCTCAAATAAACCTTCAAATAAAAGCACATCTATACATATATTACATACCAGTCAAATTCATTGCTTTTCAAACTTCAGACCATGTTTTTATAGCTTCATCTTTGAGTATCCGGGAAGCAGGAAATTGTGTAAAACAGAATGTTTTTCAACTGCCCATACCATAAAATCATTTTGAAACTAGGAACTGAAATTACCTAGCGACTGACATGCAGTTGCCAGGAAGTAATTACTAACTGTTAGGTAACTGGTTTGTAACTAGTTGCACCATCTACAGTATGGTGCTCCATTCAGTAACATTGGAATGACTCATCATGGGCTAGTTAGTAACTCAGACAAAGCGTGGTGAGTGAGCAATTAACTCCAGCCTTACATTCAGCAGGATGCCGGTTCAAATCCCTAGATTTGGGTTTTCCATGGTTTTCCCAAATCACTCCAGGCAAATGCTGGAATGCTTCCTTTAAAAAGGTTATGGCCAAATTTCTTCCTGTTCCTTGTCCCAAGTCCCATTCCACCTCTAATGACCTCAAGGCCGATGAGGCGTAAAGCCATAAGTAAAAAAAAAGGTAATTCGAGTTACTAATCAGTTTCTTTTGTGTAACTTTGTGTGAAGATGTCCTTAGTTTGTTTGAGGCAAATTTACTCTCCTGTTATACTTCTTTCCCTAATTTGCCATCTAGCTGTTAACTACTTAAGTTCACATGTAGCACGACAAAGAAATCTCGCCAAAGTTCTCAACAGATGATAAAAGTAGCTCTTTTGTGGGAACTGCTAGTTGGGGATTCAGTCTTCTCTGTTTTGCACATGGTTTCCCAGTTCCAAACTTTAGTTAAGAAACATCTAGACTCTTGTGTACTGACTGCCAAATAATTTTTACTTGTCTTATGGCTGAGAGCTGACTCCTTCTCCCTTGTGAGAATGGGCAACGTTATATCCAGCTGATTTGAGTTTTACATTTTGGCACAGCTTCAGAAAATATTTTTACTTGCTACAACGAACATAAAATTCGTTCATCTTTTTACAAGATAATGCAATAAAAGTAGAACTTTTATTAAAATGTCTGAAGGTTGTAGGACAAAGGAAGATGACACATTAGGAGCATTGGATGAAAGTTCACAAATTTATTGTAGCCGAAAATTATTACATTGGCTAATGGGTGGATCTGAATTTTTAATATTCTACTGAAGTCTGTTGGGACAAGCACCTTATTGACTAAATGCTGTTAATAGAAAGTATAATACAGTTTAATGTCAACTTCAAATCATTTTGTGAATTATAACAAAAATCAAAACAACTTTTTTAAAGCACATCCGAAATTTAAATTGGGGTTTGAAATTACTTTCCTCTTCTTAAAAGCAACAATATCCCAGTTATTTTTGGAAAATGGAGTTATTGTATATATCAAAATGTCTGTTTTATGTTTGCTGCCAAATCAGTCCTCCTCCAGGTATGAAAGAGGATTGAGATCATTAAACGTTATTACTTCTCAAAATTTTAAATCTTTATTTTGCCTTTTTCCCTTTTCTTTCCCCATTTCCCAACATGTAAAATATCACCTTGTTAATATAAAATTATGTAAAAATCAAAAGTTTCTTCACTTCTGTTTTTCCCTAAACAGAACCTGTAGGAACAAAACCTCCAAAGTTCTCAACAGATGATAAAAGTAGTTCTTTTGTGAGAACTGCTGGTCAGGGATTCAGTCTTCTCTGTTTTGCACAGGGTTTCCCAGTTCCGAACTTTAGGTAAGAAAAAATTTACCATTAATCTCCTTTGATAGATTGTTTAAGTGCATAGGCATTGTGGGTCCTCTTGTGTCATTCCTCATCTTCCCCAGAACCTGTTGGTGCAAAGGCCCCAAAATTTGCAACAGATGACAAAATTAATTCATTCATGAGAGATGCTGGAGAAGGTTACACTCTCCTTTGTCAGGCACAAGGAAATCCCACTCCCATTTTCAGGTAAGGGTAAATATTACCATGTGTGTTTAAATTCAATTTCTCTTCACAAGGAATAAAAAAAAAATGTGAACATACTACTTTTATTCTCATGTACTTCAGCATAGTTTCCTGTTCGATTACTGTTGCCAAATAGCAATATTTTGAAGATGTCCAGTGTCACTTAATAAGTAACCAGCAGAAGAATTAACTTATCTTTTGACAATATGCTCTAAAAATTTTTTTGATAACTTTTATTTGTTTAATCTCATAGTGAAGAATGGTTTGTCTGAAAATTTAACTGTGTGACTTCCCTTCTGCCAGTATCCATTTTATGTCACTGTTGTGATGTTCTTTTCGGATTTGGCTTATGTATTATTATTTTTTAATGCGCACATACTACTTTCACTGTCCTTACATTTTAGGCAATATTTTTCATCATTTGTTTGAAGTGAATAGATGCACTTTCTTCTTATGATTTTTGCTGTCAATTATTACTGATAGAACCAGTTGGAAGAGTCTCTCCAAAGTTTCCCAAGTCTGCTAAGTCTGATTCTTTTGAGGTGAAATCAGAAAAAACATACAGCTTGCTATGTGAAGCTCAAGCCTTCCCTTCTCCACTTTTCAGGTGAGGTAGAAATTATATGTATGCAGTGAATATTCCTGTACCTGCCAGATTACTAAGATAAAACAATTCAGTAATATTAAAGTCAGAGAAGGGCTTCAAAAATTAGGCTTTCATATTAGCCTTATTCAAACAAAAAAAAAGTAGTATGACTTGTGATTTATTTTATGAAATTATTATTATTATCAATTTTGATAGACCATATGCCTTGCAGGAAATTGCTCCTCGCTCTGTTTGTTTGTTTAAATCTTTACCAATACTCTTGCCTGTTTGTGGTATATTTTTTAGCACCTCCCTCAGAAATTTACTACTGTTGTGGTCTCCCATAGCTGAAAATAAAAAATTTTCAAATTCCTAATGCCTGAAACAATGTGCTAGCTTATGTTCATGGTCATTTATTCCTTTCCAAATAATTCACCTCATTTTTCACCAAATATGAATCCAGCCTCATCACCGAGTATTTTATACACATCAAACATTCTCTCCAACTGCCTATCAGTGATTTCCTATATAGATCCTCTACCGTATCAGTTACTGACTGTGTTCTATGCTAAAAGTTTTTTGAAATTATTGTTTCATGTGAACAAAAAATACATACACCTTATTGATGAGTAACTGTGTGTGTTTCCTCTGTTCTGACCAGATTTGCTGGAATACCAGGTTATAAATTATTGATAGTTTTGTATGAATTACATTTCATGCAGCTGTAAACTTAAGGATTACTATTCTTATTAATGCCTTGTCTTCATTTGACTCTTATGGGGTATCCTGATGGAAGGAATTCTGTCAGAAATTGCTATCTCTTGGAAATCTATTCACTCTCTGATTTCTCTCATAAACTTTTAATTGTATCTAACAAAACAATCCTCTGTTTTTGATCAAAGCACTACCTGATTTTGTGATTTCTGAAATTTTACATAGTAATCTATTTAACTGTTGCAGTATATAAATATTTGACCTAGGATAATTGTATTGATTTTGGTATATTATTCTTCATTAATACAAGGTCATTATAACTGTGTAAAAAAACAGAGTGATTTTAGATTAGTTTCATAAAATTATGTTGGAGAACTTGAAACCAAATATATCAAGCTGAGTCAGTATGCTCATGTTCAGTTCTAACATTTAGGAGGAGATGGATTCAAACTCCTGTCTGGCCATCCAGATTTCGGTTTTTCCATAGTTTCTTGATGTCATTCCAGGCAAATGCTGTGACTGTATATTAAAATGCCATGACTGAAGTTGTACCTGTTCCTCGCTTCCCCATCCTCTCCTGACTCTAATGATCTTGACATCAATAAGGCATAAAGCCCAAAGAAAAAACAAAAAATTTGAAAAATAAATCAGTCTGTGATTGTTTATACATTTTTCTATTTCATTTAATAATACCAAAGTTGATTATTATTTACAGTAACACTTCCACAAAGAAAAATTTTCTGATGTGGGAATATGTGTTTCTACAGCATTTTTGCGCGGGGAATTCAAATCTGAAATCAGAAATTACCCATCAGGGACAGTTTTTTAGTTATATGAAAAAAAAATTGCATTTTAACTTCCAGATTATTTTTTTTTTCTTTACAAAGAGAAATTTACAAACAACATTTGACAACATCAATTTCTGCATTTGACTTGTTCTAATATGCAAATGTTGGTATATTTTTTATGTACTTCTGCTATATATTGTTATGTACAAGTCATTGATAGTGATTAATAATTTAGTTTTGTGTTAGACTGATTACACAGGACTGGAGACTTTTTATAGATGCATCCAAAATTAGTTTAGAGACAGTTCTACTCCACAATGGGAATATAATTTCTTCTATCCCAGTTTGTTATGCTAGTATAAAGAGTCATAGTTCATTTTGGAATGTATGCATACTTGTATTAAATACAGTGAACATAAAAGGAAGATGTATGGCGACCTCACAATTTTTGCCATAATATTTGGTATGCAACAAGGCTACACCAGATATATGTGTTTCATATGTCAGTGGGATAGTTGTGATAAAAATTCCCATATAAGAAAAACGAATGGCCTCATTCAAAATGGAAACTGGTATAATAAAAAAATGTCAGTGAAAATGATAGCTAGTGAAGATGTGCCTCTTCAACCACTTCACATCAAATTAGGACTAATGAACCAATGTGTTAAGGCCATGGATAAAACTTGAAGAAGACTAATGTATTTCTTAACAAATTTCCTCTTCCTACACCAGAAAAGTAAAGGAGTGTGTGTTTGTTGGGCTCCAGGTTAGACAAATTCAGAGAGAGACCCAAATCTTGAAGAAATGCTGGCAATAGAAGAAAAACGAGCATGGATATGTTTCAATAATGTTGGCAATAATTGTTTGGAAAAAGAAAGAGCTGATAAATATAGAGATTTGGAAAATTAGATGATTGCTGCATACAAAAAATTGGGATGCAATATGTCACTGAAGGTGTATTTTCTGCACTCTAATATGGATTACTTCCTGGAAAGCTACAACGATTTGTCTGATGAACATGGTGAAATGTTCCATGAGGACATGATGACTTTAGAACAGTGGTACAAAGGGTACGTTTGCCATTATGTCTGATTATTGCAGGAATATTATTCAGGACTGCAAAGATTTTCACCATGAAAGGAAGAAATAAGAGTGTCACTAGTAGGATAATACACATGTTTGGCTGATGTTTTTCATTTTTTAGCTCTGTATACAATTGTCAGAACGAAACAAAAAGAACAGCGATAAAACGAAACAGTCGAAGAGCGCGAGGCACGTTTATGCACTCAGCGAACGTGAATGAACACCATGAGAAGCAGAGAAACCAATGAACAATGAAATGAATGAATTAAAGAATCAAGAATTGCAACACAATATTATAATAGAAGACTGCGAACGCAAGCCAAGCCGCCCATGAAAATATCACCCTACGACAAGCACGGACGAGGACAAGTAAACGGTGTAACCTGACAAATGAAGCATTTCACTATGACCCGACAAAACAATATAACAAAAACAAACACGCTGTAATCGGAAAAATGGATAACATCTACCAATTTTGCAATGCAAAAAAATTCAATGAAGAAACACCAGGATTCTGTTGCATGAATGGAAAAATTCGATTACCTCCATAGGAATTTCCACATTACATGACCGGGGAAACTCTGGAATCGAAACACATATTATTAATCCTCAGAATACCCCTGATCTCTACTGAACTGCCATTCCAATTTAAAAGACTACTATTTCCAATTAAATTAGCCTATAGTTTTACAAGTAACAAAGTGCAAGGACAAACTTTAAAACATTGCAGCATCAACCCCAAAGACTCCTGCTTCTCTAATGGTTAACTATATGTAGCTTGTCTAAAAATTTGTACATATATACCCCAGATAACAAAATGAAAAATGTTGTTTATGAACAAGTATTGCAAAAATTAAAATATGTTTTCAATAAAAAAAATTACCTCTTATATTTTAAAGTTCATCCTTTTATTCCAAGTACCACACAATATCATATCAACTCCCTGAGCGAAGCTGGTTACCTTAGCTAGTATGTGATATAAAAACAAGTGAAGGAACCTTTTTTCATTATATATTTTTGTTAATGCTGTTAAATTGCTGGAATTAAGATTATCCTATGTGACATATATTTAGAGAGTATTTACCATTGTTAGTGTAACTGGGAAACCGAGCGTGGTGGTGTAACGGATAGCGTTCTGGTCTCGCATTCGGGAGGACGGCGGTTCGAATCCCCGTGCGGGCATCCAGATTTGTGTTTTCCATGGTTTCCCAAATCACTCCAGGCAAATGCCGGGATGCTTCCTTAAAAATGCCATGGCCGAATTCCTTCCCATTCCTTGCCCCCATCCTTTCCCGTCTTTAAAGACCTCAATGTTGAGAAATGTAAAGCAGTAAAAATAATAATAATAATAATAATAATAATAATAATAAAAACTGGGAATTTTGAATTGGCTGATCTCTGTTGCTCTTCATAATAACAATAGTAACAATAATTTTGTGATAAGTTGTATGACAAATAAGCTGAAACTAAATATGTATAAAACGTAAAAAGATCACATACATTTTTATTTTCTGCCTTAAATAATGAAAGTTTTAAAATAGAAATTTACGTTTAAATTAACCTCAAACATTTTGTTATGAATATTCCTGCCTGAAGGAATGCAGTAGAAACAAAACCTGATTCTCTTCATCTAAGCTGGTCATTAATCTGTCCATTAGGCATTTTTTCTGTTGTGAGGTTCATATTTACCACTTTTTGAATAAAAAAGACTGCACATTTATTACTCATTATATTATATGTTTTATTTTTTTCCTCAGTTCCATTCTATTTTATATGTCAAGACGATTCTCATAAGTTTATTTTTCATTGTCAGAACCTGTGAGTAGCACTGCTCCCAATGTGGCACCTACAGCTAAAGTAGTAGTGCTACAGAAGAATGTTGGCTCAAAGCAGTCTTTGTTATGTCAAGTCCAAGCTCACCCTGTTCCTAACTTTAGGTTTGTATCCTAAGGAAAGATATTAAAAATCTTGATTTAATAATTATGATTGTATGTCTTTTGTTTTATGTTTACTTAAGGTAAACTTTAACACTGAATGAGTTGTAGATTGTTTAATGTCGGTACTAAACATTTGTAAGTAGTTCTTTTTTCGGTTACTTTAATATAATGAATATATCATATTCACTTTATTTGTGTTGCCTATTCATAAAAAATTAGTGAAACTATCAGCTATTACGCCATGTTTATGAAAGTAAGCACTAGTAATGGTAATCTATAGATTGTACGACTTCCTCCGTCTCCTGCTTTCAGGACAGGATTTCTGTGATTTCAACAAAATTAGAAACTGCTGATTTTACTTTAACATAGCTGATAATAACAAAAAATGAAGATGAATATAAATGAATTAAGGAAAGAGATAGGAACAATCACTTATCACAGGTAATAGTAGGACAGTGTGAAAACAGTAAAAATCTGAACATGGAACATACGGAATTTTTTGTGGTTAAAACCTTCAACAGTGGAGCATGGAGTGGACAGGGTGGGAGTAACTAACTAGTCACTGCATAATGGCAGAGAAGAGGTGAAGTCAAAAATTTATTTGCAGGAAAAGTCTACTTTTTTCAGAGTTAAAATTTAAATAAAAGAATGATTCAAATTGAAATTTAAAGAAAAAGAATGATTACTATATATATATATATATATATATATATATATATATAATAACAACAACAATGAGCAGGAAAATGCTTTAAGGCAATAAAGCTAAGGAAAGTTGGGGAAATAAGACCCAACAATTACCACAGATGTAGGCGGCTGGGAATGACAAACACAAAAAAGAACAAGCGCAAGAAATGCACAAATAGTCGGCCGTCGTCGTGTACATATCTGGCTCTGCCTGGTGTCTCACTTCTGCAAGAATAAGGCTATAAGCCAAAATATTGCTCATTTCTTGTGTTTGTCGTTCCCAGCCGCCATCATCTGTGGTAAGTGTGGGTATTATTTCCCTATCCTTCTTTAGTTAGGAAAGGTAAATAAACCCAACACTGACCAAAGTAAAAGGAAAGAGGACTGCAGTGAAAAAAAAAAAAAAACCCTTAGCTGCACGGTGGCGGCTTGCAGCATGACTGGAGATTGATTAGCGTAAATTTTAGTATTCTAAATTGGAAACTGTGTTGCAGATACACATCATCGACAGGCAGAAGGAAATACTGAACACTAATCTATTATTATTTTCTGAATCTGTCCAACTATGGACCATGTACCACCGGTCCCCTGTTGTACACAGATTGCCAGTGTGTACCATGAGGGAGAAAGGACTTGTCCTATCTGAATTTAGTCTTTGTTTGTTATTCCCAGCTTACTTAACTGATAGGAGGAAAGTCCGTGATCCCATGTATCTGCAAACTTGTAACTTTTTGTGTTCTGTATGATAAATGTATTTTTGTTTGTAAAATGTGTGCTTTATGAGATGGAGATTGGAGACTGTCTTAGTAATCTACTAGATAAATGTGGGAAACTGCTTAAAACTGCAATCAGGATTGCCAGTATGTGTGGACCAGGTCTTGATCTGGTCATATTGTACCTTCCCAATTCAGTATGGGCACCTTAATTCACTGACCACACTATTAGCTGATAGGTTTAGTAGGGAGAGAAAAATGAGTATTATTTGAGATTTATTGTGTGTAGAAAAAGGGGGGGGGGGAGGGAAGCTGGTTTCTAGGTTGTGTTGGTAGGTCAATTAGATGGGGATGTGGTATCAGGGAGTACTGTGTATACATATTAAAACAAAAATTAAAATAACGAAGGATAGGGAAAGTAAATCAGTCCCCATAGATGATGGTAAGAGACTCATCATGAACACAAAAACATGAATACACATTGCAAATATTTTGGTATAAATCTTAATCTTGATTATAGTGGACCAAATGTGGTGGGTGAGTGGTTAACATTCTGGCCTTGCATTCTGGAGGATGCCAGTTCGAATCCCTGTCCAGGCAACCAGATTTGGGTTTTCCATGGTTTCCCCAAATCACTCTAGGCGAATGTCGGGATGCTTCCTTCAAAAGGCCAAAGCCGAATTCCTTCGTGTTCTGTGTCCTCAGTCCCATTCTGCCTCTAATAACCTCAGCGTCGACAAGGCGTAATGCCATAAAAAAAAAAGATTGTAGTGGGACTTATGGTGAGTGGATTGGATAAGTATGCACAATGACTTACCATATGACCCAATTGTCAAATTATTAAAACATAATCACTGGTAATAGTAAGCACTTATTTTTGAGGTGAGAAAAAGATGTAGTAGTAATGCAGGATTGGGGGAGTGGAATGGAACAATGGAAGAATAAGCTTTGTCTCAGATTTAGACGTGACAGATATCTAGTACCTATTTCCAAGTTATTTGTGATAGCTCATTGTCTTGCTACAATTATCTTTTGCATACTTTCTTATTACAAATGATCCATTTTTCATAACATATCACCTTCAATAATTTTTTCTATGTTCACCTTTGTTAATATATTTTTCATTCAAACACTGAGTTTAGAACCATATGGCACAAATGTTTTTAAATCCTTGTATTGCTCAATGCTCCAGCAGTTTCCTAAACCAGCTTATTTGTATCAACAATTGCCATTGATACCCCTGGATTCAACCTCTGTTGGGTGACTGGGGTATGACATGTCAGTACTAGGGATTGCAATCGAACAAAGCGGAATCCCACAATCCTGCGGGATGCCGCATCATTAGACAGTCTGGCGGATCCTGCACATAATTAAGCGGATCCGCAAAATACGGCAAAAAGGCGTGTCAGTCTGTGTGACTCTCTGCCCTACTCAGTCTCTATCGAATGTATTGCACTGTTTGCCTATGCCCTTGTAGTTGGCATTTGACTTGTGTGAACAAATGTTTGTTTTTGTTAAACTTCATCATTCGTAAGTAAATAGATCCCCTTTTACGTATTCATTAAATCTTGCATTTGTTTTGAGTACACATATCCACATTTATGTTGCGTTTTTATTATGATTTTCTTACTATATAATTAGCATGTTTTATGTGTTGCACATGCCATCTGTATTTGCTGAATACATATGACATGGCAACTTCCTGCATTTGCGGCTGAAAATTTGATTATTTGTTGATACGAAACTAATGTTGTTGCAATTTTAACAATTGCATACCTATTTATTTAGCAGTTATGAAATGGCAATTGTATATCATTTGACTTATTGTTGTCTCGAATGCTGCCTCTGTGTGTTTGAAATGAAACACATGTTCTTTGGTGAAAGCTGCCTGCTTACATTTGCCACTGTGGCTTTCAATTAATCCCTCTTGGTATGATTTGGTCAATTGCCACAATACATTATTTTTGAGTGAATAACATGCGTCCTTTCAACTCCTTGTTATTATTTCGACTAAAGGTGGCAAAAGTTATGATGAAGTATTCATGGGTGTATCGCTGAATTGTGTTGTAAAACACCATGCCTCCGCCATCTTCCTCACATATGAAATTTCCTGTTTTTACAACACAGTCTGGTGATACATCTGTGAGGAATTCATTGCAAGTATATGCCTCCTTTCTTACATGAAAAAATAATTTACATTCTAAAAAAGTCATCACGCCACTTAAAGTAAAACTGAAATACTTGACAGTTTAAGTCTTGGTGAGTAGTTTGTTTTAATAACAGTGAATCAACTGTAAAATCAATCAAGAAATTGGGAGTCGTAATAATGAATCCCACAAAAACAATTCTCGTAAAAATAGACCAATTTTCGAGCTTGTGTAGTGACAAAACGTTATGAGATCTTGTTCTGAGTCAAGTCTACACATTACAGAGTATATTCACTTCACTTTGTGAAATGGAATGCTTTCTCTCAGTGTTTTAGATTGTTTATTTAGAAAATAAACTCTGGTGACTTGTCCATTTGCATATTTTCAAAGTGATATGACTTATTGTAAGGTGCAAAATATAACCTAAGACTGAATATTTTGCATTTTTGATTATTTATTTAAAAATTGGTTTAGATTTTTTAAAATAAAAATGTAAAGCTTGAAATATTCTTAATAAAAATTTTTAATGTCATTTTGCTGATTAAAATATTGTTAACTGTTAATTTTTATCATTTAACGTTAAAATTGATTTATTAATTTAATTAACAGACATTTATTATTTAATTTGTTAACTCTATAATTAACTATGTTTTAAAAATATGCATTGAAAAACTGTTAACAGCAATCCCGCAAAAATTCCATGGTATTGAAAACACTGCGGGATTACATCAGTGCCATCAAAATTCCATAACGAAATTTTGCAAACCAGTTTTGACAGAAGCATTCTATTGCAACATTGTTCCCATATTCTTTGCTCATACTTGGAAATGTCAGCAGCTCATTTATCTTTTTTGGAGTAATATTACAAAATATAGTAATAATACACATTATTCATGTCAATTATCAATATAAATGTTTGCAAAACAAAACATTTACAGAAAGTGTCCTTGACACATAACTTTGCAAACTTGCAATCATGCTGTGCTGTACTGCCAAAAAATGGGAACTACAACAAGAGTGAGTCATCATCATATAAAAAATTGAACAATTTTATTTACAAACCCAGTTTATTAACTGCTGACATGTATTCACTGAATCATACAATCCTTAATGTGAAGTTGTATGAAAAATTAATTGGAAGATTCCATGCCACGTAACTTTGCAATTGTGTGAAACAAGTAAACAAAACATAGTGATTCAGAAGAAGGTTATAGTGAGACAGTTGTAGAAGGAAACATAGTGGGATAGATTGGGAAGCTAGTGTTACTTCAAAATGAAATATGTCTCTCTTAAACACACTTACTTTTTTATATTAAATTGTTTTTTTTTTTCTGCATTAAACATTTTCTGCATGAAATAAATATCACAGTAGTAAAATGTCTATTTGTTCATTTCATTATCTTACAATTAAGCATCATTTACAACATTTTAGCATAATGAATTCTTAATAGCGCAGGGCTCTTGTTATTTTGGAACTGAAATTTAACTTTGGGGATTATTTCCATATATTTTTCTCACAAATTATTTATAAAATATTCATATTCCCAGAGCCATCGGGGGGATCTCCTCCAAAAATGCCTGGGTCGAGGACTTCAGAATCCTTTAGAGCAAATATGGGGCAAGCATTTGTACTCTTCTGTGAAGCTCAGGGATATCCACCACCAATTTTCAGGTGACTACAGGTTTTGATAGTTTTTTGTGCAACAGTTAGTTTAAATATATTACGAGTGTTCGGTGTATGTGAGTAACGCGATATTTTATAGAAATTGTATTACTCGTATTTTGTCAGCACAGTTTAATGAAAAACTTTCTGTCTTCATTATATGGTTGTGTGAACTTATTCTGTATGTTGTTATAGAACTTATAAAGGTGGTAAGACATTTACATGATTGATTGAGGCTGGGTTATGTGATAATGTGGATTTATAGGATACAATTAGTTTTAGAAACAAAAAATAATGAGATAATTTAATCCACAGCTTTTAAGGCTCCTTGAATAATTTAGTTGTTTTACATAATGAAACCTTGTATTAGCATACATTAAAATACAGGGTGATTCATAGGTGTCTCTGGGATTTTAGATCTTCATTACGCAGTTACTATGGACAGATACAGCAAAAAAATGGTGATCTCTATAGATACAGAACATCTTGAAGTTTCAGTTTATTTTAAACATTTTGGCATATTGCCTCAGTTAGCCACTAAGCAATCTGTCAAAACAACATGACATTCAGTGATGACCTCTGAGTTGAAGAATTCACTAAATGTCAGGTGTATGAATTATCAAATAGAACCACCTACAGACAAAACACAACTGTGAGAAAGAAACGTGGAGTCACTGCTATCGACTGTGAGATAGTGGGATGTGTGAGGCAGGGACTTCAATATGATATTGTCATGTCACTAAAGGTGCACATATTGAGCACCTGTAAGTTGCATCGGAAACTTGGAGAGATCCTGTATCTACCTGTGTGCCTTTTTTGCTGTATTTGCTATAGCTACTTCACAGTAAATGTCTGAAGTCCTGGAGAAATGTATGAGTTGCTCTGTATTTTATAAAAAACATTTTCCTGTATCATAGTTCTAATAACTTAGTGTGATCTGTAGAGCCTTTGGGCCAGGCTTCACCAAATTTGCCAAAAACTTCAAAGTCAAACTCATTTGGTGCAGATGCTGGGAAAGGATTTGCATTCCTATGTGAAGCACAGGCATTCCCCATCCCAAAATTCAGGTAAGGGTGCCAAATCATTTAATTGTTAATTTTGTCTATACAGAACAAATTGGGAGTATTGCACCTAATTTCCCACCTCTAACAAAACCAAATATAATACAGAGAGTTGGTCAGAGTTTTGGTATCTTTTGTGAAGGACAAGGGGCTCCTGTACCAACATTCAGGTAGGCTGTGTAAACAGAAGGTATTTATGTAGAAACACTTATGAGAATACTTTTTATATTCTAATTCAGGAGTAGCTTCATATAATTTCGACTTGGAAAGTGAAAGTAGTTTTATCACTATCCCTTAACTCCCTTCCTGTGCTCCTTTCTTAGTGTCTGTGGGTAGTGTTCCCCCTCGTCTCCCGCCAAGAGGAAAAGCTGATATCCTTGCCAAGCAGTTTGGTTCAAAAGTTGTATTACTTTGTGAAGCTCAAGGTCAGCCTGTACCAATATTCAGGTAAGATTGACATAGGTATTTTGTAAAGGAGTTATTGATGGTTTATCCTGCTTTTATAAGGCAGCAGAGTGAATGTAACAAAAGTATCTGGAAATTCTTGTGCAACTCTTTTATTTTCACTCGTATATGTGAAATTTTGAGGCTAAACTTTTCTTAGTAATAATATTTCCCTACCCTTCCTTAGTTATATTAATATTTATTGTGATGTATGAAATATATTTCAGCAAGATCTCTGTATTTTTAGTGAACTTTGAATTCTGATTTATAATAAGCGACCATCTAAAAGATTAACATCTACAGAAAAAGTCGTTCGCTGCGGTTATAGTTAGTGTGGTAGGATAATACGTGTTTTAACAAGCAATAAGACTTTTTTTTAATTCGGGGTAATCTCACAGAGAGGGGGAACATAGCGGTTTTCATGTGGAAGATTAGCTTTTAATAAAATATTTATCTGTTTAATACATTATGAGAAGGCCATCTCATGTAACACTATTCTTGCTTTCATTCTTGTGAACTTTTTTCCCCATGCATTCAGTTCCTTGAAGACAGTAATTAAGGGATGACTGGAAAGTAGCTAAAGGCCAGGCAAAATCTGAATAATGGGAGCTGCAATCTAATAATCTAATTTTCTGTCATTTGCTCCAGGTTACAAGCAAAGTAGTGTGTAAAAAGAAGTTTCTTGCAGGCTGCGACCATATTACTTCTTGGTCCAGTCTTTGTATGAACTTCTTGTTTTTAAGATTCAAGAACTCCAATCTTTCTATTTTGTGTCTTATTCTAGATAAGCTTTCTCTATATGTATGTAGTGCACATTGAGTTTGTAACATTTTGATAGAATTACCAATTTTTATCATCTTGTTATAGTCACCAGATGTGTGGCTAATTAAATATGATAAAGCAAGAAATTCAGTATATAGTTTAACTGCTTCCTGTTGTTCATTTACCAATTCTGATTAGTATTGCTCACAACAACTTAGTAAAGATTCTACCGTGACAATGTAGATGAACTGCAATAAAAACAAATCAACTGAGACCAGGTTTTTACATCCTCCAATCTTTTTCCCGTGTTTGTAGAGAGAGACAGATGGAGAAGGTGGAGATTTTATGATACACATTGTCTGCTAGCTATTACTGTTCTTTCTTTCTTCTTCTCTTCTCTTAGAAGAGCATTTCTCTTAACAATACTTGTATTATAGAACCAATTGGAAGCACTCCCCCTCGGTTACCTCCAAAATCAAAGCTGGATGCAGTAATTGGGTCACGACGAAATTCTGTTGTTCTTCCTTGTGATGCACAAGCTAATCCTGTTCCTCTATTCAGGTGAGTTTCTTCTAACAGTGTTTATACATCTGTATCTTGATAAGATTTCATGTCTTCTTTCAAGACACTTTTTGTTTTACAAATTTTCCCACTGTTGGTTGCCAGATCGGAATATCTAGTTATGCATTACATTGAGTACTTTTTACTCGACTAATTACAGTCTGAACATTTCTGCTGTTGAGTATACTTTACAGCTTTGAGGAATCTGCTTACCTTTATACATTCTACAAATGAACTTTTGATTTAATTTGAATTAAATGCTAATTTAAAATAATTTAGAGGATTCTCATTATATGTTTGCTTGTAACACATTTCTTCTTAAAAAGACTGAGTCAAATTTTTAGCTTTTTCTCTCAATGAGAACTGTTTAGTTGTAGGTGGGATAACCTTGGCAATATATTACTTTACATTTTATGTAATTTGAATCACAGATATCCATTAATAACTTTGCTTTTGACTGGGCATACATTTTGTAATGTATATATTTTACTTCTAGAACCTACTGGAAGTACTCCTCCTCGTTTGCCTCACAAGTTCAAATTGGATGCTGTACTTGGATATCTGTATCACCCAGTTGTTCTCCTTTGCAATGCTCAAGCAATTCCCATTCCATTTTTCAGGTGAGGTTACTTGTGTCTTAAGAAGAGTATTAGTTTATGTCCATTCTCTGTCACAAATTGACTAAAACACTGCTTTTTCTTTACTTCAAAATTCAAGTACTTGTTACAGGATTTCTAGAGTCCTGAGCAACAAGAATGAGTAACCTGGTGTAAGACTGATCTCTTATCTTTCTTTTGGAACTATTAATCTCCACATTAAAGTTCATTTGTATTTGTAACAATTTCTCCAGGATTAAATCATTTCCATTTATCAGTGAGAACTTTTTTAAATGAGGAAGATTGTGAGCTATAACTGCCATTAGATAAACTATCATTACAATAATGCTTTTATCATTCAGTGACAACAAGTTAAGAGAGCAAAATTCCTTGAATTTACTTTGTATTAATCCAATTATACACAATATGTTATTCTTACAAGTCTCCATTTCGTTGTGGTGACTAATTGTGACATGTTTTCTATCTTTTATTTTGTGAAATACACAGATGGATTTTAATCTTATGGTACACTGAAAATCTTTGACTGGAACAACAGTTCACAATTAAGAGCCATCAGGTACTATCCAAAGTCATGAACATATGAGCACATGACAGTTATTATATCCATACAGATAGTGAATTACATGTTGTCTGTTGTCTTTGGAAGTGGTGAGAAGATTGCTTTAGAGATGATGTAGAGTAACAGTGAGATAATGTTAGTGAAATTTACTGACATTTCATAAATCTCCCTGGTAAAATAACAGATTTGGCTTCAGTATTATTTAGGCTCAACTTATTTCAAAGCAGTTATTTCACTTACCGTAATTATATATCTGGAGGCAGTAATGCAAACCAATATGAATTTGTACAAGCTAATGGAAGTGATGTGTCAATTACCAAAGTTGAAGAAAGGAGGACCGTGATTGTAAAATTTCCATGATCATATGGATACAATCTCATGGTGACACCATAGTTGTATATAGGTTTGAAAGCAGAGTATATGATAGTGCTTGTGGTGAAGTCTGTTGCATAATCCATATTGTAGACTCACTTCATATGAAATTATGGTTATTATTTTTATCACCATAGCCCTCCTGAGTCTTCCTTGGTGAATCATGTGTTTACTTTTTTCAAATTCATATTCATGTGGTTTTTAATTGAACTTCTGATCCCTTTGTGCAGAGGAATACTGCAATATGAAAGATTTGAGTAAATAGTGTGAACTTATTTTCTGATGACAGTTTTTTTATTATTTTAAAAAAGTTAAACAATGCTTAATTAAATGGTTCAGTGACTGAACCACAACAGTGTTGGGTCTGGGGGAAGGGCGGGGGGCAAATTGGTGGCACTTTTCGCGGATGGGAACTTCAGGGAGTCTGCAAAATCGTGTTTTAAGGGATGCAATATATGTTGCAGTGACCTTTTTTTGGCTCCACTACTACTACAATGGGGGCGGCAAAATAATTTTCGAAGGGGTGGCAATCTCACTGTTCTTTGCCCCAGCTCAGAAATTGTCATAATTGATTTAGTCATTGGCATTGTCATAATAAACAGTAATAAATAATATTATTAAAAAGTATAATGAAGCAAACTGTTTGTGATAATTCAGTATACCAAACTGATTAATGTTCTTAATCTATAGATTTTTGTTTTTAGGTTTTTCTATATTCATTACAGATCTAATATGTCCAATCTAGATGTCTTCAGAGTTTAACGAAACAATACGTGATTTAGTTACAGCTATATCATTGAACTTTGTGCTGATATTGAACCATTGCCATATCCCTTGTTATTAATTTAATAGGAAAGAGATTTATAGTTTACACAAGATTAAACTTAATGGAACTCTTGTACTCTTTGATTTCATTTTTGATTCCTTTTTAAAATACAAACTGTTCAGCTGAAATATCCCACCTAACTTAGCTGAGAAGAAGTAGGTGATATAACTGCTTTTAGGATTCCTTCTAAAATCTATTCTCATTTTGCTTTTGCATCCTAAAGAATTGTCAGGCATTGTTCATCCCATTAGTTCAGTGGCACAGTGCATCCATATGAAAGTGATGGTGTGGGGTTGGATTCCAGGTATGGTCAGGATTATTTACATGTATCTGTCCCTGAAGAATCTTATTTGTGGCAAAGCTTTCTTTGCTCACTTGAAGTTGCACCACAATTTGGACTCTTTGTTAATCTCTAGGTCACAGAGTAATGTAACTAGTTGCACTTTGTCTGACTCACTGGATTAGTATGCTTCATTATTGAGTATCTAGTCAATCTTCAGGGGCATAAACAGTTTTCTCTCTACATTAATTTTGCATTTGGAAGAAAATTGTCTTATATGACTGAGTTCTTGACAGAATACGTAAATCATCCTTGTATCTGTTTGCAAAAATTATTTTAACCTTAGAAGAGAGTAATTAATTTTTGCCACAAGCATGGACAATATTACATCCTCTTTCTTTTTTAAATTTTTAAATTGATAATATTTTTTATACACATTTTTTTTAAAAAAATGTGCCAACTTGTTATGTATGTAAAGAGAACTGCAAAAATGGTGTTTAGTAACTGTCTTATTTCTGTGTAATTGTAAGTTTTCCCGGCGGATCTGATGTTTGAAGATCTCTCGGGCGTGCAGCCGGGTCATTTGGTCGTAAATGTACGAATTTTCGATGGCGTACCATGCTATCATCTTCAGGTAGCGTCCAGTGGTCGGCGTGAGGAACGCAGTCCATGACGCGACTGCTGGACTGCTCCGCGCGCATCGATATTTATACCCTCCGACCCCGCCCTCCCACTCCCGCCGGGTCGCTCCGATGGCGGTGGTGGGGGCGCTGCGTTATAGTGCGTCGAGCAGTGTCCATCAGTCTCTGCGCCACCTCCGTCGTGCACAGTGTCTCGGCTCTGGTGTTTCCGGAGCCGCTTCAGTGCTGGGTTCCAAGCCTGGCTTAGTTGGAACCCGTTGTCTTTGTTTATGAGGTTACTCCGTAGCCGGATCTCGATGGGACTGTGTGTACAAGGAAGCCATCGAGATCCTGCTACGGAGTAACCTCATAAACAAAGACAACGGGTTCCAACTAAGCCAGGCTTTGAACCCAGAACTGAAGCGGCTCCGCAAACACCAGAGCTGAGACACTGTGCGCGACGGAGGTGGCGTAGAGACTGATGGACACTGCTCGACGCACTGTAACGCACCGCCCCCACCACTGCCATCGGAGCGACCCGGCGGGAGTGGGAGGGCAGGGTCGGAGGGTATAAATATCGATGCGCGCGGAGCAGTCCAGCAGTCGCGTCCTGGACTGCGTTCCTCACGCCGACCACTGGACGCTACCTGAAGATGATGGCACGGTACGCCATCGAAAATTCGTACATTTACGACCAAATGACCCGGCTGCACGCCCGAGAGATCTTCAAATGTCTTATTTCTGTCACACTTAATGTAGACTTTCATTTTTGAAAATCTATTATGCAATTACCTCAGAAGAGTGGACAAGATTAGAGACTGGTTCTATAGTTGATTTATCTTAACATATATGTGCATGTGTAGAGCAAATAATATGGACAAACATGTGCTTTGCTAATATTAAGCTCTGATCTCTCAAGCTGATTACTGCATACATTTCCAAGGTGCATTCAGAATTTATTTACAGAATCAAAAATAAAGAATCTTATATTGAAAATTTGGGGAATCTGGCATATCAGTTTTGTCAGTCACATTTTTGGCTTGCAATTCTTAGGATGCACATGTCATTTGCATTTATTACAGAACCTCAAACCAGTATACCACCAAATGTGAGAGATAAGGAAGTAGGGACACTGAGAAAAAATGTGAAAGAAAGAAGTTATGGTTCACTTTTATGCTCAGCACAAGGTTATCCATCTCCGGTATTCAGGTACATTTTACTTATGTATTGCGAACCAATTAGTAATTAATATTTAGATAGTACTGAAAGACTTTGGTTTTCTCCAAAAGATAGGTAAGATATTTAACTATTTTTTTTTATGGACAGAGAAGGTGTTTCGATCAAACCTTGGTTTTCTTTCTGACTGTCACATCCCTCTGAAAATTTTTCTGATAGTTGAGTCATACCAATACTTTTAACCCTTTCAGAAAAGTATTTTAGTTTATAATTTTATCTCTTATTTCACACATTTATCTGCATTAAGAGAAATCTTTGGCTTAGATTTCTAGAAGATGTTCATATTTTTACACCCTGTCAAATTTTTATACCATACAAATTTTGCAGAACCTCAAACAAGTGTTGCTCCTAAAGTAAAGGAAAGTCACATTACCAGTGTGAAAATGATGAGTCATATGAAAACCACCATTGTTGTCACTTGTATGGTCCAGGGTTTTCCAGTTCCATCATTCAGGTAATCATTTTTGTCGAAACCACTGAGAACCTACAAAGTTAGTTTTATCTCTCCGCAGAACCCTCATCTAGTGTTGTACCTAAAAAAAAGGATGGTCAGTTTACGGGAGTTCAGGCCATAACTCGGGGAGGGACAGTCATTGCCATGACATGTATGGTACAAGGTTTTCCTCTCCCAGTCTTCAGGTACAGCCTTAGAACATTAAATACGTATCTCATCACTACTTAATTGTTACATTTTTGAACTGAAAGTTGTCATTCACTAGTAACTGTACTAAAATGTAACTGCAGTTGATTTTTTTCTATTTCACAATGTCTGTTAATTCATATGTAATTGTATAGATATGTGGTTTAGAATATAACAAGCACAAAGTATTACTTTTATGTTCACCATTAGATCATGTAAATGCAGAATGGGCTGAGCATGGTACAGATTACTTTTAGTTTAATCTTTTTTATCTAATGATAATAAGATAGGATAGGGAAAATAACCCATCACTTATAACAGATAAATGCCAAGGACAAGATTAACACCTAAAAACACAAACAAAATCCATAATATTTTGGTTAATAACCTTAATCATGTAGGAGGTGAGACGTTTGGTGGGTGAAAGATGTGACCACATCACAACCTGCCACATGAATGAAACAAAAATGAAACACATGGGAGGGCGATGTTTGAACCAGTGGTGGTGGGAGGAAGTTAACCAACAATAAATGTGTAACAGAAGTACAACTTTCTCGGGTGTTCAGCCAGATGGTGTCTATAAACACAGTGTTTTGACAGTCTACTGTCTTAATCAGGTGTCGGATAGCTTCACATGTGGCAAGTTAGATGTCACCACCTAGAATGTCTTAGCAGAAGACATTATTTTAACCAATTACACCTCCTGCTGAGCCAGTCTAGATGGCGATATCCAGTTTACAACATCTGAAGCTACCCGACAGCTGATGAAGGCAGTAGAGCCAGCTGTCGAAACATTGTGTTTATACGACACCATCCGGCTGAACACCAGAGAAGGTTATATTTCATCATTATGCCAGCAAAGTCTCTACTCACACAATGTGAAACACAATAATCTCTGTGGCAATCAGTCAAGGTAAATTTGTTAAAATTTATATAAATTATATTTTGATCTGTTATAGGAGTAAATATGTAAATAAATAAAACTGGAAAGATATAAAAATATATACTAAAAATATAAACATATGTTCAAAAATTTGTAAGAAAACTGACTAAAATTGCAAAATAGTAAGTAAATAATGAAACTAAGGAAACAGGAAGTCACAGATTTAGTGTAGATTGAGGCAAGGGGTGTGTCTGCTGTCTAGGATATGTTGATAGGCAAGTTCCCATCTACGAAGTTCTGAAGGTGTGGTGGTGTCTGGAAACACTGACAACTCTAACCATGAAACAGTTGTTGAAATCGTGTGAGCTGGCATGAATTGCTACTGAATTGTCTGGGTTGGAAGAATAAACTTTTTGTCTTTGGCCATTCATTCTGTAAGATAGTTATTGAATGGTGAGACCAATGTAGGAAGATAGGTAAGTTTGTAAATAAGGTGAGTGGTAGCGCAGGTGGTGGATCCAGTAATAATTAGGAAATGATTCTCCTGCGATGGGATTAGAGTAGGTAGTGGTGGCTATATGCATGCTGCCTGTTTTGCTGTGGGGTCTATTACAGGGGAAAGATCCCTGTCGAGGTCTATGAGAGTCAGAAGGTAAGTACTTGTGAACCAAGATGTACAAATTGGGAGGTCTTTTAAAGCAACTGTGGGAGCAGTGGTAGGTTTTTTGGGAGAACATACATTTCAGGGAAGGAATGTAGAAAGTAATGCCCACAGTGATGGATCTAGTTAATGGATTCTAGGCCAGGAAAGAACTAGGTAATGAATATTGGTCCGCAATCAGATTCAGGAGGTGCAGAACGTGGGTTGTAGGTAATACCATGGGTGATTAGCTTTTCTGTAATATCATTGAGGTAATAGTGGGAATCAAGGGCTCAACATAGTTTTTGGAAATACCTGGACAGTGATTCATTATCAGAACAGATGCATATGCCATGCATTGCAAGGCTGTATAGGAGGGAACATTTGCTGTGGAAGGGATGGCAACTGTTAAGTGTAGGCGTTGTTGTAAAGAGTACTGGATGGCATCCCGTCACAGGGTGATAACTTCATCAAGTGTGGGAATATGACCAAGTGAAATTGATGGAGTGTCTGCCCTTCAAAAAATATTCGTCCAGACAGCCCAGGAAGAGTTTGGTATAAGATGGGGCCATGTGGGTACCCGTGGCAGTGCTGCATATCTGGTGATAAATTTGGGGATTAAAGAAGTATTTTTTTTAGAGAGGATGAAGTTGGCTAGGGATGTGAGAAAGGAAATCCTGGGGCGACTGTGTGGAAAGCACATATCAAGGAAGTGTTTAAGGGAACTGAGGCCTTCACAGTGGAGAATGTTGGTGTAAAAAGAATTTACGTCAGTGGAGACAAGGAAGAGTCTGGATGTAGGGGACTGGGCACTTTGGATGGATGCTTTAAGAAATGTGTGGTGTCTTTGATTTAGGAAGGACGGTTCTGCACAAGAAGTTAGAGGTGTTGACCTACCAAGTCTGAAATCCATTCATTGGGGGAACGGAACCATATGCTGCAACTATAAGTCATCCCAGATATCCAGCCTTATGGATATTGGGAAGAAGGTATAAGGTAGGTGTGTGAGGATTTTGAGGTGTGTGGAGGTATGAGGATTGTGAAAAGACATCTTTCAAGGAGGATAGGTCAGGAAAGGAGCGAATTTCATGACAGATGGAAGAGGTGGGATGTGTGGAGTGTGAATGACCTGTATTAGTGTCTGAAGACTGTCTAAGGGCCTCAGCATCGTGGTCACTGTGGTCCATGACCATGGTGATGGAGCCATATGTGATATAAAAATGATATTTTTTCTTGGATAGTTCTTTCATGGCCTGGATTTTGGTAGGTCTGAGATTGAGTTGTGAATAGAGTTGAGGAAAGATTTTGAGGACAAGGAGGATGCGAGGAACTCTTGAAAAAGGAGGGGATAGTTTTGGAGATGGGAAGGCTCCAGTTTAGGCTGGACTCAATCTTGCTAACTGGGGTAGCAAAGTGATAACACCAGCGGAGCATGTGGCAAAATGGTAGCTAGTCTCGAAACTGAGCAGTGTTGTTGAACTTAGGAGTAGGTGAGAAAGAAAGTCATTTGGATAGGATAGAATGATGTGGTTCGGACAGAGAAGGAATTAGAGGTTGACCACTGATCGTGGTATATTCACAGGTGGGGCAGTGACTCAAGGGATGGTTAATCAAGGAGATGATTGTGGGATATTAAAAATCTGGTTTAGACATGGAGCTTTGGCAATCAGGGGAGAAGATGGTGTGTGCTGCATGCAAGAGAATGATTGGTAGGGGAAAGGCAGGCCTAGAACAAGATAGCTTTTCAGTAAAATAGTTAGCTTGTGCATATTTTTTGATAATGTTTCTGTTAGAACTGCCTGCATTCGGTAAGAATTTTTTTAAGGTATAGAATCGGGGTGGGGTATGAAGGGCAAAGAATTTTATGGAAGGAGGAAAGTTGAGTAGAATGTTGGTGGCTTTTAGTACATGTTGTTGAAGAACAATATGGGTGAGAGTAAGCGATTGTGTAAAATGAAAGGTGTAGAGGGTTTTGTGGAGTTGTGGATGGCAGCAACAGATTGGCAGTTTTGTGTTTACATATATTTTCTGGTTGTCCCAGAGATTATTCTGTTCCACATGGATCGTTGGTTAACTTTCTTTCCCCACCACCGGCGCAAACGCCATGCTCCCGCATGCTTCATCTTTGTTTCATTCATGTGACGGGTCAGTATGTGGTCACATCTTTCCTCCTGCCATATGTTTTACCTTCTACATGACGAAGGTTATCACCTGAAATATTGTGAATTTTTGGTGTTTTTTTTTCTGTTTTTTACTATTTCATCTACCCCGCTTGACTGCATCTATTGTAAGTGATGGGGTTTTTCCCTATCCTATCTTATTTTCAGTGCCTAATGGCAGTTTCTTTGTGTCCATTATCCATGTTTTGCCTTATCTAATCAAAAGAAATACAAAATGGGGTACAAATACTTAAGTTTTATGTCAAAGGATGTGAGGACAAGAGAAAAAATGTTAACATTGAGTAAAATGCTTTTTCTCCAACACTGCTGAAGTAGGTACATACTCAAAAACATACATTTGTTTTCTTAGTATTTGTACCAGATTATTCCTCATCAGACTTAGTAAGATTTTAATCTCTCATTTCATTATGCTTATTTCCTCCTGTGCAAGGTGTATGTTCTTCTTGGTTATGATGCTGAGAAAAGGAACTAATAGATGCCCTTTTTTCCCAAACTCATAGAAACACTGAAAATCAAATGTTACATTTGAAAGCCTGGGAAATGAGCTTCTCAATGCCAAGAAAGGTCTGTAATGTAGCAGCTACCTGCAGGATCAAACCAAAAACTACTTAAGAATTTAATGGATATGGTGACAGTGAAAATGTCACTAAGCAATGAAAATAAGATAGGGTAGGGAAAATAACCAGTCATGTACCATGCATAAAGACTGCAGGTCTAGACGAACACAAACTTACACACTTTAGAGTATTCATGTGATAGGCCTGGATGTGAGCACATCTTTTCCTCTGCCATGTATCTCACCTCCTACATGAGTAATGATATTAACCGAATTATTGTTAAGTGTGTTTGTGTTTTTTTTTTTTTTTTTTTTTTTTTTCGTCTGGCCCTCCTGGCTTTCTACCCTAATGTTTATAAATAGAAGTTGATGATATACTGAAGTACAATGCACAAAATGAACCCTATAATGTGTAGTCCTAGCTACAAACAGCTAGCAGTCTTTAAAATATTTATCAAGTTTTTGGTCAGTGCTGGTGATGGTGGTTCTCATTATTGGATCATAAATATCTTATAGAATTAAAAACAAGTATTTCAGTTTATATGATATTTGTTTGTAGTTGCTGTTAGATTCTGTACAATGACTGCTACTAAGGCTGGTATTGAAAATTACATTCTTCAGGCTTTCAAATATGTATAGCTGATTTCCTGGGTTGTCACATTTCGGAAAGAAATAAGATTTTCATGAGCCATTGACTACCATAGATGACAGTAGGAGGTAGTAAATTAACATTTCTTAGGTTATTGTTCCTGGTTGGAACGTTAGCTCCCTTTAATTTACTGAATTGGCACATCAGCATCGCTTCCATTCATTTATAATTATGTAGTATTTTAGATAAAACTTTAACTTTACAAAATTCGTTCGGTCTCAGTATTTGTATGTTTTCATGATTGTGCTATCCTGTGAGAAGCTGTGGTAACTAATTGTGCCTATGTGTGTCAGTTAATATATTTTTCAGATATCTCTTTTGTAAGGTAACCTAAATATTGTGTAACAAAATTTGTTCTCAGAACCGCGAGTTGAATGTAATAGCATTTCATATCATTTTTAAAGTCAGTTTCTAAGATAATTCAAGCTAGAAACAGATTTTTACAGTTTTGAGAAACTTCCTATTGCATCATCCTCAAGCGTTCATCTGGAAGAGTTTATAAAAATTCATAGTAAATCGAAGAAAACAGGTAGTGATTTCAGATTTGCTCAGTAATCATTTTGGAATACGTAGATTCGTTTAAAGTCACTTTCAGATTGATAGCTTTAATAGCTTAGGAAATATCTACTAGCTAAAACTTGTCAACAAAAATAGTTTTATTTCACCATTTTGAAAATAATAAACAGGAAGTTTGTGGTACTAAACAAAAGAGAATCCAATTAAAAGTAAAATAAAAATTATTTCAGTTTTGTAGCTGCAAAATTGTAAAAGTTATTAACAAGTTTTGGGAATCTCAGGAAACCATTTTTTATGGCCAAACTATTGAAGCTACAATATTTTTTTTGTAAAGATCAAAATTAACAATTTTAAATGACCCTAGCTACTGTCAAAGTTTCAGAGCGATAGGAATATTTTAAGTCTCCTAGGTCATAAATTTGATGAAATCTTTGAGCTTGCGATTTTACATTTGATCAGATCATGAGAATACTTCTGTGAGAAATGGGAAGACTTTGTGTTCCCACGGGTGTTTATATATATAACTACCCTTGGTTTTCCTTGTGACCAGTCTGTTGCTAACAGTTTAAGCGAACACCATGCTTCGTGGCATACCGTTTTGGCGCGTAGCCACCCCCAGTCTTCAAGATTCAGTTAGAGCGAGACTACATTACTTAATGGCGCAATGTTGATGCAAGCTAGTTTTCACAAGTTGTTCGAACAAGCATGATGCTGCTCTGAGGCAGAATTTTATGCCATGTGGCACAGTGGCGTAACTTAAAGGCCGTTGGCAGAAACATTGAAGTTTTGGAGCATGTCCATGAATTAGTGAGCTTTATTTGAACAATGGGTTTTGGTTTGGCTTGATCGGTTAATCAAAACTGGATTTACATTTCTTTGGAGACTTGGTCTGATGCCAATTTATTTTTGTGACTTTGCTAAAATCTGAAGAATACAGTGATTATGTATCAACATTTACTAGAGACTTTTATTAACTATTACCTTTCCTGGTTTGGGGTTAGATAAATCTAGGTGGTGACCAAGTTAATGTTGCAAAGCAAAAACTAAAATTATCTGAGGCATGATCACGGTTAGAGCTGAGACTGAAGGTTTTGCACTAACCCCATTGAAACTTTTCTTTCTCACAATTTTCTAAAGTACTTTCGACTTAGGCCATGTAGATTCAACCTGCTGTTCAATTGGTAAGAAATGGGAAAAGACGGTTGGAGTGTAATGCTCACTGTGACCTCATCCCTTGCTGCTGTCTCCATAAATCTCAAGTGTGCAATCCTCTTGGCTTGCCTACAAGATTATTTTTTAGAGTACTGTTGACACAAATTCTTTATCGTTTTGTTTGATAGGACATCTGATGATTATTTGAATTTTGAATTTTTGTATATGTGGTGCTAAGGAAATTATGATGAACTTAAATAATCTTTCACTCATTGAAGGAAGAACTACATTAATTTATGAAAATATAATTATTAAAACATAATTTTATCTTACTTTTTTCCTTTCAGCAGTATTTACTTTCTTAGATTGATCACCTAGAGCAAACATGTAGAGTAGACCTAATTTCATGTACAACGAAGTGGCAAAAGTTGTGGGATAGCTCCTAATATTGTATGTTGAAAGTACAAAGTGAAGATGGAACAGGCATTGATGCCTTATCTTTGAAGTGAAGAAGAATACTTCTTTTGTGCTCAGCAAAGTGCAGCAACCTGACTTGTCATTGACTTAACAAGTCATCGGAAGTCAAATGACCAAATATTCAGCCATGCTTCCTCTACATATATCCATAACTGAGAAAGTTTTGCCAGTGCAAGATGTTGCGCATGAACTGACTTTTTAATCATACCTCAGATATGATTGATTGTATTAATGTATGGCAATCTAGTTGAGCAAATCATTTCCTGGAATTACTCAGAATACTCCTCAGATAAATGATGAATGATTTTGTCTTGGTGACATGGTGCATTGTTGTTCAGGAAAGCTTGTGGTTGTTTGGGAAAATGAAGGCCATAAATGGCTGCAAACAGTTTCCAAAGAACCATTTCCAGACAATGATCCGTTCAATTTTAACAGAGGTACTATGCCATGTAAACACAGCCCATGTCACATGGCAGCCAACATCTGGTTGCACAATTCCTTCCTGACAACCTGTCTCTATGGTCTTGTGGGATCTGCACCAAACACAAACCACATGATCAGTTCTGATCAACTGAAATCATTGACACATCTGACCACTCAATGTTTTTACACTCATCTATGGTCCAACCATAATGTTCATGAACCAAAGAGAGACTCTGCTGCAATATCCCATCAATGCCTGATTTCACTGCACTTCCCATGTGGACATGACTGTCATACAGGGTGTCCAGAAAAGGACTCCCTTATTTCAAAATTAAATATCTCGAAAACAAAGATCGATAGAGGAATGCAGTAAACGGTATGTTTATCGTGACAGCTGTAAGAAGTGTATACAGCAGTTTGAAATAATAGTTATAAAAGCTGCTAACAGATGGCGCTGTAATCGCCATACGTAATGCCTAAATAGTGATCCGAAGCTCAGGGCGATCAGTTCCACCATTGAAACGTGCCAATGGTGAACATTTTGAAAACATTGTGATGTGATTGTTTGCAAAGATTGTTTTCATACGATTATTTCACTTATGTATGCTGATATGAGCGTACAGCGCCATCTGTTAGCAGCTTTTGTAACTATTATTTCACACATCTGTATACACTTCTTACAGCTGTCACAATAAACATACCGTTTACTGCATTCCTCTATCGATCTTTGTTTTCGAGATATTTAATTTTGAAATCAGGGAGTCTTTTTCTGGACACCCTGTACATTCAACATTAGGCATTGCTGTTCTTTGACACAGTGTTGCCTGTCTGTCAACACTGATACCTCAATTCAGAGATTGCTGATCTTGGTCATTAAGTAGATGTGGTCGGCCACTGCAATGTCAATGGCAGGAAGTTATGCTTGAAATGACATATTCACGGCACACTCTTGACACTGTGGATCGAAGAATGTTGAATTCATGAAGTATTTCTGAAATTAAATGCCTCATGCATTTGGTGTCTACTACCATTCTCTGACCAAAGTCTGTTAATTAATTTTGTGCAGCTATAATCATATTAGAAAATCTTTGACATGACTCATGAGAGTACAAATTAAAGTCCTGACACGCATTGCATTGCCCATTTATATGTATCTTCCATGATGCTACCACCATCTGGATATTTGCATCTTCCTATACCATGTTTGTATGAAAAGCATCTGTGATATAATGTTCTAATTGACCATAGATCAGCTCGAAAATTTATTCTGATATGTTTTATATTTTTTTGCTATTTTCTGGAATATTAATCAGCTTTTGTATGATTTGGTTTATTTTCTTTTTTATAATAATGCTTTGTATAAAAATTACTGTAAAAATTTTATCACAAGATTAACTTAGTTATAGGGACCTTCTTACTAACAGTGATTCCCTGGATAGTTGGTCGCATGTTTGGGCATTGTAAATTGTTGCGCTTGTAACAACTATACTGCAAATGTAAACAAACAAGCATATGTAAAGTAGAATTATCCCTTCCAAACATCATTGGGCTGCAATGATATCCACAAAAAAGTTGGATAAAATCACAATATTTTGTATGCTGTCATAGTCATATCATTTTTACATAAGTAAGGGGTCACACTTGTGTTAATATTCTTTTAGTGTTGTAGTACTCCTAGCTCTTTTATTTCCCTTGTTCTTGTTTCTATACTGCCTCAAATAATTTTCATGTTTATTGCCTTAATCTACTGAATACATATACATAATATTTTACTTTCTGGCAAGAAGGTGAGCTGTCCCTTCCTTTCTAATATGTATTATTTGAATTTCTATTCCAAGGTCTGGTAATTATGTTACTCTTGCAGAGTTTTCCAAATATATCTGCTAGTTTGTGATGTTTTGCGTAAAAAATACACAAATACCAGCACTAGCAGTTGTCCAAATCAAGTGTTTTTAATTGATAAGGTATTTAATATGTTTTTAGAAACTCAGTAATTTGGTTATTAATGATACAGTTTTTAAAAAAATTCCAGTACATTGTATTGTCCAAAATTATTGTTATAGTTAGGTTTTTATATAAACAAAGATAGTTTAGTAGAGCAAAAAAAGCAACAAAAGTAAATCCATAACTGAGTGAAGGAGGGTTGCTATTAAAAAAAAAAGTGATGAACACACTTCACATCATTTTAGAGAGCTGTTAAATTTTATGTATGAGCTTGATGAAACACTTGGCTAGTTAGTGGATATGCACATGCCAAAGGTTAACATGCAAGACATTTATGGAGTTAAGCTTTGCTAATTATGCACTCAAGTCATTTTTTTTTATCAATCTCTTATATGTAAAAATTCTGAAAACATCTTTATCATATTGCTTTTTTATATCATCACATCTGTCTTACCTTCAACATTGGTAACTGATAGGTTTATGTGCTACTCCTTTTTAATATTGCCTGAAGTTGTCCTCCTGATAATTATTGATTTCTTATTTAACTAAGACGCTACACTGAATTAGGAAGGTAGTACAGGCCAAGGTTTAAATCCTGGCTGTCCTGATTACAGTTTTTAAGAGATTTTCCACCGTCACCAGGGCAAATGCTGAAATGGATCCCGATCTCTGCTGCATAAGCCACACAGTTCACCAGCTAAAATACACTTATCACGCAGAAAACAAATTACACATTTCACAGGTAGATGTCAACACCTCTGCTTCCCTACCAAAACCTTGACAGTGGTTATAGTTGGAACTTTGCTTTCAAAATAATCATAGCCTCTGGAGGAGGATGTTCCAGATGACCCATGAAAGTGGTAACATTCTAAGGATAACGATGATGATATTTAATAATTTTTTTGCTGTTGTAATTTGTTCATTGTTTGAAAACTTTATTTTTGAGTTTATGTATGCCTGTATTATAACCATTACTTCACAACAGTAGCAGCTCGTCGTTAAAGGCTCTGAGGCGGAGCCTCTCCAAAAGATATAATAAAATATGTTTTTAAATAAAGTAATACAGAATTTAAAATAACAGGAAGCATTTCCAGAATTTACCACACATGTTTAAACACTGACAGTCAATATTTTTAGTAAAATAATGTTTCTGAAACGGGTAGTATTTTTAAGGCTGCGCCTTTGGATGCCATTGCATTGCATGTAGCGGGGCATTGGGGGCATGGCTTTTATGGAGTGTAGAGCTCTTATGGGCTTGCAGTAGGCTCAGATTGCAGAGCCTAAGGCAGTCATGCAAACCCCATCATGATTTTTTTGTAACGCTAGTTACAAAGTAGGGAAATCAGCAGAGTGGTTGAACTTCCACTCTTGAATCTGTGACAGAACAGAAATATTTGCATAATAAAATTATATTTTTGATCTCTGAGAGTAGATAAAAAACTAATAATATATATACTCTTAAAGAGAGAAAAAGCAATGAGTTGTAAGTTGCTGTGGAGATTAGGACTTGTGAGATGATAGTTATCAGAGTAGATTGAATGCTCGAGAAAAAAATTGCCTAAAAATGAACCTGCATCTTCTGAGAATAACCAATTCCATTGTAATTCCTAGTAGATCCGAATGATATAAAATAAACGATATATTTTGGATCTAAAGAATTGAGGTATTCGTAATTATAATTACAATCAAATCGACGACAAGAGACGCTAAAAGCTTTACAAATCCCTGTCTCTGTATCTTCAGTTTATGCTTTCATGCGTCATTAATAGATGTTAAATATTTATGTTTTGACAATGTAAAAGCTACTTTTATGTTTTGGGCATTGGCCATTGTACAGGCATACTAAGTTTGTAAATACAGTTTGTAGAATACAGTGATATAAGTTTCACCATCTAGCGAGAATCTGTCCAATGATTAGATGAAATAATTGCACAGAACATATCATTATCTAAGTTGCTAAAGGAGTTTACATGAGAAAGTGTGTTATGTGGAAGTTTCATTTTGTTGTTGTGTGGTTGAACCTGAACTCTTATGAGTTATATTTTCGCTTTTGAAAATAGCTGAAGCTTTCTGGCACTATGAAAGTACAATATGAATTTGTTCTGCAATTTACTGGGGAAAAATTTGACACACGAGCTTAAAGTGAGAATACATATCCAGGCAAGGGTATGTTCATAATTTCAGCAGAGCAATGTATGATGCAGCTGAGTGGCTGTGTGGTTGTGAAGTGAAAAATGAATTTTTATGTTTTTCGTGTCTTGTTACGAATTGTAATGAGAATGCTTGGACAGAGCACTTAAATAATTTTCATGCAAAGGTGAAAAAACATAATACCTGTGAAAAATATGTGATACAATTTTTGGGTCTACTGGAGATCGCGATTCAGCCACAACAACATTCAGTAATGATGTCAAATACTGCTGTAGTCAATAGCAAGACATATTATTTTTAAATAGTAATTCTGTTGTAATACAACCTGGACCATTATTTTCAAGCAGAAATTAGGTTGTAATACAGCCTGGATCTGCATGAAACCGTTAAATGTACTACAAAAATTATTTTTAGTGGCGTCTTGCATTTGACCACTGCAGTATAATGATGCCAATTCCTGGCGGACTCGCGATCTCCAGTCATCCCCAATTTTTACTGCTTCTTCTTTAGGTGCATTTTGACGGATTTCACCCGTCCGTTAGATTGCACTGCCAAAAATACTTTTTTTTTTTTTTGAGACAGAATTGTATTGGGCAATATAATATATATATATATATATATATAAGGCTGCGAATGTATATATATATATATATATATTCGCAGCCTTCCCCAGTATAAAAACGAGCCACCACTGCTTCACAATAACTTGATTTTGCTTAATATCAGCACACAAATTGGTGAAATCATTAATAGCCTTCAAACAATGGAGACTTCCCTGTTTAATCAATTTGATGAATAACTCTCAGGCCTCTCACTGGGGTGGTATCAATTTGATGCAACATTTTGAAGTCAATTTCTGATTTTACTAGAACAGCACTTATCAACCTTTTTCTACCCATGGACTATAAATTCACAAAAATAATGCTGCGGACCAATAACTTTCGTGGCCCTAATTGATTACTTATGTGTATATATTATTAAAATGTGGGATATATTGTATTGCATCATTATAAACAATAAATCTAAATGCTTGTTTTGAATTCCTACGGAAATTGAAAGTAAACTGTTTAAAGTTAATTACATGGTGACCAGACTCTTAATATTTAATAACCAGATTAATAATAATGTTGCTGTTGTTTGGACGTTACAACATACTACCAACCCACATGCACAAAATAAAATAAATGAGACCTGATAATGTTTACTGTTGTTTGGTTCATCACTCTTATGGTACCACAGTCCCCTCACACCTACTACAAGATGCTCAGAAAACAGTCATTAACATAATCCTTAAACAAACCGCACTCTCTTTGATGCTGACTGAAATATATTTAGTGAACAAGCTATAGTAAGAACAGTTCTGTCCTATCCTCATAACGCCAGATTTTTTTCTCGTCATTGAAATATTCATGCCTTTTTGAAAGTTGTGCTTGTAGCTTATACTCGCTTATAGCCTTATACAGTACAAGAACGGTATCTAAATTTTTAATATTCTGCCTGTGGACCCCCTGTACAGACTACTAGTGGTCTGCAGACAATAGGTTGAGAAACGCTGGCTTATAGCTTATGCTCACCTATAGCTCTATCCAGTATGAATTCAGTATCCATTTTATGTGAACATTTTTAGTAATTTATTTTTTGTTTTTATATCTTTAATTCAGTCATTATTAATTTTTAAAATTCTGCCTGCGACAACAGGTTGAGAAACACTGCACTAGAAGATGGAGTCAAAAGGTTGCATCAAAATAATATGTTTCCCCTGTGGGAAGCCAAAGAAAATTTATTCAGTTATTGGTATTTGCATTAATGAGACTGATATTAAAATCTATTGATTTGAAGACTGTGTAGTCTCTAATCTATCAGCTTATTTGCAGTTATGCTTTATTTAATATATGATGTCATTTTTACCCAATGTAAAAAAAAGGGAGGGGAGAAATATTTGTTTAAGATACACTGAAAATACGTTCTTAATAAGGGGAAATCCATGATATTCTTCATAAAGTGAAGGTTATTTCTAAGTTTGAAATATTGAATGTTATTTCCTTTCATAATAGAAAATTAGGCCAATTTTCATCTAATTCTTTTCAGTCATTTTAAAGCATAGAGTAAATATGTTTATTGATGCATATGAATTATATAAAATCATTTATCATCTACATTTTTCTGAATTAAGGGGAATTATTTTCACTTATTTTTATATTTATTTAACATAATTCAATGCAGCAATGTCTAATTCTATTATTTCACCTGTATCTCACATTATTACATCTACTGTATGGGACAGCGGACGAAGCCCCTGCATCTCTTTCATTCTGACTCCTCATCTGTTTCTGAGAACAGAACGTAATCCACTGCTAATTAATTTGGCCTGTAGTTCCCAAATTGTGCAAGCATTTGTTCTGTATATTACATGTTAATTTGTTTCAATATTTGTATAGATTACTATGGATAAAACAATAATTGGATTGGATGGTGCATCAAGATTGAGTTTTGAACCTAAACAAATTCTGTGTCCCTTTTTCCACAATGATAATGCTTAAACAAACTAACAGGTTTATGATTTTTACTAATAGGCACATTTGACACAACACACTACATTTGATCAAAACCGACTATTCCAAAAGCAGAGTAGCTCAGTCATTGCTTATTGTCACAAAAATTGAAGAAATAAATGGCTCCAAATGTTTTAAAAGTAAAACTTCTGAGAGATTCTTGGAATATTTGCTTCATTTGATTAGTTATAACCTAACAACAGTTTCGCCAAGTAGAATAGATGTATTCAGAAACTGCAATCAATTTTGGTGATCTGCAATATTTGGCGATCTGCAATATTTGGCACTTAACTGTTAGATTAATTGCATTTTCCTTTTGTGTCTGCTTTGATTTCTTTGACCATCGTCTATTCTGATCTCTTTACCTAAGTGATAGAACTATGATTTTTGCACTAAAGAATTGATTGACTATGTTACCATTTAACCACATTTATGATGCATTTTAAGTAGGTGAAACGGGGTTTGAAAACAGAATCATTGGCAGCTTCTGAATTGTCACCAGGCTACTTTACTGCAATGCGGCTAGAAACCCCTGAGGATTTTTTGGATTTATGTTTTATTTGTTAAATGTTACAGAAAATGATAAAAACAATTCAAAGATTTGTGTTTTGTTTCAATTACAGATTGTATTAAGCCTTTAGAGTTTTTAAAGACAAATTGGACCACGTAGCCCAATTAGGAAAAGCATTAAGTTATAATGCAAGTACAGTATAAGAATTAGTTTATATTGAAACAGTTGTGTATGATATGCTATGAAGTGATATTAATACGTAGAGGAAAGAGAAAGGAAAAATGTTAGTTACCAATGTTGAAGACATAAAATACAAAAGAATGTGATTTGTTGTCATATTGGGACAAATATATTCATGTGGTTAAGTTGCCATACAGCAAACCTAGCCACTTAATTGTTTATTGTGGACCATTTATTTCAGAAAAGAGGTTGTGGGGGGAGAAAAATCATAAAGCAATAATTTAGAAATTAGTTATTAACAATTTAAAACAATAATAAAGAGCCTTTGTGATGAGAAGGAGGAATCACAATAAGTAAATAAAAATAATTGTATGTGTATAAATGATGGGTTTACCAGGATGGGCTGGGATTAATAAGTAATTTTTCTAAGATTGAGACCTGTTGTGTGTTTGGTGTCCAGAGTGCATTGGTAGGCCAGTTCTCATCTGTGGAGTTTAGATGGAGAGTTGGTTACAGAAGGTAGAATACCTAACAATGAAACTGTTATGGGTAGTAGTATCGACAGTAGCTTAGTGGTCTCAATTTTGGGATTAAACTGTTTGTCCGTAGCTATTTAACTTAAATAGACGATCCGTGTGAAAATTCGCTAATAAAATACAATGAAAAGTGAGGTTGAATTCTTGTAATATAATTAAAAGTAGAACCGCACCTAGTAGTAAATATTTATTTGTTTAGTGTAATAGGTACGAATCAAAACTTATTACGAAATGGTTAGGAAAATTTAAAACACACTGTACGTACGACAAACTGTCACTGTCCCTAACAGAATAAAACCAACCTGAACAGAAATATTAATACTTTTGCCCAGTAAGGGTCGAATTTTGAATAATTCCTTTCTGAAAATATAGTTTAATGAAACTAAGACCTTAGTCTTTAAAATGATACCTCGTTTATCAATTCTGTTTAGTTATCAAGTGATATAATGACTCGAGACACAAAAAATGCAATTTAGAAATACTGATATTTTTGCCCTTTCAGAGTTAAATTCAGAAAAATTCAATTCTTCAAATAAGATGAGACTACAGCGGAGACCTTAATCTTTAGAATGATACCTCATTTATCTATTTCGGTTAGATATTAAAGGAGATAAATGGCTTGTGACACAAAAATGCATTGTAGAACCATTGATACTTTTTCCCTTCAAGGGTTAAATTAAAAAAAAAAAAAAAAAAAAAAACATCTTTGTTAATATATGATTCCACCAGAGCTGAGACATTACTCTACTTCATAATCTTACTTCAATTAACGATTTTGGTTATATATCCATGAGATAAATGGCTCAAGACACAAAAATTGCATTTTAGAAATATTAACATTTTTGCCGTTTAAGGGTTGATTTACAAAAAATTCCTTTATTAAAATATAATGTGACCACGGTGGAGACCTTAATCTTTAATATGATACCTCATTTATCTATATCAGTTAGATATCAAGGGCAATAAATGGCTCGTGACACAAAAACGAGTTGTAGAAATATTAATACTTTTGACCTTTAAGGGTTGTATTCCGAAAAATTCCTTTTTACAAATATGATTAGACCAAAGTGGAGACCTGAATTTCTAAAATAATACCTCATCTCTCGATTTCAGTTAGATATGAAGGGAGATAAATGGCTTGTGACACAAATCGTGTTGCTGAAATATTTATACATTTGTCCTTCAAGGGTCGAATTCCAAAAAATTTCAGTTTTAATATATGGTGCCACCAAAGTGGAGATCTTTAAAATGATACTTCATTAAACGATTTCAGATAGTTATCAAGGGAGATAAATGACTCATAACACAAAAAACAGCATTTTAGAAATATTTTTGCCCTTTAAAGGTCGATTTCCAAAAAATTTCTTTCTTAAAATATGATGTGGCCAAAGTGGGGACCATAAGCTTTAAAATGACACCTCATTCATTGATTTCGGTTAAGTCTGAAGGGAGATAATGGCTTGTGAAAAAAAAAAAAAAACAACTTATGGAAATAATATATACGGTGGGTCCTATCAGATCACACAGCTTTGATTCTCATCATGACGTGTAATGAATTTGTCCAAAGTGTTGCCACCTGTCTGCAATTCATGTAACTGTGTATTTTTGTTTGTGAAATGAGGGAGAGATTGGGGAATGTAACAGCATTCACCTAGGTGACTGGAAAAATACCTAGAAACGACAGTAAGGATGGCCGATACGTGGAGTTTAGGACTTGAACCTGGTTCCATTTTCCTTCCTGATCCAGTGGGGTAGTGCTGTAATGCACATAGCCACTCTGGCATATATTTCTTTGTTTTTATTTCAATAATTATTATTTTAAATATAAATTTGCTTGTATTATTTTCAAAGACAATATTTTTCTCCTGCATACATCTGTTATGGAGAAATGTTACTTGGGGCACGACAACATTCACACATAAGCTGTAACTGTGTATGATGAAAATTGTTTATGTTATGTCTCTGATATCTATTATGAAGATGCATAGATTTGTTAGAAGCAATTGCCAAGAGTGGTAATGGTCTGGCCATGCATTCATGAGGACGCGGGTTTAAATCCCCATCCGGGCATCCAGAATTTTCCCCAAATCACTCCAGGCAAATGCCGGGATGGTTCCTTCAAAAGACCATGGCCAAAGTGCTTCCAATTCCTTGCCCGCCTTCCTTTCCCACCTCTAATGATGTTGACAAGGTGTAAACATATTTCTGTTTTATATACAGACTAATTTTGGTCACAATGTGTCTCCCTATGCTGCTGTGCGATGTTAAATCTGGATTATCTCTTTTAAATCAATGACATTCTATTGTTCTAGTTATTTTTGATTGATGTCATATCAAGCATATGTTGCAATAGACTACAAATGTCTCTATGTTGTTTAATAAAATTTTTAGACGATACAACCCATATATCAAAATGTATGCTTTCTCCTATATTCTTTGTGAAAATGAATGCAGAAAAATTCTTGCGCTTTTAAATTTCATCCTTCAGATTTTTGTTTTTTGATGTTATCGGTTTGGTTTTGAATTAAAAGTTGCTGTGTTATTAAGATTTTGGTTACATTATTTATTTACTGTATTAAGTGCTCTGAATTACTTTTGTTTATTGGTGTTGGAAAGATTATTCACTCATAACACCTTCCGTTCTTGATTTTTGTGATTTAACAGCTGTACTTTTCTGTCATTTCCATATTAAATGGTTTATAATGACACATATTATTACACATATTATGACACATATTGTTACAATATAGAGGAAGGGTTTTTTTTAAAAAAACTACAATTAAAAATCTGTTTGCTGATTAACATTAGTTTTGAATTGAGGGAGATTACGTTTAGTTTCACAAACTTCATATAATATATTATTTTTATTACAACTAAAATGAATTGTGATAAATTAAGTTGAAGATTGATGTCCCTTATTCAGTGGTTTTGATTAAATTATATTTATTCTCTGAAATTGTATAGCGGGGTCTAGTGATTTAAATGTTTGCTGACATATAGAATTGAAAAAATCACTAATGTACATCAGACTCATGGCATTTGCAAGTATTTTAGACAACTTGCTTTTAATGAAAATGAAAGACTTTGTATGTATTTAATGAAATTATGTTTCTCCCATGCTTCATGTTCTAAGAACCCCAAACAAGTGTTGCTCCAAGGCTGAGAGATAGTAAAATTGGATCTAAAAAGGAAATTGTTACAGAAAAATCATCTCTAGCTTTGGTTTGCCTTGCCCAAGCTGAACCCCTTCCAATTTTCAGGTAATTTTTTTTTTTTAGTTATAACTTTCTATTGGTAAGATTTCCTACCAAACAAAGAGTAGAAAGTATCATTTGTTCTAACTTACATGAAAACTGTCAAAATCATAACACTTGCAGCCATATGAAGAATGGCTTCTTATATTTTATTTGTGCTTTCAGCCTCATTGTTCCCTATTGGTACAGAATATTGAAGTTTGCCCTTTTGAAGATGAATTTCCACATCTGATTTGGACCATCTGTTGGTGTTGAATTGTTGAACCGACATTAGTCTTGTTATAAAGGAGCACAGTTTTTCTTGGAGTTGTTTATTATGTCAATCACTTGTTTCTCGGAATCAACTCAAGTAATAGTATTATTTATGCACAATATTTTGGTTATCTAAATCTCCATTCTCATCCTCAGATGTAGTCATATGGCTTGAAGTTTATCTAGAGCTCGTTGTTTAAATACTGGCATGGCAATGACAGATGTTGTTACTATGCCTGGCAATACCTCAGACTTCATTAGATGCCCGCGGAGCACAAAACACAGAGCGTCTAATTTGATTAACTAGGATTGTGGTTTCCAATAAAGTGTGTGTGTACCTTTTATTGAGGCTGCTCATCAGCAATGCTCAGAGTTTTGTGCTCTGCTGCATCTTATGAAGTCTGAGATGCTGCTAGGAAATGTAACATCTGTCGTTGCCAAGCCAGTTTTTAAACAACATGCTCTAGTCAAACTTCAAGCCTTACAGCTACACCTGAAGTTGGCAATTGTGATGTAGATTTCCAAAATATTGTGTACAAATAATACTATTACTCGGTTTGTTTCCTGAGAAACATTCATAAATTACTCTTATTGTTACCTTAATGTCAATCACTTGTTAGAAGGTGGGGTCAGGGGCTGGCAAACCACATAAAATATTCATGTCAAATTCCTGATTGACATGTTTTACCGTGACTCAACTTCTTTAATGCTACAGATCAATTTTTACTTACACGTATCAGAAAATTACTATCTAAAAAACTTGTCTTGTGAAAATACTCCAAGGGAAATCCATCTGTTCCTGATTGAATGTGAACCAAGAAACTTCAGTGAAGAATTAAAGAATAATTGCAAAGATTCACATATTACATTTAACGATGATTCGTGAATGAATCTGTAGTTATTCATCTAATATAGGCAGTTTTTTTTTTTTTTTTTTTTTTTTTTTTTTTAAGAAAATAATATAATTTAGCCATTGTTGCAGTTATGCTGGTGGTTCGGTTACAATACTTCCTGTGAACTTTTAAAGTTTCTGCGCACTCACTAGATTCTGGTTCTTTCTCTGACGGCCGCCAACGAACGTTAAGTTGGTAAATGAAATGAAAATGCACATTCTTGTTTGAAACACATGCATTTAATAGTTAATAAGAAAATTTCGCTTCAACTCCCAACCATTATGAAAGTTCACAATTGGTACTTTGATCCTTTAAGATTACAGGTAATGTCTCGTATAAATTTAGGCTGAATAACACGAACTCTTCTCACTCATACATTCAACACCCTTATTAGTTCTCAGATCATACCTATGGCTCACCACGAAAACAATTCATATAAAATTCTGCAAATACTTTGTTCATTACTATCATATCACCAAAGAAATCACCTTCCACGAAATTAATGCTTCATCAAAATGACTCAGTGCGAACACGTGATCTCTTCTACTCAACTGACTGTTCACTATCACGATGGACTCACATACTCCAACAGCATACTGATTGCCCAGAAACCTAGGTGCATCTTTCTTCCTAGTGCACCATGCTCCTGAATTTTGGGTTTACACCCCTGAGCCCACAGACTCTGTGGATGCTGATGTCACTAGATGATGACCAGTTTCAACCCATGCTTTAAAACTGGGTTCTACCTCCCTCTAACCCACGGACTTGGCGGATCCTGACGTCACCAGATGACCACGCCAACCGCAACTATTTAAAACTTCTGAAGTTATCTTCCAAAGTAATAGGGAAACGCCATTAACCCGTTACTCCATACACTGTTCTGTAATTTCTTTATCCTAATGATTAAATTG
Source organism: Vandiemenella viatica (assembly GCA_031002005.1). Classification (NCBI taxonomy): domain Eukaryota; kingdom Metazoa; phylum Arthropoda; class Insecta; order Orthoptera; family Morabidae; genus Vandiemenella; species Vandiemenella viatica. The sequence goes on along the minus strand of CM061919.1, from coordinate 115,058,978 downwards.
CAATATTTCCAAATACAGCAGCAGCTGTAAGAATATTGCTTATATTGCTGTTGTCAGTTGTATGTGATGGAAAGATATATTCTAAGTTAGAAATAATAAGTCAGTCAGTATTCAGCATACACTAAGTAATTGTTGTAACACAACATGAAATTTCAGATAGTTTAGGAACAAGATAGATAATTTTGGATTTTGCAAACATTAAAACAAGTAAAGTAATATTATAATAAGTAATAAATAAATGTTGTTTCAGTTTATTTAATTGATGTTTTTATTATTATTATGAAACTCCAAATCTCAGTGTATACATCCGTATGGAATGCAAACAGGTTGCTTTCAGAACATAAACAGTGAATAAATAAATTAAAACCTTATTTGCCATTAATTAATATTTTTAAAAAAGCTATTGAAATTAACCTTAAACTCGGGGCTACAAATTCAGTTTTACAAGCATGCTTTTGGAGGCCTAGATATGGTCCAGATTGTGAGCTGTCCAACAGCTAAACTATAACAATTAAAAAGTAATTGTGTTGTGTAGGTTTCAGGTGTCTGCTGTAACAACAAAATGCTTATCGGGGTTCGAATAAACACTTCGTCATTAACTGTAACTGTGTTTATCATGTAACTAAAGGAATATTGATTGTTCTGAACTTCTTGCAGCCGCCACCTAGCTTAATTAAACCCCAAACTAGGAAAGGGAAGGTTCACATTGTCAAAAACGTCACTTTAGCTAAGTTCAAATTCACAGTTTCACTGTATTCTTCATAAAATTTACGTAAGTCCAAGCAATCAATAGGCTATCGGAAGATCTTCACCAAGTTTCTTAGACTGCAAGTTATGAAAAGTGATCAGACCAGACCAAACCCCGTTTTAGAACTTTAAAAGTTGCATTTAAGTTAAAACATTACAACATTATGAAAATGGCTACCCCGGCCTTGCACCACCATGAGGCCCTACCGCCATTTCGTGCCACACAGAGCACAACCCTACAACATTACTGCTCCAGTGGTCACCAGCGAAAAGACACCAGGAAGCGCCCGTTGACTGTATATATAGAATCCCTGTTTTCTCGACGGATCAAAGGTCAATTCAAAGGTCATTTCATTTCATTTCAATTCATTTCAAAGGTCAACTGGTACGAAAACTGTTTATTTATACCGATTTGCAAATTAGTTCTTCATTTCTTTGCTCTCACTACTGCTATCGTTGTGAAATTTTACTAGTTGCTAGAATATGAGATAAAAGTAAATTTTGATCCTTATGAAAATTCTGTATATGCAACCATTTAGCTGTAAAATAACTTTTATAGTTTTATAGCTACGAGACTCGGATAACGTTTATTCATCTTCTAATTGAATTTTCTGTCATTTGATACTAAACATGACCTATTTATTCTTCTATAGAGAAAATATGAAAAACGATGCAATAGCTTATTTTCGACCCCGCTAATAACTTTGATAACCTTAAAACCCACTTTAAAAGATTTTACATGTTCTAAAATGCCTATGGTGCTTTTCGGAAGTCGCTACCTATTTTCTCTGATTTATTGTTAATTTTTAAAGAAACTTCTCCTTCCGGGTTGTACAACTATGGCGCCAACTTCTTCAGACATAAAAAAAATCTTTACTTTGTTTCATCCCAATCCAGATACTGCATATCTCTTTATGAGACTTACTGAAACTTATAAATTATAGTATATTTTGAATATGTTTTCTCCCCTTGAATTTACTTGTATAATTCAAATGATTAATTTTTCTTTGTGCCATGCATCTGACGTTGCTATATAATATTTGAAAAACAACCTTTAAACTTTACTGAGCTTTCCAAAACTTTAGTATGTGATGAAAACAAAAATTACGTTACTTCTTGGCTATAAGTGACTTTTTATATCTTACCAAAATATGACTTCCTGCATTTTAAAGCGTTCAATTTCGTGCTAAATTATTCCTTCCGGCTTTTAGCTTTTAAAGTACCGTACTCAAACTTTTTAGTATGCTTTCCTTGTTGCAAAATTTATCATCTTTTGATTGCCTATTATCCGGAATATCTCAAAAAGTGAATAAAATATTAACCTTAGCGAAATTATATCAAAACACAATATTGCATATGCAGATGTTATGTTGTTTCGTTCTTCAGCTGCTTAGATAGATTTAGCATTTGAATTTACTATTTAAACTTGATTTATCACATAAAATAAGTGTGTAATTTGATTTATTTGTTGAATTAACTGTGTAAATAGCTCTAAGGCTGCGGTATCGTGTGGTTCACCTATGCCCGCTATACTGTAAACAAATTTTGTTATGCAAATTTATGAAATTCTAAGGTAGCTTACACTGCATTCTAGTTTTTTTCTTTTTAACAACATATATCCATCTCCATGAGCAATATTTTATGAAAAACTAACAATTTTTAATTATTTTTTACACAAAGATAGAGAACACTATTAGACCCATTTTATTGCAGTAAATGAAACTATGCTGAACACTGATACTTTGGGAAAAGTCCATCAGAATTCTTTCCTCTGATATGTGACATTCACATTGCAATATGTAACTGGTGAGGAGCAACAATTTCACTGTGATAACGAATGAATGATAGGAAGAGAACATATCAGATCTAGGTACCGAAAAGTCTTGAATTTCTTCCTTTATCTTAACCAAAATATTGATTTTGGAATTTTAAAGATTAAAAATGTGGCAAATAAGTAGCGTCCAGATCTTTAATTTCATTAATTATATTTTCTGAAACCATTACAGAACCAACCAATAACATTTCCCCTAAATCTCCTGGGAAGAAGTATGAAGGAGGAGAGATTATATCATCACCCAGTGGCCATGCCATATTTTTACAGTGCCATGTTGTTGGTTACCCAGTCCCAGTTTTCCGGTAAGTGAGTGCCGGATACAAATGAACTCTGCTTCTTGGTTCATTCTATAGCTGTTCAGAAGTAATTTCATATGAAATACAATTGCCACTTTTCAGTAAAGAATTCACTTGAATGATTAAGAAGGAATTGTAATTACTTAAAAACCGTTGAAATTCATCTAAATGTTTATGAAACTTCTTTGAATGAAATGAACTGCAGGCTTCTGTAAATATGTCAGCATGGATAACTGAGAAAAGCACTTTGATTTATTGGTATGTCAGTCTTCCTTCCCTCAGAATGTATATGTTTTTAACATAATATTCAGTTAACTTTAACACCTCTGATTCTTGAGAACTGTTTCTGCCGACAGAATAATTGACTGGGAGAGAACAAAGGATGTGGTTTTCAATTTATATTTAGAAACTCTTGATTACCAGTCTGGTTATACAAGTTTTGTAGAGTTTACTAGTTAAATCAGATACATGTGAGGACAATCCATAAAACTATAATTTAATTGACTTCTGTCTTGTTAACATTTGGTGCAGGTGGTAGCTGTCTGGGACACTTGTAAAGCACTATCTTTTGCCCATGATATACCAATTTGGACTTTGACATGTGGGCATTCTCCCCTCTCTCCCAATCTATTGTTATCTCCAAGCAGCAATAAAATGTTTAGTCCAAACTCTGGCTTCATGATTTCTATATCCATCTGTTTATCTTTTTTTTTTATTATTATATTCAACTTTTATGTATAGTTGTTAATAGTGTAATACAATTCTGCTGGGTTGCCTATCAAAATATGGCTGTAAGTTCTTTTAATTGAAATTTCATGAATTTTTCAAAAAATTTTGTTCACTTGTTTTTTAAATAAATTTTAATTCATTTCAAAGAGATAAATGTAAAAAAATTAAAAAAGCTTGTTCTACTTCAGTAAAAGTGGCAGCAAGTAGAGGTGCCAGCTATTAAAAATAAGTTAGAGCGAGAGAGCGTTAGCGCACCACACCGTCTGATGGACATAACTTTAACAGTTGGCAACCCCTTCTTGCAATCACTTTTATATAGGCAACCAATCTTTATAAGTTCTTTGCATGTCTCTCTTTGAAATGAATTATAATCTGTTTTAAAAAGAAGTGAATCAAATTTTTTGAAAAAATTAATTAATGAAATTTTTATTAAAGACACTTGTGGCCATATTTTAATGGGCAACCTGGCAGATCCATATTATGCTATTAATGAATGCACATAAAAATTGCATATCATTTAAAAAAACAGATGGACATAGAAATCATGGAGTTGGATCTTGCACTAGTAGCAAAGATGCATTGGATAGTACCGGTATCTTAAAAAAAGAAAAAAGTAATATTATTCAGACATTGCTAGAGTTATGTGGAAGGTTTGATTGATCTTTTCCAGATATTTTAAATTACTATATTTAAAAAATCATGGACAAATAGATAATCCAAGTTAGATTAAAACAGATACAAAAAGCATATCGAATGCTCATGTTTTGAGGTGACAAAGTCAATAACAATTTCAACAGAATTCTGATCTAAGAAATCTAACAAAATCAAAAGTATTTTGTTAGAAAAAATTAAGTAGAATCAACAATTAGATCAAAGAGGTTAAGCTCCTTTTTATATGTTTTTTTTTAAACCCTCTGTTGAAGTATTATTTCCAGTTATTTTTCCACAGGACGGAAAAAAAATCGAACTAATGCTATCTGTTGACCCATTTATGATCTAATAATCATCACTCAATTTCCTTACACGGCTACTAAGAGTCATATGAGATTCAATCTGGAGCTCCTGTATATATGAGAATAGTAATAATAAAAAAGAAAGGAGGGTTTATTTTTCCTGTTCTTTGTTATTTATATTGCTTAAAAGCCATTTACTTTTTCATTAGTATCATAATAGTAATAATAAAATTTCAGGACTGCACTATCTGTGTTATAGATTTCATTGCAACCAGTTCAGCTGTGTAATCGTAGGCTTCCGCGGCCAGAGTCAACTGATTCTTGGCTATCCGGGTGGCGCCGCGTCATATTTCTTAAAACCGACGTTTCGACCCTCATTCTGGGATCTATTTCCAGGGCAGAACTGGCATGACTAAGCAACAAACAGATAATTTCACTTTTTTCTCCATCATAATTTAGCCTTTTCAATGTGATTGAGATAGAAATGTTTATTTTTAGTATTTTTTTATCTTGGGAACTATTTTTTTTTGTTTTGTTTTGGTAAAAGACTATTACATGTCATGCTTGGATATGGGCTGTCTATGTTAAAATTTCATCTTAATCTCTTCAGCCATTTTAATGTAATTGAAGCACAAAAAAATAAACTTTGGTTTTATAACATTAGTTTGTATTTAGATAACTTGATGATTACACCTGAAAATTTAATCAAGATCCCAAGATTTGAAATTATGACAACTCACATAAATTCTGTTCAACACTTTTGAAGTAATACCTGATCATAGGTAAAAGTATTTGATGCTCAGAAGAGATTTACCTCTATTTTAATTCAGAATCTAAGATTTTAAAGTCTGAAAATCTTGTCAAAAGGTTCAGTAATGTTAGGGGTAATGTTAGATGATAAGTTACATTTCATGTTCATAACATAGTTTAGAAAGCATTAGGGACAATGAATCAGAAACAGGAGGGTCTAATTCGGAGAACGAGCTTAACAACACAATTACAAATGACGATAGTAAAAAATTTGATATTCATCCTGAGGAAATCATGAAGGAAATAAGAAAGTTGAAGAAACAGAAAGGGGTTGGTGAAGATAATATTACTACAGATATCTTAAAGATAGGCGGATGTGTCATTGTACCTTATCTTGAAATATTATTTAAATTGAGTCTGGATACTTGCTGCTTACCACAAGACTGGAAAAGTGCAATAGTAGTACCAGTACATAAAGGAGGGGTGAGAAATAGAGTTGAGAATTACAGGCCAATCAGTTTGACATCAGTGGTAGGTAAATTAATGGAAAGTTTGATATGCAACCACATCAGAAATATATGTGAGGAACTTAAGTGGTTTTCAAGCAGGCAACATGGGTTCAGGCAAGGATATTCATGCGAATCTCAGTTGGTGGGATATATGCAAGATATTTCAGATGAAATGGACAAGGGAGGCCAAATTGATAGTGTAGCACTAGATCTGTCAAAGGCGTTTGACAGAGTAAGCCATAAAATGGTAGTAAATAAGGTAAAAACCATTGGAGTGGTTGAGAAAGTGATTTGCTGGGTAGAAGAATTTTTAAAATGTAGAAAAAAGAAAGTTATGGTAGGAAATGTAGTATCAAAAGAAGTAGAAGTAAAAAGCCACAGGGTAGCGTATTGGGACCATTGCTATTCATTATTCTAATGAATAATTGTGTTGATTGTTTACTATCTGAAATTAGATTGTTTGCAGATGACATAATGCTGTATAAAAGAATCAAAACAATAGACGATTGTAAACAGTTGCAGGGTGATCTGGACAGGATATCTAGTTGGGTTGGTAAACATGGGATGAAGATAAATGCAAAGAAGTGTCAGCTTATTAGATACACAAATAAAAAACAGAAGGTTAATTATGAATATAAGGTGGGGAAAGCTTTGCTTGCTGAAGACTTGAAATGTAAATATCTTGGCATTACTTTTGATAACAAGCTTAACTGGGCTGGACACATTGGACAGGTGGTAAGAAAAGTTTTCAAAGTTCTGCACTTGTTGTAGAGAGTGATGAGGGAATGTATGGGAGAAGTAAAGGAATTGGGTTACAAAACTTTGGTCAGACCATTGCTCGAATATGGTAATGTAGTATGGGACCCTCATTTTACGTATCAAATACAGGAGTTGGAGAGGGTACAAAGAAGGGCTGCTAGATTTGTTTCTGGAAATTATTGCAGAATGCAATCAGTGACAGATATGGTAAAGGAGCTGAAATGGGATTCATTGCAAGACAGGAGGAGGATGAGGAGGGTAATGGGAGTGTACAGAGCATATACTGGTGATGAGGCATGGAAGGATATTGCAATAGGTATGAAAAGTAGTGCATCGAAGGGAAAAGATGACCATGACCACAAGCTGGCACTCGATTTCAGGCACAAGGGTGTGGGAAGATTCTCTTTTTTAGGTAAGGGTGTCAGGGATTGGAATGAGTTACCAAGAGAAATGATGAATAATTTACCGAAAATTTTGAAAGAATTTTAAGATAAAATTTGTAGAGGGCAAATGTAGGTGGGTGCAGGGTAGGGGGAAGATGGGTGTGTAGGGAAATTGCCACCGGAGCCTGTGCTCCATTGCAATTAAATTAAATTAAATTTCCTGTTTAAAGACCAGGTGAAGTAACATTATAAGACATACCTCAGCTTTAAAATATGAAAATCCTATCAAACTCTATCCAGTTGTTAAACCTGCCTGAAGCCCGGGTTTGCTTCAGAACATAGGTTTAAACTATAACTGTAAACTGGTACCTTCACAAATACTTCTTCTCAGTTGCCAGTTCCTTGTGGTAATCCCAAGAGATAAAAGTATTGTTCATCAATAAGGTAAACTGTAGACTTTGGTTAAAATTTTAGGATTGTTGTCTTCTTCACAAGTTTGTTACAATGCTCGGTACCAGTAAAGATACGACATCAGACTCCTATCTGAAAATAATTTTGACTGCAGATATGAACCATTCAAACACACAATAAGAAACTTCCAATGAATTGCCAGTAGATCTAAAAGTTATAACTCATTGTAAGCTAATAATCACAAGGTTAGACAAATCTAAGTATTCCACAACATCACGATACGTCCATGTTTACTCTGACTGGCATATGGTGTAACTTACATCACACACATCCTATCGCCTTAACGTCTGCCGGAATACTGCCCACCAACATGGCCTCCCATGTGTCTTTTATAGAGATTGATGCCTGTTGCGAAATTTATTGATGTGCTAAGTTCACCCTTAATTTTTCTCCAATTACTCTGAAAATTTTATATGTTGTAGCACATAATGTAAACATCAAATTAAGTTATTACAAATTTTCCTCTAAGTCTAACAGTTTCTGAGTAACAAAATCCTGAAGTAATAAAACATGAAATTTCCTCTCCTTCGAAAAGTTTTAGAGTTTGTGAGCCAGTTATTTATTCAAAACATTCTATGTAAAATTCCGATGTATAATATGATCTTGTTCACTATAAAATATCTTTAATTGTAACAGCATCTAATTTGCAAATTTTTTATGTTGTCTATCTCCAAAAATTCATTAGGTAACGTTCGTTGTGTATACACGTTACGAGTCTAATGGCCCGTTTTTCTACTTGTGAACAAGGCAGATGCCGAAATATTGCGTAGTTGTTTGTCAGCATAAGTGTTCCCTCTCATCGCATCCATCCACTTTGGTATGTGGTGGGTTAATTTCCCTTTCTTTTCTTATCTATATAGAATATGTGTGATTTGATGTTTGAATCTGCAATTAATTTGAAAAGTTTGTATTTATTATTGACCTGCAGAAATAGGCTACTTTAATATTGTTATCTTGGTTGTCTGGGTTGAATCTTGTCAATTTGTCAAAACCTAATGTTTCGGCCATCATTTTGTGGCATTCTTCAGAGGACAGTCCTCTGAAAAAAGCCACAAAATGATGGCTGAAACATGAGGTTTCGATAAATTGACGCGGTTCAACCCGGATGACCAAGATAAAATTGACAATGATCGCATCTGCGCACTTACATACTTCTGTATTGTTCACATAACTTTTCTGCAAACCATAGTTGTAGTGGTGCTGCCTGGCATGTATATTAAAAAATAGCTTTATTTGTATGTATATAAACTATGGTTTAAAGTTCTTAATTGAATAGCAAATTTGAACACTTCATCATCACATACAAGAGGGTACCCCCCCTCCCCCCAAAAGTCAGAATTATTTTTTAAAAGCTATTTATTTTCAAATTTTTTACAAAACATCCTTATCCCCTTCAAAATAATCTCCATTACAACTAATAAGCAGTGTGTGCAGGTGCATTATCATGATGGAAGAACCAGTCTCCTGTCTGCCACAATTTTTTTTTTTTTTTTTTTTGACGAACACTGTTGCGTAATCTTCTTAAAACTTCCAAATAAAAGGTCTGATTGATGGCCTGATGTGGGGGAATAATCTCTGAATGAACTATGCCAATGGCATCAAAAAAAGCAAATGAACATTATTTTAATGTTTGATTTGATGTGACACCATTTTTTTGGATGGGGTGACAATGACATCTTCCATTGGCTTGACTATTGCTTTGTTTCTGGGGCTTAACCATAGCACTGTTACTCATCACCAGTAATGACCTTTGACAGAAAATCTAGATCAATTTTAAGCTGTTGTTTCAAAGCACGACATGTTTCTATGCAAAGTTCTTTTTGACTGTCAGTAAGATGCTGAGGAACTAACTTGGCAGCAACCCTTTTTATTCCCAAATCTTCAGTTAAAATTCGCTGAACTGAGCTCCAAGATAACCTACTAATCTCTGACAGTTGATAAATTGTCTGTCGATGGTCTGAGAGCACAGGCTCTCAAATTTTTCCAACATTTTTGTCAATTCGGGTAGATGATGTATGTCCAGAACAAGGTTTGTCATCAGTCGACATGTCGCCATCACTTAAACTTGCCAGCATCAAAAACAAAACAATAACAAAAACAATCACTGCGGATTAACAGAACAAGCCAGGCCGACAACACACGCGGCTGTGAACTGACTATGAGTTGCGCTATAAACGCCTGGGGGCAGAAACATACACTTCACAAATTCCGCCTACAGCATTGCTTTATGGTTATTTTTGGGTACCTCCTCGTATATAGCACTAAACACGGTAAACATTTTGACTGTGACAAGATTGCTACTAGACGATCTTAAATGTATATACGAAATTAATGGTTTATAGTTACTGTATCGTGGATGAAATATGGTAATAAGCATGCTAATTACTGTCCTACTTGTTAACTGGTGCACTATACACAGTTTTGCTGAAATCTACTCACAAGTTTTTGAGTTAGGGGAGCACAGACAGACAAAGATTCTAATATTTATGGTTTTTGCTTCTGTAACATCAAGATCTACATTAAAAATATGCTGTTTGTTAACTGAAGACAAGCTATCATTACCTGAAGTTTTGTCGAAATGAATTCATGAATTTTTGCAAGCTGTGTACACCATAAGGCAAAATTATCAAAATTTAATGTTTTGGCATTGGTATCAATGGGAACTATATTACGAGATTGGATAAAATGTATCCTATTTGTTAACTGTTGCTTTAAGCTGACACTGCTCAGTTTGGTTAAGATCAGTCTAATCAATTTTGCATTATCAGTTGACAGATGGCCAAAAATTTCAAAATTTACTGTTTTGGACTCCGTATCACAAATTTTGTAATTTATCAGGATAAAAGGGATCCTGTATGCTGACAGACTAAATAAGCTATCACTATGTGGTAGTTTTGTTAGAATCCATACATTACTTTTCACTTGATGCACAGTTGGACAGAAAAAAATCAAAATTTATGTTGTTGGTCTCTGTATTAGGAACTAAGTAGCTTAATGGGAGAAAAAGTATCCTGTATTCTGGTGAATGAATGACATATACCCTTAAAATCCTTTTCTGCTGGTTGCACCATGTTTATACCTGCAAATTTTTTAAATATCTTATCGTACTGTCGCCATCTGTCATCCATTTTTGTAAGTAATATCATTTTTGAGAGTTATAGCTGATTTGCCATCCATCATCGTCAAACCAAATGATGCATTAGATATATGCTTTATCAGTTTTGCTCCCTCTTTTTTTCTTTGTTTGCTTTTCTTTCTCTCAGTATACTGTGCAGAAGAATGATAACTTATATACACCGTCTTATCTGCTATTAATTCATTTAGAAAGAACTTTTGGTATTACATGTAAAATTTCTATTGATGCCAGTAATAAGTTAGAACTGGGTCTTATCCCAGGTCACATCATTCATATTTCAGTTATTCATTCTCTAAAATCACACCAGGCAAATTCTGGAATGGTCCTCTTCAGAAGGCCATGGCTGATATGCTCCACATTCTGTGTCCACAATTCACCCCTGGTTCCAAATACCTCATTGTTGACAAGCTGTACCACCTTGTTTTGCTTTAAACCCCCAGCTTCAGTTCATGTTAAGTGCTTTGCCTGGTCTCTACCATTCTGGCATTTTTTTATACCTTCATATATTCATTTATATAAATATATTTAGTTATGTCAATAACTGCTTGTTACCCTTCAGCCCAAAACCATCAGTAGATGAAATGTTAAATTGTATCTGCAATTTTGAAAAAAGAGAAAAAAACAATTAATTGTAGAAAAACATTTTTTGTAAGTTATTCTCACAAATCTTTTGTTGAAATTTACATGGTGAAATACCTTTGGGAAAAAGGGGGAGGGTTACACAAATGAGGAGATTGTATCGTAAGTAAAGGTGGAAAATTGACTTTCTCTGAATAATCATATTTGAATAATAAAAGAAAAGAGAGAAATATAAATTTTTGTGAAATATGGGAGATGAGGTTGAAAAGAAAAGCACAGTTAGAATAAAGTAAACAAATAGTACTTGATTATATGAAACTTTAGATATTCTTGGTACAGATAAAACAGTGTATCTGCAGGCACTAAAGTGCCGGATAAGGGAGTTTTGTGTCCTGGCCCCTGCATACTTTTCTATCCTGATTGCGGATATTAGGTGGTTTCCCACAATCTAAGCGAATGCTGGGACATTCACAGACACATGGTAACACAGCTGCTTCCGCATAAGACTAAGACAGGCCTGGTAAGCCAGGTAGTATGAGTGAAATTAGCTTAAAAAGCACAAGCTTCTCGAAAGAGGAAGTGACATATAGAATTGGAAATGTCTGCAAAAAAGTTGATGATGAAATATATGGGACATAGCTGTATTTCAATATAAACAATATTATACTTGCAAAATAAAAAAGAATTGTTAATCATTCCTTAAATAATTGTTTTGCTACTAAAATCTAAGGTATCTGTATGCCTTGGAGTTTCTTTAATAATGTCTTATTATTCTCACTTATGCTATACCATTTTCACTCCTAAAACAATTATTACATTTTTGTATATTGTGATTTATGGTGGATAAGCTTCTGCATTACTTTTGAATTAAACCTTTAATATCACCTTACTTCAACAGAACCTAACAGCAATGTTCCACCAAAGCATCCTGGAAGAAAAATTGAAGGAAGTTTAGTGGTGGAAACTCTTAGATTCCAAACAGCTGTTGTTTTGTGTGAAGTTTCGGGGTACCCAGTTCCAATTTTTAGGTAATTTATTAAATAATTTTATGTGGCAAGAAATGTGGCAGTATACTATAAACTGACCTTTTGTCCTTTGAATTTTATTCCAAAGATTCTTTTTTTTAATTCTGTTTATTTAATTCCTACTCCACATAAAAATCTAAAAATATAAAAGAACAAGCTTACTTGTAAAGGGGTATCTTATGTAATGGAAATGAATGATGTGGTCAAGTCACTGTACTCTTTCAGAACCTATGGCAACATTAGACCTAGAGTAATGAAAGAACGGTTTGAGGGAAACAACATTATGTCAAGCGTTCCGGCAGTTCTCCTTTGTCCAGGACAAGGTTTCCCCACACCAAATTTTAGGTAAGATAAAGTGGGGCTTTGTGTGTGTGTGTTTTTTTTTATCTAATCCTTGCATTAATTACAAAATTTTTATGTAGAAAATACACACTATATATTTATTACACTGTTGCTGTGATGCAATTGCCAGTTATTCTATTATTTTATTTTTACATTAAAACAGGTAGAGTGAAGTGTTAAAAATTTCTGTTTAAAAGAAGCTGTGCAGTTAAGATTAAAACACTAGGTGCTGCACCTACCATTTCTATTTTTATTATAAATCTCATTACATGAACTTTCCGGAAAGTAGTTTGTGTTTTGCTATAGTAACAATAAAACTAAACAGAAATAAATTTTACTGTAGAAAACTTTATATTTTAATCTATTTTTATACATACTTTTTATCATACTTATGTATGCATAATATGCATAAGTATGCATAACATTCTCCCATACAAGATATCAACCATTCGGTAACGCCCTTAATTAGCATCAGTCTTGAGTTGCCAGCAATTTCTTTGTGTGTGTGAGCAGATGATAATCACCAGGAGCAAGGTCTGGGTTGTGTGGAGAATGGTCAGTTCATGTTATCCATATTGTATGAAAAGGTTATGAGTACAAGCAGCTGGGTGCAATCTCATGACATCTTTGGATGAAAAACAGTTTGGCACTCAATGCGCTGTTTGTGCTATGGTTGAACACTCCATGAAATCGACTATTATCACCCATTTCTGACCCTGCAAAATTTTTGTTGCTTTCAATGTATACCGGCATTTCCTTGGATTTTGGCTGATTGAATATGGCCCCACACTATGGACTGGCTATTTGTTCCAGCATTAATGTATAAGGCTCAAGATACATCACCTATTATGTTTCAGTTAAAAAAAAGATTGTCATTCTTTTTCATATTACTCAAAAGGGGTCTATTATGTTTCAGTTAAAAAAGAGATTGTCATTCTTTTTCATATTACTCAAAAAGGGTCTATGTTGACACCATCCATTGAAGTTTGTGTTGTTCCAAAAGAACTGTAGGAATCCAATGGAAAAAAACTTGTGGTAGCCCAACTTCTTTGTCACAACTTTATACAGTGAACTGTGCAAAATTTGCATGAAAATGAGGAAATTTTGGTTATTCTGAAACATTGGTTTGCACCAGTTATTGCCTTTCTTCTCAATTCATCAGTCACTACATTTAGCTGGCATATGGGATTGGTTTACCATTGTGACATATCATCTTCATAAAGTTGCACGGGGGCTTAGTAACACTCTGTCTTAACTGTGAACAATAATGTTCATGACCGTAGTAGCCTTATGGTACCTTTAAGATTTAATTGATGTGGTCACCACGTGTTTGTAAATAAACCCCTGAACATGAAGGGTAAATTGAAATAAGTTCACTTGACACAGTTTCAAAGTCACAAAATACTTATATTCTTGGAAAAGTTCCTCCATACGATGCCGGTACCAGAATTATGAATAAAGCATTGGACAACAGTTCCAAAGAAGATTGTAGGTAAAGCACATTCACACGAGAGGACAAACTCCATCAAGCCCCCTTAACTTTGATGAAAGTATAACTACTGCATGTTAAAATATAATACGACTTCTAACCATGTGACCTAGAGACATGTGGAGCCAGCAGCACGTTACGACATGAAATTAATCTATCAGATGAGTGAGCTACATTACAACATGATATTAACTGTTTGAAAACTTCTGAAAAACGCAGTTCCTTTGCAACATGAATTAAACTGTTTGAAATCGCTGGAAGACTTTGCACCAGCTCAGGTGTTTGCCCTCCTCTGTTTATTGCTTCGGTTGACCTTGTGACGTCAGCAAAAAACCCTTGAAAATTAATATCTCCAAATTTACTTGATAGTTTAATTCTGAACTAATACCTGGGCTTCTTGATATCTTATTCTATCTATTCCAACTTATTTTAGTCTTCAAAAGGGTTTCTATCAAATTAATTTTTAATCTTCTAATCTCAACGGCCCTTCAGCCTTGGCACACTTTTCCTAACAATTGTAACAATCTATTTCCAAAATCTTGTTTATCTTACTGATACTTTAAACTTCCTACTGTAACCTATACATATTTCTAACCCTCATAATTTGCTCCATCTTCTGATATAAATTTATTATTTTTATCTCTTTTAGTTAAAATTTCAATTTTTTTCTCTTAATTAAAAGTCCTAATTACATTTCACCTAATTACTTGACTTTATGTACAAAATACTCTAGAAGGTTTTGACTATAACTGACAATAAAGAGCAGCTGTAACTTTACGCGGTTCCAAGTTATTTCAAATTTTAGGTTCAATCCTCACTGAGCACATGGCTTAAAAAGGTAAACAAATCAAATATCTCTTAAACTAAATTTTTCTGGGTATAGTGAATACACTTTAAAATGATCCTTATAATTAGTTTTAGTGGTGGAAATGAATACAACAAAACCCGTTAGGGGTGAAATTTCTGTTCCACTAAAACAACTTTGAAATCGAACTATAAAATATGTAGCTACTGGGAATAGCTAGTAAAACTGCTTTTGGCGAGCTTATAGATATGTTACAAACTGAATAGATTGTGCACCCTAAAGCGTTTTGGCACAGACATAAATACTTCTTCCAAGTCAATGTTTGTTAATGCTGTGACAGCTTGATTTATGCAAATATCAATCTGATCATTGCTTTAATGTTGTCACCCTCTCAATAGACTTCTTACTGACATCCCTGTTTCACGTTTTGTGTAATAATGATACTTTCAGCTAATTTTAGTTACTGAGTTAGCAATTTCTTTGCATTTGTTGGTGTTGCGTTCCTAGGGAAAAAGGAAGGAAAAATGCTTTTAGTCACCTAGTGTAGAGATGATATTTTAAAAATTTGTTCCCAGTGACTATTCTCAGATCTCTATTCGGTTCAAAATTGTCCATTTATCCCTCAATCTTACCTACATTTCAACAGCTGCAACAAGTTTTTAACAAACATGTTGAACAATATAGCCTGGAATCTTTAACAGATGTACTAGCAACAGTATGACTATCCTTTTCATATCTTAGAAGTCTCATGTCTACATTTATTTAATCAATACATACTGAAGATGGCAACAATCAACTGACCATACCTTACAATCCAAGTTCCTTCCTTCAGCAGTTATTAACTGCCACAGAACACTGCTAACTACGAGGGTTGTATTTAAAGTAAGGGCCGTTCTTATTTTTAAAAAAAGATACAAATACTTTTGTAAAAAAACTTTTATTTTCTGATCCTACACACTTTAACTATTTTTCTACATAGTTGCCTTGTTTATTTAAGCACTTGTCACAACCGTACAACTAAGTTTTTAATTCCCTCTTCAAAGAATTCGGCCGCCTGCTCTGACAGCCAAGAGTTCACGGCCTCTTTCACTTCATCATCATCATTAATCATCATTAAAGCGCTGCCCACCAAGATGGTGTTTCAGGTACTGGAAAAGGTGAAAATCACTAGGAGCAAGGTCGGGGCTGTATGGTGGATGGTCCAAAACTTCCCAGCCAAAAGAATAAATCAAATCCCGAGTCTTTTGAGAGGTGTGAGGCCTAGCGTTATCGTGCAGAAGCAAAACTCCTTTTTTCAGCATGCCGCGCCTTTTGTTTTGAATTGCTCTGCGGAGCTTCTTTAGAGTTGCACAGTAGACATCTGAGTTGATTGTCATTCCTCGTGGCATAAAGTCCACTAGCAAAACACCGCACCGGTCCCAGAACACAGTTGCCATAATCTTGCGCTTTGACAGCATCTGTTTGGCTTTGACCTTGACGGGTGAGGTTGTGTGTCGCCATTCCTTCAATTTTTGCTTGCTTTCGGGAGTGATATGGGATACCCATGTTTCATCTCCAGTGACAATTTGATTCGACATGTCATCCCCTTCTTCCTCGTAATGAATCAAAAAGTCCAATGAAGTGGCAAATCTCTTCCCTTTGTGGTCCTCTGTCAGGAGTGTGGGTACCCACCGAGAACACAGTTTCTTAAACTTTAGGTTTTCAGACACAATTTTGTACAAAACCGATCTTGAAACTTGTGGAAATTCCAAAGAAAGACTGGAAATTGTGAATCTTCTGTCCTCACGAATCTTCGTTTCAACTGCAGCCACCAAATCATCAGTGATCACAGAGGGCCGGCCTGAGCGTTCTTCGTCATGGACGTTTTGACGGCCATTTTTAAACTCTCTAACCCATTGACGCACTTTACCTTCACTCATTGCATTCAAGCCATAAACTTCTGTTAACTGACGATGAATTTCTGCAGCTGATAGGCTTCTCCCGGTCAAAAAACGTATCACTGACCGTATCTCACACGTGGCGGGCGATTCAATAATCGTAAACATTATAAAGTAGCACAGCGATGCGTACACGTCAGCTACAGAGCTGCAACTGGCATCGGTGTGAACGGGAAGGATGCCGGCAAGTGGCGCGTTGGATTGTTGCGGCGTCCGCGTGAATTACGGGACAAACGCTCGAACGGCCCTTACTTAAAAAACAACCCTCGTAATTAATTATTACTCTAATTTTGCATCCATTAAACATCTTAAAATTCCTTCAGCTTCGTTTTTCATCCAGGAATGTAGGTTTTTTTTTGCACACAACATACTTGAGTTGAATCCAAAGTATCAGTTTGATAAATTTGGTAACAAGATCATCACTCCTTTCCTTCTACAAGAGCAGTTTATAAAACTTAAAACATACACGTCCCACATAGTATCTTGAATAGTACTACATAATTCTGTGTTTGTCAAAATATTTTCTGCCTGTGAGATTTGAAATCATTGAGATAGGGCAATGGATCAATGGGAACATGTTGCCTGGTCGGCTGAATCACTTCTGTTATTACACTAGGCTTGATGGTTTGTCCAGTTCTGTCTTCCAGGTGAACAGCTGCTCAAAATATTAACTGTGCTATAGATGCATGTCAGTGGGAACATTATTATACTATCAAGGACATTCTCCTGGGCCTCCATGGGATCTGTGGTACCAGGTCAGCTGTAGACTATATGAAAATTTATTTCAGGTCACCTGCATCCCTTCATTCTTCATGTCTTCCATGATGGTGATGGCATTTTTCTGCAGGATAACTGCCCTTGTCACAAGGGCAGAATCATACTACAGTGGTTTGAGGAGCAAGGCAGTGAACTCTCACATATATCTTGGCCACCAATTTTCCCTGATCTGTTTTTGGGTGCCAGCCTGTGTTTTAAGGGAATTGCTTGACCCGTGTGTAGACATTGGGTGCCAGGTACCTCTGAAAACTACCAAGGACTTGTTGAATCCATTACATGCTGAATTGCTGTTGTATTGAATTCCAGAAGTGGACAAACATGCTAGTAGATGGTCATAATGTTCTTCAGAGTATTTTATTTATTTATTATTACTTTTGTCTCCCTGCCTCCATCCATTTGCTTTGCACTTGATTTTACTACAAATTATGATTTATTTTATGCTTTCTGTTTCCCATCACCAATTCTATTACATTATTCAGTTTATGCCTAGAATATTCCATCATTTATTTGTCAGACTTTGCTGCAGGCTCCTGTTGGGCTGTGTTTTCAGGAGGATGCAGGTCCAAATCCCCATTAAATGATCATTGAATATATTGTTTATACATTGTCAAAGAATTCTTCTTTCAGATTTTGTAAATGATGGCTTTACGTTCTCAGATTCTTCTACATTTAGAAAAGATAAAAATTGAATATACAGTTAATATTTTCTGCTTGTCATCAAATCTGTTCCAACATGCTTGAGGCATGTGATCACCAGATTTTATCATGGTGCACATTAATTTTGCCTTCATAAAACATTTTGCACAATAAAAACATTTTTTCTCAATTATTTTTTTCTCTTCAAGCACCTTATATTTCGAAGGATGTTTATTGAGAAATTAAGTCTGTTGTGAGTGGGCAGAACAATCAATATGATAAATGAACATCTACCTAGAAATTATGTATGATGTACAGAAAATTTTGAGCTGAAAGTGAGGATTAAAAAACAACTAAGGCAAATTTCTGAGCTGGTTGCATTTCAATCAGTCATCTTTCATTTTCATTGTTTTGTCTTAATGACTTTTATATCTTGGCTACCATGCAACCAGGTGGTGTTTTTTTTAGTTCAACACTATGTTCACTATTATATCTGTCAAAGGTTGATTGTAGACTAGCAGTATCCATGTGGAACAGAGAATCTCTGTCTTTCTTTTGCCTTTTGCCACCACTAATTTATTCCAGATTTTGTGATGAATCAATATAAGGGATAAATATCCATAAAATTGGATTTGATGATAGAATGACAGTAGTCTGCATAATAAGTTGTGAGTTTTCATTTTTACAATGGAAACTAATGGTGTAATGAATATCTTTGGACAAAATTCAGTAAAAAATATTAAATACTGTAGATTATAAATGATTTACAAAGGTACATAGACTTTATAACATTACACATAGCTGTGCCTGCACCTATGCCAGCACTACTTACATGTTGCATTTGACTTCTTCACAATTAATCATGGTAAACATTTTGAATACGACAAAGTTTGCACCAGACAATTTTAAATGGATAGAATTTGTTAAAAAACAGTTAAATTAGCAAACATTTTTTAAAATATTTGTCATATTTAAGCTATTTTTATTGCAAGATAGTCTATAAATAGTTACATTGAAATGACTGGTTTTTGTTTGATTTGTGCAGACTCGAACAAAAATTGTAAAATTTACGACTTTGGAATCTGTATTATGGTTGAAATGTGGTACTAATCAGGATTAAAAAAATATTCTATATGTTAACCTATGATGAAAACTATTATTTTGTTTACTTTCACTAAAGTTGATTCATTAGTGTTTACATGAAGCATATACACATAGGCAAAGATCCCAAAATTTATGATTTTTGCTTCTGTATATTAGACTACTAATTTAATGACTTCATTAAAAAAAATCTATGCATTAACTGGCAACAATAGCTATCACTGTCCGAAGTTATGTTGAAATTTTTAATTATTTTTGGGGAATTAGTGAATTGACACAGACAAAAATGTCATACTTTTCAGTTTTGTATTCAGTATCATCAGGAACTTTGTAAGTTGTTGGGATTAAAAATATCCTGTATGTTGACTCATGACATAAGCTATCATTGTGTGTAGTTTTGCTAAAAACTGCCCATTAATTTTTGCATGGACGACCATTAAAAAATTTCAAAATTTTAAGTCTTGGCCTCATTAGGAAATATATTACTAATCTCAGTAAAAGGAACCCTTTGTTACAGCCAATAACATAAGCTTTATCTATACGCATTTTTGTGCAAATTGGTGCCAGACACACACAAAATTTTATTGTTTTGGTATCTACGTCATCAGTAATGTCCATTACAATAGCTTATATTTGAAATATATTTTATATAGAAATACAACTTTCTTAAAATTTTATCATATGATATAGAAATTTCACATTGTTCTACTGGCCGATTGTCATTTTTGTCTTCCTCATTTAATTTTTTTTATATTATCTCTACTTGCAGAGTTAAGAATATGAATGTATATTACCCCATAAGAAGTTACTAACCCTTTGCTGACTTCCAACTTGACTTATTTTCTGGCTGGGTTTTCTCTCCGAACTGTGAAATGCTATAGTTTTAAAATGTCTGGGACCCAACTTTTACCTGCTCCTATTAGCTATACACCTAATTGTGTGCAATGCTCAGAGGACACAAGGTATTTGCCTTTGATACTTTGGAACCAGAAAGCAGTATACTGGCACACAGTTTGCAGATATTGAATAATAACGTGAAAAGTAATGGCAGTTATTGTGAAAAAATGTTAACTGAAACACGTTAGTGAAGGAATAAACAGTTGAGAAAGTATTTTTACAATATTTCAGGTGTAAATTTTTCATGTTTGGATGAAGTTGATATTCTAAAGAAAATAGAATAATTTTACATGACAAGCACATTTAAACACACTCTACAAAAGAAAGTAAGAAAAGAGACAATCTTACAAAATAATGTCAGTACCAGCAGTATACAGCAATAATTTAAATAATTTTTTAAGATGCATGGCAGGCTATACTAAACTAGATATAAAAAGTGATAAGGAAATAAGGAGGAGTTGGTAATAACAGCTATAAATGTAAAAATAACAGAATATTGTAAAAAAATTGAATGAATGCGTTGGTAATAGGAATAGCAAGGTAATATTTGTAAATCACAGGTATGATTCCATTTTAATGCGTATTGTTACCTTGAATCCTCCTTACATTAATGATAAGAGGTTTACAAATTTATCTTAGTTATCACATATAGAGTAGGAAAATGCTTTAAAGCAATTAACTTGTGAAGGATAGGGAAATAAGACCCATCACACAGATGATGGCGCAAGAGAATTACAAACACAAAAAAAAGACAAATACGAGAGAGAATATTTCGGTAGTTAACCTTATTCTTGCAAGAAGTGAGACATTTGGCGGAGCCAGATGTGCACATGCTGACATCCGCTTGGTGAATCAAGGTGGTATGGCACATCCAGTATAGATGGTAGTGCAGCGGAGGAGGGGGTAGGTATTGAATCAATAATCAATAATGCTGAAGGTGTATTACCTTTGGAACTGGGGAACAATACTACTATAATTACTGTGTGTGGATATAAATATTATAAAATATTTTTGAAAAACTTTAAGTTGGAAAGGAATAATATAAGATGTATTAAACGTGAACAGTAGTAATAGTCCAAGATCCGGCTGCATGATTTCTAAGTCCATCTGTTATTTGATTGAAATGTAGTTTTTATGTAGAATTATTAGTAGCAGAATCTGATTGTGCCTGGTTGCCTATCCAAATATGGTTGCAAGTATTTTTAATAAATTTTCAAAAAAAAAAAAAATCATTTAGTTGTTTTAAAAATAAAATAAAATTCATTTCAAATAGAGGCATGTAAAGAATATAGAAACTTTTGGTTACCTATGTAAAAATAGCTACAAGTAGTGATTGCCAGCTGTTAAACACACCGTCTTATGGACTGTGTGGTGCGCTAACTCTCATGTGCTTTTACTGCTGCAACCCCTATTGCGGCCACTTTTACACAGGCAACCCAAACTTTTTATGTTATTTTCATGTCTCTCCTTGAAATTAAATATAATTTATTTACAAACATTTCGATTTTTTTTTGTTTTGAAAATTTAATTTTAAATACTTGTGTCCATATTTTGGATAGGCACCCCAGCAGAATTGTTGTCTACTACTAATAATTATACATAAAAATTGCATTTCAATCAAATAACTGATGGATCTAGAAACCATGCAGGTTATAATAATCATGCTGGCTATCCTAACCTTAGGTTATAATAAGAAGTGTTGGATCTAATTGGGAGAGACATTTGAAAATTGAGGCCTGGAGGATGTCTGATGTCAAAGATATCCTTGTAGGCTAGTTCCCATATATGCAGTTCAGTAGAGGTTGTGTTTTCAGGGAAAACTCTGATCACCCTAACTTTTCAAATTGTTGGAACTGGTGAGTTTTACCACCAGATGGGATACATTGCTGGTATACACTATTTGTCTCCGGCCATTCATTCTGATGGTGAATGGGTAAGTGATGAGGCCTACATAAGAGCCAGTACAATTGAGGTGTGTTGTCATGAAAGTAGTATGTCCAATGATGAGGAAAGTTTGCCTAGTGGTCGGAATTGAGTAGGTGGTGGTAGCTGGGTACATGCTGCATGTTTTGTAGTGGGGTCTGTTGCAGGAGAATGATCAATTTGGTGGTTTTTGGGAATTATGGGGAAAGTATTTGTGGATGAAGATATTCTTGTGATTGGGTGGTTGCCCAAACATGTGCATTGGCGTTGGGTAGGATTTTATGGAGAATGGTGCACATCACGGGGAAGGAACTTAAGAAGTCATGCCCATGATGAAAGTTAAGGTTAATTGACTCAAGATGAGGAAAGAACTGGGTGATGAAAGTGGGGTTGTGGTTAGTTTCAATTGGTTTGACACTGGAGTGGTTGTGTGGTGAATCGGTTGTAACATGAGGAGATTTATATGTGTACTAGATCAGGTGGGAAGCTGCAGGAAGTGAGAGCTCGGTACAGGTTTTGGGTGTATTAGAAGAAGAGAGATTCTTTATTGGAGCAGATGCATCTGCCATGGATGGTCAGACTAAGGAAGGGAACGTTTGGTGTAGGAGGGTTGGCAACTGTTAAAGTTAAGTTGTAGATTTGTAGGTTTTATGTCAACAGAGGTATCTAGGTGCACTTTATGTAAGAAAATGTCAACATCAAGAAAGGTAACATGGCTGTGAGGGTATGTCCAGGTAAAGTTGATGGAGTGACTGTTGTTTTCATGAAGTCTAATAGATGGTTGTCATAATGGCTGCATATCTTAAAATTATCATTCAAGAAGATTGATGGAGAGATTATTTTGGAATTGTTGTCCCAGACGGCTCAGGAATGGGTTTTCAGAAGATGTGGGTGACCATAGCAGTGCCGCGTTTCTGGTGGTAAATTTGAGTTGAAGGAGAAGTAGTTACTTGACAGAATGGGGTTTGCAAAGGAAATGAGGAAGTATGTTTTGGGGAGGCTGTCAGGGGGCCACATTACCAAGAAGTGTTACATGACAATGAGGCCCTGACCGTGGGGGTGTTGGTGTACTGGATAGAGACTTGTATGGAGACAAGGAAGGATTCTGGTGGTAGAAGAGTAGGGACTGTGGAAAGATGTTCAAGAAAGTGTGAGGTATCTTTTATGAATGAAGGGAGGTTCTGTACTAAAGGTTGGAGTTGCTAATCTACTAGATCTGAAATTTGTTGAGTGGACGATCCATATGCCACAACTATAGGTAGCCCCAGATTTCCAGTCTTGTAGATCTTAGGAAGAAGGTACAAGATGAGGATACGGGAATTCTGCAAAGCAATGAGGAGCAAGGAGCAGGGGAATAGGTCTTGTAATGGGCCCTGGTGCTCAAGGAGAAAACATACTTCCTGGCATATCGAATTAGTAGGATCATGTGGAAAGTATGTACTGGTGTCGGAGAGCTGTCTCAAAGCCTCCTGTTGTTAAGCCCTTGTCGGCTGGGAAAATGGTGATGTTCTTATTCTTAAATAGTTCTCTCATGGCACGGGTTTCAATAGAATTGAGTTTTCTGAAGTGGAAAATGAAGTTAAGGAAAGTGGTTGAAGACTGGTTTGATGTGTGGAATTCCTGGAATATAAGGAGGATGTGCAGTGGGCAGGGGTGGATCCAGGGGGGGGGCTAGGGGGCTCAAGTGCCCCCCTCCCAAATGTATCTAGGTCCATAGGTCCAACCCCGACATTGTAATTTTGGAGACCTTTTATTTTTTAGCTCTACTGATTCGAGGTCTGTAGAGGCTATAAAGACTACCCCATGGCCGACTCAAGGCCCCCCCCCAAAAAAAAAAATCCACTGAAGGCAAGCACTCTGAACCAAAATGCACTCAAGCCAAGCCCCCCCCCCCCAAACCAAAACCCAGGATCTGCCCCTGGCAGTGGGGTTGTGCATAAAGCTCGGATCTTAGCTGTGACCGTGCGTAGCCTTGGATGTTACAGTTCTGACTTAAATATAATAACCTGGTCATCACATAGCTTATTTAAACCAAAAGCTATGGAAAGGTGAAAGTTAAATGATGTTAATGAGTTCATTGTTATTTGAATAACTATATTCTTCAGATTTTTCAAAGTCAAAAACTGTACAAGCGATCAGACAATGTTACAGAAGAAAAGTTTGCAAGTTCGATTAACCGTTCGAGCCAGACCACACCCCAAAGTTCACTTTATACTGATTATGACTGGAAAGTACATATGGAAAAGTTCGTCACACGCTTCTATTATGGCACTTGGTTAGTCAGTAACTGACACTTTAAAAATCCCAAGGCCCCATTTGGAGTAATGCTATTTCAAAACTGCATTGTAGTTAAACTTAAATTTGCGAACATACATTATGCCAAAATAAAACTTTTGCGCCATAATGCTTAATATGAAACTTGCAGGCCTACTAAGCTACATGTTACTGCGCGCACGGTTCCTGGACAACTGAGGATAACGTGGTGTCGCGCCGACTGTTTCTGTACTACTGAGGGTGACTAACTGGACGCATGAGTCTATATCACATCACTCTCTCCACTTCTCGAAGATTCCTGGTGACTCTGCTCTCTCACGAACTGTGGGAAAGGATTCTTTTCCTCATTCACATGGGTAGCTCCTGGCGGGCTCATTAGATATCAAATTGCGTGTCTCAAATCCTTGCATCAACTAATTTGACCTTGACGACAAAAATAATTCAATCACTCTGAAATTTTACAAGTAGCTAGATCTTGAAGTAAATTTTAACTTTATTTATTATGAAAAATATCCTAAGTTTAATATTTTAACCGAAAAAATAAATAATTTAAATATGAACTTTCGCAATCCTGTTCCAGGCGAATGCTGAAAACTGATGCAACATAAAATATTACCTTGAAAACTATAAATACCTGCTTTCTAGCTCAAATAAACATAGAAACTGACTTTTAGATATGAAATGCAATACTAGTATTCAATCTAACTCGTGTTTCTGGGAATAAAATTTTGTTACGCAGTTACCAAATTTGATAGATACCTCCAAAATTGAGGTTATTTTCCAAAGAAAGTTAACTGAAATTTTCCCGAAAGAAGCAATAAAAAAAAAAAAAAAAATCTTCCTCTTATCTACCTTCGGTTGGGGCTGGTCTGCCATTCATACTCCATTCACTCACTCTCATTTGTACCACAAAAATTTGCAAAATATTATCACCAATATCATCAATAATATCAAATTAACACTTAAATTGTTTCAAATTTTTGAAAATTTTCAAAATATTTCTGTTTCAGTCAATGTTCATTTTGTAAACTGTTCATTCTAAATGTTCATGTTAAATGTTTTTATCACCTATAAAAATGAGAGAAAAAAACACAAAAACCACTCTTACTAAATGTTCAACTGTTAAAATGTTCATTTTAAGTGTTCATGTCACCTGCAATTATAACAGAAAAAACACACAAATCACTTTTTACAATACCATAAAATGGGTAAGTTTGCTATAATTTCACTCATGACTTCTTGTAAGGGGTAAAAAATACCAAAACAATTGAATTTTTGTGCAGTGTAAAAAAGTATAAAAATAGAATTTTCTAAGTAATTTTTACAAATGAAAACATAAGAAAACAAAGAACATTTAAAAGTTAATGAACATTTATTGCAGAAAAATGATCATTTATGACAAAATGTAAACAATTGAAAACAAAATATTTCTTTTCGATGCAGACAAATGAAAACAATTGCAGTAGATTTTAAGTTCTTTAATATTTTTGATATTCCCATGTCTTTGATTTTTTTGTTGTGATTTTGATACCATTTTGGTAAATGAATATGTGCAAAATATGATAATTTTGATATCAGTATGATTGAGAGAGAGTGAAAGGAGGTGTGAATGGGCAGGCAAACCCATGAAGTAGATAGAAAAGGGGGATTTTATATTTTGCTCTACCTAAATTTCTTAAGATTTCAGTTAGTTTTCTTTGGAAAATAACTTCAATCTTCGGGGGGGCATGTAACACATCTTAGAATTTGGCATAACGAAATTAGTTTCCAAAGATATCGAGTTCAATTGAAGTATATGGTACCACCATTTCAAAGTCATTTTTACAGTTAATTTTGATAATAATTCCAAGTAATGTATCTAACATAAGCATTAGTTCAATTTTAAACAGTAAATCCAAGAGATAAATTCATTTAAACAACCTGTAGAAAAACTTAACCTCAGATTTGGACATGTAATATTTGACATTCATATCACTTCGCTAAATCAGTATATTTCTTTATTTCAAAAGATGTTTAGGTGAATAAATAGCCAGAAGATGATAGAGTTTGTTGTTAGAAAATCTTACTTAGAGTTTAATTATGTTTAAAAGTGATTGGCCCGTAATGAATTTTGTCACGTAATTTTCCACTCTAAAATCGAAGTATTCAGTCATTAGAAAACAGTTAAGAAGTCAATTGATAGATAGAAAGGAGCGTAATTTAAGTTGAAACAACATATTAAAATTTTGGAAAGTTTCGTGGATTTTAAAGATCGTTTTTTAAATATAATTTGGCACAGCGAGACATGTGCTTCATGGAAAAGTTAAATATTTCAGTCTTATTCGGAAATTCATGAAAAGAAATTACATTCAGAATAAAAATTAATTAAATATAAAGGTTTCTGGAACGGTTTTATTTCAAAATATTAAAGCATTCAATTGTAATAAAGTGAAATAAGTTTTTGCGCTGTTAGCGCTTTGCCAGTATAGCTCGAAATTGGACCGCATTCAGGAGGAATAATATTTTAAAATTCTTAATAAATCAGGAAATATACTTAGAGATTCCAAATTTTTACAGTTTTTTAATATGTAAATTTGTTTGAAGCTATTTTCAATTCGATATTCTGAATATTTTAAGTAGTCAAATTTTGTTTTCGAACTTTATACCACTTTCAAAATTAGGTAACATACTTTATTTGATATCAGATGATAGAATAGCAATAGGAGAATAGAATAGTATTTGTTTCATCTTGATAGGAGTAAAATTACGAAAGTTATGGAAATCACATCTATATGACGCTTTTCTGGCAAAACTATTAAAGTTACAACAATTTTTATGATTACTTAATTTGACATTTGTAATAATATCTTGCATCTCCCAAAATTTCAGAAATATAGAAGCATTTTTTAGGGTCAAGGTCAAATTGGATGACGACACTTTGTTCTAGAAGGTTCTTGTATCTCACGCCTTCCGTGTGATAGAAGCGAAAGTTTGGTTCTCAAAGTCAGATAGCATGAATACCCCCTCCAGAACCTAGCCTCGCACCCAGTCTTTCAACAGCAGTCTAGTCGTGCAGTACCAGCAATGTAGAGCGGTAGCTAGTTTGGACTCGTGGCGCGGAAGATAACAAACTTGCACAAAAATTATTAACTTGTGAAAGCATGAGTGAAAAGAACTTTAAATACCTCATGTAGCTAAGCAGCTGTGGGGGCGTGAGGTTGGTCTCGCTCGAATGGTTGGTCGAATCTGCAAGCAGTTCTTCTGTAAACATGTCTGATCGCCTATGTAGTTTTTGACTTTGTAAAATTTGAGGAATATAGTAATTCTAATATCAGTGGACTCGTGAACATCATTTTAACTTTTATCTTTCCTTACCTTTTGGTGGAAAACAAGCTAAGTGGCGACCTGGTTACTATTATAAAGTCAGAACTGTAACATCCAAGGCAAAGCACGGTTATAGTTGAGACAAGGTGTTCACCTAACCCCCAAGGTAAAAGCTATTTCCTCACAAGGAGATGGGGTTGAAGAAGGAGAGGTGGGTCTAGTTGGGACAGAGGTTTGAACTGCCTTAGGCAGGGATCAGTTTCATTATGCTAATTATCACTCTTCTCCCTGGTGGCAAAGTGGTAATGCCATTGGAGAATGTGATAGAATGCTAAAAAGTTTCGGACCAAAGTGGCATTGTTGAACTCGGGGTTGGAGAAGATGATAATCTCTTACAAAGAACAAAAAGTTGGCATTCTGATAAAAGAGATGCTGTGGTTTAGCTGTATGTGGAGTGGGGACTTTAGGAATAGGCGGTAGAGGGGTAGGGTGGGGGAAATTGAAAATGTGGGCATGATATGAGGTTTTGGCAATCAAGGGAGCTGTAGGAGTATATGGGGTATGGTTGGAATGTTGTTGGGGTAGATGTTGACCTATAGCCTCCATTAGGATATGCTGTACCTGATTCATTAAATTGGTGTTAATAATATCTTCATTCATGAAGCAGACGTTAGTGTATGTATGTCTGGCTCCACCAAGTGTCTTCTTTCTTGCAACCACTAAAATATTGTCTCTCTTGTGTTTGTCTTTTTTTGTGTTCATCATTCCTAGCCGCTGTCATCTGTGGTAAGTGTTGGGTCTTATTTCCCTATCCTTCCTACGTTTATACATATATATATTACTCAACAATGAGCAGGAAAATGCTTTAAGGCAATGAAACTAAGGAAGGACAGGGAAATATGACCCAGCATTTATTATCACTAATATTTAAAATGCTTATATTTTATTTTTCGTTCTTAAAGTTTTAAAAAATATGTTTTATATGTAGATCGTCACTCAGTTATTATGTTGGTCTACCACTTTCAGTGATAATATACCTTCAACATTATCGATCTAGTATTTTGCACTTCCCCCCTCCCCCCTCCCCTCCACCCTCTCCTACACAACCATCTATGCTGGCCAAACCATTCACCAGATGGCTGTCATCGTGTACACGTCTGGCTCTGCCTGGTGTCTCTCTTTTGTAAGAATAAGGTTATACACTGAAATATTGCGCGTTTCTTGTGTTTGTTCTTTTTTGTGTTCATCGTTCTCAGCCGCCTTCCTCTGTGGTAAGTGGGTCATATTTCCCTATCCTCCCTTAGTTATATATATATTGTTAGGAAACAGAGGTGCTGTAAAGTGGAATAAATTAACATTGTGATAAGAGAATAACCATTGCTTGCCAAAGTTAAAGACTGTAGTAGTATTGAAACACTGATAGACATTTACCGAGCATTGAAATTTTCGGATTTATCCCTTCTTCAATAACAGAGTGGAGTAGCTGCATAATGGTGGTTGCCATCATGCAGCTATCTCACTTAATTGTTATTGAATGGACATAAATCCAAAAATTTCAATACTTGATGTGTGTATGTGTCTATCTGAGTTTTGACTCCACTGCAGTCTTCAACTTTGGTAAACCATGGTTATTCTCCTATCCAAATGTTTAATTTTAGATATAGTAAGAATAACATAACTAATATGGAAAGACAAAATACACCCATCACTCATCAAAGTTGAAGGAAGGAGGGCACAAAAATCAACATTACAGGCTATATATACCCCTAGTTATGAAATTAGAAACATATGACAGAGATATCATAGGTACCATCACTCAACATGTCCACAAAAGAAAATTTTCTCACTTCCTTATAACTGAAATTGTCATCTGTTCACCTCAATGTTCTGCCATTTTTCTACCAATATCCATCCAAGCTTCATTACCATTATATGCCATGCACACACCCAGCAATCAGTTTCCTGTATTTTTGTTTCATTGTTAAAATTTTAACACACTTGCTCAGTGATCTTATTACTTGAACTAAGACAGTATTAATCGATACACTGAGTTGTCATCATCATCATCATCATCCTCAACAGTTTCCAGCCACTAGCCGGATCTTCTTCATACACAAACCATTTCCTTCTTTCTTCCCACCATCTCTCTGTCACCACCATGTCCCAGACCTCTCCTCTCTTTCATACACGCTCCTCCACTCCTTGCTTGTACCCTGCTGATGTCCTGGCTCTTAATTTTCCATGTTTCAACAGCATACGTCAACATAGGCACATAGTATGTGTGATAAATTACTCTCTTGCTTCTCTGTGGCAAATTTTTGTTCCATGTCAGGTTTCTACTCCTCCTCAGAAACGCCTCTGCTTGTCTTCCTCTTTCACTTATCTCGCAATCATTTCCTCCTCATTCCTCTAATACACTCCCCAAGTACTAGAACCTGCTTACCTTCTTTAGTTGTTGACCTGCCATCACAATTCCCTGGGCTATACTATTCTTCTTTCTGGTTGTTACCATGTACTTACATTTATAGTGAGTTGTAAAAGGAATAAAAATTAATGCACTCAAATATAAAGAGAATATGAAACAGGAATTTTTTGTCCTTGAGGAAGAGCATAGTAGGGAATGTCTAATACCCTGTTCATTCCAAATGGTGGCTCAAGGTCATGTTTCCCTGACCCTGCTTCTCAATTCACCATCCTTCCCTTCCTGCCTCTCCCTGCAGACCACTGTGTCCAAGTAGGCATGTGGAAAATTTCCCCATCACATGGAGGGCAGTGGAGTGGGGATACAGCAGATTGACCTTGAGCCTCCTCTGTCAACTGAACCCGCTATAACTGAACATGCCATATAACTGATTCACTATTATTGGTGTAAACTAATTTACAGAACCAACAGGGCATACTTCCCCAAAAGTAACTGGAGATGGTTTACATAAAAAAAAATCATTAGTGGGATTAGATGTGCCATTGTTATGCGAGTGTCAAGCTTTCCCTGCTCCTGCTATGAGGTAAGCTAGTCATGAGATTCCTTAAGGATGACATGGTATTAATACGGAATAAGTACAGATACGGTATTACTTTCATTCAACATTTGTGTAAGATCTTGTCTGATTCCTCAGTTTTATTACCAATACATTTACCTGAAATGTTACTGCAGTGTACTTTACTACCAACAGACTCTGGACTTACTACTAAGATACAATGTAAGGAAGCCCTTAACCATCTTAAAGGAGTTCGGTCCAAAATATTTTTAATTTTTTCCCCCCTGATGAAAATAAAATTCATATTCTTAGAAACTCCACAGAAAATGTTTTGATAAAAAGGATAGTAATTAAACCTACTAACATATTGACATAGTATAATTACGGTGCTATAGCATGCAGACTGTTGGTTTTCTTGTAGAAGTAGATGATGATAATAAGATGGGGTCAATGTTAACAAACTATGCACACAATTTTCTGTTAATTATGTAACAGTTCCTTCAAATAATTATTACACATACTTCTTTTCTGATGTAAAGTGCTGGGGTAGTGTATGATATGTAAAAGCAAAGGCTCTGTATTCAACCTCAATGGAAATGTATTAGCTGGTACAGAAATGGCTCAGACAGCTGAAACTGCTATTTCTAATACCTCATTTAAAGATGTTTCAACAAACAGACTGAACTGAAACCTTGATTAAAAAATGACATCTGATTTACTTTTTTCTGTCTAAACAACATGTGATATTTCTTTTTGTCTGCATTTTCCAGAGCTTAATCCACTGGTCCTATGAGTGAGAAGGGACAATTAGGTGACAGCTCTGAACTGTTTACACAAAAACTTTCATAGAGTATAAATTGAGAGAAAAAGTGACAAAGTAATTATATAAGCATTATGTAAGTCATGATGGAAAGAAGTTGTAATGCTCAGCTTCCCAGGCACCCTGTAGTTACTGACAGCTTCATTCTTCTAAAGCAAGTAGCAAGTGTAAGTCCTGGGATCATTATCTCTGTAACGCTTTTATTTCAGTTTAAAGCTAAGCTTTTTTCTTTCATTAGTCAGCTCATAACAATAAGGAAAATAAAATTTTATGTTTCAAAGTTTAGGTCTTATCTTCTTCTCCAGGCTGCATATTCAATTTTGGGTTCCATTGTAGATACCTGTGACAAAATTGTTTACTTTTATTTTTGATGTATAGTAACCATCATTAGTTCAAAACTATACCCGATTATGTGTTGCTTTGGCTGTAGGAAAGGTGGAGGTTTTGAATGGTTGTGGCATTCAATTTTCATCACCTTTTACTTTCTTTCAGGTTGTACATAAAGTAAATGAAATTTTGTAAATTTTTTATTCTAGAATTTGTTGTGAAGTGAATGATACGATTGATATAATGGAACTCAAAAAAAGAACATTTTTTAGTAATTGTTGAAATGTATGTATCTTTTTGTTTGTATCATATATAAGAACATTGTTCTTAGCTCTATGGTAAAGGAAGAAAAAAAAAAAATTGAAAACATCAAGCCTAAGTTAGGGAGTTAATCAAAATTTGTAACTGTTTGCATGGAAATATTGTTTGAGCACCGTTCAGTTTTATTAATACTTGACTGCCGGAAATTGCTTAGCAGTATGTATCTTTATTTGTGCATATGTTTTGTATGTTATAGTTTTATTTTTTATAAAAGTTTTGTTTTCTTTGAGTGGTTGCAGTTGCATATTTCTTCCACTTACCTCTGATTCTACTAGGAATGTCGCCTTTATGCTTATAGTTAAATGATTTCTAGTTTTGAGCTCTTCTCCATTGAACTGAAGCTTTGGAGAGGTAATTTACAAAATTTTACCATAACACCTATTAAATACTGCCACTTTTGCTTGAAACAGCATTCGGAGTCTCACATGCATATATCACTTATCTCAGCTTAAAAGAGATCATCTTGCATTGAAATTGTAATTATATCCTCATTTTTGGATGTTTTAGATCATTTTGCTCAATTGCTGATAATATTAAAAAATAAATACAGCCGAAGCAATTGAATATTTCTACTTTCCGAACGCGTTTTGCTTCTTAACTGAAGCATCTTCAGCAGTTTTCAGAGCAATGTTTCATAAAATGAAAACTGGTAAAGATGCTTCAGTTAAGAAGTGAAATGCGTTTGGAAAGTAAATAAATGAACAAATATTCAATTGCTTAGGCAAATGAATGATCTCAATACTATCCATGAATAGTAAATAAAATTATGTTATTAGTTATTATGTCAACATATTATTGAACTCTATTTTTTGGGGAAACGGACGTTATCTAAGACACATTTATAGTGATGTTTTTTTTTTTTAAACTTGGCTTCTTAAAAATTTTAGCTGTTGCCTGAAATACAAATAAGGCAATAAAGATCCACCCATAAATTCTTCATTTAGTAGAAATCACTTCCTGTTCTTCTGTGAATGAAGAATATTTCTGACCACCACTATGGTAAAATAATTTATGTCTGGTTATGAGGCAAAAGGGTTAATTACTTCTTATAAAGTTGATTATTTGCTAGATAGTGATAATTGGACCACTGGCACAAACTGAGTGGCAGGCAACCCCCTCGTTTTAACCAAAGAAAATTCCCACTCTGTTTCTCTATCCCTATTCTTGGTCTTTCACTTGAATGTGTACATCATTGTCCATTCTCATATCCTCTCCATTATTGTTTCTTTGTATCTCACAAAAAGATACATCAATCACTACAGTTGATAACATCAATCTTTGATGTAATCTTGACTACAAAAAGTTGATTAAGTAAAGGAGCTGGGTTGCAAGTCATTGGAAAACAAGATGTTGGCGAAGACAGTAATAAGAGAATGTAAGAAGTATTTTCGTGATTGGATTTGGATGGATATTGGTAGAAGAATTGGAGTAGAAATAGAAGCAGAGATGGCTTTGGCCACTAGCTGGGTCTCAATTTAAGGTATAAGGGAGTGAGGAAAATTTCTTTTGGATGTAATTAAATGAAGGATTGGAATAGATTATCAGGGGTAATGTTGAACAGTGTAACAGAAGCACTGAAAGAATTAAAAATATACAGGGCAGTAATAGGTGGTTATGTTACACTCAAAGATTTTGAGACTTAAAAAAATAGTGGAATGGAGAATTAGGTGCATAGAGAAATTGTCACAAGGTCATGTGCTTCATCACAATTAAATCAAATATATATATCTCCATTTTTACTTTCTAATTATTTTGTTAAAGTTCTCTCCATATTTTTTGTTTTATGTGATTTGCATATTCATGTCATTTTGCTAACCCATTCTCTCAAATTTTGTTATTATATGTGATTTGAAACGCACACCACCTACCTACTAGCCTACAAACTGATATCGTACTCAACTTCTCCAGTCATACAATGTTCTTCTGCTGATAATGATGCAACTAAGGAAAATGGAAGCAGCTTCTAGGCGATATAAATAAGAAAAGAAAGGGAAATTAACCCACCACATATCAAAGTGGATGGATGCGATGAGAGGGAACACTTATGCTGACAAACAACTACACAATATTTCGGCATCTGTGTACCTAATGAGTCATTAGGTAACGTTCGTTGTGTACACAAGTTCTGAGCCTAGTGGCCCGTTTTTCTACTTGTGAACAAGGCAGATGCCGAAATATTGTGTAGTTGTTTGTCAGCATAAGTGTTCCCTCTCATCGCATCCGTCCACTTTGGTATGTGGTGGGTTAATTTCCCTTTCTTTTCTTATTTATATCTTCTGTTGATAAAGGATTTATATCTGAATATTGCATTTTATTTACGTCTTTTTGTGTCATGCTTCTGTGAGGTATAATATGTAGTGATTCCTTGCCCTGTTCTTATTTACTCCAGATCTAATGTACAGGGGTAGTTATTGAAGTTCATTTTATCCTTTATACTGTTAGTCAATTCATTGTTGAATTTAACTGCAAATCATTGTTGTGTGTAAGTGATAGTAATTTTCTGATATGTTTGTGAACATAGTCTGCATCCTACAGATGTTTACAAATATAGCAGATCTGGTACAGATTGTCCAGCTTCAGTTAGTACTACATTTATGTTTCTTACGTCATATATAATTATTATTGTGTTTTTACGTTAGCATTATAATGATCTTTGGATTAAACAAAAACGCTAAGTAATGGAAACTGGTCTGGATTGAAGGACAGATCAGAACTCAGCATAGCAGTAAAATAGGCATAAACCCACAATAAGTAGATTTTTCATGGAAGCAGTCACTTTGTCGTCATTTGCCTGATTTTTCAACATTAACTTATCATGAGTATATGTGGTAACAATTGCAGGAAATAACTTGTATGGAATTAATTCTTATCATTCTTCTGTCTTTCTTTCTAGCTCTGGTTATGTACTAGAGTACATTAGTACATTTGTTCACTCCTATCCCCCCTCCTCAAACTTTTTTTCTGTTCATATTTTGATAAAACCACAGATACAAAATTTTGCCCATGCCTGCCATCAAAAAAATAAAAGTATGTAACTGAGCTAATGCAAACATCTGTGGTCAACACAGCAACATGAATATGAATGATGGATTTGAATGTGGTGGTGGTGAGCCAAATTAGTATCAGTGGAAATGTTAATCATGGGGAAAGAAATTAATAAAAATAAAGAGAATCATGCTGAGGATGTGGAAAAATTATTTAAAAAATGTATAATAAAAACAAAACCAAATTAAATCTATTTAGCGATGAGGCAACCAGAGTTGTAATCTTCTGGCCTTGCATTCGATAGCACGTGGGTTCAAATCCCCATCCAGGCATCCAGATTTGGGTTTTCCATGGTTTCCCCAAAACATAGTAGGTGAATGCTAGGATGCTTTCTCCAATAGGCCATGGCTGAATTCCTTCCCATTATTTGCCCCCTACTCCTTTGCCACCTCTAATGACCTCAACATCGACAAGGCTAAAGCCAAAATCAAAAAAAAAGTGGATGATGGGTTCTGCTTACAGTTATGGGGAGCATGACATAAGGCAGATCAGTTGTCAACTTAAAACCACTGGAAGTCACGCAACACCTGATAAGGACTGCAACATCAGCTGTCGAATCATATAGGCCCGTTTACACGCGGTCTGGCGTATTTGGAGCGTACGCTCCATGCGCGTGCATCAATCCCTTACGTGTAAATGCTCTGTGGTCAGAGAGACCGGGAACGCGCTCTGAATGTGCGAATCTGGCGCGCAGGTCTAACAGGGCCTAGTGTTTACACGTGTATTGTCAGTCTGCAGTCTTGATGCGTCAGTACTTGTTTATTGTTGTTCAAATTTCTGGGTGACTTTATTTAACTTTAGGCTGCTTTAACACACAAAAATTTTAATCTTGAAAAATGTGGCCAAGAGATAATTTGGAAGAATATATAGAATCTTATAAGAATTTTCCATGTTTGTGAAACCTTAAATCAGATGACTATGAAAATAAAAATTTTAAAACGTGCATATGATTAGTTGGTAGAATTCAGTGGGATAAATGTATGTAAAAGTGAAAACAAAGATTTTGTCATTAAAAACATCAAGTAATTCGTTGAGAATTTCTAAAAGAACTTAGAAAAATATATGCAAGCAATTTCAAATCTCAAAGGGATCTTCCAGTTGCCAAAAAAACGAAGAATAGCAGCCAAATGTTCCTCTGCAGTAATACTCTTCCTCATGACTGTGTCTTGTTTTGGTATTTGTGGAGATACTAACTTTAAAATGTAGTCAAATGTCGAATTGCCCATTCGTAGATAATTTCTGAAATCATCTGGGTCATTTTCCCGTAGCTCTCTCAAAAGAGACATGTGTCCATATAGATCTCTCGTTTGGTGCCATATTTTCACCCATATTTTATTACTATTATTATATCTGTACCGAAAAATATATGTACAGCAGCGCATACTAATTTCTTTTGGAGGACATTTTAAATACACTTATAAACACAAGCACAATTAGTAAAAATGATGACGACCTGAAAACCGAATGTTGCAAGCTGAACCATCTACAGAACTTTCCAACCCGGCAGAGAGTCCACACTCCACGCGATAACGGCCATTTTTGGCACATATGCTCCAACTCGCAGTCCTGGCACCTGCGACTGGAGTGTTTACCACTTTTCGTCGCACGCTCCAGGAGCGACGCTGCAACCTCACGCTCCGGCATGGCGGTGCAGAGCGCCGTTCCAAACCGGCAGTTTGGCGCGTGCGTGTAAACGGGCCTAATGATACCATCCGGCTGGACACCTGTGAAGGTTATATTTCAACAGTACTCCAGGAACATCTCCACCCACACAATACTAAAGCCATACATTTGTTTACACCAAGCAGAAGTTTTTGATATTCTATTCCTCTTGCGTGAATTGAAATCTGTGACAGTTTTTAATTTCATCCAGCTTGCTTTTGGTTAGCTTTACCTATAAACAATCATTTTTTGGTTAAAGTGAATAAGCAGTCTTTGGACAAAATAACTTATGAATTTATTACTAATTGTGATGCTAAAAATATCAGCAACATATACAATATTACTGATCTAGCATTGTGATGTTTGCTGCCGTTTTATCTCTGTGCAGTTTATATGTATGGATTTAGTTGAAAAGGATGGCTAAACAACAGTTAATAGTTCACAAAAATGAAAATTGTAAAACACATGAATGACTGGAACTTGAGAGTGTTTTTTTTTCTTATCCTTTGTATGTATGTGTATGTTTGTGTGTGTGTATTTTTAATGTTCAAAATCAAATGGCTGGAGGTAGAATAGGTTGTTGTACATTTTGTTTGCTTTACATCTGACCATTTCCATTTTCTTGCAAGTGTTGTAAATCTATGTTACTATCTAATTACTCTTACCATTCTCATTTAGCTGCTTACCGTTCTCATTTAGCTGTTATTCAGCGAATGTATATTAATTTTGCTCTTTGATGGGTATGGATCCGAAGAAAAACTTTTATTTTTACTATTGTTATTACCACAATTGCATCTAGAACTACAAACCTAAAGTTGTTATGGCAGTCACATGTAACTTGATTGCATTTTGTGATGAGATAGTAATTTTTTGATGTAGGGCATTATTCGTGGAAAAGTCAGTCAAAACAGATTTACAGGAGTATAATCATTAAGTTTAACATGTTATGGAATTATTTTGGACCAGATTAAATTATTTTAGTACTGCAGGTTGGAATATAATATATGTTAATATTCATGTATTTTGTATATTTCAAGAAGTGTTTGAGAGGCATTCCTATAGTTCACATATCTTAAGTAGTATTTTCAGTAGGATTAATTGTTAAGGAAGTCATAAGCAGTTGTTTAGAAATCTCAAGCCTTTGAGACATTGTCAAGTGCCATGGTGTTCTGTAAAAGACCTTGTTTCTTGATTGTCATCATTGTCAGCAAATGTGTATCATGGCTCAGTTTGTAGTGATCACAGGCCTACCCTATGATTAGGTTCAAAATTATGTGAAAAGAGTCTTAACTTACAGTCTTCGAGAGATGTATTTCAATGTCCTTCTCCATATGTTGAAGGTGGTTAGTTAAGGTGTTGGTGGTAGTGCGGGAATCTTATGTGGCTGAGTAATAAAAAATAAGGAGTGAACTTATAACCACGAGTGTTTTGGTAATATAAATAAACCTTTGGACAATGAACTTTCAAAAGATATACCTTGTTATCATTTTATTATCCTTGCCTAGAGTGAACAATAAACCTAATAATGTTAGGCCACAATCATTGCCCTGCAACAATTTTACTTAAAGGTAAAGAAACTATTATAAGTTATTTACCATTGAGTCTTTGTGCCTTGTTTTCTCACATAATTGGAGATTTCTTTCTCACATCCTTGCACTAATAAAAGTCAAAAGAATTAGCACATTTTATATTCCATTATATGGTTGTACTAAATAATGTTTAGTAGTAAAAGCAACCGAGTTTTCTAACATTTTTAAAGGTGACAGATATATTGCTTTGAATCACTTTGCATTTTAGTGATTGCTGTGATAGATTAGAAAGTTATGCAAAACTTGCTTAGTTTGAGTTTCTTAATTAAGAACTGCTTTACATTGACTTCATATAAGGCACTTGGATAACTAGCTAAGGGAACAAGGTGTTTACACACTAGCCACCATCTTCAGTGAATTGACTGTTTTCTATCCTAACAGTTAAGAGTCCTTCACTGTTGATACATAAGGCAGTTAAAAAAAATTCATCATACAGTTGCACATATTTTACAAAACTTGAAAACTGTTAAGCAGTATAGCTTTATACATTTCTATATTTATATACTTTTCTTTATGTCACTTGGGTAGGAAGAAATGCTAACACTTGGGTAGGAAGAAATGCTGTGAGGTGGTATTTATATACTCCTCTTTACTATTTTGCACCAGTGGAGACAAAGTACATTAATATACAACTAAAGTATATCTTGATAGAACCTCATATTCCGCTGGACTTTCTTCCAAGAATGTTTGAAAGGAAGAAAAAGAAACTTATTTTAATTTTGATGCTCTAAATCAGTTGTGATTAAAAAAAAATAATTCACAGGGAAAAGTAAATACCATTCAAAAACATGCCACTCCTTTGATTAATTTTGTTTTCATGTGACACCTTAAAGCTGTTGTTTTCTGTTAAAGCACACAATAAAAGCTTCCTAAATATTTGAGGTTTGCAGCTGAAGACCAGGCAGTAACAAAAAAAGAGGATGAACAAATTGAGGGAAAGCAGAATAAAATCATTATCTAAAGTACTAGATTGCCACAAAACTTTACAGGCATGAGAGTTTATTATGAATAATACTGAGGGAAATGGTAATTATTTTTTAAAATTTGTACGAATTGGGATTAATGCTGAAAACATTGAAAGCTATGGAGAAGTAACATGTAAGTTCTTAGAAACAGGAAGATAGTGATAAAGAGGATTAACAATTGTTTTTATTTGAACATGCAAGTGGGAGGACATTGTTGCATGACAATGGATGGTTGCATATTTAAAATTGATGTTAATTGCTAGCTATGACCACACCACTCAGTTCACTGTATTGCAGATAGTTCTCTCACGAAGCAGTCACCAGCGTACAAAATGGGTTTAATAAAGGGGACTGTTAATTTAATAATGAAAGGAAGTTCAGATGAGAGTCTTTAAAAATTTGAAGTCACTGTATATTCCATCCATGAATGCATGTATCTGGTATCAGGGAAGTTACCTGGATTAACTATCAATGGCTTTGATCCATTTAAGTGCAGTTTAGTTTCCATGAAATCCAGCAGTCTTTCAGGTTTCGACAACATTCTAAAATAAAAATTACCCTCTTAAATCTGATGCATTACAAAAAGTTTCTTCACTCATTCAAAATTTTTCTAAGTCAAATTCAATAGTATCATTGAAATTTTCTTAGTCTGAAAACAATCATCAATAATAAATCTAAATCCAAAGGCTGACTGCTCCAAAAATTTTCTAAGTTTAACTTGATATCCATACCTAACCTGCCACTCACCGCCTTCACACCATGCACTCGACCTTCACATCATAACACTAGCTAAGTAGTAACTACCACAAGTCAATCATCTCAGTTCTATTATTAAGTTTTATAGCACTAGTTGCTATGGAGACACTGTCACATAACCTTACTTATGTCAATATATCTTCAAAAACAGTTTAAAGGGTCCTTAAGACATTTAAAACCTACAGCAAATTATTTTAGAAGCATTTTGCAGTAGTTTGAGAGTCAAAAATCCTGTTAGTAAAGGGAGTTTAAGACATTTTATAAGTTTTCGAAAGTACTATGAGGGTAAGTCAATCATTATCCGCAAAGTAGTAATAAATTTTATTGCAATACAAATAGGAAACTAACATGTACATAATTTTTCAAGATAGTCCCCTTGGATATCAACACACTTGGTCCATCATTGCACAAGCTTCCTAATGCCCTAATAAAATAAGGTTTTCAGGCGAGCTGCGAGTCAGGAATGCACTGCTTCTTTCACTGTTTTGTCCAAGATAAATCGATGGCCTCTTAATGCCTCTTTGAATGGACCAAACAAATGGTGGTCAGAAGGGGCAAGATCAGGACTGTACGGAGGATGAGCCAGTACTTCAAAGTTGAGTTTCTGGAGTGTTTCAGCAGTGTGGGCAGCAGTTTGTGGACGGACATTGTCGTGCAACAAACAACACCTTTCGACAGCAGTCCTCGGCGTTTGATTCGAATTGCAGGCTTCAGCTTGTCAGTAAGCATCTCACAGTAAAGCGCACTGGTTATTGTTGTGCCCCTTTCCTGAAAATGTTCTAGTACTGGGCCTTGTGAGTCCAAAAATCTGTAAGCATCAGTTTTCCTGCGGATGGTTGGGTTTTGAACTTTTTCTTTCAGGGCAAATTTGGATGTTTCCATTCCATACTCTGCTGTTTACTCTCCAGCTTGTAATAATGGATACATGTTTCGTCGCCAGTGATGTTTCTGTCTACGAAGATGTTCATTACCATCCAAATGGTTTTGGCAGATGTGCAAGCTAGTTTGTTTACAAACTGTGTGAGTTGTTTTGAGACCGATCTTGCATAGATTTTATGAAACCCAAGTCTGTTGTGGATGATTTTGTAGGCAGAACCATGACTAATTTTCAGAAGATGTAACACTTGTTCAGTAGTAACTCGTCTAACAGAACCATGTCACGTGCATGCTGAATGTTTTCCTCATTTGTGACGGTAAACGGTCATCTGGCTTCTTCTTTGTGCGTAACACTTGTACGACTATTATTGAATTTTTCAATCCATTCGTAGACACTCTGTTGTGGCAACACACTGTTCCCGTACTGTACTGAAAGTCTTCGATTAATTTCAGGTCCTTATACTCCTTCCAAACACAAAAAACAGATCACTGAACATTGCTCTTTTGGTGCACACAGAAAGCGGAGCAGCCATGGTTAACAGTAGGGCAGCGATAATAGAGCTAACCTAGCAGCATGATACCTGCACAGACATTACAACAATTAAACCATGAATGGATCAGATACGCAACACGTCATTACTACCAACATAAACAAAAAATATAACTAAATTGTGGATAATAATTGACTTACCCTCGTATAAAGAAAGTTAAAACGCTTTGGAAACCTTTTGGCCACATTCATTTTCAGAGGTGTAAAACGAGATGAAAATTCAAATTAGGTCTAATATTTGTGTTTTAGAAAATTGTATTAAGGAGATATCATGAACTTGGTTATCTTGCAAGCACACGAAAAATATTGCACAAGAAACTGTTTTCACTTAATTTTAAAGGCACAGTGAGGATTCGTAGCTCAAAATGTTTGCCATAAAATAATATGCAATATATGAAAAGGTAGAGCCAATAACTTAACAGGAAAGTATGTTTTTTTTAGAGAAAATAAGAGATTTCGCTGACTTTACATTTCAGACATTTATGTGGAGATACCGGTCTGAGGGATTAGAAACCACATTCAAATTAAAGATGAATTTTCACTGAATACAAAGAGTGATTTTCGTAAAGATTTCGACAATATTTAAGCCGTAAACAGATGCAGAATTTTGAGTATTTTTTAACAATTTAAGCAGCAATTCTGGGTATTATTTTTATCACAATTTAGCATATACACAAATGTTTTGATTTTCAAGAAATCATTACTGTACTGTTTTACATTTCTTCACAATGTCGATGTTTTAATGACCATGTTGTAGTAAGTAACATTTTTTATTGTAATGTTTTGATACGAATGTTACCAGACGATAGGAACTTCATTTGAATTTTAATATGTTTTAATTTTTATATTTATCTAATCTTCATAATATTTGAGTGAAAACAGAGAGAGAATTTTGTAGAATGAATGAAGAGTTAGAGTAGCGATTCGTGTGCGTGGGCTTGCGGTAAACTCCGTGCCCTAGGGAGCCATCTTCCTTCCGTTTCACTATCACGTCCTTATGGAGCACGGAGTTTACCGCAAGCCCACGCACATGAATCGCTACTTGCATGCAGCCTCTCACCACCATCCAGCAGTGAAACGTGGAATTTTAAAAACATTAACCGTCCGTACTTCCATAGTCAGCGAGAAAGCGAGCATAGCCGCTGAAAGGGAAATTTTAAAGGAGACGTTTCTGGCCAACGGCTACAGCCTTGACGTCATCAATAAGGCCACTGAAAGGCTTGCACCTCGAGCATCACCCTATGCTCCGACACCGGAAGCCGAAGCCAGAAGACGAACAGACGGACCCACGGCAGTATTACCCTATGTCCACGGGGTGACGGATAAAATGGGCCGTCTTTTAAAGAAGAAAAATATCCGTCCAATATACAGAGCGCCTAGGAAGATTTCTGATGTGCTTTTAAAAGACAAGAGGGAGAAGTTGCAGACAGCGGGCGTATACCAGATACCCTGTTGCTGTGGCCAAGTGTATATCGGCGAAACTAAACGGACAGTCAAGGAAAGGCTGTGTGAACACATGAGACATCTTTAAAATAATGACGTCAGCAAATCAGCTGTAGCGCAACATTCTGCTGACAGTGGGCACGCAATTTTATTCAATGACACAAGTGTATTGGTTCAAGAAAGCAGATGGTGGCCCCGGCGTGTCAGAGAAGCATTGGAAATCAAAAAAGACCAGATAATATGAACGCGGATGGCGGGCTACAACTTGACCAAATATGGTCATGCTTGATCAGGAAAATGCGGGACGCAAGCCCCCATCGGACCGGCCACGCTGGCGGCGGTAGTTTGAGTGACGTCACTCCAAACGGCTAGCGCGTTCTTCGGGAGCTATATATAGGCGGCAGCAGTTCCAGCCGTGACAGTACTCTGAAGAAGGCCACAAAATGATGGCCGAAACGTTAGGTTTCAACAAATTGACGCGGTTCAACCCGGACAACCAAGATTACATTGACGTTATCTGTCGCAACATTGAAACCCAATATGGATTTACTTACAATAAGTGTCAACCCGCAACAATAACTGTAAAATAAATAATCTCTGAAAAATCTTGTTTTTAGTAAAAATGTATCCCAATAAACAACAATAACAAAAGAATACGGTCCCTTACATTTTACAGCAACTGCTCAAAATGTCCTCCCTCAACTGCAATACCAGCTGAGTTACTGAATTTGCGAGTCTTCCAAAATTGTTACTTTCTCTAATTTCATCAAAAGCTGAAATTATACTAGCCAAAAGTTCTTCCGTTTCTATTTCAGTCTCATAAACAATGGCCTTGACAGCTCCCCGAAAAATGTCGTGGATTACCGATTAATCCCGATTACTAACAAACAGTCCGCCGTAGTGGCTTCTAAAATCAAAGAAATTGTAGTGCCTTGGCAGCGTAGTCGGTAAGACGCCAAACTATCAAACTGAAGGTTGCGGGTTCGATCCCCGCTTGCGAAGAGAGTTTTTCTTTTCGCTTTCTTTAGCGGTCCCATCCCTCGAGTACGCTTGGCAACACCGCCTGTGGAAGGCTGTTTAAATTCGTCCGCGCAGCACTCTTATTGGCCAACTTTAGCTGCGTATAATTCAGAAACGGTACGACTTTTACTAGATTTTTTTTGTATTAATTTTGTTAGTGCAACGTTCTGAACACTGCCCTTACCCACCGATGAGTGAATTTCTGACCACCCTGTATGTAACTATCACTTACCACATTTGGAGGCAAGGCCTTTAGCTACAGTATGTGTGGATTATTCTCCTGAGAGAGACAGAGACTGAATAAAGAACTGAATAGGCCAAGGGAAATATGGTGAATTGCGAGGAAACGGGGGGGATAAGGCAGACTAAATTATACGATGTAATCTGTTGTCATAATGATGGGTGGTGTTAGAACACACATACATATCAATATAAAAAGAAATTATAATAATAAATATATAAGGGAGCAATAATGGACTAAACATACAGAGGATGAATAAATAAACAATAATTGATGGGTTTATTGGTAGTGTGATATCTGAGATTGAAGCCATGTTGGTGCCAGTCTCCAGAATATTTTGTTAATCTGTTTTCCACATTTGGGGCTCAAAAATAGTAGCATATACTGGGGTTATAGTATCGCCTAAGTGCCTTAACTTACACTCTTGTAGACTCACAATTCTCAGTACATTTGCTAAATAATTTTGATTTGATTTGACCATGTAGCCAGGATAACTCAACTAAATGCTCAGGTCGCCACAATATTTGATACCCACAAATAGAGA
Organism: Vandiemenella viatica; assembly: GCA_031002005.1. Classification (NCBI taxonomy): domain Eukaryota; kingdom Metazoa; phylum Arthropoda; class Insecta; order Orthoptera; family Morabidae; genus Vandiemenella; species Vandiemenella viatica. The sequence continues at coordinate 115,014,186 of CM061919.1, read as the reverse complement.
AAAGGGCTTTATGCTAACAACTGAAGCACACAAGTTCACTGTTAGAAAAATCCAAAGTTTTATTTTCAAAGTCAAAAGTTCAAAAATTGCATTTACAGTTGAGCAGGCATATCGAACTATCTTTACCAAAGTCTGCAGATTGTGGAGAGAAATTTTGAACCGACCGAAACCCCTTTAATAAATTTACCAGTTCTTAACAGTCATTGCAGTTATGATTTCACACGACACGACCCAACATGGTCGCAAACAGTTCACTGACCAACCTCGCAAGTCACGACCCGCGATGACGAAACCGACGTAATATTGCTTCACATAATGTTCCCGAAATACTGACCAGACGAAACCGAAAGTAGAAACAGACTACATTTTACTAAGTTCTGATTTTACAAATCACTGGTCAAGTCATGCGCGTAGTTGCTCGATCACTTCCCGGTGTAAGAATGAGGCAACGTGTGCTAACCGCACGAACTATTATAGCCCGGCGCGCGCCTATGACCTTGGCAAAACTTTCTTTAATTAATATCTTTAAAAGTAGATAATGGTTTAACTTGAAATTTTTACAGGGACTTTCTATTGTCCTATTCTATCAATTTTAATTCAATTTATTATTCCAAAAGGTTTCCATCGTCTAAACACTAAACTCATCACGTGACTAATCTTGGCGGACTTTGTGTATTTTCCCGAACTTCTCACCCGACAATCCACGACAATCAATTTTCAAAAACTCGATTTACAGACAAATACTGAAACTTTTTACGGAAATCCATATATGTATGAAATCGTCTTAATTAGGGCTATCTGCTGATGTAAAATTTAAATTGATATCTCTTTTAATAAAAAAGCTTATTTTTTTCTCTTAATTAAAATCTCTAATAAGACTTTACCAAATTACTTAATTTTATTGCCAAAATATTGGGGAAAGTGCTGACTACAGCTGGTGATAAAAGTTCGGTTGTAGCTTTACTGGATTTGAAGATATTGCGAATCTTAGAATTTCACTATTCCGATCGCGTGTTTCAAAACATGAACAAACCTAAATATCTCCTAAACCAAACGTTTCCCGATATGATAATTACACTTTAAAATGATTATTATAACGAATTACAACTGTGAGCAAGATTACAGGGAAATTACTTTTAGTTGAAAACTACACTTCTCGAAATTTCTAAGTCCCGCCAAAGCAAAACTAGAATTTGCCAAAATTCTAAGGTGCTTACAAGTTTATGGAAAAATTCTGAAAGCTCTCAGTGTAAAACAATTGTTGAAGTTATTAGTTAGGGGAACTGGTATGCCCTTCCATTGGATGATTTGGGTTGCAAGTGAAGACAGTTTGGCCAATGCAATTTATTCTAATTCAAAGCTGACTGTTAGTGAGGCCTTTCGAAGAACTGGTGCAGTGGAGGTTGCTTAGTTGGTTTATGAAGGGTGTCGAGATCAGTTACATGGAAAGGATTCAATGGTAATTTTGGAGAATCTGAATGGGAGTGTTTGTGGACTGAAATGTTCATGAGGTTTGGTATTCTGTTGAAGCATACCATATGTGGAAATGTAGGAAGTCATCGTCATGTTGCTGGATCTGATTAGTGGTGTCAAGACCAAATACTTCTAATACTTTAATTCCCAATTACACAACCAGACGCGAGACACTAACCAAATTGCCCCATCCTATGCCATCCTATTTCTGGGTCATCTGTAGGAACCTGGATCCACAGTGATATACCCTTAACAATAAACATTCCAGCAACTTCATCTGCACTTGCCCCGCACATACACATCATGTTCCTCAATGTGTATATTGCACTACAATAAGGCAACCTTCACATCTCAGTTCACATTAAGAACATTAATTTAAAACAATATCAACAACTCAACAATTTTCATACACCAATGTACCCTTCCTTATAGCTTTTTCATAAACAGCGGACATTTCTGTTGCAATTCCAGGCATTCACAAAATGTAGCAAAATCTCCAATTTCCTGCTGCTATCCTGCTGTTTGTCAGGCAAAAAGCTATTGCTGGAGGTTAGCAACACTTTGCCTAAACTCTGAACAATTAACTTCATGAACTGTGTAGCCTTCTGGTACCTTAATATTTAATAAAGCAGTCACCATGCGATCATGCTATAAATCTCAAAGTTGAAGGGCACAATAAATAATTTCACTTGACACAGTTTTAGGATCACAAAGTACTTACATTCGTGAAAAGTTCTCTCTTACATTGTCGGTACCAGAATTGCTAATAAAAGATTGGACAACAGTTCCAATGAAGAGTGACAGGTTAAGCTCATTCACTTGAGAAGACAAACACTCTCTAAGTCCTCCTAACTTTAGTGAGATAATGGTTACGGCATGTCAAGCTGAGTCGCAACAACTGCTCGTGTTGAGCTGTTTGCTCCCCGAACCTATGCGAAGTTAACGGTTTAAAATCTAGTGGAAGACTGGGCTACATTGCGACATGAAGTTCCCTCTTTGAAATGTACCGAAAGACTGGGCATTTTCAAGTTGGCTGCAGGGACTTTTTTCAACTTTTCAATTTTTATGACGTCAGCAAAATCTTTGGAAAATTAATATTTCCCAATATACTTTATGGTTTAACTTGTAATTAATACATGGGCTTCCTGATATCATATTCTATCTATCTAAATTTAATTTAGCCTTTAAAAGGGTTTCTATAAAATTAACCTTGAAGTCTCTTATGTCATACGCTTACCGCACTTCCTCAACAATTCACGACACTCACTTTCCAAAATATTAATCATCTTATCAATCATTAAACTTTTTACAGAAACCAAGATATATTTTAAATCCTCCAAATTTAAACTATCTCCTGATATAATTTTTTCAATTTTATCTCTTTTAATCAAAATCTGTATTTTTTATCTTAATTAAAAGTCCATGTAAATTTGGCCTAATTAGTTATTTTACTTTCGAAATAGCTAGACGGTTCTGACTTAAGCTGGTGACAAAAGGCTCAGCTATGACTTTACTCAATTCAATGTTATACCAAATCTTAAATTCTAGCTTTCCTAACTGCATGGGTTAAAACGTAAACAAATCAAAGCATCTCTTTAGTTAAATTTTCCTGGGCATAATGAATACACTTAAAAATGATTCTTATGGTGAGATTTAGTTGTGGAAATTAATGCAGGAAAATACATTCGAGTTGAAAACTACTTTATGTGAAATTTCTATCTCCTGCATAAGAAACTTCAAAATCGAACTATAGAGTATATTACTGCTGGGGATAGCTAGTAGAAACGCTTTCGGTGAGCTAATAGGTACCTTATATGATCTTGTGCAAAAATAAATCTCTCATGTGGACACCCATCTTCCACATAATTAACCTCATCCTGCAACTCTAAAAACTAACAGTAGCCCCATTTTCCGTACCCAGTTCTTGACTCAATTGACCAGATCCTACAAATTGGGTAAAACTCCAAAATCTCACTCACTACTTCCATTCCTACCCTCCCTCCCCCCCCCCCCCCCCCCCCCCACAACACTCAAACATACAAACTTCAGCAAACCACCTGATCTTAAGAACATGTTGGTCCACAAATTGTCTCCTTCAGATTCTCTCAAATCATCACATGCATCCTTTCCATGCAACAGACCTTGCTGCAAAATTTGTAACTTTGTCAATTACAACCTATTCCAGTCCAATCAAAGGGGAACCATTTCCCATTATTGAAGATGCTACATGCACCAAATGCACATTATACACCAACTAACCTGCCTCCACAGCTCTAGTCCTTAAATAGGCCTCACATCCAGCAATCAATTAGAATGAATTGCAACAGGAAAATAGTCTACACCTTCAACCTAGGCTATCCAGTGGCAGCCTTATTAGTTCTAACAGCTCTAACAACCTGTAAAACTTTTTTATAGTTAGAGTTATCAAGAGTTTTCCCAGAAACTACCACTGCGTCTGGTCTCTCTAGATGAGAACCACCTTACTAACATGTCCAGGACACACCAGGCTCTCACCTGGCCTCAATCTCTGATAAGCTTTTCTTCAAGGTATATCCCCTTTGCCAAATGGCTGATTTGTTTTTGCATGATTAATATTTTAAACCAAAATGTTGTCAAGTTGTGCTGATCTTCTTTTGTGTGTCTTGATGGGGATCTTCTGCCTTCATCTTTGGTGACTGAGGGATCTAATTTCCCTATTATTTTGACATATATTTAATTTGTTTTTGACCCATATTTTTATTTTTTTGTTTTATTTTATTACCTTGCAAAGTCTTTCCAATTATATTTTTCTGTAATTAATGATTGGCTGCTTTTCTGCCCATCATTGCTACCATACCTTTTCCTCCTTGATCAGTCACATTGTAAGTTTCAGCGTGTTCACATTTCATCCCCTTGTCATATGTCTCAACTGTAAATATGATTATAACAACCTAACAGCATTTTTCTATTCACTGTTATCATGCAATGAAATTTTCGAGCGCATCTCTCTCCTTCAATCTTCTTCCATCAGGCAGCTACTTCATTCTTTTCCTTGTGTCCACGCTGCATCAATCTTCTAGTTTTGTAAGCAGTGGTTATTCTCCTGTCTAAATATTTAATATATCCCTAACAATAAATATATAAATACATTTCCACAAAAGACATTTAAATTTTCGGGCTTTAGTCCTTCCATCAGCAAGTAGATCATTGCAGAGAGTGGCTATAGGAGACTGACTCATATGGTGACTTGATTTTGACAGACCTTAAATCTTAGAAGAGAAAATGAAGTAATGGGGTGGAGGCGCTGTTCTTTAAATTGAGGAGCCTGACAACAATAAGGGCTTCATTATTATGCTGACATTTAAAAATCCCTTAAAGACAACGTGGTGGCAGAGATAGTTGTAATATTAAAATCATATGTGTAAAGTTTGATCATGCAAGGTATATAGTGTTGTGATAGCTCAGCAACTTTTTGATGATGATTGAAACATCACAACAGTGCTTATTATATACTGGCACTGTTTTCCATTGTTATGTTGTCGGATTGAGTAAATATAATAATAATAAATCACTGAAGATGTTTGTTTCAAAAATACATTAGATTTTGCCGTTATCCAAGTAATTTTCATGATGTTATGTATACAAACAATACCAAGAAGATGTAGTTCTGTTATTGTTAGTTTAAATAATTTTTTATCTGTAATCCAGTAAAAATATACATACATTCAGGTCACTAAATATCTCTGAAATTTCTTCAAATAATGTACACATAACATATAACAATATTTCAGTGTAAGTGCATTAAAATAATGCATCCCTTCTCAGAACCTACCAACAGTGTTGGGCCAAAATTAGGAGGTGATAAGCTACAGTCAAAAGTGCTACAGGATAGCCGTGTGGGAGCAGTTCTCTGTTTGAGTCAAGGATTCCCAGTTCCTAGTTTTAGGCAAGTATTGCACCATTAATGTGTTTGAAGTTCATCTAAACTCTAAGCCGACATTTCACTGTAGACTCGGAAGCTAATATTCATTTCAGTATTAACTGTACTTCTATCTATGTAGTCTCCTCCATCCCTCTTTTCTGAAACAAATCTTCCTTGAAACCCAGTATTATATTTTTTGTTGAGAAAGTATAAAATCGAACACATTAACTTTAATTTTTTCCCCCATTCATTCTTATATAAATTTCAAGGAAAGGGAAAATGACTCATCATTCACCAAAGCTGAAGGCAGCGATGGTTGAAGAACATATATGATAAACAAAAGAATACACAATATTTTGGTTTTACACCTTATTCATGCTGAAGGAAATGAGTTATGTGGTTCGAGAGGTGTGCACACGCCGAAGTTTACTACATGACTAAGTGCATTATCGATATGGCGGGGGAGACTGAGATGTTATATTTAAATATGTATATTACAGATGGTGATAGAATTAGTAATATACCAAAAGGGTATGGAATGTTGAAACAAAAATTAAGCAAATAAATATTGACAGATAAATTTTGAAAAAAGTTGTAACTAGTTAAATGATAATACTAATAATAATGAGTGATGCATCAGAGAAAGGAATTTTTATCGGTGGTTGTGGCCAGGTGGGTGTCTGTTATCTAGGATATAGTTCCCATCTTTGAAGTTCTGAAGCAGCGGTGGTTTGGATTGCTCTCACAGTGAAACAGTCATTGAGGTTGTTGGAATTGTGGTAGTTCTGGTATTGGAAGATATAAATTGTGGGTGTGGACTGTTTGTCTGTGACCATTCATTCTGGTTGAAAGTTGTTGTGTAGTCAGGCCTATATAGGAACTAGTGCAATGGCGGCAAATTAGCTGGTATATGATGTGCTTTGTGGAGCATGTGGCATTTCCAGTGATGGGAAAGGTTTCCCCTGTGACAGGGTTGCAATACGTAGTAGTGGGAGGATGCATTTACGGGATACAGTTGGCAGAATTTGCGGCAAGAGAGTGCACATTTCTTGAAAGGAGTGAAGGAAGTTTGCATAATTTCAGTTTTTGTTTCAACATTGTGTGCCCTTTTGGTATATTACTAATTCTATCACCATCTGCAATATACATATTTCAATATAACAGCTCAGTTTCCCCCATTATATCGATAATGCACTTAATGTAATAAACTGCAGCTTGTGCACACCTCCCGAACCACATGACTCATTTTCTTGCGCATGAATAAGGTGTAAAACTGAAATATTGTGTATTCTTGGGTTCATAATATACGTTCTTCACCCGTCGCTGCCTTCAGCTTTGGTACATGATGAGTCATTTTCTTGTAATTTATATTGCCTAAAGGTGTTTCCTGTTTCCTTAGTTTCTATATTAGTGATGCAAAAATTATAGTTAATACAAATAATCATTGTTAAAAATATAATTTAACGATTAGTCCAAGTTGAGCTTTAAAGTAAGCATTAAGATTTGTAAAAGGTTTTGGCACTCAGTTTCAGGCATAAGAGCTTTTAAAGATTTTCTTTCGAAGGGGTCAAGGATTGGAATAAACGACCAAGAGAAATGACGAATAATTTAACAAAAATGCTAAAAGAATTTAAAGTTGAAAATATTATGGAAAAAAGTAGGTGAGAAAAGGAAAGGAAAAAAATGGGTGTGCGGGGAAATTGCCACTGGATCAAGCAGTCCATCACAATTAAATTAAATATGAATTTTACTAAATTATGATGGGCTTATCATTGAAACAATTCTGTATATTTGTCAGCTGTCCTAGAATGTTTTAGCAGGGATGTGTGGTCTGGCAGCTTCGTGGTTAGGGCATATGCCTACAAGATTCAGGGTTCCAGATTCAAATTGCACTGTGACTAGCAATTTTTATAGACATTTCTTTGTTAACATGAGACATACTAGGGTGCCCCATGGTTTGAATTCCACATAAAACTAGTATCAGCTAAGATATAGGCTGAATCTTTTTCCCCTTGTTATTTTATTTTTTTAAATATGCAGAAGGGAACAGTTAAGTACTATGCACAATTGTCAGAAATAAAATCAAATGAGTGTGAAAGAATTATGGATGTTAGTGGAAATATATCAGAGAATTTGGATAGGCTGAATAAGTTGTGGAAGGAATATTTCAAAAAACCTATTTAATGTGGGTCAGGCAGCTAGGTTGGAAAAACAAACATCATTATGGAAGATGACAGTTGTGGAGAGTTTACACAAGGCTTTATGTGAATAGAAGTTTAGGACACATTAAGGAAGTGATTGAAACTGGATTACGAGAGGAGCAATATGGATTAGACTTGCAGATCAACACTGGACATAGGGTACATAGTAAAGCAAATACAGTAGACACAATACTTGTCAACAATCATAACATATGGAAGTCATATTACAGCATCTGTAAAGAGAAAGTCTGGGGAGCATTGGAAGTAGTCAACAAGAGAATGATTGACATAGTTAACTCTCACATCCCTTATATCTACATTGCATGTGTGAAACTAGATTTGGAAAGGACACCATTGTTAATATCAGACAATGGGATCAAGCAGTTAACTGCTCTTTCTCCACTTTTATTTATTGTTGTTATTGATGAAGGTGATGTCATGGTATAGAGAAATTGGGAGTGAGAAGAGCAAGAACGTGTGTGGTAGAAAGTAGGGAAATTTTTTGGAACACGGTTCTAAATTGATGTAGTAATAACAGTTATAGAGAAGGATAGGGCTTATTGGGATTTCACCTGTATATGTGGTAAACTGAAGGTTGTAGAAGAGCTTGCAGAAGGGGAAAATAATTCTGAAGCATCAGAGCCCTGATTTGATGCACGAAAATGGTACAGGGGATTATTTACATTGCCTGCTTTGTGCCATCACTGACATATGATTCAGAAGCTTAGGTGATGAATGAAAAGAACGTTAGTAGAATTCAGGCCACAAAGATGAAGTTTCAGAGGAATGGGACAGCTTACAAAATAATCATGAGAGAAAAGAGTTAAGGAGCAATATATACAAGATACAATTGAAATAGCAAGACTTGGATGGTATGGGAGCATGATGAATGATGAAAGGATGCCTAAGATTATGTATAATTTCAAATGGAAAAGGAAGAGGCTTCAAGGAGGGCAACATGTTAGACGGATTATTTTTCTTATGATGCCATAGCCAATTTTGGGTGAAGGCAGTTACATTGAGCAAACACCCAATGACTTGACTGTAAAACTCCTGGCGTCTAGTTGCCATCTTCAACTTCACATATCACTTCATTCCTACTATTTCACAAAGCCAGCCTGTATTCAATTCAACTATTCCCCCTCCACAAAATTCTCTGCCTTTCATCCTTCCATCAAATTCATCCCACACGGGAATTTTCTTGAGAAGATGAACTGGGATGGTTTCCCATTGCCTTTCCCAATATGTGTTCAGATGTGTTATTGCAGTTATTTATTTATTTATCATATGATTAACAAGGTACACAATAGAAAATGCAGTTAAGAATTACTGTGATATTGTGTGAATTTAGTATAGTGTTTTGTATGAAATGAGAAATGAATCTAGCCAACTAATCCCGTGTTAGTGCCAGATATCAGCATGGTGCCATTGGGGATGGGCATGGGCATAGATGGATTAAGGGAATAGTAAAATTGGTGCAAGATACAGGAACAAACTGGACAATAATGGAAGAAGTGGACTGGTTGAAAGACAGGAGACACTGGAGAGAAAAGTGTTCCTGGCCAGATTCTGGAAACTTTCCAGGATGATGATGATTTCATATGTACAAGAATTTTCTTCTCTGTTTGCATAAGTAAGGTTTACTACTGAAATAGTTTCATAGGCGTTTTTTTTTTTTTAGTTCAGTGCTGCCCCATGTATGGGAGTTTTCATTTGTTTGAATAAAATTTTATATATTAATCTATATCAATGTTATCCCCTTCAAAATAGTCCACATTAGATATTATACCCTTATGCCAGCACTTCTACCAGTCCCCAAAACACTTCTGGAACTCGATCTTTGGGATAGCTTTGAGCTCTTTCAGCGATGCACTTTAAATCTCATGTATGCTTGTAAAATGATGGTCCTTCAAGGTTCTCTTTATTTTTGGGAACAGAAAAAAGTCACATGGGACCTTGTCTGAAGGCTGGGGCATCTTAACAGTAGTGTTTTTTAGCCAGAAATTCATGAACAAGCAACAACTTGTGAGCAGGTACATTATCGTGATGTAAAATCCATGATTTGTTTTGCCACAAATCCAGGCATTTTCTTCAGACTGCTTCATGCAAATGGCGTTGAACTTGAAGGTAGTATTACTTATTGATTGATAGACCTTGTGGCAAGAACTCATTGTGCACGTTGCCATTACCGGTAAAACCCTCACATTTAACCAAATTTATCTACCTTTCTTTCGGTCTTGGCAATCCAGAATGCCTGCACTGGGACGATTGAGCCTTAGTTTAGACATCATACACATAAACCCATGTTTCATCATCTGTTGTGAGCACTTTTGAAACAAACTTTGCCTGCTTTCTTACTCAAAACAGATGAAAAAAATTTCATGGCATGAGCCAGTTGACACACCAACATTATCAGCAACTTCTCTAATTGTAATTTGATGATAATTGAGAATCATTTCTTTCACTTTTTCCACATTTTCATCAGTTATTGATGTGCTAGGACAACCTGTACGTTCGTCATCATCACAGCTGTCTTGAAAATGCTTATACCATTTTTAAACCTTTGTTTTGCTCATAGTAGAGTTACAAAAAGCAATATTTAACCTTTCCAAAAAAAATTTGTGCTTAGTTCCATTTTTTTAGCAAAATTTAATACATATTTTCTCATCCGTGAGTTATACAATTGAAAAATCATAGATTATATGAAAACACTTGTTATCCTTTTAACAGCTGATAAGAGACTAAAAATCCAGTATAGCTCAAAATGTATAGGTACTTTTAAGACATGTTTCCCAATACAACAATGAAAAAATCATGCCAATCGTACTAATATAACAAGTGAAATTTCAAAATTCTTGTTACTTTTTAAACACACCTCGTATATAGTAAACAATGAAGTAATAGACACTAAGTAGTAAAAAGGAATTACAAACTAGGATAAAGAAATGAACTACCATTTACCTTAGATGATGGTTGTGAGGTATGAACACACAAAACGGACAAAACACACGATATAGGAATTTTCGGGTCTTAGCCCTTAATCAACAAGAGAACAGGGTGAGTGTTGTAGGAGAGTGCCTCACAGAATGACTGTTGGCCAGAAACATGGTGTGGGTGTAAATTCAAACAGAGGACTAGTGGAGGGGTAGTGATTTAAAGCTAATATCTGAGCATTGGCAAATATCAAAAGAAATTTCTGATGGAAAAAAAGAGCAAAAATAATGTAATAAAATCTAAATATAAACAAACAAAAATAAATAAACTAAAGTCTCTATGAAGTTAAAAATCACGTCTGGTTAGTGGTGGTTCAGTTTAGGTGATGGGAATGGAGGCAAGGGAGGATGAAAAAGGTCATTATTATTGTTTTTATTTATGTTTATCTGAGTATTACCTTAAATTGAGACCAGATGGTTGTTATGCTCAGTTTGTACTGGTAGGTAAGTTCTGACATTCTTATTTCTGAGGAGTGCCTGTTGTTTGTTAGGTGTCTGATACCATGGATCATGGAACAAGAGTTGAAATTATTCATGTCATGGGAGATGGCATGGACAGCTATTGGGAGCTTTGGGTTCTGTGTGAATACCATCTTTCAGTGACCATTCATTCTTATGGATAGTGGATTTTGGTCAAATCTCTATATAAAGATTACAAAGGTTCTCGATATACAGTAACTAGATGTCGTAAGCTCGAAAGTGCTCACACTCAACCCAATTGCTCGCCAGTTTTTGTTATGCTATCATCTCCCTAGCAACCAACTCCTTTTTTGTTTCTTTTGTTTTTTTGTTCTTTATATTTTCTGTATGCCACAAAGCAAGGCAGTGGTTACACATTAATTGATATATTACATGGGAGGTTTCACAGCTGGTTTGTCCTATGATTGAAAGACTTGCTCAGTCACAAGGTTGGTGCAATGGTGTTTGTTGCAAATCTTACAGCAGGATATATTGCATGGTAAAGAGCCTTTGGGATATCTGTTGAGATGAGGAAGACTAGGAATTGACAGAGGTTAGAAGGCCTCCTGAAACAAGCTGTGGGAGGGACAGGGAAGATTTTTGGAAGACTGTATCTCATATCTGGGTATTTTTGCCGGAAATCAAAACCATGCCAAAGTATTCTGTTTGTGGATTCAAGGCCTGGATAGTATTGTGTGACAAAGACTGGACTATGGTTGGTTTTTGGGAGCTTAGGATGGTTGATTGGGTGAGCAGGTTATAATGTAACCTGTGAAAACTGTTTGTGAATCAAAGCTGGAGGGTAGTTGGAAGATATTAGTGCTTGTAAAATGTTGTTTGAATACTGTGCAAGGGACTGTTGGTTGGAGCATATACGACTACCCCAAATGCCAAGACTGTCAGGAAATACTCCGTGCATGCAGTTCGTAAAAGTATCATCTATAAATTTAAGCCGTATGTGGGTTTTGAGAGGGATTCTGTCAGGCTGAAATGTTAATGGGGGGGGGGGGGGTTTAATACTTTTGCCTGAACAACAAACAAATAAGCTCTTGACCGGTGTAGCCTTCTGGTACCTAAAATATTTAAGAAATCAAATTGGCCGCCATGCATTCGTATTAATTCCCAAATGTGAAGGGTAAGTCACTTGACACAGTTTCAGGGTAACAAATACTCATATTGTTGCAAAAGTTCACTCGTACATTGTTGGTACCAGATACGTAGATAAAGCATCGAACAACAGTTTCATTGAAGATTACAGGTTAAGCACATTCTTATGAGAAGACAAAAATTCACTAAGTCCCCCTAACATTAGTGAGTACACTACTATGGCATGTTGGAGCAGTTCGCCCCGCTAACTAGCGCGGAGTTACGCGATCACTTTCCAGCGAAAAATGAGACAAATTGTGGTGGCTGCATGGCCTTTTATAAGCTTGCCATGGCCTATGACGTCAGTAACTTTTTTCTTTAATTAATGTCTCCTAAAGTACAAAATAGTTTAACTTGCAATTTTTTCAAGGGTTTCCTATGATCATGTTCTATCTATTTTAATTTAATTTAACATTCAAAAGTACTTCTATAAGCTTAAAATTGAAGTCTATCACGTGACCAACTTGGCGGAATTTTTATGCACTTCAACAACAATTAACGACAATCTATCATTAAAAACTTAATTACCAGACAAATGCTTAAACTTTTTACTGAAACCATTATGTATTAATAATCCTCTCAATTTAGGCTATTTAATGATGACATAAATTTCTCATCTGTATTCCTTTTAGTAAAAAGTTCATTTTTTTCTCTTAATTAAAACTGCTAGTTAAACTTTCCCAAATTAGTTAATTTTACCATCAAAATACTTGGGATAATGCTAACTATAGCTGGTGATAAAAGATCATCTGTAGCTCTACTCAACTCAAAGATATTTCAAATCTTAGATTTTTACTTTTCAAATCACGTGTTTCAAAACGTGAACAAACTGAATTACCTCTTAAAATAAATTTTTCCTGATACAATGAATACACTTTAAAATGATTCTAATGATGAGTTTTCACTGTGGAGATGAATACAGGGAAATTCCTTCAAGTTGACAATTACTCTTCTCGAAATTTCTAAGTCCAGCATAAATGACTTCACAATTGACCTATAGAATATTTTACTACTGGGGATGGCTAGTGGGAGTGCTTTTGGTGAACTAAAGGGTACCTTACAATTCTTTTCAAAAAATCCTGTTCCAGGTGGCCCTTGAACAGTTTAGCATAAGAGTGGACCATTTATTTATCTTATGCCATAGCACATAATCAATAATACTTTTATATACAATTGTGTTACACTAATATAATGTAACATTAAATTATAGTTAAAATTCAAAATCTACATAGTGCAACCAATGTAAAGCCTCATTTGAAATATCTATGAAGTCTTTTGATGATCTCTGGAAGGCTCGAAGTGGGCAATGAAAGGTCACGTGATGGATGGTTTGTTCTTCCTCACCACATTTGCATTCCCCATGTGTAAAGAGATAAAGCAGATCTGCCATGGCCAAATCTAACTCTGTTGAGAGCAGCCCAGGTCTTTTGGGGAAGGTCGAGTCCCTTTAGTGCCTGTTGATTGTCAAACAGGGAGTGCCATTCTGGTGGGGCTGAGGCTACCCACACCAATCTCCATGCTTCTGTCCCATTAAAATTGTTAGATATAATCTGTTTTGCAGTTTTTATGCTTGGAATTCTTGATTTATGTCTCTGAAATTGGGTTTCCACGTTGTCACGGATGGGGAGATCTAAGTTATGACAGATCTTATTAAACTGGGCAATTAGTCAATGGTGTTGTTTTATTGTAGGCTGTTCAATGTTCCTCAAAACGGGTAACCAGTATAGTGGAATGTACTTGATACATCTACTAACTATTCACATTGTCCGGTTCAAAACTATGTCGATCTTTTTGGTGTAGGTGCTATTCATCCCGACATTTGAGCAGTAGTCAGCTGCAGAATACATGAGGCTCAGTGCTGAGATGCGAAGTGTGGAGGCGGATGCTCCTCAGGAGATTGTCGTTTATTGATGCTGATGGGGATTCAAACATTTCTACTGAACTTGATCGTGTTGATTGGTACCTTTAAAGGATGCTTGCATAGGTTATTTATCCTGCTGCCAATCCCTCGTAATTACTCCAAGAGATAAAGGTTTATGAAGCAAAACAGTTCTTGCTTAGACAAAGTTTATATTCTTGAATTATGTATAAGTGCTGGTACCCGAAAGATAAAGCATCAATACTATCGTCTCCTTGAATTCAGATTGTAGGTTGACATCACACACACACACTGATTAACAATCTTTCAGAAAATTCACTTGAAATTTGAAAGATCATCCTATGGCATACCAGAATAGCATCAGAGTCAACTATCCTGATCTTTAATGTAAAGTTTATAACAACTTGAAGTTTTATAAGTTCCCATTTCACCACTACAAAAAATCTTCAAAGTCCCTAGCCTCATAGCCTCTTCTTGCCTCTACTTCCCTCTTGAAAAACTGTTCAAAAACTATTTCCCATCTGCTTGCACTGGTTGGCTTTTTATAGCCTTGGCTTATCTATTGCTGAGCTGCCATAGAACAATGGTAAATTCCCGCAGGGAAACTAATTTCGGGTTAATTACCAAAATCCCCCATTCCTGTGGAACACTAATTTTACTCGGATTTTCCCAAAATTTTAGTATGTTATAGTTTAATTTATTTCCAATCTTTTAAGTCATAACAAATTTTCTCGGAATTATTGTCGTTTCAGAGCTATTAATTTCTAAAAGTCACACATGGTGATGCCATCACATGTTGGCACTAGAATTTCTTTTTTTTTACTTTAAATTTCAAGTTATCTTTAACTGTTATATTATAGTCATTAAATGAATTATTATCTCTTATTTAAGCCTACTTTTACCTTCTTAGCTCTTTTATTTAAAAATATTGAATTATTTAGATTTGAAATATCTCTTTACATAAATTTTAAAAGCACACAAAAATACACCTTGAAATGATCGTCATTCTCTGCTTTCTTAATGGAATTGAATGCAACAAAATTCATTATGACTGAAAAACAACCTTATTTGAATCTTATGTCTTTTATGAAAATGGTTTAGAGTCATTTTAGAAAGTGCTTTCTTGTTAAGAAAATGATTATAAAAGTTCTTTACTATACAACTTTATGAGATTTGCGCCCTTCTAAATGATTTTAGCAAGAAAATGGTCATATAACAAGGTTATGTTCTGAGCTGAAAAGTGCTTTAATATTGAAAATGATTACAAAAGTTATTTGCTATATGCATTATATGTAATAGGCCTCCTGCTGGATGGTTTAGATAAGATAATAGATATATAACAAGGTGCCAGTTATCTTCTGCAGAATATTATTTCTAATTCCTAGTTTTGCTGCAAGATTGTTTAGATATTTATTGTGAGACAAGATGTGATCCATTAGGACTCCCAAATACTTAGGAGAGGAGGTGCTCGGCTAAATAGTCTACACAGTCAGCCTGCGAGACAATCCTGTAGGATCTCCTGGCTACCAGACCACAGTAATCCTCACAGAGGGGGCCGTACATGTGCCCCTGCAAGTGTCACAGGTTTGGTGGCAGGTATTGCCTTAGAAGGAGAAGTAGTTGTTGAGTATCAGGTGGAGCAATTTGATGAGGAAAGTTGTTGGGAGGGTGCTGATCCAGAAAATGTTACATAGCACAGAGGCCATGCCAGTGTGAAATATGTGTAGATAGGGACACGACATCAATCGTTACCAGGATGGGGTTGAAAGGAAGAGGTGTGAGTATAGTAAAAAGGGAGAAATGGAAGTTTGTCCTTGATATGGAAGGGGAGCTGACAGAGTATAGGTTCTCGGTATTTGTCCATCCACCAAGGCAGAGATGCATTCAGTTGGTGATCACTAAGCTGCAACAATAGGGCATCCTGGACTGGCAGTCTTATGGATTTTGGGAAGGAGTTAAAGGATAGTTGTACATGGATTTTGAGCAGTAAGAACTAAAATTGACTGTGAGGGTGGACCACTGAATTGTACATATTCCTGTATTTTCGTATTGACAGCAGGTGTAGGATCTTTTATGAGGTGGCGGTAAGTGCTGGTGTCTGATATAAATATCCATACTCTGTTCACATGTCTCATCCCTCCAGTTCTTCCTCACTTTTAATATCACATCTAAAGGCTTCACTGCAAAACTCATAGCATCTAGTTGCCATCCTCAGCTTCACATATCTATTTGTTGCTATTGTTTCACAAGAAAAGTCTGCACTCAAATCCACAAAATCCTTCAATCCAAATCATATCATACAATGGATTTTGACAGAACATGGACAGACCAGACAAAATATGTGTATACGTTCTAACGCGCAAAGCATGCATGTGGACACACACACAGCTAAAAGGCTCTAAGTCTGCCCATAACTAACCAATTATCAATCCCCTAAATAGCAGATACTGGCTCTCTACTGATAGTCGCATCCCTTTGTCTTACTCACATTCTCAACCTTCTCCATCCAGCCTCTATGCTACCCACTTCTTCACAAGCCCCTCACCCACCGTTGGACTAACCTCAACTGTCTGTATTATACCTTTCCTTAATTCTTCTAATTGGACCCCGGCCTTCTGTTCTATTAAAGAGTAATATATCTAAAGGGCAAATAGTGAATCCTGACTCCCTAGTACATTTGTATGAATTATTTTTGAGTTTCTTGAATGATAACTAGTGTTTATTAATCACTCAAACCAGTTAATTGAATTAGCAGCTGGAGAAGTATCTTTGCTTATCATTTACAAATGAGTCGCACATTTTACTAGCAGAGGTCAGCATAATCTTCTTAGTTATTTGCCTTGTTTATCTTGAATATTATCACTGTAATTACTAAAGCAATTAAAAACATTCAGGTAGCATTTAGTCACTTACATTTAATTTCACACATCTATTTCTCTCTGCTTCATTTAACTTTGAAGAACCCACAAACAGTGTTGCACCAAAAGTTTCTGGAGGTAAACTGCAAGAGAAAACACTAAAATCATCAAAACAAGGATCTGTGATGTGCCTATGTCAGGGGTATCCTGTTCCTAATTTTAGGCAAGTATAATTAAAAAACATGTATTCGGATCGTCATTTCTCTGCAGTTTTTTTCTCCTTTTCTGATCATTCTCAAATACAGACAAACTAATGGTTTCCAGTCACAATAATTTGGAATATCATTTCATATTTTTTCTGTTTATGTTACCATAGAGTAGTTTGTAATGAAATACATGGTAAACCTTGTACCACTTGAAGGAATGTAGTGAATAAAGTTTATTACATTTTAGTTAAATTGTGTAATGTTATTTTTGGTCTCAAAGCAGTTTTTGAGCTAAAATCAGATCAGTATTGCTTGATGCAGGATAGTTAAAAGATAAACACAAAGCATCACGAACATTCACATGAATTCTAAAAATGAAGAAAATCATTTTTGTATAAGGATCATAAGGGTTAAAAATGTTTTTTTGAAGCTGTAATTTGGTTTACAGAGATTTTAATGCAGGAGGGATGATAATTGACACCATCAAGCCATGATAAAGCTTAGCTAAAGCAATGTGTTCTCAACACCCAAATGAATCTCAATTAGAAATTTTAGGTCACAAGACCAATTTAAATGGAAGATATAATGGTTTGAAATTATATGACTATTTAATAATAATGTTAAGTTAGGCTCTAAAGAAAGAGAATAATATGCACAAATAAATAAACATTTCATTATAAACATATTCTGAATGCTTTGACATCTTAAACATGAATTTCAATTTCGCAACGAAGGCTAGGAGGAAACATGGTTTTGAACCAGGAATATTGTGGAAGGGGATTACTAAATAAATAAAAGAGCACAAAATTTGAGTTAAAAAGGTGAAAGCCCCTCTAAATAAATGAATAAATAAGGATATTTAATTTTGAAATATAATAACCAACCATGTTATGATTCAATCTAAGATGCAATAACTTCTAAAGAAAAATAAATACTGCTTAAAACAGTATGCCTAACTAAACTAGAAGGGAAGGGCAATTTTCTGGCATAAAAAACTTTGAGAGGGATTAGATATCTTTTGAAAAAAGGGGAAAGATTAAAGAAATTAACAACTGCTTAACTAGTAGGAATTGTAGAAATTTTGTCAGAACTGAAACTGCTAGAAATAATTCAACCAATGAGCTGTCAAATTTTGGCAAAGATGCGTTAAAATTTCGGTACCCCGGGAATCTAGAATTTTTGTGTTTCGCAGCAGAAAAGTGATTCACAATGGGGAATCACCATAGTTTCTGAACTTTTGAGGTGAGATTATGAAAGGAAGCTGGTGGTAGTCAGTTAACAAATTTTGAACAGTGTGGATGAAATTTGTGACAGTCAGCGTGATGGTAATGCAGTGTTAGACTTAGATTTATTTTCTAAGAACCAGTTGCCAGTGATAGAATATTTTTGACTATAAATAGATCTCAGAAACGTGATGGTGTGAAATTTAGTGAAGAACTATTACTAAACATTTCAAATTCTCTGGTGAAGTGAACTTTTAAAATAAATTATTTCCATCACTCCATAAACTGTTGCCAATAAGTTTTATCAAAATTTTTGAGGACCTTCAGGACTTTTACATGAATGAATGACAGCTTTAATCATTGTGAACGTTTCCTGTCCAGTTAACTGGCAAATTTTCACAGAAGATCGACTTCCAACATATGATCAGTGTCAGAATAATTTGAAACTCTGATACGAGCAACTCCATCTATATCATTTCACAATAAACTCACTTAAACTTATTTTTGTTGTGGACTTCATTTCAGTAACTACCTTTTCAAATTGTTGCTACTTTGCAGTTAAAGAGTTAAATACTAAAAAGTAACTGAGTAAAAATCTTTACATTTTAGAAAGTTAAGTAGATTAACGATAGCTGCTGTTGATAATAGTAATCTTGAAATGAAGTCTTCATGGGTGTACTGCCGGATAGTGTTTTGAAAACATGATATTTCGACGACTATCTCCGTCATGATGATGACGATGGAGCTAGTTGTCAAAATATTGTGTTTTCAAAACACTATCAGGCGGTACACCATTGAAGACTTCATTTCAAGCATACACCGGGAAAGTCTCTGTTCTTACAAATAGTAATCTTGTTCAACTTCAAGCAAGATTTACTCACCACAAGTTCAAAAGTTAATGAACATCAACTTCTTTTTATTATAGACACCAAATGGGAAAAAGCGATGGAATGGTGATAAAAGTATAGATACTTTATTTGGAAGTCTTTACTATTGAACTGTAATCTTGTTTGTGAATAGCTTCATTAGAAATGAAATTGCAAAAGCAAAACAAAACAATTGTGTTAAGTTTTGAAGAATGGAAACACTATTGTTTCAGAACCAACAGGAGCTGTTCGACCTAAATTATCTTCAAAAATTATAGAATTTAAGGATACTTCCTTAGGGCATAGTTTTGTCGGCTTGTGTCCAGGCCAAAGTTATCCTGTTCCTGTTTATAGGTAAGAGAAATTTGTTTAACAGACCTTTGTCTGACGAATGGTATGCTTATGAAAGTAAAACCAGAAAAATATACTACCAGAAAATGATATTTAAAATACTGTTTTATGAACTGTTCCCACTATAGTTACTTCCATGTTACAGAATAACTTAGAGCCTTTTAGTTAAAGCAGTAATTATATCTCTTGCAGTACTGAGCATTTTCATATTGCATTTGTTACAGGGACATAATAAAACAGTCCTTTGTGTGTCTTTAGGTTTGTTCTAAGGATTATTAATCTTGTCATAAATTAATCGTATTAGCAATAGTACTTGAATTATATAAACTTGAAAAAAAAATCAATTCCCACTCACTAACAACAGTAGCAAATTTGTACCCAGTAGCTCAAGTCAGTAGCAAAATTTGTTTTTTCAGAGCCAAATGGAGCTGTTCGCCCCAGAGTTACTAGTAAAGTTATTGACGTTAAGGAGTTAAAGTGAATACTAAATTTGTAGGTTTGTGCCCAGGTCAGGGCTACCCAGTCCCAGCGTATAGGTAAGACTGTATAAATATTATTTCAGGGTAACTGGCATATATTTACTGAAATTTAGTGCAAAACATTTACAATACCTGAAAACTTTTTTTAGCTAGACACAAATTGAAGTAGGAATTTAGAACTACTTAGATATTTAATTGCATTGATTTGAGGACCCTTTTACTTAAAACAGAAAGTTGAATTACTAGTAAGGTTATATTTTAGATGTTTTTGTTCTTTTTCCTCTGGATAATGTCTTCTACAGTGTGGAAGGAATGTGCTGTAATTATTTATTTTTTATTATTTTATTTATCAATGGTGTTCCATATATCCCTGCTGAGGAGGACCTGTGGGTTGTGAAACATGTCATGTTTAATACACATACATAGAATATGTCATAATCTTAGAGAAAACAATTATACATTACAAAGACAGATGAGAGAATAAAACTAACATTAATTTTTACAACTGAAGTTTTGCAAAAGGTCATATTCAATACAATTAATTATATTGTTCAAATTCATGAATGTAGTAGGCGTTGCCAATAAGATAATCTTTCAGTTTTTCTTTAAATACTGTATATCTTTATTATCTGCAAAACTGTTTTATACTCTTGGGAAGTTTATTAAACAGATGTATCCCAGAATAATTAACTCCTCTTTGTACCTAATGACAGAGATGTTTGTGTTTTGTGCAAATTATTTCTGTTTCTTGTATTGAAATTGTGTACCTCTGAATTAGATGTAACAGGTTAAAATGTTCTATGACAAAGAACATGAGATAATATTTATACTGAGAAGTCATGGTAAGAATATTGAGTTTTTTAAAGAGTTGTCTGCAAGAAGTTCTTGGTATTACCCTACAAGGTATCATAATAGCTCTTTCTGAGCTATGATAACTTTTTTACTTTGTGAAGAGTTTCCCCAAAAAATAATGCCATATGATATCATTGAATGAAAATATGAGGAGTACACCTGTTTCGTTAATTCTAGATCTGCCATTAGAGAAAGTGTTCGTATTGCAAAGGTGGCATACTTAACTTCTTCAATAGTGAAGTGATATGTTCATGCCAACAGAGTTTCTCATCTATTTTAATACCAAGGAATTTTATATTCTTTGTTTCTAATATTGTATTGTTTTGTAGTTTATATGTAAATCTGGCTGTGCATAATTTTTTGTTTTAACCCTAATATAATGTTTTTTTTTTTAAAATATTTTTTCAAAATTTAATTTTAATGAATTTGCCTTAAATCATTTTGCTGCATCACTAAGTATTTCATTTACATTAAATTTTAGATTACTGTTTCATGTTTTTCTCACAGTTAGGTTAGTGTCATCTGCAAGTAAAACACACTTAACTTTGTTGGATAAGTTTCCAGGAAGGTCATTGATATATAACAAAAAGAAGAGGGGTCCTAGTACAGAGCCTTGTGCAATTCCATGTTTTATTTTTTCCTATTCTGATGAAGCATCTCTACTTAATCAAAAATGGAAACTTTTTGCATTTGATGATTTAAACCATTTACTGCGGTTCCATAAATACCATAGTATTCATTTTTTTTTTTTTTAAAAGTAATTCATGATTTACACAGTCAAATGCTTTAGCAAGATCACAAAATATTCGTACAGTATTCACTTTATTATTCAGTTCCTCAAATGTGTTATTTAAAAATGAATATTTAGCCATTTCTATGGATGATCCTTTTTGGAACTGAAATTGTGAATTAATATGAGGGTATAGTTTTGTGAGCAACCAAATTTGAGCTCCCACTGTTTACTTGATCTAATCTTTTATTTTGGTTTATTGAATGTAAACAGATTCCTGCGCTCTAAAAGCCCTGTTCTTCTACTAACAAATTTTTTGCACTTGAAAAATAAACTATTTTGTATCCTCCTTATCTTTTGTTCAGACATAATTTGTCAGAACAGGTTGTTCCTTTTTTATCTTATGTTTGTATTTAGCACCTTTTTTTTCCTGTCAAACCTGGTTTACTCTTTTTTTATGTAGCAAATAATTTGAATTTTGTGGCATTTCATTTAATTATCACAAAAAGCATTAAAAATATTATTTTTTTATTGGTTAGTTTAAACAGGTGAAACCATCTTAATTATACATATTTTAACTATAAATTAAGGATTAATAGTGTCGGCGTGGATGGTAAATCTCAGGACAGACAAGTTAATTTAAATATACTAAGTACCTTCTACCGTTTCATGTTAAAATATTAGCAATTTATTATGTCTATAATAAGCTGATAGTTGCCATCTAGTTTTCCATGATATATTTAGTGATAATGAAGCAATATTTGTCCTTTTTAAACAGATAATATCTTGCATCAGAAGATATTATCTAACATTTCAGGCTTATATCAAGTGAGAAACCTTTTCTGTGTAAATAGATTTCACAAATCAGTGTCTTAGTACTGCAGATGTGTGCAGAATCTTCAAGACTTTTTTAGAGCTAGAAAAAGATAAAAACATTTTAAAATTAGCTATCATTGGATAATGGTGACAATGAAACTGCCATTAAGCAATGAAAATAATGTTGATCTGGTGCTCCTGCCTTCATCTGTAAAAATTGGCCATTGGTCTCATTAGTTTTTAAACTGGCAAAATGTTTTTTCACTGTTCATTCATTCTCTATTTCATAAAATTTAATGCTTAAAGTCTGTAATTGTTTTACCCTGATTCCCGGTCACAATCTCTTACTGAATGTTTAATCCCTCTTCTTGTCGCCAACTACCTAGTAATGTCATCATAACATTCTTTCATCTGGTTTTAAAATTCTTGACTCTTTTAACAATTTCCTGAATTAAATATGAAGGGAATTGCTAAACCATTGCAAACACACACTTAGAAATTCCAATTATGAGGTCAGGATTTTCAGGTATCACCCTTTTTTTTTGGAAGTATTCCTTCATGATATACTTAACTACTGCTGACCTGTTCTATGAGGATCATTGGTAGAGAGTGTGGCTATCACCTGCAGTTAGTAACCCACACTTGTATGAAAAACACATGAAGAAATTTTTGTGTGTTTTTGGTTGTGGTCATTGTAGAAAAAGCAGTTCAGAGTATATAAAGAAGAATATTTTTCCCAGTTGGTTTTTAACACATCCACTATAGAGGGTCTGTGGTTATTGGCAATGCTGATTGGAGATTGACCATAAATTGTCTTCAGGAACCATTAAAGCTTGCTGATGTAGTGATTTTGGGAAAATTATTGAAAAATCAAAACCTAGATTACTGATATTAGAGTCAAATATGATGATATGGCCCATATGAAAATGTTTTTACTGATTGCTTACTGAGTATTGACTATTCACTGCTGTTTCGTGATAACAACTGCAACAAAGATCTCTTCTGTATATATTTTTTTGAGGGTATAATCTGAAATATAAGTTTCTGTAACTTTTATTTGTTCTTTAATATTAGATTTGATTTTGGAAAATGATTTTTTTTATCAATGTCCTTAGTTCACTATCTTAAAACATATCACATTTCTAGGTATGTTTGTAAACAGTGGAAATGGATGGTGTAGTTATTGTTTTTCTGCTTCAATTGTTGTATGTTGATGTATTTACAAAATTTTAAAATGATTTAAAAAATGCAGTTAAAGTAGATATCACACCATCAGTATATGAGTTTTAGAATTTTATTATCTGAATATGCACTTCTGTTTTTTATTTTATTTTTTAAAATATTTAAGAAATTACAGATTATTCATGTTTTATTCACTGTTTGGGTGTGTCTTTTTCTATTTTTGTTTGAATGATCTGTTCAGCAGTTACATCCTTCTACTTACCTCAGTATTATTACTATTGTCTTGTCACACTCTAACAAACCAGTTTATTTTTGAATTACTGAAGTTAAGAATTTGTGTATAATTGAAACAAAATGCTGTCAGGCACTGAATATAAGATAGCATAGGCAAAAATAACCAGTTATTTAGTACAGGTGAAGGCAGAAAGCCAGACAAACACACAGAAAAAAAACAAATAAAACACAAACAAAATTCACAATATTTTGGTTTGTAACCTTATTCATATGGAGTGAAATTTGGCCGGAGGGGGGGGGGGGAGGGGGAGATTTCAGCACTTTCAGAGCTCCCACATGAATGAAACAAAGATGAATCATGTGGAGGGTGGGGTTCGAACTGGTGGTGGGGGATAATTGTGACAATCAAGATAAAATAAAGTTTATTTAAAAATGTAAATTGGATCTGTTACAAGAGTAAATAAGTAAATAAATAAAACTAGAAAGATTTAGAAAATGAACGAAGGCAGACATTTTGAAAAATATATATGAAAACTGACTGACAAATTGCACAATAATAAGTGATAGGTTTAGCATGGCGAAATATTGTGAATTTTGTTTTTGTTCGTCTGGCCCTCTTGCCTTCATCTGTGGTAATTGACTGGTTGTTTTTCCCTATACTATCTTATATGACAATAAGAATTTGTGGATGTATTAACATGACACACTAAGCACAATGTAGAAATACAAGTGAGCCAATTCCATTAATATGAAGAAGTCTGTATAACATCAATATTAGTTTTCAGTGGTGGGGATGGCCATCTGATCATTTGATAACACTTCTTAACATTTTTAACATAGTTTTACAGTGAATATTAATTGTTTAACCTACAGTGGAGTTTTCTGTTGTTGCAGATGGTATAAATTCATTGATGGAACTTCAAGGAAACAACCAGTTACTTTAGATGACCGTGTCAAACAAGTGAGTGGGACACTGATTATTAAGGAGGCAAGAGTTGAAGATTCAGGGAAATACTTGTGTGTGGTAAACAACTCTGTTGGAGGAGAAAGTGTGGAGACCGTTCTTACAGTGACAGGTGTGCTATATTGATATTTTTTGTTTGAAAATGACGAAATTAATCTTAGACATCCATTAAAAATTTATTGGTTTGTTTTTTCGTTTAATTCAGTTTCCTATTGTAGTTTTTTTTTTTCTTCTCTGAGTTAATTCAGCAGTGCATTTTTTCATTCTCAGCTCCTCTAGCAGCCGTGATTGAGCCTCAAACACAGACTGTGGATTTTGGTCGACCAGCAACATTCAAATGCAATTTTGAAGGGAATCCTATTAAAACAATAAATTGGCTTAAAGATGGGAAGCCTTTGAACCATAAAGAACCAATTCTTACTATTGACTCAGTCAAGAAGGAAGACAAGGGAATGTACCAGTGTTTTATTAGGAATGATCAGGAAAGTGCTGAAGCAAGCGCAGAACTGAAATTAGGTGGAAGGTGTAAGTTACTTTCACAATTGCTTAACTATGAGTTGTGAATTCATATTTTGTTTCTAAAAACATTATTATTTGCAGTTGAACCACCTCAGCTGCGGTATTCATTCCCTGAAGATACACTACAGCCAGGACCATCAGTGTTCCTGAAGTGCATAGCATCTGGAAATCCCACTCCAGAGATCACTTGGGAACTGGATGGAAAGAAACTTTCAAATAATGATCGGTTAGTCAGTCTATAACATTTCCTCTTAAATCCTGATTTGTTATCATATATACCTTCACAAATTTGCTCCTCCTATGGGTAGCGCTTTATCAACTACTTGGAAAACGTTTAATACATCTCTAGTGTTTTAGTGTTTGGTTGGGCCATCTCTTTAACATGGCTCTTCACATTGTTATAAACTTTGGAATTGGATGGCTGCATTCAACTTTTTATGTTTATAATATGTGTAGGAAGATAGAAGTGTGAATAATTATTAATTACTGCTATTGATAGCCACATTTTTCAGGTTTATGTTGTTCATGTTTTGATTGAGGTTAATTATTAGATTGCAGGTGGGTCAGTATGTGACAGTGAATGGAGATGTTGTGTCTCATCTTAACATATCATCAACTCATACCAATGATGGTGGATTATACAAATGTATTGCATCTTCCAAAGTGGGCTCAGTTGAACATTCAAATCGTTTGAACATTTACGGGCTTCCATTCATTCGGACTATGGAGAAGAAAGCTATTGTGGCTGGAGAAACTTTAATTGTTACATGCCCAGTTGCTGGGTATCCAATTGAGTCAATTGTTTGGGAAAGAGGTTTGTATTAAATAATAACAGATAATTATGACAATTTAGTTTTCTGTTATTGAAAAATTGTTTCCTAATTTTGTACACTTTACTGTATTGTAAACTTACTCAATTTATTAAAGATTTGGAAGGGAAGATGTAAACTAATGGTTACTAAAGATGACATATTTTGATAAAACACAATTGACACACACACAACAAAACTCAATGTTTTATCCTGTCTTAATCATTTATACATTTTTATTTTAATGTGGAAGTCTCAGAAAGACTTCTCAATCTGTAGGTGATCCAAAATCAGCAACTGTGGTGCAGCCTTATTACTTGGCTTATGAATTTTAGTTATCTGGTACATAGTAGGGCTGTATGGATTACTGAGAGAAGTGAGGTGGACTGTGAGGTGAGACTTAGGAGTATTCATTGGACCCTATGATTTCTTTGAACTGCTTCCTGACAGTGGATATATGATCGTAACTAAAAGGCAGTTGGTATCCATATCTCATATCTGACGAAGGGGTTTAGCCATAATCACTCTGACTCATGAATACTGTGGGTGAGCTCGTAGGTTGGAGTTGATATAAATTTCTTACATGGCAAGGGTTATGGTAGGGCTAAGATTGCTGCTGTTGTGGAAGGCTTCAGGGAACTGGGTGAAACATTCAAAGAGGATGGATTTGGGGAAGAGGTGATGGATCAAATATTGATCATGGCTTGGCTCTCTTGAAACTAGGATCATGTCATCGGGCTGATCAGACTCACAGTCACGAGAAAGTGCAAAGTGGCACTGCCAATGAAGTGTATGGGAGAACGACAACAAGTAATGGATTATAATACCGATAATAGCACACTGTATGTGAATTAATATAGGGAAAAAAGTAATGAGCTTGGAGAGATTGTATTAGCCCTTCCTTCAAATTGTGCATCCTGTTGGCACAGATGAGGATTTGGTGTCTGAATGAATTCCCATTTAAGGCATCACCCACTGCTTACCAATGACCTCTAGAAAAGAGGGCAGAGGAGTGGGGAATAGTCCATAGCTTTTGGTGTTGAAAACTGCCACTACAGATTGATTAATCAGAAATGATCAAATGCATGGGGATGCATAAGGTAATGGATAGCCATTGAATTAACCAAACAAAGCGTACTCCAAGGCCATGTAATGCTCTTAAAGTATGTACAGAATGAAGGCTCTTCCTTGGTAAAATATTTCAGAAGTAAAATAGTCCCCCAGATGGATCTCTGGGTGGCAGTTGCTCAAGGAGGAATCATCAGAATGGATAGCAACATTCTGTGATTTGAGGTGTGATATGTTGGGAGTCTGAATGGGTTTGGTTGAATAGAGAACTTACAATTGAAGATTTTATTGCAATTACTGACAGTGGAAAAATTAATGGTATTTGTGGTCTGGAGGAAATACGAGAATAATTAGTACAAAGTTATTGGTTTTGTAGCAAATAGCAGAGTAGAAAAATAAATGGGTTATGAATAATTTGTGACAATATTATTTTATATGAGGATAGATGCAAAGCCTTTGTCAATCATGTTAGTGTAGGTCCAAACTACAATATCACCAGAAGATGATGACAACATAGGGAAAATATACAATGAAATTCAAGAATTAATTTTATATTTGAAGAGGGAGGAAATTGTAATAATTATGGGTGATTGGAATAGGGTAGTGGGCTATTGCAGGATGAGATGACTCAGAGGGAAGAAAGGAGTGAGAAAGCAGGTTGTTAGTTTTGTGAAAAATATAATATTTTCACTATTATCGCCTGTGAATGATTATCAAAGGGATATTTGGTTAATTGTACAGGCATTAGATATTGTGTCGCTATGATTGTTGGCTTCATATTAATTGAACTGTTCATAGAAAATACATCATCATCATCATGATCTGAAAAAATAGGCACATATATGGTAGATTTGTTATCTTACTGAGAATATTTTATGTAATCATATGTGCTTAACGGTCACTGTTTTTTAATCTTTTATCAATTACTTATATTCCTTGTTAATTGACACTTAAATTTCAAATTGTACTAGTTAAAAATGCAATAAAATCCTGTTTACTGATGTGAATTGAGTTAGTTCATAACAGTAATTATTTCATTTTATACATGACTTAGGAGATGTTTCCAATCTGCCTTAATTGAATTAGCACATATGAGATTATGATTCCAGTATGATTTCAACTTCTTTTCAGATGGAAGAGTTCTTCCAATCAACAGGAAACAAAAGGTTTTCCCAAATGGTACCTTAATTATTGAAAATGTTGAGAGACTTTCTGACCAGGCAACATATACATGTGTTGCACGTAATGCTCAGGGCTATAGTGCAAGGGGGACTTTGGAAGTACAAGTTATGGGTAAGCATTGTTTTTTTCTCCCCCCTTTCACTGAGGCCAATGCTTGAAATTAACATCAACTGAATCTAAGTTGAGGATGAACAGGTTAAATAATTTGCTGTTGGAAAAATTGTTAATGCTGTCATTAAAAAGATGTGATATATAATTAATCTGTAACTATGTAACAAAACATAATTTTTGGTAGGAGGGAAACCTACTCACAATCAGCCACTCAGACATTTTGTATGTTTTTTTTTTTTTATTTGCCTTCTTTTTTCCAGATTTTAAAAAAGAAACTATTTAAACTAATGCTTTTCCCCTTTGGGGAATAGGACAATGTCAGTGACTGTGAATGTACAAGATAAGAAAAATTGCGTTGTTTATATACATAATGAGCTATTAGTTATAGTAAATTCTACTTACACTTGTTTGGCTGCATGTGTTAAGATGCCACTACATTGCATTGGAGAGGTAAGACAGGCCTGGTTCCACTCCTGGGTCTGACACATCAGCCCTCCTGATTGTGGTTTTTAGGTAGTTTTCCACAATCACCCCGGGTGAAAGCTAGGGATGGTCTCCAATCTCCCCCCCCCCCCCCCCAGTAAGCAACATATTTCACAAACAAAAATACAATTATCATATAGAACACAAGTTTACAAGTTTCACAGATGTATGGCAATACAACCTCTGCCCCATCAAAATTATGACAGACCTAGTGAGCCGATAGTAGATGGAACCTAGCTTTCTGAATGAACACACTTGGGAAGAGGATGTGCCAGACAACCTGCAAAAGTTAAAACACTCAAACGATAATGTTAATGATGACTCTACTTAAGAACTTGGCAGTTACATGCTCCTCAGGAACAGCTCTATTTCCATTTCTATAAAATACAGTATTGCTGCTTATATTTTAGTGAAGGTCACTAATTTCCTGGTTTAATGCTTTGAACTATTTGCACGTACTAGGTTTCACACAGCACTTAGTTTAATCAGTGTTGCTTATTTACATTGTATGGTGGTTCAACTTAATATTGTTACTTATGTTATTGCATCTGTATTCATGTCTGCTATAATATCTCTCTGTTCATGTGATTGGGTCAGTTATTTTAACACAACCATAATTCACAATCTATATATATAAAAATGAACCTGTGTATGTTTGTTTGTTTGTTCATCATACAAATCCACAGTTTTCATCTGATCTCAGTGAAACATTGCACACTTATCCTTTGAAACAAGGAGAAAAATACTGTCTACATTTGGTTGAAAAATTCTCTCTCTCTTTTTTTTGCTGTTGTCAGTCCTTTGACTGGTTTGGTGCAATCCTCCATTCCTTCCTATCCTATGCTAACCTCTTCATTTCTACATACCCCCTCTTATAACTCACATCCTCAATTATCTGCTTCATATATTCTAATCTCTGTCTTCCTCTACAGTTCTTATCTTCGACTGTTCCTTCCACTAACAAATTAACCAATCCAGCATGTCTCAAAATGTGACCTACCAGCCTGTCTCTTCTTTCAGAAAGCTTCTTCCACAAACTTCTTTTCTCACCCATCATTTCCAAATCTCGTTCAATTCTTACTTTGTCAGTCCATTTAATTTTCAGCATTATTCTGTAGCACCACATTTCAAATGCTTCAATTTTCTTTCTTTCCGGTATTCCTAAAGTCCATGTTTCGCTACCATAAAGTGCTGTGCTCCACACAAGAGTTTTAAAAAGTTCTTTCTAATACCTAGATCAACTTTGGTAAGTGTTGGGTGTATTTCATCTGTCCTTTCCATATAAATATTGCCTCGTGGCATTTCTTTCCTTTCATTGTTACACATGTAATATAATATTTTATTATTTTATAATCTTTGAAAAACCCTTGGATAATTTTTAAATATTGAAATAAATACTGTTATTGAATTTAGTAAATACTTGTGTTCGAAGTGGAAAACTTAAAAAATGTGTATGGAAGATCATTTCAGCCATTTCTTCCCTGAATTTTTGGACACTTCAATTTCTTTAACAATGTGTTCATTATTATAACCTCTTTGTTTTGTGAAAACTTTCTTAGAGGTATGGAGCACATGAGTTACAAGTTTGGTGTAAATTGCTTCAGGTATTCCGGAGTTATGCTGTAATACACAGAGGCTTCAATGGTTTCTAACCCATAAACTTAAAAAAATATACATTAGATGCATTTTTCTAAATTTCATGTATGTTTATAGCCACTGGTGTTGCTCCTTTCCAGAAGGGTAGAATGCGTCTGAAGTTAAATAATTAAAACTTTGTTAGCAGATGGTGTTTTATGTACAAACATTATAAATTATGTTTATTATACAGTTAAATGATAAGTTTATTTAAATCATTGGTAAAGTGCACTGACAGATACTGAATTATTGGTATTTGCTGTAGCCCAGTTAGGTGGTACATATTTTTTGTGTAATGTATTGTTTCATTTTCTCACATTGTTATATTCCCCAAAATATTTTGCATAGCCCATTTGCATGCCATATCTTTACATTGAATTAATGATGCAGCATAGGAACTATTTGACTTGTACTGATAATTCAACTTCTGCCCATTTTTTATCTAACGCTACAATGAATTTTTTATGCTAGTAATGAAACAAATGACAAAATTAAAATACAAGAAAATTTAAAAATGTATACCACTTTAACTGTACATTTTGTGTAAGATCTAATAGGTTACGCCTTGCAGCTTAATATTCTCAATACGTTTTGTTTTCATTCCCACACTTTGGTTTCATTAATGCTTTACTCGATAATACGTATTCTACTGCTCAAGTCTTTCATTTTTAGGGCAACAGTAAATGATCTAATACATGTGTTTTATCTAATCAGATATATAATTTTAAAAGTGTACAGTGCAGCTTTTTGTGAGTATGTTCTGGTTAAATTTATATTGTGCTTAGATTCAGACAGAAAACTAGTTTCAAGCATTGTCCTACTTAATATTTCAGTGCGGAATATTTGATTTTGTCTGATAAACATAGCATGCAATGAGCCATTTTGTTTTCATCTTTTGTGCAATCTTTCTGATTGTCTAGTTATAGGTTGTATGATTTTGTGCAAGGGATTTTATCAGTCTTCTTTGAATTAAAAAAAAAAAAAATTATTTAGTTGAGGAAATTTCATTAATAGCAGGAGAAATTAATTGTTTTATTTGAGATAAGTGTATGTAATAATAAAACAGTTGAATAAAAATATTTTCTGGCATTCAGATACACATTTCACTCAGTAAATCATTTCAGTTATGAATATAGGACATGTTATTTCTTATGTGTTGAAATATGTCATATAAGGTAAGTGCAAAGATGAGTGGGCATTTTTTGTGGCTGAAACTATGTTAGACAATTAGTTTCAAATTTTATATTTTTGCAGTTGTTTTTATTTTTAAAGCTCAAGGATTTTGTTTAATAGAAGTGTGATTAGGAGGATGTTTGTTGGACTTATTATAAATTTTTGTTATCTTTCCATTGCTGCATAAAACATGATATATCATTGTAAAATGAAGATAAAAAAAATGTTCAATTAAGTATTGTTGTAGGCCATTTTTTCCGCAGTTTCTCAGTAAATTAAATGATAAAATGATGCCAATGCAACTGTATTTGTAGCTTTATTGCCGTACG
The DNA here is from genome assembly GCA_031002005.1 of Vandiemenella viatica. Classification (NCBI taxonomy): domain Eukaryota; kingdom Metazoa; phylum Arthropoda; class Insecta; order Orthoptera; family Morabidae; genus Vandiemenella; species Vandiemenella viatica. The sequence goes on along the minus strand of CM061919.1, from coordinate 114,982,064 downwards.
CGTTTTGCCTCTCATCAAAGCATCATCAGCGACAAATCTATTTTAAAATTTTACATTGGGTTTACAAAATAATAAGAAATTGTATCAATTTAGAATTATGTCAAATATGTTTGTAAACCCAATGTAAATTTTAAAATAGATTCGTCGCTGATGATGCTTCAATGAGAGGCGAAACGCGTATGGCAATAAACCTACAAATACAGTTGCATTGGCGTCATTTTATCATTTAATTTAATAAAAATGTTCAATTAGTTAACAGGGAAGATATAACAACAAAATTTATTCAAAAAATGAGTAGAATTTTACTTACTTATTTCTGTTAACTGTTAACAATGACAATTTTTTTTTAAAAAATGAAAATGAATGCTAATATTTTTATTGAAAAATTTAATTTTCAGAAACTTAACATGTTTTGTTTTTGTGTAACCAATGTTGTTCTTTTATTTGTTTGAAAAAGAAATGTGGTATTTGCTTGTGAATCTTAACATTTTGATGCTTCCAAGATTACGAAAACAATTACATTACAGGTAAATCCAATTCTAAATGTTAAAAACCAGACCAGTGAGGTAAGTTGATGGTCCATCAAGGGGAGTTTGAATTGTAATGCTGTACAATTTAATTTACATATGGTATGAGTTACATGCTTTTGTAACATCGGAATGCCATTAGTAAGAATACTCATTTCCTATGTTTAAATATGCTTTTTAAACCCAAATAAATTTCAGTTTTAATTTATTTAAACTATTGAGATACTGATGTGTATGATGTGCATAGAATTAGCCCTTACAAACGTATCCCGGTTGCTGACATAAAAATTATAAGTTCTGTTTATAGTACACTTTAAAGAGTGTAGTATCTTTTTTGTGAAATATAAGTAACTTAAAGTATACATTCAAGTAAAATGTAAGGGATATTACTATTTTTCTTTTTGAAATATGAACAATGCAGAAATTATGGTGATCATATGTATAAAGAAAATCTTTTACAGTTACTTAGGTAGAGCAATACTGATTATTTTATATTTAATTCTTTACCTATTTTGTATTACATTTATTCACTGAAAAATGCCTTTACCCCAGAGAGAGTAAAAAAAGTGTTAAAACTGTTTTCATTACATAAACATCATTTTAGTGCAGATAATTCTCTGATTTTATCTTCAGAATCATTTGCTTTACTTCAGGTCTAGAAAATGTTTGTAATCATTCAAGATGTTCATCATTCTTTCAATATAATAAAAGTAACATTGGGAATATTAATTACTATCTTTTACAATCAACAGCGCTATTATCTGAATCTAAACTTGGGTAATTTTTTCTGAATAACTATATTTGTGTGTTGCTGTAGTTTCTCCCCACATCATACCCTTCTCCTTTGAGGGGGAAGCAAATTCTGGTGACAATGTCCAGCTCACTTGTCACGTTTCCAAAGGTGATAAACCAATGCTTATCTCGTGGAGTTTCCATGGTCGTGAGCTTTCTTCTCACATGGGAATAATGACTACAAAAATAGGTGATAGTATCAGTGTGCTGGTCATAGCATCAGTGATGGCAGGTCACAGCGGCAATTACACATGCAGTGCTCGAAATGCAGCTGGTGTTGCAAATCACACAGCAACACTTCAAGTTAATGGTATGACTGGTTGGAAACTTATGGTAACTAAAATATTTTTGGGCAGTTTATGTGGGAGTGAATGTGTTGTGTGTATATTATCATGATGATGTATTTTTTCCCTCTGCATTTAACTTTTTGCTGTAGTAATTTCATCAAGTAATTCTCTATTTGTAATTACTTGATCTGGAAGAAATTATATAAAAAAAGTCTGCTACTAAAATCCCTATCTTCCTTTAATATACAGAATTTTCTCTGACCTCAAAAGTATGTTGCTGGAAACAGTGGAAGCAGTTAGTTACAGTGATTGGTTACGATGGTGTTAGAATAAAAGTTAATTTTTTTAGTTCATCAGCTTCTGTCCCCTTTTTTACTTACTGAATCACAATTTCAGATTGTAAATCAGTAGGAAATGTCAACAATCTCTCAATAAAAGTAATTTACAAAAACTGTTCAATATTTTTTTTTTTATCTGAGTAGTGTTTTGTGCAATATTTCTTAAAGAATAATATTTAAAAGTACTGTTTTACAACTTCTTGTAACATTGGGTGCGTCGAAACTCTTAATAAGTCAGTTCTCTGCAGCTCCAATAAACTTGCCATTTTTAAAATAAATACATAAATTCTGACCTGCTATGTAAAGAATAATTTATTAACTTTTATATCTCTTCCCCTTGTTCAGGGTATTGTAGTATTTCAATAATTGTTCTTTGGTATTTTTTTTGTATCATTCTCAGTGGTTTGAATTGAAGAAAGTGAAAGGTGATGACTAGAAAATTTTGATGAATTAGGGAAAGGAATTATTGCTTAACACAGATGATAGCACAGAAACACAAGAACAATGAAGTACCCACCACATTGCAACTTTTGGGCCTGTACCATATACCAGCAGAAATTTTTTATGTGAATTGAGGGTAGTTAGAGAAGGACATGAGGATGGTTGAATAAGAGAGAATGACTTAAAAGTGGGAAAGAAAGTAATTCCAATGAAATAAAGAAGGAAATTTACCCAAACAAAATGAATCAAAAATTAAAAATAATGTAAAAGAACAAAATATCAAAACAGTAATTGCAATGTAAGGAGTATAAATTGAGGCTGAAGATGGATGACAAGAAAGGATATTATATAAAACTGACACAATAAGCAAAAAGAAGGGATGGGCATATGTCTAGTGTTAGAGGGAGCTGATAGGTTTGTTTCCATTGTCAGAATTCAGCAGAACTGCTGTTTATGGGGTGATAGTACAAACATTGAAAGAAGAATTGAAGTCAGTAGTGTTATGTCCAGTGGTATCTTGTGATCTTATTATCAGACCCACAAGTTTTGCTGTGTGAATTAAGGTGCCACCCACCATTCCTGATTACAGTTTTCAGGCTGTTTTTCATTATGATCTAGGCGAATGCCTGAGATCGCTTCAATTTTTGTTTCATAAACTAAACATCACACAGACAAAAATACACTTATCTTACAGATCATAGGTTACACGTTTAACTAACAGATAGGATAGTGCTCACGTCTGAGACAGAAGTTGTGGGTATTAAAAATTCAGGCCGCTGGTGATAACCCATATGCTAGGAAGATCAAAAAAAAGGGGGGGGGGTTGTATCCATTATATCATTGTCTGTGACCATCAGTTTCCCCCGTGAAGACTACATTGCTCAAAAATAATTTCTGGTCAGACTTTTTAAGTAGATTGTTAGTTAGTAAATGTTCGTATGTTTCACAGTTGATTAACATCTCTCTTTGTGGGTGAAGTTGATGAAAGTGTACAACTGAGTGCATCTGGGAAGTTTTTCAGTGTTGTTAGAGAAGTCTTGGCATTGCTTAAGATAATATGCAGATTGGTATTTGTAGATAAGTGATGATGAATATTTTGCATGGAGCAAGTGGAATAGGGATGTGGGAAGATGTTTAATGCAGCTTATTGGGGATTTTATGGCAAATTTCCTATATACCTAACTTCTTATTTCATTAAGTCATTTTTTGAATTCTTTCAGTGTTTAGGTAAATGGTTCAGCATTTCCTTTTGTAACTTGTGCTTAACTATGACCCTTAAAGTAGCCTAATGAGTCATTGACTTTTGGTCACCAATCCCCTGAAAACCCCCAGGAGATGAAGGTAGTTTCTCAAATAACTTTTGCAGTAGACTTTTACTGACTGTTCAACTGTATATTCTTCAAAATAATGTACATCATTGGTATCAAAATTTTAAAGCATCGAAACTCTTCTCCAAAATTATTTATTGCAGAGTTAAACCATGATTCAAGCAGCAAGAAACTCATGATAACCGCCAAAAACTAAACAAAGTTCTATTTCATCGAGAGCAAAGTCACGCTTCCACTAGATTACAATGGCCGACCAGCTACATTACTTCCACATAAGTTTTTCCTTCTGCCAATGCATAGCGCGAAAAGCTGCTCAGCACAGTCACAACCTCTTTCTACCAAAGCTTCTGAATGACTGTCCGCAATATGGCCACCCCCATTTCTTTTATAAGAACTCGGATAGGTTGTGCAAGATATCCAGATATTGTGCAGTGCTAAACCTTATTTTCTCTCCAATCTTCTTGAAAATTTTATGGGTGGTAACTCTGAGTCTTAATCAGTTCCTTACAAATTTTTACCTAACTAGCGCCGTTTGTCTATAAAAAATTCTTAAAGTTACAAAACCTAAAATTTACTCTTAATTCACAAAGCCTTTGAGCTAATGTGTTAATTCTCTTTATCTCTAAAGGTACTGGTGCTACAGAGCTAAAATGCATGTCAAAGGTCACAGAATCCAATTTTCTGTATGATGGTGATGTTTTTTTATCTGATATCCTCCCTTCTTAAATTAGTTTTCTTTCTTGTCTTCAGACTTTGTGATTTTGATTCGTGACGTCATTTAACCATTTTCTCCTTTAAATTTAAAATATTCTTTTCAGCTATCAGACCAAAATAAAAAATCACTCAGTATGTACAGAAAAAACTCTCAAGACTGTAACTAACTGAATTCGGCAGTGTATAAATCTTATACTTCTTGCAAAATCACCATTTGTTTCCAAAAAGGTTACTGATGCTTTACCTGCCGATTCTAAATCTTGAAATAATATAGTTCAAATTTATCCACATCTTTTGGGCTATGAAGCTTTTCTGTAACTTAAAAACTTAGTGCTGTGTAGTTAAACATCAATTTTGGCAGTTTCTATTACTGCATGTTATTTTTCAAATATATCTTTTGTACTATTTAAAAAAATCTAAAGTGTTGTACATTATTTGTGATCACCTGCTGCATCTCTTTATGTGAAGGGAAGGAATTCTATTCCATATAGTCAATCTTGATAAATCATTGTGATCGAACTTTAGTATTTACTCCTACTATTTACGTGAAAACTTATGAGCTTGCAGTTCTTTTAACTAATTTTGATCATTTATTACCAAATTTAGGTTATATGACACTTAGGTAATTAATTCCAGTCCCTGGCTCCTGTCCCTACTATGAAAATTTTCCAATTCCTTTTGCCGAAAACCAAGTGTCGGTTTGTGTTCATTTTTTAATTCTAAACAAGTATTCATCAGATCTTATACATTCCCAGTACTCGGCTACCTCGTGTCTTTCAATTACTCACAACCTAGCACCTTCATCATACCAGATACTGATCAAGTCCATGGCAAATGCCAGGATGCTTCCTTCAAAAGGCCATGACCAAAGTCCTTCCTCTTCCTTGTCCCATCCTGCCTCTAATGACGTTGATGAGGCGTAAATCCACAAGTAATGAATCATTAAGCCATTTATAGCTTTTTTTCCCAATCCTCTGGAGAGTACCAAATATTCATTACAAATCTGGTTGTAGGCCATTTTTCTGTCTCTACCATAGGCTCCTTTTTGTCTGTGGCAAAACAAATAATTGCCTGTTCTGTAATAGGCATTGGATGAATTGTACCAGCCAGAAGTCCTTCGTAGTATTATCACCTTCTTATGGTTGAGTGTGTCATAAGCAGCTGTAAGGTTGATAAATGTGGCACCTGTGATCTGGCCTCATTTGTATCCATCTTCTAAATGATCACGATTTGTCCACAGCATGACCTGTTGAGTTGAAAACTAGCTTTCTCTTTAATGATTTCTGAGATATGACTGGGGCTTCATACCACAGGCATAGAAGGACAAATTGGCCAAAAATGTTTCAGTTAAGCCTAACACACGATTCAGTATGGAAATGATCTTTGCTTTCCACTTTGCTGTCTACATTTTTTTGGTCATCACTCTCTTGACTGGTTTGGTGCATTCCTCCATCTCTTCCTATCTTGTGCTAAACTCTTCATCTCAACATACCCCTTGACCAATGTCCTCAATTATCTGCTTCATACATTCAATTTTTGTCTGTCTCTACAGTTCTTACCTTCGACTGTTCACTCCACTAACAAATTAACCAATCTGGCATGTGAGACTTTTCCTCAAACTTCTTTCCTCCCTTATTTTTAGGAAGTATTCGTTACCGCACAGGTCCTCTTTCCTGCAGCTTTATAGTTCTTCATTGAGTGGGTGGAGTCATGTAGTTCCTTCAAAGTGAAGTGGGTAGCAAGATGGTCTTCCCCTTCAGTGTATCTTTGGACTTTTTTATTTCCGCACTTCTTGCCAGTTTTTTTCTTTGAGTAACAGTTGATGCACTATTTGTATAACCTTTAAGGGATCCTGGGGGTGGAGGGTGCACATGAAAGACCATTGTTAAGTTTTTTCAATAGTTGCTTGACCTTGTGGCCATTTTGTTTCATGTCTACTCTGGAAATTAGGTTACACCAGTTCGCTGATCTTGAGGCTGATGCAGCCTGTGAGTCTTCGCTTGCTTCAACCAGTTTCTTCATAAAAGAGGTCTTTCTCAAAGAGCTGTTGGTAATGCTCCAGTAGGACTTTGGAGATTATACTGAAGCCAGATTTGTACATTGCTCTACAACCTTCAGTGATGTGTTTACATTATATGGTCTTTACTAATTAACAAATTTATCATATTTCTCTCGGGATGCATCTAGTTTCGGCACTACATTTATTAAATTTTTCAGTTAACTTGTCCCACCAAGTGTGTATAAAATTAAATCGTCTTTTAAATTGGACAGTTTACTGAGCAGATTATGACTCACAGCTGCACTCTTGGGAAAGACTCTCCAATAACCTTCCTGGATTGGTGTGCAATGTTCTTGCTTGCAATGATGTTGTCTGGCTTGTAACTGCTATTGAGATGATGGGGGAGTTTTGGCTCATGAATCAGTTTCAGGTCAGTAAAGGCTGTCCCGGTTTGAAGGTTCTCACCATTTTATCTGTTTCTATATCTGTTTCTATATAGTCTTAGGCTGAACTGTGACAAACTCACTGATAACCATTTTTGGATATGGCGAGGATTGCAATTAATTGTCTGATACAGGAATTTGTCAATAATTTTAAGAGGGTGATTCTGGAAGAGGTTTGGTAAATGATGTGGGAGTTTGGTCAAAATCTTTTAATATTTGGTTCTATGTAATACCTCAGCATGGAGGGTATGTCAGAAAGTCATACTAGGGTAGATGTCATATTTCTATGTGGGAGAAAAGGCGAGACTGTTTGCAAAGTAGAGTGTTTGGATATTCAGAGAAAATTGATAAACTGGTCCATACTAATGATTTATTGTGAGTAAGTGATTTTAAGTTGTGGTTGATATAGGGCTTGGCTGGCGAATGCTTGAAAATCATGGTGTGAAGTGAAAATGAAAAAAATAAGTAATTTTGGCTTTAGTTAAGTTGTAAAACTGTAATGGTAAGGAAAGGTTAGATCAGCAGTAAGGTGGGACATGTAGTACTTAGCCAGTTTTTGCTGCTGCATTTTGGTATTTCATGTTTAGTACATTTGTAGATTTATGCATAGTGTTTTGAGTGTTAAGCATCAGGTGTGTTGATGAAAATAGAAGTACGTTATGAAGGGATGTGGTCAGGACAAATTGTGACTGATAGCCAGAAGCAGAGTTTTCAATAGTGTGGCCATTGGATTGATTGTTAAAAGAAATTCAGACTTGCAGAAACAGATGTAGACTGTTATTTTTAAACTTAGGTTGTGAAAGTAAAGACAAATAAAAGGAACAGGGTATACGATTTATTATTATTATTATTTAGAAGATAATAGTGGAAAAATGGGATGGGTTAGACCATGATTAAATAAAATTATCAGTTAGTACTTGTGTAATGATAAAATTAATTCAGCAAAATGGGGTTAGGTTTCATCATTGACAGACATACAGATATTTGTTTTGCAGATTTCAAGTTCTTGTGTTTCTGCTCTGTCCTGTCATCTGTTGTGAACATTAGTGCCTTTCTCAAAGTAAAGGAACTGTAGTTCATCATAATGTTTAAAGACCCAGTCAAACAGTAAAAGAAATGTCCATGTGGATATACCATGGCAGATTGATAGCAGTCTGCAAAGCAGCAGAAGTTTTACAGAGTACAGCCAACTAAAGGGCAGACCATTGGTTGAAGCAGTCTTAGATGGAGGAAGGCATAATTTATTTATTTTGCTCCCCTTTCCTATTAACATGTCCAGCAGTTCCTCGAATGTAGAAGAATTGTTTCTCTCCTCATTTTGAGCAGTTCAAGGTAAAAAAGAAAATGTATCTCTTAAAACAATGCAACAATACACACCATTTGGAGAATTTTACAGACTGTACATTGAGTTAAATTCTTCAGAAAATCATTTGTTCTTTATTTTTGAATGTATCAATAATTTGAAGATCTTCACAATCTGATACAACCAGAAATATAAAATCTGACAACTGACTGGAAAAGGACCAGCAGGATGAAGTAAAGGCTAGCACTTTGCTAAGTGTAGTAGAAATTACCATTGGCATTTTAACTCAGAAGTGACATATTTTTAGGCCTATAGAGTTGGATGTAAATAGTGCTGTTCATGTTGCCACAGCTACATGTTACCTTCACAATTTCATAATTAGTGACACAAAACAATTCACTAAATCCGAACTACAAGAAGACACAGTAGTAACAAATCAACTTGTTTTCTCAGCCGCAAGTTGATTGAGTGAAAAATCAGCTGATACTGATATGTAGTGCGAAACCATTTTCTAGATTACTTCCTCAACATAAGTTCATTACTTAGTTAACTTTATGATAATTGCCTTATTTTATTATTGGACCTTATGTCTTATGGAAAATAGTAAAGTTGTAAAAATAAATAATAAATGCATATAGTCAGATTGAGTCTTATTATTATGCCCGGAATGTGTCGTATAAAAATACATACTCACACATGCTCTGAATGAGGTTTTCCATCACAAACTCTATAAAATAATAACTTGTTGCTAGTCCACTACAGACATGCTTCTGCCATGCTGTAGACTGTGCACATTTTGATTAGAATGATGCTATCCTATGTGGAATAATGTTAGCACAGACTGGCTGTGCAATCAGTCTGCATTCTGTTTGAATGGGTCTTAATCCTTTGAAGTTCTGATATTGTCAATAAACAAGTGCATGTGGGAAGTTTAAAGTATAGGTGAAAAAAAAGGTTGTCTCTGATACAGTTTGAAGCTGAGATGGTAAGGTAAGGACAGAGCTGCTCTGATATTACATTTGTAAAACATAGCCAATTTTTAGAGCTGAATTTTGGTATATCAGTATTGGCGGGGGTGGGGGTGGGGGATTTTTCATTGCTGTGAGAAAATTGGTAATATTGTAGCACAATATGTCATTTAAATATTGATTCTATACACTCCTAAACCCTTCTGCCTACTTTATTGCAAAAGTGGCATGTGTACAATGAAATATATGTCAAAATCTATGTCGATTTTTAAATCCTCTGCATTATGACTCTGTTATGTCCTCTAACATTAAATAAAATAATTGAATGTGACACTTGGGTCTAATTGTTTATTAGAGTACATCAAACAGTATATCAATTGCCCTTATGGATACAATTCATTAATATCATTAAAATTATTACTTTATTTTCGTCTTCATCAGTGTCTTAAAGGACGTCATATTGAAAAGTTGCATAATCACTTGTTCACAGTATATCAGCTAAAACATTTTTTCAGTTCTTTTGAGCATTTAATATGAACTATTTTCTGGAAACCTTTTACAATAAAATCTGTGGGGATAATAATGTCACTACTAAGTTGAAAACTTTGAATTATATACATTTTTTGTGATTCTGCATGCAAGAATATGTTTTTGAAAAAATACCATAGCAGTTTTTGCTGCTGAATCAGGTTAAATTTCGTGCATTAACTTTCTATCAACTGCTTCTCTTTCTGCAAAAATTCTAATGCCAATTTTTACCTTTTGATATAGATGGTTATGAAGGCTTTTATCCAAATACATTGTTCAATCACTGTTTTGTTGCATAGAACACACACAAAAATATCCATTTCATACATAATGCAAATGTATTTTTTCTTAGTGACTGTATCATTATAAATTTGACACAAAAAAATCTTTAGTTTTTCAACTGACACACTCTACCATCAGTATATTAAAAGATGGTGTATGTTTTGTTGAAATGAATTTTAAGTTTAATCTTTAAAACATTTAAATTATTTTGGCATCAAATGACACATAGGAAAAAATGTATAAAGTCATCAGTATATTAAGATGTCATAGGCTGTATGAGTTTTGAGGCTAGTTAGACAGCTAGATGTTACAAGTGTTATCTCGCAAAGCAATGGTTTATGTTTTCCTTTAGTACTCTTGTATCATGTATTGCAGCTAGTGATAAATTACATCAGTTTTAAGATTTTAACTTCTCAATGTTTGTTTATCACAAATGTCATAATCATTGTTACCAAGTTGAAATATTTATGTGTAGGGGAAGCTGGGGCACAATGGAACACAAAAGTTGTATTTGCCCATAGCTCCCAAAAGGAATTTATTTTTTCAACATTTTAATTTTTTCCTTTTACCTAAGGATCTAAGCTATAAAAGGAATGCATCAACTATTATCATAGAAACCATATGTGACCATGAGCGGCCATTTTCCAAAAAATGAATTTTGTTTCATTGTACCCCGTGCCTGGGGTACAATGAAACAGAGCAAGGGGTACCTTGAAACAGCTGGAAAAAAAAGCCATAAATCACAAAAAACTTTATTTTTTGAATTAATGAAAAAATAAAGGTATCTGTAACATAAAACGAGTTCAAGTGATCTTATTAAAGCACAAGCAAGAAATCCTTTTACGTTTAGAAAATTTTCAAATTGCCAAAATCAACCCCGAATGAGATGAAACTTTTTTTATCTTTTGGTGTCGTGAGACACACTTTTCCAGCAGCAGCTTTATGTCTTTTTCATTAACCGCGGCTATGTCATCAACAAGAGGCTCAATAAAGGTGTTGCATTTTCGGTACCTTAGGAATTTGACCACGTAGTCCCCTTCATCATCTTTCGTCTTGGTGATTTGACCAACGTAGAATTTGGAATGGCTTCTTATCTTGAATTTGATCAAGACATAATCTCCTAATACAGGAAGACGGTTCAATTTTGCAAAACGATCAGGCTCAACAGAAAAAAAACTCCTCATCTACGCCTATGTCCATGTCGTCGCCGTGTTAGCACATTCAAAATCTTCATTGTCTTCTGATGAATTAACAAGAGCTTCTTTACCAGATATTTTTCTTCTTTGCTTTTGGTTGATTTACATACAACTTCCTTTTGGCTAACTCCATTCTGGAAATTGGAATTTGCTTCTTCTTCTCTGCATTGGCTGTCATTTCTGGACTGCTCATAGCAATCATACTCCTGCCTTTCTTCCTGTGCTATAGATCAGTTTTTCGTTCATCTGCTTATGGATAGCGATGAAAATCTTCAGGAGGTAGGAAAGCATGACTTGGACCAGCTCCTGGATCGAGGACTCTGATGACTGTCTGGTCTGAAGCTGCTCCTTCTTCTACTTGAGGGAAGGAAAATTTGAACGAATCACTTGGCACAGCACTACTATGGGGCACAATGGAACACTCATGGGGCTCCATGAAACGTTTCATTGTGCACCGAACTCCTCTGTTTCAAGGGACCCCAAACATGCCATTTCAGTTTTCCCTACTCTCTATCACGAATGTGATGCAGTAGAAATGCGAAAGTCAGGCAAAAGCTTAAGGGATACATGTACAACGAAATGCCAGAAGAGCCGATTGAATACAAAAATCATTCTTACCGTTGAAGGAAATATTTTACTTTCAGCCAAAAAACAGCACCTAGCCTTGTCAAGTCTGGAATGCAACTGGATAGGAGGGAGCAATTAGCTGGCATTGATGGGAGTGGTCCGAAGTGCTTTCTGTCGGAATCCCGTTGCACTATGACTGTTCCTCGAGTCCGTTATTCACACTGTTTCACTGTGCCCCATGTTCCATTGTGCCCCACCCTCCCCTACATCAAAGGCTTTGTATTGCATTCACCAAGAGTTATGTTAGCAGAGTTTTTGTTTGTTTATTTGTTTCATGGTTATTTACCTTCTGAGTACTTCAATCTATTAACATTGGAACATCAGTTGAATTATTTTGAATTTTAACTTGATTTCTTCTTTATTCTTTTCTCGTCTTCATCTAAAAATCCCGTTTTCTCAAATAAGGACTTGAGCCGTCTTGTGTCGGTGTATTTTATATGGTTACATAATATTGCATTCAACAGTGTGTGTACAAGAAGTAACAAATGGTATTGCCTTCTTCCACTTTTTAATCAATGAATGAGTTAAGTATTTCACAAATGAATTTCCAGTTGCTAAAAAATGTTCCATGAAATAATAGGAATGTGAATTTTTCTGCTTTTTCTCTTATTGCTGGAAGTTGCAGTGTTGATGAAACTGGAAAAAATAGCATTTACTCCACAATTCATCACATTTTTGGGGCCATAAACTCTTCAATAAAAAAAAATTAAATACATAAAACAGATCTGTGAATTTTACACAGAAAATGTTATCACAACGATATAAATCATCTTCACTAAGTTGATCAAGTACTTAAATTATCTTCAATTTAAAAGTAAATTTAAATATTTAAAATGTCATTTTCAACAAGTAAAATGAATAGTTTCCGTAAAATTTTGTCATTTTCAGTATGCATAGGTCTGTTTATATAGCTCTGAATGTTTAAAGTTTAAGTCATCAGCCAATCAATCAGTTGTTTGCTTGGTAATTCTATGGTCTCAGTTTGGAAAGATGCAGGTTCAAATTCTTATCAAGACATCCAGATTTAGGTCTTCTGTGGTTTACCCTAATCACTCCAGGTGAATGCCGGGATGGTTCCTTCTTAAAGGCCATGACCAAATTCCTTCTCGTTCTTTGCCCCCAATATTTTCCCGCCTCTAATGGCATCTCTGAGGCCTAAAGCCAAGTTGTTTTCTTGTTTCAGAATAAATTGTTTATAGATACATCATTGAGTTTGGATGTTATATAACTTTATCCCTGGTGGTTTCTGTAATGATTAGCAGTTTCGTCTTATAGTGGTTTTCATTCTTTATTAATAAACAAATGTAAATTTGAAGATAAAAATTTATCAGAAATGAATTCTCATTTTATTTAATTTCCAGCGTCTTAAAGAAAGGTTTTGAATTTGTTCATATGGGGTAACAACCTAGGTGTCTCACCTTTAAGATTATTGAACTTTTGAAAATATGCTTGCAAAGTAGCAGCATATTAAATTTTTTCACATTATGAGATTGTATTATTACAGTTGCAAAATGTGATGCAACAGTGAAAGCAATAAATATGTAAATAAATTATTAACTGATAGGGAAAATGATTGCAATATTTAGTTATACCATCAACTGTTGCCCAGTAAAAAAAAATAAAAAAAAGGAATTAAAATATTTATCATTTTAAATGTGTGAATTACATTTTTTATTAATTTAGTCCGTCTTCTAAAGACACTGCTTTCCTCCCTCCGTTTTTTCTTTACCTGTTGATAAAGTAAAATTATGATTCATTCACAAAGTTAAGTTTAAGATAATATTTCTACACATCCACAGGTAATGAATATGAATTTTAATTTTCTTCTTCAGTACCTCCAAAAATTTCCCCTTTTTCATTTGGAGATCTACCTTTGAATGCTGGAGTATTTGTCAACCTTCAGTGTATTGTTACTTCTGGTGATCTTCCCGTGACAATTCTTTGGACGTATCCTGGAGATAATCTTCATCCAGCTGAGTCTGGAGTGTCTATCCTGAAAGTTGCTGATAGGGTCAGCATGTTAACCATACCAGTTTTGAAAGCCCATCATCGTGGCAACTACACTTGTGTTGCTGAAAATTTTGCTGGAGTAGCAGTCTATACTACTCCCCTTATAATTAACGGTTTGTCAAAGTATTCCTAAAATTATAATTTTTATACTATTCTGCTTATTAATTAATGTTGTTTCTTGACCACCTTTTCCATACATTTTATTATTTTTCTTTTATGTTTTATTCAGTAATTTAGATTTATGTTTGAAATTCAGATTGTGACAACCTAATATGAAGTTGTGGTTATTTTGAAAGTACAGTTCTTACGTTAATATGGTTGTAGCTGTACAGCTACTATAAATTTAATTGATTTAATTAGATACGGTCACCAGTCAGGTGGTTGCTGCTAAAGGAAAGGTTATACAGGCCATCTACTAAGAGAAGTTATTGCACTCGTGTAGTTTGTCAAAGCTTGCAATGTTTTATTGCCCATAAACACTTCCCGCCAAACGCAAGCCACCAGATAAAACATATTTTATAGACTCTTCTCCTAAGACACAAGTTCGGTAAGATAGTGGTAACAGTGGGTCACTTCTTTAGTAAAAATTAACAGTTCTGTTCCACTCTCTAGCAAATATAATAACGTAATAGTTCAACAGTTCACTTACAAACTCTGTCCTCGTATTCCTACTGATCACACACTGCATAACTTCACTCTCCACACTGTATCGTTATTAAATATCTCGATAGATATTCCACATCTTTCCCCCTGCCATATGTCTCCCCTCTCACATGATTAAGGCTCATGCCAAAATATTGTGCGTTTGTGTTTATGTGTTTTTATGTGTTTGTCTCGCCCCTCCTGCCTTCATCTATGGTAAGTGACGGTTATCTGTTTTTTTTCCCACTTATCCTATCTTATTTTCAGTGCCTCACAGCAGTTTCTTTGTTTCCAATATCCAATCGATAGATATTCCGCAACATGTGCGTATTATGATTTATATTCCAACTTGTTCACATTCTCTCATTTCTCTACCACAACAACTGCCATCTTGCAACCTCTGTCTCCCGCTACCGTACAACTACTGAAAAAAAAATCTGCGATAACGTATATCACGCCTGTGATATCATGCATTGTAGAACATATGGTATTTTCTTACAAACTTAACACCAACACTTCCATGCAAATATTCCCATAATTCTCACTGTGGCGTTACAAGATGAACAGGTATATATCGTATGTTACAATTTATTCTTGTAAGAAACATTGAAGGATAGTTGAATTTTACAAATTCTAACCAAAATTTGGAGATCAGAGAAGTGTAGAGATCTAAATAATTGAAATTTGGTACTGTGAATTATTCTGACAGTTCCTTCAGAGATTATTTGTTCCATTCTCAAAACAGACAGTGAGGGACAGCCTGCTTCTTTGACTTGTACAATTGATGGAGATAAACCAGAAATAATTACTTGGAATGTCAATGATAAAAAAAATAAAAATTCCATGACCATTATTATTATACAACTGGGTAACTCCAGTTCACTTTTCAATAGACAAAAAGTTACACATTTTTAGATCAGAAAATATACCTGCATAGCCCAGATTTCATCTGGCTTCAACAGATACTCTACAAAGCTAATGGATGGTGGTAATGATATGAGTAAAACAGATGAATATTCTGTAAACAGGTCTGTAATTTTTTTGTCTATTATCATATGATAAATTATAACGATTGTTACTTTCTTATTATTATGTGATACTTCCTGTTCAACTGAAAAATAAGCATATATTAAGAGAGTTTCTGGTAAAGTAATAATGACAAATGATAATAAAAAAGATTGATTTAGAGTTTTGTGCTGCCTGGACATTATATTTTTCATGTCAAGTTTACATTAATGGGAATAGAAATTGTTGCACACTGTCTTAAACACATAGGCCACAAGTTGACAGTATGTTCGTGACACCCATTTCTGTTGTTTACCTTGATTTAGCTGAAAGCAATGATAATTTCTTTAAATAGTGTAGAATAAGTATGGCCCCTGTTTTAAAGTGCTTCCAATTGAGTTGCCTGAAAATATTTTTAAAAATATTCTTTTTTGGTTGAAGTGCTCTCTATTTAGAATGTGCTGTATCTTTGTAACACTCTAAAGAAGCATGCACTTCACTTGGAATATATGAGGGTGGTATTGAAATTTTCAGTTTTTTCATTCTAGCTTGGTACATTATTCCTGTGATAGATAATATTCTACAAAATTTTGGTGTTTATAATTCCGAATAAATAAATGTATGTGTTTTTTAATATTCTGAAATTTGATCATCATTATAGACTAAGGGGGAAAAATGACAAAAGCAACTGCTCAGACTAACCTTATTGCACTTCTCTCTCTGTTGGTGCCTTTGTGTATCATAACCAGATACACCAATTTTTGTGGCCATCATATTCACCAATTTTTGTGAATGAAGACAAACGTTAGTTATTTTTCTGCAACTTGTTCTTATCCACATATACACAAGTCACTGATCTAAGAGAGAAAAGTTTATCACCTCACATGTCAGGGGCTTTGAAACTATGTCCTTTGTAAATAATGCATTCGATTCTGTTATGAAATACATAATCGTATTGATTTTTGAAGCACATCAAACAGTTGTGGATTAATGTATAGTCAGTGATTTTTCCTAGTGCACTTGTTCATGAAATGTCTCATTGGTGTTTTGCTTAATGTTGTCACAATTATTAAATATTAACTTGTTTGGAGTGTCTCTGTTATCCTTATAATACTATGCATAGCCTACCAGATTTGTTTATATGATTATTATGATAACATCAGTCATGTGGTAAATTTTGGCCACCTCCCAAACTATTTGACTCATTCCCTATCATATGTATAGGGTGTTAAACTGAAATATTGTATGTTTTGTTTGTCACATGTTTTTCACTCGTTATAGTCTTCAACTTAGGTGTCCTTTGTTATTTATGACAACATCAAAGAGAATTCTAGCTATGCATTTTCCCCCTGTGATAAAAAAGGTTAATGGAAATGTTCTGAAAATTTTTGATGAAATTAAGATGTTTATTTTGAATAAAATAGATTTTCTTGTGGTAAAGAGAAATGTGAACTGAATGTCCAATTAGGGATATCTCCTTCGACTGTCATCACTGCAGAAATACGTCATAGTAAAATTAAATTTTCCTGGTGTTGCGTGATATATGATCATAAAGTAAGAACTTAATTTACCTAGCTAAGCTTTTTAGTCTACTTGTCTCCATCTACCCTCTTTCAATTATCTTGTCTTTAAAAAAGAATGAAAATTGATGAAATTAAAAATATTAAATATTTACGATTCGGTGAAATATTTCTCCCTCTGGTATTTCCTTCACTAATTCTGTTTCTAGATACAATGATGGAAAAAAATATTCATGATAGCTTCTGAGAGACTTGTCACTTTATTTCTGTAATGATCATCATCATCATTATCGTTTGAATGTTTCAACTTTCACAGGCCATCCAGCATGTCCTCTTCCTGAGGGTGAGCTTATTTTCAAAATAAGTTTCCCTTTAGTACTGGCTTGCTGGAAGTACTGTACTTTTGATGGAGGAGTAGTTGTGTAATAACTATTTCTTTTATTCCCATATTCCATGTTAAGTAAATTCATTATCCCACAGAAATTATCAAATTTTTAGTCTGTCCCTTTCTCAATACACAATTTCTTAGCCAGAAACAAAGAACTAGATGAGCAGTCTGTTGGCTCAGTGGTTAAGGCGTCTGACTGGTTCGAATCCCTGTCTCTGTGGGGATTTTCATGGGTCCTTAACCTTCACCTCTGGCACAGTTTGCTGTGTAATGTGAATTATTCCAGAACGCTTCCATGGTTTGGATTCCACATTTGGCTATAGGTTCCCTGTACCCAGTAGGATTATTGGGTTAGGTTAAGATGGCTATGACAGTGGCAGAATGCACAGCCAGTAGAAACCCTGTCTCTATGTCATTATGACCACAGAGAATTATTAGTATTCTTAATACATTCAGATTGTAAATAAAAATGAGTGATTTGTCATTTAAATTCAGTATGTCAAATTTATGAAAATAGATTGAGACACTATAGTTAAGGGACCAGTTGTGATATTAGCTTTTACTCAAATATTTCCCAAGGACATTTTCACTTTCACCGTATAACCACATAGACGTGTGAAACAGTAAAGTAACAATTACGTCTTGTGTGTTCAGACAAGAATCTACTGAAACAACCATTCGTATATACCCCATTTCAATTGAATGACCATCAATACCTTGAGAATAAATGAAGATTCAATTTTTCTAACATTTTCTCTTTCAATCTTCAAGGCAAAGTTGTGTTAATTTTCCTCTGTTATGACCTGTTTAGCTTCCCATTTTTTAAAAGTTTACTACCAAGAGAATTTTCAAAATGTGTTGGAATGAACTACTAATATATATATTTTGTGCTGATCAACAATTTGCAGAGCATAGTGTCATATGTATATTTCTTTAATTTTGATTATCATTTTAGTTCCTCCGCAGATACTGCCATTTTCATTTGGGAACGAGCCAGGGAAATCTGGTGATATGTCTGTAGTTCAGTGTGCTGTCACTAAAGGCGATTATCCAATAACAATAACTTGGTTCTTCAATGATGCTGAAATATCCCCTGGTCATCAGGGTATCTCTATAGGAAAGATGAGCCATCGTATAAGTGCCCTTAGCATTGAATCTGTAAGGGAAAGACACAGTGGTACATATACTTGTAGGGCAACCAACATTGCAGGAATGAGTAACCATTCAGCAGTTTTGAATGTTAATGGTACAATTTTCTTATTGTTCTTTGAAATTCAAAAACATTTTGTGAGTTAGTTGAGCACATTTTTAATTAATGTTTTTCCAATTGTAACATGTTTATTTATGAAATCTGCTCTCAAACCTACCAGTCCCTGCTGTGTTTTTTTATTTTTACGATTTATTTGCAATTTTCCACAGTTCTTCCTTCAATACTTCCATTCTCATTTGGAGATTCACCAGCTAATGCTGGAGATATGTCTGTTGTTCAGTGTGCTGTTGTAAAGGGTGACCTTCCTGTTAAAATTGAGTGGCTCCTGAATGGTATTAGAATAGGACCAGAATTTCAAGGTCTCTTAATAACAAAAACCAGCCAGAGGATCAACACACTGAGCATAGAGTCTGTTAGTGCATCTCACAGTGGAGAGTTCACTTGCAGAGCAACAAATGCTGCAGGACAAACATCACATTCCTCACATCTTTATGTTACTGGTACATTAATGACAAGCTACACAATATTTTCCTGATTTTAATCCCAACTCTTTTCTGTTAGAGAATCCAGATAATTACCAACAACTTACTGCACTGATAATTTCTTGATTTATTTCTATTTAGATGAGTTTCTTTTTGAGCGTAACAGCTAATAATATTTTTATTTCAAACATGACTTTGTTATTTTGGCTGTAGCTGCTTTAATTGTATTTGCTTATTAAATCAAGCAGTTATGCATACTATTGTTTCACTTGAAATATTTTCTTTTACCTTATTTAGAGCACCTGGACATGTACACCATATAAGATTTAATTTATACTATTGTCCTATGCATCATCGACACCTGGTCAGGATTTTTAATGTTTAGTTGAAATGGATGGATATTAGGCTTTAAGCAGTAATTGAGGGATAAAATACTTTATAAACACCTTCGTTATAACAAATGGAGTACATACCTTTTTGATGAACTATGCTCTTGTACTATTAGATTTGACATGTGGCAATTGAATTAACATTGTACCAAAAATGAACATCAAAATCCAAATTGGTGTAATACAGAAAATATGAAAGTTTTGTGAGATAAAATTTTAATACATTAAACATATAGTGTGTATTCAAGTGCAGCACTTGGCTAAATTTACTAAATTCATGTGATATTCTAATCACTTAAAAGAAGTTACAGCTAATGTCATTTTCATATTTGTAAAATATTTTGTTTATTTTGATTTTTTTAAAAGAATTATCAGTTATTGTTAGATTACTCCAGGCTTAAATAAGAAGAGATAACTACTGGAGAAGCAAACACTGGTATTAGAGAATTAAATACATATCTTTATTGAATTCTCTGTCAGAATATGTACATAATGGGCTCAGCACAAAAATTTGAGTTATGTGATATGTATATTGCTAAAGGGTATCTGGGTCTCATTTATTTTATCGTTCTTTTTTTCCCTGTTGCATTAAATTTTCCCTTTTCTCTTTACTAATCAGAGATACAGAACAGAACATACCAGCAAAAAATTGTCACACAAGCACCCTTCAGCAAACTAAGAGCATTGAATGTAATTTCATACCTTAGCTATTATTGTTTTGATAATTGAAATCTGCTGATCAGGATGTATGCCTCGGAGTTTTTATGGTTATTTTAAGTGACCTTCCATTACTGTTAAATAGAGGATAAATGCATAAATTTTAATGATGGAACAGAAATGTATATGCTCCACTAATATACTGGCTTAAGGATAAAACATGAAAATGTATGACTTGTTGGATTTATTCATAAAGAAAGATGTTAACTAACTGCGAATGAGTCCATCCATTACTGAATTGTTTACGAAATAAAACTCTCTTGGGAAGTTTTCAGCTTCATTGTATATGGATGATATTTAAAAGGATCATTACTAGTGTCAACACTAATAGTCACTTATAGAAGTATTTTAAAATTTAATTTGGCACTGTTTTTAAGAAATTTTTTTTCTTTTTATGTCTTCTTTTTCTGAGGTGTTATTCTAGTTGGAAAGGATATTGTAGACAACTATTATTTTCAGTTATTCCTCAAATATCACCATTCTCTTTTGGTAATGAACCAGTCAATTCTGGTGATATGGCAGCAGTTCAGTGCACAGTCATGAAAGGTGATACACCCATTGCTATTAGTTGGGTTTTCAATGGAAAGAAAATTTCATCTGGTGACTTGGATATTGTAATAACAAAAACCAACAAAAGGATTAGTAGTTTGAGCATTGACTCAGTAAATGAGAAACATAATGGAAACTACACATGTAGAGCGAGGAATGTAGCTGGAGAGACGAACCATACTGCACAACTCTTTGTTAATGGTGCTGACTAGTTAATAACAATTATACTTTGGTTTTTAGTGCCCTATAACTCTGCATCTTTTTCTTATTTTAATTACTTGTACTTATAGTGCTTGCTTGCTTATTTTTAATGGCCTTGTGATATCTCTGGATATAGTTTCTATCTTCAATTATCTTCCTTCCATCATTGTCTTTTATACACTGCAAATGAATAATGTGCATCACAATATAGTTTCCATGTATCTCTTCATACAACATACATAGATTCTACAGTTCTTTTATAGTGGTCAGATGGCGTGATTTTTTTTCAGTTCTTTAGTATCATGTTTTGTATTGAGAACAGTCACTTTTTTAAAGTTCTGTTTCTAATTTCTTCTCCTTTGCTAGATAATGACATTATTAAACTGAATTTGTAGGTTTCTGTATTATTTGAAAGTTTTAAAATAATTTTTAAACTATTATACAGTATTATTCATTGTCTTACATTCAATTACTGATTATTGGGGATTGGTTAGCTTGCTTCATGTGATTGTGCTGATAGGAAAACAACAATTATTGTTTTACTTTAGATCATGTTGCAAAAAAAAAAAAAAAAATCACTGCCTTATTTTCCTTTTTTTAGTAAATGGTGGAAAATGATTTTTACATTGAGTTTTAGAAGCAGTGACTGCTGTAATATTGGCACTGTATAAATATAACTAAAAAATGAAGTTGAGGAATCATCATTTACCACAAGTTATGGCAGAACAGTGTGGAAACATTAGCAAAATAAACAGAGTACTAATACAGATTTTAAGTATTAAATTCTTCATCAGCAGTAGAAAAATTGAATTAATGGGATGAGAGTGAAAGAGCAACTATCCCGTCATTTTGCTCAGTGTCAGTTATGGACTAATTAGTTGTTGTTTTATGCCACCCCATTCATCCGCTGTTGAAGAAGGATTTGATTCCCCAAAAATTCTGCATGTTCCATGTTCTTGTTTTTACTGTTTATTTACCATCATGTTTTCACCATTGATTTGCAATGTTTCCTCTCTCCTTCCTTATTTATTTTTGTTAGTCGGCTTCTTTTTCTCATATAATTTAAAAAAGAAACAGGAATTGTGTGGACTAATTACGTTGGTGGGTAATAGAAACTGTTAGTTGTATCTGTAAATGATGACAATTTTATGTAAGTTTTACCATCCAGAAGTGATATTATGTATTTATGGCTATAAGTTTATTGCAAATTTATTTTTCACAATCATCACACTTAACTGTTACATAAAAGAAAAATTTATTTCCAGTACCCCCATATGTCACTCCATTTGAGTTTGATGGCCCTACATTTGCTGGGGAGACAGTTCAGGTGACATGTCATGTAACAAAAGGTGATAAGCCACTTCATATCACATGGTATGTCCATGGAGAAGCCCTTGCTTCTCACATGGGCATCAGCACATCAATGGTTGGTGACAGAGCAAATTTCCTGACAATCCCAGCAGTTTCTCCACACCATCGTGGCATTTATACATGTATGGCCCGGAATCGGGCTGGTACTGCAAAACACGCTGCAGAGTTAAAAGTCAATGGTATCATCACTATAGGGTATACCTATATTCACCTGTAGCTTGCAGTCTTTTGCATTTCTCCAGATATAGTCCGTAGATGGATTTGCTATTCATCAGAACTTAATTTATTTAGTGCTTATATGACTTTAAAGTTGCCAGTGAAAAAGTAACAGTAATTTTGTTTCTGTGTGATGATAACTTTAAGTTTAGCTGTAGATATTCAATATTTACTCCTCCTCATACAATCCATTTCAACCATTTGTATATAGGAATCTGTTTCATTTAAGACATAAAACTTGTGTTGATGGTATGCATCTGGCATCCTGAGTTCTAATTTGAGTATTGATTATTTATGGTAGGAAAGCAATTTACAGTGATGTACATTGATAACACAACTGAAGATTTTTTCACCACTTCATAAAGTAATTTTGGAATTTACGTTATTTAATTTCTTTCCCATTTTATTATACCTCAGACATTTTATATGTTCTCATTATATATCATGGGATAAAATATAATTTTTCAGAATTTTCAGTAACATGATATACATAATATCCTTTGTTGGTTAAGTGAACCATATTCTACTAATTACACTAATGGCAATAAGTGCTAGGAACTGCCGAAGTAGTTCAATTTCCGTGCTGAAAAAGTCTGTCAAACATGAAGTTCTATTGGATAAATTCTTCCAGGGTTTGTGTTTGTTTTCTCCAAATGCTTTTCATGATTTCCCCAAATCACTCCAGGTGAATGTCAGGATGCTTCCTACAAAAAGCCATTACCTAATTCCTTCCTGTTCCATGTCCCCCATCCTTTCCTGCCTCTAATGACCTCAACGTCGATGAGGCGTAAAGCCATAATCAAAATGAAAAGAAAAAAAATTCACATGCTAGATGTCATACAGAAATAATTACATAAAATTATTGTTTTTGTATTTAAGTGGAAATTTAAGTTCACAGTTGACTATTTCTGGTAGGATCTTGCTATGTCTGTGACATATTCTCATGTTACTAATCATCACAGTTGAAGAAAATATCATACTGTGGCACATAAATGAGATACCTCTCTAATAACGTGCGAGTTAGCTCATTTTCAATGTCATGGAGTCATCTAGTCAACAGACAATTCCAGGAGGAATCCATAGGTCATGCTATCACAGTCGCTGCCCTTGGTTGTAGTGAATGCTGGTCCTCTTGCACAAATAGGTTTATTTATGATATTCCAAATATGCTCCACGAGGTTCATTTTTGGCAATATAGGTGTAACTGGTCATAATGCTTTTCAAACCAATCACAAACAGTCTGGGCCTTTTGACATGCTGCACTATAATCCTGGAACTTCCCATTTTCAGGGCACCTGGAGTCCATAAACCGTTCAGTTTGACCATAAGACTCAATCTGCTCCAGATAAATGTATCTGACACATTTGTGCATCTACCATGAGATAGCACAGTGTTTTACTGATAAATTTGAGCAATGGCACCAACCGTTGACTCCAGTGGCGTAGCTAGGTTAGCAGTACAAAAAATATTGTGGGCCCTCAGGCCAAATGGGTGATCGTTTTTTTTAGCTCTACCAAGTCTTGTGAGGTCAAGGTCTCCTCTGAGTTGAGCTTGAGGGCCCCCTGAGCTGTACTTGGGGCCCCCTGAGCTTGGAGCTGTGCAGGGCACAGCCTAGCCCTCCGATAGCTACTCCTCTGGTTGACTCATACCAATTGGTAATGCGATTGATAAAAACTTAGCTGCATTATTCCAGTTGTCTAGTGTTCAAAGAAAGTTTTAGCAATCTCAGTGGAGTCACTATGCTGGGAGGAAAGGCTTCTGAACAGAATACCTATTACTTATCTGGGAAGGTCAACATGTGTTGAAGATAAATTCAATGAAGAGTAGCTTATTAGGTACACAAACAAAAAAGTAAAGGTTGTTTACACAGCTGGGCAGAAAACCGTTAATCCATTAATCATTATTTAATGAACTTAACAAAATTGCAATATGTAACTTTTAACTTAACCAAAAAAAAAAAAAAAATCATTAAAATTCTTCTAACTTCCGTTAAATTTAAATTCTGTTAATTTTAGTCCATTACATTGGTTGTTGATGTCATTTTATTTGTTAGAATTGCATGCCACGGCACGCTGGTACGTTCGACAAATCGAATAGAGAATAAATGAAGTAATGTGAAGTGTGAGTGTGGTGTATATATAACTGTTATGCTAGGCATGGTGTGAGTGTGAGCAGTTGTGGAGGGTTTGTATTTTAACCGGCACTCGCTACACGTTTCAATTCGATTGATTTTGATATTTTTATAACTTAACTTTTTTACGTGAGTAATATAGAGCCACTTTTTAATATCCGTTGGTTTGGAGTTTGATAGTGAAATAAATTGATATTCATTACATGATTTAATGATGGAAATGAAAGATCTATACTCTGGTAGTGAAATCAGAAATTCTAACGATGGTCACATTTATGCGATTATATTGCATTTAAATCAAGATTGGGAGAACAATTATTTATGAATTCAAACTGTGTTTGCCTAAACGTTTTACAATCAAGACTTATGTTTCTA
The DNA here is from genome assembly GCA_031002005.1 of Vandiemenella viatica. Taxonomy (NCBI): domain Eukaryota; kingdom Metazoa; phylum Arthropoda; class Insecta; order Orthoptera; family Morabidae; genus Vandiemenella; species Vandiemenella viatica. The sequence goes on along the minus strand of CM061919.1, from coordinate 114,957,085 downwards.
GCCATAATCCAGTGCCTTCTTCAAATGCTGAGGATTCTAGTGTAGATAGCAGCTATTTTTTTTTTTTTTTTTTTTTTTTGTATCTCCATGTGCTAATAAATGTTTGTCAACGAAGCATTGGTTAATCTTTTGGCATTGTTGTCACCAACAGTTGTGTATCTCAAGCTAGTGATTCTGCCACATGTTGTAGTGTCTAATACATTTATTAAAAAATTGAACCCCTGTAAGAACTCAATTTCCAGAGGGACATTGGGTAGTTAACTTTTAAACGGATAATAACATGTATTAAATTTTCGAAAATGTAATGCTTTAACGATTATTGAAGTTAACTTTTTAAGTAGTGGATTAATGATTAACAAAGTTAACTTTTTGATTAACTGTGCCTGGCTATGGTTGATTGTGATATCAGTGTGGGGAAGGAATTGCTTGTTAAAGACTTGAATGTAAATATCTTGGCATAACATTTGAAAATAAGCTCTACTGTATAGCACACACTGGGCATATAGTGGGAAAAAGATTAAAAAATCCTTCCCTTACTGAAGAGAGTCATTTGGGTAGGAGGGAGGGAGAATTGTACCAGAAAAAAAGGGAATATGGTTACAAAACTTTGTTATATCATTGCTTGAACATGGTGGTGTAGTATGGGACCTACTCAGTTAATCGAGAAACGGGAAAAGATGAGTATTTGACTCTACCAGTGTAATAACAACTCTAACAGTGTAAAAGTAATGAAAAACAAACTAATAATAAAGACTGAATCAGAGGACAATAAGAGCAATGGCATTTGTAAATATTGACAGTGTGTTATTAATCATGATAGGCTTATGACGCAATGATCAGCAATACAATTTTTAAATAATGATCCAGTGTGTTCTTACTTCTGTTAACTAGCAGTACCTCTGAGTTCACCCATGAGGATCAGAGAAGCTCTGCATCATTTTTCCTTTGCCTTAAACATTACCACAATTTATAAACTAAAATTTGGCATGAATTTTTGTGAATGATCTACAGTGCCTAATATTGATAAAATGAGGCTTTAGAATATAATAAATGTAACAATTTTTGTTTTTTCCTTTCATAAATCAATCTATTGGTTTAATCCAGTCCTCCATCCGTTCATATCTTGTGCTAACCACTTCATCTCAACATAGCCATTACAACTTCAATTATCTGCTGCAAATATTCTAATTTTTGTCCATCTCCACAGTTCTTTCTTTGACTATGTTCTCCACTAACAAATCAATCTTGGAAGTTTTAAATTGTGACCTATGCGAGCTGCTAATCACCTTCGGCATGTTGTGGGTGGTCGGCCTTCTGAACACCTCTAACACTGCAAGCCGAAAAGCTCTTGTTTCTAATTACCAAATTTCAATAACTATCATGCTAACAAATATGCTCACGATGTTCAGGATTTCTTAAACCAGCTTCAAGAAATCAAACACAGTTCTATTAACACTGACATTCAATTTAATACTCTTAAATAGCAATCTCACGTTACACACATTATAAATTCCTCAGCATAATGTTTTCTGACTATACACTCAACAAATACAACTCATGAAGTTCATACGCGAGCCTTCCCATGCAAGCCTGTGGCAACATTTTACTCAGTCAAAGATATATTATTACGAGATTTACACACTAAGATACTATTACTACCCCGTACACTTCACATACTACAATCTGTGGAACCCTATTTATATTTCATTACATTACATTACACTAATTGTAATGAGAACATTATTAAACACATGGCATAAGTAAAAAATTAATTATTTACCAAGCAGGTAAGAAAAAATATAAATTACTCTACAAAAAGGTCAGACAAAAATGTCACACCTACCATCCTGTCTTTTTTTCTGTAAGATTCTTCCACAAACTTCTTTCCTCAACCACCATTTCCAAAACACGTTCATTTGTACTTCATCGGTCCAATTAATTTTCAGCATCCTTCTGTACCACGCACCACATTAAAAAAACCTCAGATTTCCTTTCTGGTATTCTTAAATTCCATGTTTTGCCATCATGAGTCCATGTTGTCATCCACATTCTTTCCAAGTCCTATATCACTATTCGAAAGTAAAAGATTCTCTTTTTCAAGAAGGCCCTTTTTACTATTGCTATTCTGCTTTTATTATCATTCCTGCTTCAGCCATCAGCAGTAAGTAACATATTATATAAGTATATATATTAGCACTGGACACTAATGATTTAATGATTCATTCAGTATCAAGGATAAAAATCATTTAACAGTTTTAACTAGTGTAAAAATATTTTAAAAGAGTACACAGGCTGTAAAATATTATGTATAGTGGTGTTTGCACCTCTGCCAACACTAATGTTTTGGACTTGTTTATATTCAGTCATGGTAAAAATTTTGACTGAGAGAAGTCTTCTGTTATACAATATTAAATTAATAGATTCATTTGTGAAAAATTAAATTAGTGGACACTTTTTTTATTTATCCATATGTTATTGTAGCATCAAAATATAGTGTAAAGCATCACTATGTACAGTTTTGTTGAAATGCTTGGTTTATGTGCCATAGCTGTGTATACACGTAAAATTTGCAGTTTTGGCCTCTGTATAATGTATGAAGTATCATACTAATCAGAATATAGAATATCATGTATGTTAACTGATAGCATAAGCTATCACTCTGCGTCTTCACTGAAATCTGTTGTTAGTTTTTGTTTGTGGTGTGTAAACAGAACTTATGGTTTTGGCCTCTGTAATATAAGAAGCATATTGGTGATCTAGATAAAAAAGTATCCATAACTCTTGAAATAAGCTATCTATGTGAAGTGATATGTCCACAGAGAGGCCTCTGTATTGGTGGAAACTCTGTTAATAATCTAGGGTAAGTCCGGGATATGTGGACCACATTTTTTTAAAGTAATTTTTTCAGAAACTTTGCAATGTATATAATTTGTTATATATTTTTATAATAAGTATATATGACCTTAAACAATTGTATACACCTTTTCAGCTGTTAGATTGATCATACGTGAAATTATGATTTTTTCTTTTTTTTACTCGGTGGTCCATCTATACCGAGGGTACTCGGGTTAGATGGACCACCTCATGGGGATTGATGGACCTCTGGTATACGTTACTAAATCTGGGTGTAACACAAGAAATACAAGTTATCAAAGGTATAAACATTGTTTATTTACAAATACAAAGTTATAAACTGCATGAAAAGTGATAAGTACAGGGGTATAAACTATTTGAAAAAGGATAAGTAAATTTGATAGTCAACATGCATAGAAAATATAGGAATTCTAATTTATTTTCACATGGTTAAGAAGATTTAATCATTCTGCAGTCATTTACTTTCGAGAATCTCGATTCCCACAGTAATTGCATTTATTTTTGAATCTTGTGCAGCCTTCATGTGTCCAGCGAGAGCATGACACACACTTAATCCAATTTTCATCTTGTTTTGTTTTACTGTAGTTCTCATTACACCATACAAAATAATAAAATCCCAGCCACTTTTACAAAGGTTATCGTTGCAATTTTTTTTAATTGCTTTACGCCTCGGCGATGGCTAAGGTCATTAGAGGCGGGATGGGACTGGGGAGAAGGAACGGGGAGGAATTCGGCCATCGCCTTTTTGAAGGAAACATCTTGGCATTCGCCTGGAGTGATTTGGGGAAACTATGGAAAAATCAAATCTGGATGGCCGGACGGGGATTCAAACCCGCGTCCTCCCAAATGCGAGGCCAGAACGTTAACCGTTCACTCACGATGCTCGGTCGTTGCAAATTGTATTAATATCGATATTTTCAGATTCTGAGGATGACGTAAGTTCTTTCTTCCTTTTATTAATCTCCCTTTAACTTCTTTTTCTTCCTCCCTTTCGTCTCTTCCTCCCTGCCTTTCTTCTTTTCCTAATTTCTTCTATTTTGCTGCAGCATTAACTCCCATTTCCTTATTCTCCACAGCTTTGACTGCATTTTTCAAACTGTCTTCAGAACATTCTCCTTCCCCCGACGTGCCTTTTCTTTTATAAAAAGTAGGCATTTTTAAGTAACAGAAAAAAATCCCAGCTTTTATATCTAAAATAAGTTTTTTATACGTATTATTTCATTTATATAGAAAGTATATCCCTAATAGGAAAAATAGTCCGACTATCCCAGGTTTTTTTAAGTGGTCCAACTATCCCAAATTTCACTGGTCCATCTATCCCTAACTGTCGCGATAGATGGACCAGCTCCCCGTTCAGACAAACAACGCTACCGGCACGTAATTTTTGGTTAAGATTGTACCAAAGTATACACTTAGGTTATAGCATTGACCCTACGTTGAAATCATTTAAACTAATTTAACCACCTAACAAAGAAATCCCCTATAAAATATTTTTCAACTCACCAAAAGAAATAAACGAAGTTTTCTTCTCAAATACATGTGAAACTCCCGAGCAAAACTTAGCGTGGGTCCGTCTACTCAACAATAACAATTCTAGACACCGACTGCAGCGCTGCTGTGGTAGACCAGCCAAATATTCGACTGGTCCGTCTAACCCGGTGGTCCATCTAACCCGGACTTACCCTAAGTAAAAAGTATCCTATTTTACAACCCATGACATAAATTATCACTATCTTTCGATTAGTTTTTATGTGACCTGTGAACAGGCAGACATAAATTGCATCTTTTTATGCACTGCTAGTAAATTTTTATTTTAAATTCTTTCAATCTTTTAATCTGTTAAGCACCTTCCTTGATAATTTTTTTCAGTAGGTGACTCTCTTACCTGCAAATGAAAACTTTCTACTGTTTAATACATGAAATGAAATGTTGTTTAATGTTTATGGTCATCTGTCTACTTCCATATACTGCTACTTAGCTTCTACCAATATTCCACCTGGCATCATTATCAGAGCAAGTCTTACAATCATCCAACACTCTTCACATCACATCCTGTTTTCCAGTGTATCCTAACCCATCTTCTTTAACATATCAGTCATTGACTTTGCTTTAGCTGCCATCATTCGCATGCCACCGACATCTGCATTTGTGAAATTGTAGGCTTCTCTGGACATCTTTATTAACAATGCCATCCTGTTAATGTGATGTGTTTATTTTGTTGGCTGAGCGTTTGGCTGTCAGTCTACCACTTTTCTCATAGTACTCCAATGAACGCTGCAGGATGACGGCCGAAAGCAATGTTTCCTGGAAAACCAGGGTATTATTTTTCATTTTCATTTGTTTCTAATGCTATCCCAATATTCTTGAGCTAGTGCCTGATCAATGTTTTGCTGCACAGCTTCATCACTTGCCTGGTATATCCCCTCAACACCATTTCCAGGCTTGCAGCACTTTGAAACCTTTCTCCATCACCCTGATATAATCTGCCCAACTGAGTTTATTATATGATATGATATTTATACTTAATGCCAATCCTCCTTCACCTTATAATGCTATAATACCTAATAAGCTGACTTTCTTTGGCCTTTATCTCTATTCCATATTGACCACCCAAATAGATATCCTATTCAGGTACATATTCCATTCAGATATCTCTGTAGCAGCTGATAGCCTTTTTCTCAATTAAATCCTACTGTAGAATATTACATTTAAACCTTCACTGTCTAAGTTGATAACTTACATAAACAGAAAATGAACTGTTTGGGTTTAAGCTATTTCCTCTTTGGAAAAGAATGAAGGAGATTAAAATTTTTTCCCCTTGCTTAGTTTATGGAAAAAATGACTTGTTGAGTGAAGTAGAGGTATTAAATGAAAAACGGCCACAAATACGGTGAAAGTGATCAGAGAAATGACACGATGTGGTGTACTGAAATGATTGCTGTTCATTATTCTGTTAAATCATTATTGAGATGGTAGCTTCCAGTCAAAAGCTATGTTGTGTGTACGTGAAATAATGTTGTGCAATAGAATTGAAATGATAGAATAATTTGTACAGCTACAGAGGAAACAATATTAGATTTGCAAATACAAAAGAATACTTGTGGTGTAGTTGTAAGTTTGAGGGCTTGTTGAAGGTATGAAGTGTTAATACCTTGACATATCAGTTGCTACTAAATTTAGTTGGGAAGTACATATTGAGTAGGTAGTAGGGAATAGTGATAAAGGGATGTAACAGGGACTTGCACAGATGGTAAATATTGTAGATTTGTTTGTGAAAATTACCATAGAACACAGTAGGTGACTGTTATGATAAAGGGGTAGGGTTGAGAATCATTGGAGGGCAAGACAAGGGGGATCAGAGTTCATAAAGGAAAATGACGGTGGGGCCTTGATGGATACTGTGAGAAGAGTTAGTAGTACTACATGGAAGGTGAGAGATGAGTAGGTATGTAGGGTACTTGCAACTGGGCCATATGCTCCATTGCAATTAATAAATAATAATAATAGTAAGTAATTACAAATAGTGAAGTGTGTCATTTTAATGGATAAGTAAGCAAACTGATGGACAGAGCGTAATAGAAATCAAGGGACAATTGGAGGATATGCTTTTTAGTTTGAAAATGTAAGTTGAACCAGAAAAACTTCATTACTGTCTTTAGTATCAAGGATAGTTGCTAAATTATTTGCAGCATATGAGACAGCAACAGGTTTGTCAATGGAATGAATTTACCCAGTCCTCTGTACTTTCACATCTAGATTTACCTATAATCTTTCGTAAAGGAGGTGTTACAAATAGGGATGAAAATTACAGGCCAATTAGTTTGACATTAGTGATAGGAAAAATGATGGAGAGATTGATATGTAGCTATATCAGAAATGTTTGTGATGAAAGAAACTGGTTTGCAGATCGACAACAGGGCTTTAGGCAAGGATATTCATGTGAATCTCAGATGGTGGGCTATATGCAAGATATTTCAGATTAATTGTATAAGGAAGGCCAAGTTGTTAGTGTGGCAAAAGATCTTTCTAAGGCAATTGACGGAGTGAGCCATAAAATGGTTTTAAATAAACTGAAATCTGTTATATTGGAAAAAGTTACTTGCTGGGTAGAGGAATTCTTAAATGTTAGAAAGCAAACTCTTAGAATAGAAAATACATTATCAAAGAGGTGGAAGTAAATATGGGAGTACCATAGGGTAGTGTTGGGACCATTGCTGTTCATTATTCTAATGAATGATTGTGTTGATAGGTTATGGTCAGAATTTAGGTTTTTTTTTGCAGATTATATAATGGTATATCATAGGATCAAACAAGTAAAGACTGTGAACAGCTGCAGGGCGACCTGGATAGAATATTTAAATGGGTAGGTCAGCATGGAATGAAGATAAATGCCAAGAAGAGTTAGTTTATTCAGTACACAGATTAAAAACTAAAGGTTTAGTTATTATTATAGCATGGGGGCAGAATTGCTAGTTGAAAACTTGAAGTGTTAATTTTTTAGCATAACGTTTGATAACAAACTCAACACATTGAGCATGTGGTAGGAAAAGGTTGCAGAAACTTTCATTTACTGGAGAGGGTGATGTGAGGACATACCAGAGAAGTTAGGGAATTGGGTTACAAAACTTTGGTCAAACCATTGGTTGGATATGGTGGTGTAGTTTGGGAACCACATTTTGGTTATCAAATACAGGAGTTGGAGGGTGTGCAAAGAAGAGCAGCTAGATTTGTCGGTGCAAATTATCGAAGGACCCTGTAAGTAACTGATAAGACAAAGGAGCTGGATTGGGAGTCATTGGTGGAAAGGTGAAGGGTGAAGATAGTGCTGTACAGGGCCTATATTGGCGATGGGGCTTGGAAGAATTAGGAATAGTGCATGCAAGGGGAAAGGTGACCATGACCAGAGATTGACACCTGATTTTATGCATAAAGGAGTAGGAAAATTTTCTTTTGTTGTTAAGGGTGTCAGGGATTGGAACAAATTGCCAAGCGAAGTGATGAATAATTTACCAAAAACGCTAAAGGAATTTAAAATTAAAATTTTAAATCAAACAAATAAATGGGGAGGAATTTAACATTCCAATTATAAAAGAAAATTTTAAAAAAAATATGTGAATGGGTAATTAGATGACTGGGAATTGCCACCGGAGTGTTGTCTCCATCCCATTTAAAATTAACAATAATAATTTCTCTTTTCTTCTCACTCATCTTCTCTACATTTTCCCTATACAAATATGAAGTGTTATTCTAATCGTCTGTTAATTTTTGCATGGAATGAAACATTCTACCTCCCGTCTCACATCTGGAGATGTTAAAACAACTGGAAATTATTTTCTTGAAATAGATTCCTTTGTAACTACACAGCTTATTTCATTCCAATATCCACTTCAACCTTGAAATTCTATTGTGATTAATGCTTACCTTGTTTCATACCTCTTTTTTTTATTATAATAAATGGTTACCTAGTTCTTAGAATCAGTTGGAGGGTGGGTGGTGTATGAGACTGTGTTGTGTGAGCAGTCATATGTTTCTTTTATCATGAGTAAGTGCTAATCAAACATTCTTTTTGTCACTGCTGCCCTTTTTCTTTCAACTTTGGTGAGTGATGAGTGTATTTTATCTTTCCTTTCCATGTTAATAGCCTACATGAAAAATGAATATTTGTTTGTGATATGAGTATTTTATAAGATGTAGTTTAAAGACTGTTGAGCATTCAGCTTGGTAATTGTAGAAAAGCACCTAAAAATTGCAATCAGGATGGCCAGTACTCCAGGCTCATGGTTTGAACCTATGCCTGTTATTTCTCCTGATCCAGTGTAGTGGCACCTTAATCTGTGCATATGAATTCCTGCACACATGTTAAGTAAACATTCCTCCCACTTTTTGCAAGATACTGCAATCAACAGAAGAGTTATTTAGTTTCTTATTTTTACATTCACATTACTTTTTCTGTAACTATAAAATGTTATGATCATTGTTGGATTCAAATCTGTGATTGATTTGAAAAATGTAACCTATATTTTTAAAATTTAGAAATGTCATTGTTGCAGCTCATACAGTGTTACATGTTGTTTGGAGTTATGTTTCAGATTACTTTTTCTCCTTCAGTTCATTATGCTGAGAAAGACTAGAATTTGTTTGATTCACTTCATTTCTCACTGCATAAGAGGAATGCTAAACTAAGTATAGTATTTGTCCTGTTTCACATCTTTCTATGGCAGCAAAAAGAAACAGTGTTGAATAAATCCTTATATTATTTGTTGACTTAAAACAAAGCAAAAGAAAAGGCATTAAGTACTGCCAATTGAGAAAAATATAATTAGTAAGATAACATGACATGGCCATTATTAAAGCGATCAATATTATCAGCAATCAAGGAAAATGATCCACAACTTCCTTTAATAGTCAAAGTAAGTGTGGCTTTGCAGATATTGGGAGTTAATCTGTATTTCTGGGAAAATAACTTGTGACATTATGACCATAAGCAAAGAGTAAAAGTATCTCTCATTGAAAGGGTCTTCTAAGCTGTAGGCATCTTTCTAATCTTGTAAATAATTTTTTTTGAAAAAGTGGTTTGATATGGATACAATGAAAGTGTTGACCCCAGAATGACATGTTCATTTGCAATTACATTAATAATTAATTCTCATTATCCTTTAAATTATCAAGACACAAAATTTCTATTTTGGAAACATTAGAACATTTTTATCTCAGAATTGGTAATTCTTATCTTAAAGAGAACATGGTACTAATTTTGTGATACGTGATTTTAATTAAAGAGTTATTTATAAAGTTTTGAGCTGAGGATTTGTGACACAGTGAGTCATTTCACTGCAGCTGCTTGAGTACTGCTGCTCTGATTTGTTGTTCTCTGACTATCTGACATTTGGTCCTTCTTTGAGGCTTTTCTGAAATATTCAAGGGTTCTTGGACAAAATGTGAGCAGCTAACATCAAATCTGACATGGTCTTACCCTTACAGCAGGCAGTAGGAATTATTTAGTTCCCATATGCAATAAAGTGGCCATAAAAAAGTAATTAATGCCTTCTATGTAATAATTATTATTATGTGAAATAAATTTGATCTACTACATGTAACTACTCAGATATTCCTTCTTTCTAATTAAATGGACAGGAAAGGGAAACATTCTAACTATAGTGTCTGAAGAAACTGCTGTACATTTTATTTATGTTCTGTGTTGTTAGCTCTGCCACATATTGTACCATTTTCAATGGATGAAGATGTAAACACTGGAGATAGTGTTCAGTTGAATTGCCACGTTTCAAAGGGTGATAGACCTCTTAAAATAACTTGGAACTTTCATGGAGAGGAGCTTTCTTCACACATGGGAATTATTACAACAAAAGTTGGAGATAGAGCCAGTATCCTAACTATTACATCTGCGATGGCTGCACATTCTGGCAACTATACATGCAGTGCCCAGAATTCTGCTGGTGTTGCAAGTTACACAGCTACTGTCCATGTAAATGGTATCATTTCCCATTGAATCTTTATTTCTGACTTGTTTATGTCTGCATGACTAATAATATTTGGTGATTACTCGTGGCTCTATGAAGTATGAAGAACTTTTCATCCTTTTTTTCTGTTTTATTATTTTGCTTCTTATGCTGGGCTGTGTAATAGTTATAACAGCAGAAAAAAAATGTGATAAACTTTTGAGCTTTGTTGCAATAACATTCACATTGAGCAGGCGGTAGGAAAAGATAGCAAAATCCTTTACTTACTGGAAAGTGTGAGGGAGTTGGGTTACAAAACTTCAGTCAAGTCATCGCTTGAGTATAGTGGTGTCAAGTACTGAGGTTGGAGGGTGTGCAAAGAAGGATCGATTGATTTGTCTTTGGAAATTACTCCAAAATTCAATTGATATGATAAAAGAGCTGGAATGGGATTCATTGGAATATAGGAGTAGTGTGGAGAGAATATGGGAGCATACAAGATGTATGTTGGTGATGAGGCACGGAAAGTTTTTGGTGGAAAAATTAAAAGTGGTGCATGGACAGGAAAAAGATGACCAAGACCACAAACTGGTACTCGATTTCAGGCGTAAAGTAGTGAGAAAATTTTCTTCCATATGTAAGGGTGTCCTGGATTCAAATAAATCAATAAGGGAAGTGAAGAATAATTTACCAAAAGCACTGAAAGAATTGAAGAGGGCAAAAGCAGGTAGTTACAAGAAAGAGGGAAAAATGGGTGTGTAGGGAAATTGCCACCGGAATGGAAAAGTTCACTTCCCTTCCCTCCCTTCCCCTCCTCTGCTTTGTCTCTCTGACATATGTTCCGCTAAAAAGAGTTCAATGTTCCTAGTGTATACATATTAATTTTCACAATTTGTCATGAAGGAATACAAAAAAGTTAAACATAAATCGTTATCCCAACAATGTGACTCAGTGTGTTAAGGCACTGCCAACTGGATTGGGGAGGTACAAGACCAGGTCCCCGTCTTTGTCTCCGTGAACTAGCCACCTGATTGCTGTTTTTAGGTAGTTTCCCACAATCATCTAGGTGACTGAAATCGTCCACAATCTCCACCTCTCTTCAGTAACAAAAATATACTTATCATACACACCGAGTGTGGTGAGTGAGTGGTTAACGCTGTGGCCTCGCATTCGGGAGGACACAGGTTCGAATCTCTGTCTGGGCCTCCAGATTTGGGTTTTCCATGGTTTCCCCAAATCACTCCAGGTGAATGCTGGAATGCGTCCTTCAAAAGGCCATGGTCAAATTCCTTCCTGTTCCTTGTACCATATCCCATTCCACCTCAATGACCTCGATGTCAATGAGGCATAAAGCCAAAAAAAGCGAAAGCAAGCAAACTTATCATACAAGAAGACATATTGCAACAATCCAGTTTGATTTTGGGCAGGACACGCTCCTCTCCCGAGTCACGATTCACACTGGACATCTGTGTAAAATGGGGCTTGTTGCACATGGTCCTTAGCTGGTTGGATTGAGGGGAGAAAGAAAGAAAGAAAGAAAAAACGATCAAAAGAAGCACTTCTGACACAATCTGTATTTTAATATTTACTTTTGGTATCAAAATCATTCATAACAGTTGCAGTTACCCAGTTAAGTAGACAGTATGTAACTGTGTTTAAATAAAGTGTCAAAAGTGTCAGTGCATTGAAATAAAAATAAATTTTGAGGTTAGGTCAGTTATATGTTGCTTTATTTTCTTTGATATTTTACTATTTGCATACCACTGTGCTATTACTACAGTGTTTCCCACACTACTATTTTCATTCAAGGTTAGGACAACACATACTCCATTTTAAGATAAACATTTTCCATAAGTACATCAAGTCCACTGTAAGAACAATATTGTGAGGCTTGGTTTGTGTTTATAGGTTTTAACCTCATAAATTGGGTCAGTCTTTTTGAAGATTGCTGCAATGGAGTTAGAAAATTTGATGCCAGTGAGGAAGACAAAATGCTAAGGTTGATACATTACAGCTGGTTGCTTTAAAAGGCCCATTATAGAATAATCTTGGAAGATAAATACTTCCATGCTTTTTCAAGCCTTTTTAATAAGATTTCAGTGCAGGTTATCATGCTGCATCTTTTGGTTTGTTAATTGCAATGGTTTGGCCCCAGCCTGGTGTCATCTCAAGGGGAAATCCTGCCAAGAGATTTTTAGTAAACTTTGGAAGATGATGATGTGAAAGATGCATACTTTTTTTTTATGATATTCAAATATTTTTCAAACACACGCTGGATTCTTAAATGTTGAGTTACGTACTTAAGAGTTTTAAATTTGTTGTATCTATAGTACTCTCCTATAGAATGTGAGTTCTAATGAGTTATATCATTGGTTAAATTTTGTAAGAAAAACAAAGAAGAAGGAAAAAAGTAAGTTGTGTTATTGAATTGATCTTAGGATGTTAAATGTTAGTATTTGTGTAAATAAGGGGATAATTTTAAATTGTTCCTTGAAGTACTGTGTTTAGATTTTCTAACAATTAATGTACAGTGCTGTTGTGCAATTTCGAATGAATTGCAAATCTTTCATTTCCACTCATTAAGAGCACTTTCATGGGCTGTTATTTTGTGGCACATATGATCTTATTGAAATTGTAGTCTTCCTTTCTGTATTTTAGTCACAATGATGTATTTTTATCTATTAGTTCAAGTCAGTTTATCACCTTTCACTAGGTATGGTGACTGCTTCATGTTCAACAGTGGTATAGAGAAGCTTCTGGCAATAACAGAACAATAATTATTCCTTTAAGAATCCAAAATAAAATTTTGAAAAATGCTATTTTTCAAATATCTATTATCTTTCATTACTAAGTAGAAAAATAAACATTTATCTGATATTACAGTTACTCCAGCTATTACTCCATTTACTTTTGGTGAAAAAGGGGCATATGCGGGTCAGCTGGTTCAACAGCACTGTGTAGCAATAGAAGGTGATTTACCGCTGATGTTTTCTTGGAAACTTAACGGAGATGATATATCACATATACCTGGCATATCCACATTCAAAATTGGCACTCGGACCAGTGTTATGTCAATAGAACCAGTCCAAGATTATCATAGTGGAAATTATAGTTGCATTGTCAGCAATGCTGCAGGAAAAATAAGACATACGTCTTTGTTAGCAGTAAATGGTACAGAACATTAAAACTAAACCTTTCATGATTATATAATATTTTCAATTTGAAAATCGTTTGCTAAATGGAGAATTGTTTTTACATATGTATACTGTATGTGTGTTTATTTCAACCTTATGGTAGCTAGCTGCTTCTTTTGCTCTGTTTTTAAATAAATAATAATAATAAAAAAATACAGACACTGTAAGACTGATCAGACTCATTTATATCACTGCCATTTAAGTTTTATGTTTCAGGTGTTTATTTTTCTTCTTTCCTATTTTATGCATATTTTACCAGGATACACGTCTACTGTCTATTTTATATGTAATTTTAGTGCTGTTAATTTCATACCTGTTGGTTCACTAATTTCATCCTGTATATACCTATGTAATTCTGCTAATTAACATTCTGAATCCAGACTTAATCTGCTGTGTAATTGGATAGATTTCTTATTAGAAATCTTGAGAGCTTACCAAACTTATTTTGACATAAAATTGTTTGAACTCAACAAGCTACCAATTATTATTTGTCCACACTTTGACAGTTACATTTTCCTAAGATCATCATGTGAAGAATTTTGCTACCATTCCAGTATATGGATTTTGATTTTGTACTTATACCAGAACACAACTTAATATGTCATTGAGTCAAACATAATTATTATTTGAATTTTTTCTTTATTGTATGATGCACTTTCGAACAAGTTTACATATCTCATTTCAATTGTATTTGTTCAAGTTTTGTTGAATTTCTTTCATGGTTCTGCAATTCATCCAATCATGCATTAAATTCTGTAATGTTTTGTCTGTAATCGTTATTGCCAGAATGGTAGAACCATTTATCTAAAACTGTAGAATATTTTCAATGAAGAGGCTTCAGTTAATTTTTTTATTGTATTATTTCAAATACATATAACATATTGTAGAGCTCTTATCCAAAGGTTTCAGAATAGTTTGTTGAGTTTTTCAAATACTATGTTAATAATTGGAACCAGATTGCTCCACCCAGTGTATGTGACAAGAAGTATCTTCCTTTCTCTTTACATACTTTTTACTGCTACCTTATTCTGCAGGAACAGTGACATTGCTAATACTATTATCTGCCAACATAAAACAAAAAAAATGTAGCAGGTTAAACAGATTCAAATCCAATCACAATTGTTGCTTTAATATTATTATGAACTAGACGACCCATGCGAAAATTTCGTGAAGAAAATTCGATGAATAGTGAGGTTAAATCCTTGTAATATAATTAAAAGTAGAACCGTACTTTTGTAGCATATATTTACATTTTTAGTGTAATAGGTACGCATCAAAATACTCACAACATATTATGAAACAGTTAGGAAAATTTAAAACACTCTGTACTTATGACAAATTGTCACTGACCTTAACAGAATACAACCAATCTGAACAAAATGCACAAAACATATCAACATCTCTCTGATATTTGTTGCTGTGCGAATAACATGTTTACATTGGAATTGTATAGCAAAATGAAAGCGTTTCCATAACAGAAAAAAATATCCGAAAAGCTACTTATTGTATAAAAAAAAGTTTCTTGACATGTTTGTGATACCTGCTGCTGCAATCTAGGGACTTGGCTCTGAATTTTCTGATACGGGCTACCACTTAAAGCATCAAATTCCAAACTTAATTTATGATTTTACCTAACTGGTGACCTTAATCTTTAAAACGATATGATTTATCAATTTCGGCTAGGTATCGAAGAAGATAAATGGCTTGACATAAAAGAATGCACGCTGTAGAAATAATATTGTTACTTTTGCCCGTTTATGGTCGAATTACAAAAAATTTCTTTTATAAAATATGGTGTGACCAAAGGAGCCACCTTGGTCATTAAAGTGATACCTCATTTATAGATTTCAGTTAGTTATCAAACGAATTAAAAAAAAAAGTTCTAGAATTGATGATTTTTTTGTCCCTTAAGGTTTCAAATTGGAGAAAGTTTTTTCTTAAAATACGATGTGACCAAAGCGGATAATTTAATATGATACATCATTTATTAATTTCGGTTAGGTATCAAGGGAAATAAATAGCTCCTGACAGAAAAATGGATTGTAGAAATATTAATACTTTTGCTCTCTAAGGTTAGAATTTTGAAAAATTTCTTTCTTAAAATGTGGTGTAATGGAACCTAAGACCATATGAAGACCTCAGTCTTTAAAATAATACCTTGTTTATCAATTTTGTTTAACAATCAAGGGAGATAAATGACTCGAGACACAAAAAACGAATTTTACAAATACTGATATTTATGCCCTTTGAGAGTTCAATTCAGAAAAATTCATTTCTTAAAATGTGATGTTACCACAGTGGAAACCTTAATTTTTAGAATGATACCCCATTTATCTATTTCGGTTTGATATTAATGGAGAAATGGCTTGTGACTCAAAAATGCGTTGTAGAACCATTTATACTTTTACCCATTAAGGGTTAAAGACCCCAAAAAATCTATCGTAATTTATGATTTCACCAAAGCTGAGTCATTACGCTTCATACTCCTACTTCATTTATCGATTTTGGTTAGATATCCTGGGAGATATATGGCTCGAAACACGAAAAAAGAATTTTAGAAATATTGACATTTTTGCACTTTAAGGATCGAAATACGAAATATTGCTTTCTTAAAATATAATGTTACCACGGCGGAGACCTTAGTATTTAATATGATTCCTCTTTTATCTAGATCGGTTACATATCAAGGGAGATAAATAGCTCGTGACACAAAAAAGCGTTGTAAAATATTTTAAACTTTTTCCCATTAAGGGTTGAATTCCAAAAACATTATTTCTTAAAATATGATATCACTTAAGCTGAGACATTACTCCTCATAATCTTACTTGATTTATCGATTTTGGTTAAATATGCAGGGAGATTAATGGCTCGAGGCACAAAAAAACGCATTTTTGAAAAATTGACATTTTGCCCTTTAAGGGTCGAATTATGAAACATACCTTTCTTAAAATATTATGTTACCACGGCGGAGACCTTAGTCGTTAATATGATACCTCATTTATCTATATCGGTTAGATATGATGTGAGATAAATGGCTCGTGACACAAAAGCGCAATGCAAAAATATTGATACTTTTGCCCTTTGAGGGTCGAATTCCGAAAAAAATTTGTCTTAGTATATGACGTCACTAAAGCGGAGATCTTAATCTTTAAAATGATACTTCATTAAACGACTTCAGATAGGTATCCATGGAGATAAATGACTCTTAACACAGAAAACAGCATTTTAGACATATTGACATTTTTGCCCTTTTAAGGGTCGAATTCCGAAAACTTTCTTTCTTAGAATATGATGTCGAGACCATAAGCTTTAAAATGACACCTCATTCATTGATTTCGGTTAAGTATGAAGGAAGATACAGGCTTGTGACAAAAAAATACCTTATAGAAATAATATATATGATTGTGGTGGAGCTTAAGCCCAATGGAAATGTTCGTCAAATCCTTATTATAAATTATACCATCTGCCAAACATTTTAATGGCGGGTGAAAATGTCAGTGTGGGGTTGAGAAAAATATTTTAAGTTATTTGAAACATCAAGTTAAAGAATCCCATTTTAAAAAAAAAAAAATCCAATTTTTTCCCCAGACTCTAGGGATGTGGAAATACTGGATATTATTGTATAAAATGACAGTGTTAAAATGAAATGAAGTTGGTTTTGAAATATGTGTTGTTTAAATATCTGCTGTTCTGATCATCTGTAATAGGAAATGAAACTACTTTTGTTTCTTCAGTGACGTAACCTACAAATTTTATCCATGAACCTTAAGATGCTTAGCTTGCATGGTAATTAATGTCAGTAATTACCTAAATTTAAAAAGTAGTTTGGCTGTGAAGATGTAAACAAAGCATTGCCTAATGGCTGAGAAAACTCGTCATAATTGTTTTTTGCCTATATGACTTTAATATCCAACTAGAACTAATTTTTGACCATTGAAGCCTACATTTTTTAATAATACACTTCATAGCATCCTGCTCCCCCCCTTTTTGTAAACATACTATTATTATCTTTTTCAACTAATTTGCTTAGATTTTTTAATTCAAACTAAGTTAGCTCAAAAAAAAAAAAAAAAAAAAAAAAAAAAAAAAAAAAAAAAAAAAAAAAAAAAAATTGTTCAAATGTTGATGAATTGATACATCTAACGTCTAAAATAATGGTTATTCTTACAGTTAAACCACAGATATCTCCATTTTCATTTGGAGATGAACCTGCAAATGCAGGTGATGCAGCAGCTGTTCAATGCACTGTTATAAAAGGAGATTTACCAATAAATATAGTATGGATTTTTAATAACAGTGAAATTATGTCAGGAGATAAAAGTATGGTTTTTAGCAGAAATGGAAAAAGGTCAAGCTCAATTAATATTGATTCAGTGGGTGCAGAACATAGTGGTGACTTCACATGCAAAGCCAAGAATAAGGCTGGAGAAACTAATCATACAGCTCATCTTTATGTTAATGGTGCTGTCATATTATTTACCTAATTTTAATATATTAATTTCAAAGATGAAAATCTTGTTGCAATTAAAAACAAACTCCTTTAACACAGTAAACAATTCTTTGTCTCTGCGCGTTATATATTTTAGAATCAAGTTCTCCAAAATCTCCTATTTTATTAAAAAATAACAATGGATTGGGAAATTGACTCATCACTCACCAAGGCTGAAGACTGAGATAAGTGAAAAACATATGTGATGAACAAAAAAATGTGCACCTTACTCATGTGATAGGGAATGAGCCATATAGTTTGGGAGGTGTGCATAAACTGAAGTTTACCACATGACTTCGGCGTGTGCACACCTCCATAACTATATGGCTCATTGCCTATCACATGAATAAGGTGCAAAACTGAAATGTTGTATATGTTTTTGTTGATCACACATGTTTCTCATTTGTCTCAGCCTTCAACTTAGGTGTGTTGAATCATTTTCCTTATCCTTTGTTATTTATATTGACTAAAAACCATTTCCTTTTTCCGTAGTATCATTTCATTAATAAAGAAATTTAATCAAAATTTTAGAATTTCATGTTTTGCAGCAAATTAAAATTTTATTTCATAGTTTGCTATAGTAATACTTCATTCTCATAACAACTAATTCCTTTTCGATATAATTTTGTTTATACTTCAATGGTATTTTTTTTTTCTCTCTCTCTCTTTTTACCTTCCTCTGTCCTTTGACATTTTTCAAGATTTGAAAATTAGTTGTGTCAAATATAAGTTACCCTTTTTGTTTAAACAACTTTGGCTCCTGATTATCATTTACAAAGTGTTTGAACGGTATTTTTGTGTCTCCACTGAACCATGTTGGTCAGAGTAGTTAATATTTCAACCTGATATTTGGGAGTAGGTGTGTTTGATTCCCAGCCCAGCAGTCCAGATTTATGTTTTCATGGTTTCCCAAGATCACTTGAGGCAAATGTTGGGTTAGTTTCTAGAACAGACTGTGGCTGAATTCCTTCTCTGAACTTCTTTTCCTCCACTGACGTCCTCAGTGAGCTATGTAAAAATATATACAGATGCACTGAAGCAATGGGTACTATGTAACAATTGAATCACAGATTAGGATAGGACAGAGAAATGAAACATTGCTTGCCTTAGTTCAGGTATGGGCAACCTTTCTTTAGCTGTGGGCGTAATTTCAGGACCGCGGGCCGTATGTAAGAAATAAGTAGGTAGTAGTGAATAAAAAAGGTGATAAAAATTCACACAATTTTTTTATTTATTAGAATTACATTAGCATAATAAACATACAAGAAGCAAATTAACAAAAACAGATAGAAAAATCAAATGAAAATTATTGAGAGACTTGAGTTTGAAGTTTATTTGAAATTTCTGAATCTCTCGCGGGCCGGATCCACCCCTGGAGCTGGGGGTTGCCCAAATATGCCGTAGATGATGGCTAGGTAGCGTGAACAGACATAATGGATATGATCACAAAGACATTGAAATTTTTGGGTTTTAGCTTTTCATCCTATGTGAGGCAGTGTGGTACAGAACTCATCCTCTGCAACTTTCTACCTGCTGATGAAGCAGGTAGAACATGTTACTATGTGAGGTAGTCTGCTACAGAAAACATCCTCTGCAGTGTTCTACTTTCTGATGAAGAGCTAAGACCTGAAATAATTGACATCTTTTTTGTCGTTCATTATGTGTTCAAGTTACCCAGTCATCATCAAAGGAAAGTGTTGCTTCATTTCCCTATCCTAATTTAAATATTCATCTAATGTTTTGTGTGTTTGTTGCTGCCCTTCTGCTTTCATCTTCGCCAAATGATGGGTTTATTTTTCCTATCCTAAAATCTGTGTACAACCAGGTGATAGTAGTGATAGTGAAAATGGCGTTAGGCAGTAAATTCAAGGAAGTACTGCAAAAATTAACTCTTCACTTAGCATAAATGTAGATAGAAGGGTAAAGACGAATATACAAACACTAATAGACATTAGTAACATTTAGAGATGGGATTTGTAATATGATTGAAGGCAGTGATGAACATGATTGAAGACAGTGATGAACATGATGGGCAGTTTGAGAGTCACAGTGATGGGAGGAAATTAGAGAATAACTAGTAAAATGAAAGTGGTACAAACCATTTATTCAGCAAGGCTTTGAGTTCCTGCAAACCTGCCTGGATATGAGATCATTCTCCCCAAAAATTTTACTTGTTCCTCCCAGAACTTGTCTCAGTGACCTCCAAACTTCAGTCAACTCGTAGTCCACAAACGTGGTCTTTCCCATCCAATCGAACAGCCCTAAGGCTCTTTCCCATGCAGTAGACTCACTGCTAGATGTGCAACATATACCATGCTTCCACCACCTTCATCGACCCTGTTGTTTTCCCATCATAGGACACACCACATGTGAAAACTCCCAGGTCATATGCCAGCTAACTTGCAACCATACTTGGCTTTCTACATAGTTTTAACCACCTGTCCACTAGCTGTAAGAATGAATGGCCACCAATAGATGGTATTCATCTGAAATGTAAAACACGTAATAGCTGTCCATGTCATCTCCCATAACACCAGTAATTTTAACTCTTGTTTCGTGGTCCATGCTATCAGAGTCCAATCACCTGGACTCAATTTAAGATAATATTTAATTTTGCTTCCCTCCATCCTCTCCTTACTTCCATCCCTACTACCTCACTTTAAACACCACCCACCAGAGGTGATGCTTAACTTCATAGTCTGTGGTTTAATGTCAATTTAATTTTTTTATTTACATTAACATGGGTAAGATTTTGTATTATTTTGCTATCTACTCTTTTCACCTGCCAGAGATGTTCGTATATTAGCTTCAAATCACTACCCCCTTCTGTATCAATTTACTCCCACCATGTCACTATGTGAGGCAGTCTCCTACAGCACTCATCCTCCATATTGTCCTACTTGATGATGAAGGCCTAAGACCGAAAATTACAATGTACTTTGTTTTTGTGTTTCTTACGGGTGATGAAGCTGCACAGCTTCACCTTGAGGTAAGCAGTGGTTCATTTCCATATCCTAATTTGTATTTCATTTTCACCAATAATAAATGATGATACAATGATGTTCTGCCATCATCTATGGTTAGCAGTGGTTTATTTCCCCCATTGCCATTCATAATCACTATTTTTTTAACGCTTCCACTTTTGTGGGTCTTCCAGGAGCTGTATAAGGGTATTTTTCTTTGTGAAATGTGTAGTTTATAAGGTGGATAATAGACCCAGAATCCCAGCATTCACCTATGTGACTGCAGAAAACAGAAGGTTCAGATGTTATATGAAGATATTGAAGGTAATGTAAAAGAGTGAGACAGTATATTACAATAGTTTAGCACCCAGAGAAGAACACTCATTTATGTAAATAAAGGAAGCATTCATATAGTAAACCTCCAATCAGCATGGATGAATCCAGGAGCAACACACCAAACATGAACACACTATACAATATTTTGTTATAAATCTTTGTCAACATTGGAGTAGGATATCTAACACTTATTATAAACAATGACATCAAGCCAGTGACAGATAAAAAAGATTCCATTATTTTGGAAGTAAATGTTATTCACATGATTGGATGAGACGTGGAGATGTCCACAAACCAAGGCTCACCATGGGAATGAAACCCAAGAAGTCATAGATGATGATGAGAATGGGAGGGAAGGGGGGAGAATATTGAGTAAATAATCAATAAACATGAGAAAATACAATATTATTATCACCATAAGTAGTGAATTTAGAATATGAAATGTAATTAAGAAAAGCTAAAGAATTAATGAATAAATAAAAATATATGCAAGCTTAGTAGTGAAAAGGAATTAGAAATTAGGACAGAGAAATGAGCCACCACTTACCTTTAGATGATGGGTGTGAGACGTGAACACAAAGAAAAGACAAAAACACACATGATATAGTAATTTTCGGGTCTGGCCCTTTATCAAGAGGAGAATGTTATGGGGGGTGGGTGTTGTGGGAGACTGTCTTTCTATGAGACTGAAAATTGAACCACTACTTACCTTAGACGATGGTTGTGTGGTGTGAACACACAAAAAAGACAAGAACACAAATTTTTGTGTGTTCATGCCACTCAACCATCATCTAAGGCAAGTGGTAGTTCATTTCCCTATCCTAATTTGTGTTTCCTTTTCACTAAAGTAGCGAAAAGGAATTACAAATTCTGAGATTTTTTTGAGGCAGTCTCCCACAACACCCGCTCCTCATAATGTTCTCCTGTTTGTAAAGGGCTGTTTATAAAGGGCTGAAAATTACTAATCATGTGTGTTTTTGTCTTTTTTGTCTTTTCTGTGTGTTCGTACCTCACATTTATCATGGAAGTGGTGCCTCGTTTCCCTATTCTGGATAATATGAAATTTGTATCTTAGGAAATTAAAGAATAACTGATTGTATACTGGTGAGGTGAGATAGAGTGAAAGTAGTATGAATGGCAGACCAGCCCCAACCGTAGGTAAATAAGAGGGAGATTTTTAGGTTTTTTCACCTTTTTAGTCCTTTGGGAAAATTTCATTTAGTTTTGCGTAGAAAATAACTTCAATTTAGTATGGGCATATCAGTTATCTCTTAAATTTTGTAACTGCGTAATAGAATTTTATTCTCAGAACCACGAGTTAGATCGGATAGAATATTAGTGCATTTTATTCCTATAGTTAGTTTAGGTAACGTTCGTTGTGCACACACGTTCCGAGCCTAATGGCCCGTTTTTCTATTTGTGAGCAAGGCAGATGCCGAAATATTGTGTAGTTGTTTGTCAGCATTAGTGTTCTCTCATCGCATCCATCCACTTTGGTATGTGGTGGGTTAATTTCCCTATCTTTTCTTATTTATAATTAGTTTCTATGATAATTCAAGCTAGAAAGCAGGTTTTTATAGTTTTCAAGATAATATTTTCAATTTCAACATTCTTCAGTATTCGCCTGGAACGATATTTTGAAATTTCGTATCTAACTTATTTATTTTCGGATTAAGTATTAAAGTTACGAGATTTTGCATAATAATGAAAGTTAACGTTTTCTTCAAGATTTAGCTGTTTGTAAAATTTCAGTGAGATAGAATTACTTTAATAGTAAAGGTCAAATTGTATGATGCAAGGATTTCTGATATGCGATTTGATATCTGATCAGCCTCCCAGGATCTATCCATTTGAATGAGGAAAAGAATCCATTCCCACGGTTCGTGAGAGAGCAGTCGCCAGGAATCTTCGAGAAGCGGGGAGTGCGATGTGATATAGATGTGTACGTTCAGTCAGTCAGCTAGGAACAGTGCGAACGGCAAGATGTAGCCTCAATCTCTCAGGAACCGCGAACTCGTTAACATGTAGCTCAGTCGTACAGAAGCAGTCGGCGCAACACCACGTTAGGCTGGTTGTACACTGCAAGCGGTTTTGAACGACTGACAACTCGAGCAACTATAGACAACTTTGAGTGGGGTGACAGGGTGCGATTGAGGCCGCCCACTATAGCCGACAGAGTCCCGCAACTATGATTGTTGGAGCAGTTCTCGACCGCGTCTTTCGCCGCTAACAGGTGTGCCAGTGATTTGGTGCAAATATTTTAAGTTTTTCCAAATTTTGTGAAATAGAAAGTCCTTTCCGGGCGAAACATTGTAGAAATTTTTCGCGTTGGGTTATTTCAATGTCAGCAAGACGGAATTCATTTGGAGAATTCCTCCACCTACATGGTGATTTGGAGAAGGATACACAGAAATTTAATAATTATTACAGATTGAGCCCGGAGATATTTCAGCGTATTTAAAATGCTATAATTCCTTCAATTACCAAAGAGTCTAATTTCAAAGCGTCAAAAACTCCCACGGAACATCTATGACCTTGAGGTGAGTGATACTAAATACTTATTTGATAAATTCTGGTTTCTACTAAACCGAAAGCACGATAGGTATTTGATTTGACAAACCGAAAAATTCCATAACATTTAGAAAATGGAAGACAAGGTGAAATTATAATGCTAATGACCTTGCTGTCGACACCCCCTAAAGTCACTGAAATTATAAAATACTAAGTAATTTAAAAATCGCATAAAACTAAAGTCAATGTAAGATATTTGCGAGTTTCTCACCGCCCGTGCTGGGTGAGCGGTAACGCTATGACCTCGGAGGAAGCGGATTTGAATCCCTGTCCGGCAATTCAGGTTTGGCTTTTCCATGGTTTCACCTAATCACTCTAGGCGAATGCCGAGATGGTTCATTCAAAATGTGATGGCCGAATTCATTTCCGTTCCTTGCCCTCAGTCCCTTCCCTCCTATAGTGACAGCGACGTCGTCAAGGCCTAAAGCAATAAGCAAAACAATAATAATAATATTCTTTAAAAAATTTTACTAGCTAATGAAAATACAAACCAAAGTTTACATTCTTTACCAAATAGTACTCGAGCAACACCGATTTTTTACAGCACATTTTAAAAGTTTACAAAGAAATTTCATCGGAGTAGGGGTGAATGGCGTTATTGGGTTCAGGTGGTTTGTAATCTATTGTTGGGGGTGTCAGAGATGAACTGGAGTGTTTCATTGAGCGGAGCAGGGCGATGAAATTGGAGAAACTACATGTGGAGATGGAGTTGTGTTCTCATCAGTGAAAATTTATTCCGCAATTTATTCCATACTGCCCTATGAAGAGGAACGTTATTCAGAAACAGGAGTTAACTAAAAAAATCTGAATATTACCAGCTCCTTAAATGGCACTGTCAATAATTTTAATTTTGCTCTCTTTATTTCAAGAAACTATTTGTTAAAATTGCTTTTTCTGCGCTTAGTCTTGGTGGTTGAACGGATGGGTTGGAGCGTTGCGGATGCTAAGAGTTTCAAAGAAGGCGAATTGATACCATGTCCGAAATTACTTTCGGTACCTTGCCAATCATTTTGTTGAGAACCTCCTTTTTGTGAAAATTTCCAGTTAGTAATATACCTAGCATTTTCATGATTAATATGTTTTCTAAAAAAATGCAAATATTATTTCAAGAAATACAAATTTTGGAGATATTTTATTAGCAGGTGTAATTTGTATAATAATGAAGGTATTAAGTGTAATTTAAATGTAAATTTAGAGTAATTGTTAATATTGCAATTTCAAAAAGTTTTATTAAAGTGTACGTACGCAGGGTATGAATTTTAAAGTACCTACGATAATATATGTGTCATGATAACATGCCTTTTTGACTGAAAATTATTTCTGCAACTTTTCCCCACAATTTCTGCTGAATATCACTTGAGTAGTGCCGCTTGTATGTGGTATTCCACAACAGTGTTTACTGATTTAAGGCACTGATTAATTTCTCATTACGCATATACAGGGTGCGTCACCAAAATCCAGACAATTTTAAATTTAAATTTCCCGCCACATTTTTCTTCCGCCAGAGATTGTGTTTGGCGCTCTGCAGTGTCTAACGTTTCTAGTAAACAGTGGTAACCTCAAAATGGCCATGATGTTGAAGCGAAGTGCGGAGTATGATAAAAGAGCCGCGATTGTCGAAGGTCTTCGCGCTGGGCGCTCAGCAGTTGAAATAATTCGGTTTTTCAAGTACCCAAAATCGACAGTTTATGATGTTGTAGCAAAATATTCGTCGTTAGAACAGTCAAACGAACAGTCAAACGAAGGTTCCACAGTACCAGCAAGGAAGCGTCACTCGAAAGACCGCACAATGAGGACACCTGAAGTCATCGAAAGGGCTCAAGAGCTGATTTCAGAGAATCCAAGGCAGTCATTGCGATCTCTGGCAAAAATCATTGGTGTAAGCGAACCAACAATGCGTCGAATTGCTGAAGAAGACCTTAGATACAAGTCCTACACACTTAAGGTTAGGCAAATGCTCTCCGAGACTGCTAGGACAAAGAGAGTCAGCCGCTGCCATTTGCTTCTGTCATCACTGAAAAATGATGCCGCTGGGCATATCAGATTCTTTTCTGACGAAAAGATTTTTACAGTTGATGCCAAAAATAATCGAAGAAATGACCGTTGGCTTGCACATGATCCACAGGATATCCCTATTGTTGCCAGAACAAAATTTCCTGCCAGTGTTCACATGCTAAGTGTTGTGTCGAGCGAGGGTCATGTCATGCCCCCACATTTTTTTAAAAACAAGGAAACTGTGACAAAAGAAGTTTATTTGAACGTTATTTCGAGTGTTTGAAGCCGTGGATTGATGCAGTGGCGTCTGGAACTCCGTATGTTTTCCAGCAAGACGGTGCACCAGCCCACACGAGCCATTTGGTTCAAAACTGGATGTCCGATAATTTGGACATGTTTTGGTCAAAGGAATTTTGGCCTCCAAACAGTCCCGATTTAAATCCTCTGGATTACTACGTTTGGAGCGTAGTTGAAAGGATGTCCAACAAGTCTCGGCATCCAAACGTCGCATCATTGAGATCCGCCATTGAAGCAGCATTCGCCGCCATGGACTCGGCTGCATTACGTCGAGCATGCGACCGCTTCAGGCCGAGACTGGAGGCAGTTATTGAAGCTAAAGGGGGATATATTGAATAATTATTTTCTATAGAGGTCCCTGATAAACCATGCAAAAGTATTTTTTGTTATATTTAATATTTTGTGAAAAAAAATTGTTTCAAAAAACTCTTCGATTTGTCCGGATTTTGGTGACGCACCCTGTAGATAGATAAAACTAACAAAGACAGGGGTATACACGAAAAGGAACGTGGAGTATAGAATATGTAATGGGGGCTACAAGCGATTAATCCAACTCAGGTAGGACCCGTTGCTCGTTGCCTGCTGTCTGCTACAATGGGTTTCTCAAGATCGCTTGCAGTGGACACTGTTCAGTAATGTTCCGTGTATTGGGATCAGTCGCACCAATACCCGCAACTACGCGAGACCTGTTAGTCGCTCAAATATGCTTGCAGTGGACGACCGGCCTTAGGCTCAGTCGGCTAGGAAAAGTGCAAGTGACAAGATGTAGTCTCTAGCAGTTAGCTTTGAAAACCTTAGGCTCGCTAACATGCAGCGTAGATCACTCAGTTTTATTATAATGTGGAGTTAAAATTAGTATTTCACCAGGTGGTGCCTCGGGATTGTTTGAAATTAACTAAACTATTGAACAATGGGAACGTGTGACAAACTTTTATTGGCTTTCTTCAACCAGTGATTTAATTCCTTGAACTGTGGGGTATGGTCTGGCTCGAATGGTTAATCGAATCTGCAAGAATTTCTGTGGTAAAATTGTCTGATTGCCTGTACAGTTTGTGACTTTGAAAAATATAGTTATTCAAATGACAACTCTTTAACATAATTGAACTTATACCTTTCCATAGCTTTTGGTTTAAATAAGCTATGTGGCGGCCAGGTAATTATATTTTAGTCAGAACTGTAACATCCAAGGCTATGCACGGTCAGAGCTAAGATTCAAGCTTTATGCAGAGCCCCACCATAACACCAACCAGTGCTGTCCTCATCATGAATGTTGGTGTAGCCATTTTTAAACTGAATGCACCATTGCCTCACTCCACCTTTGTTTATTATTCTGTCTTCATACAGCTTACAGATAAATTTCAATTGGTTTGAGGGATTTTATTCCTCCCGCTGTAAAAACATAATCTCTGAACACAGCTCATAACTTGTGGTATTTTCTATTGAAGCACACATTTAAGCAATTCAAACAGAGACGAAAGAAAACTTGTTTAGCCAAACAGTTAAAATCAATCATTCTGTCTATAAATGAGGTTTAGTCATTTTTAGTTTGTCTTTGTGTAATTAAAAATTCTATATACCCTTTAAATGTTTTCATTGCGTGTTTAAATGAAAGTTGCAAATTATTTGAGGCTTTCTTATAAACTGTTTTGAATTGCTAATAACACTGTTCACAATACTGAATTGCATTTTATACTTTGTGAATATTTTTAATTTTGTGTGTTCCAATTCATTATTACTATTAGCATTATTTCAGTTCTGTATCTAACACTAAATGATCAAGTCTATATTATTATATAACAGTTATATCATGGCGTGTGACGATGATGAAAACCAAAGCATTCATCATTGCTGATACTTTGAGAAGTTTAGATTGCCATTTAATTTAGTGTACAAAGAAACAACTTTTGCAATAATTGTAGGATTGCTTCACTTTGCAGAGAGTACAAAAGAGCAGAAAAATCCTTAAGTTGACTCCTCACCTTTGCATATGGTGTTAGAATACCTGTTATTATGTGCAGCAGCGAGAGAAGAATGCACTAAGTTGGAATCTCATTCAATAAGTAAATTTCTCTATTATGTCTTCCCTTAAGAAAAACAAACAGAAGATTGGATGATCTCACTGGTTTTGTTAACACTCAGTCACTCACATTATTACTGCAAAAATTATGGAATCTCTACTTTGTGAATTTTCTCATATATACTAATTACTGTGTTATGTCTTTTTTGCAAATATTGGATGCAGTGTGACAATCGACAACAAATTAAACTTTCTTTAATGTGGAATGTTATCTAAATATCTGAATGGTTCTATGTTGATTGCACATTTTTGGAAGATTATGAAAATGCAGAATTATTGTGGGAGTAAACAGGAGTGATTTTTGATAGATAGAATTGTTATGAAATGGTAACAATATTATGATTGCCCCCACTATATAAACCTAAATACCGACCATACATACCCTAGAAATTACCCATTTTTGTGTTTATTTTTCTAGAGAAAAGGGAGGACAATAACTTATTTAATGAGTTTTTCAATGTATTATTATGGAACTTAAAATTAAAAACTGTGCTTATACTGACAAAATCTGTTCAGTCGGCTCAAAATTGAAACATGAAATGAAACTGGTAACCTATGAGTAATAATAATGGTAAAAATAAACAAACTTAGTTTTTCAAAAGTCTTCTTTCTATTGCACCACATATGATTGCTATAATTATTTCATTTAAACTTTGCATCTCTAATTTCTTTCATGTACATTTTCCTATTGGTGAGAAATAAATAGATAGCACCACATAGAATGTATTTCCTACATGATTAAGAGCTTCCATACAAAAACTAAAATGAAAACTCTATATAGCACACTGCTGAATTAAAAAAAAGGTACCTCTATTGTGTTTTACTTTAGCTGATTACTTAGTTTACTTTCTTCCATTATTCATTTCCTGTATTGAGGGTTGTTACAGTAGAATAAAGTTGTTTGGTTGATAATGTGAATAATATTTCAGAAAGAAAGAAAAGAAGAAAGCTTAGCAAGTATAACAGATAACTTTCTGATACACATGTGAAGGGCCAAATATGACAATTTACCATCATTAGCATTAGGTCACTTGAGAATTAAATTTCTCACTTTGCACACATAATGCATGTGTTGTCCTATTGGCTCCTACTTTCAAAATTTTTCCACTGCTATGACTAGTTCTCCAGCATATGTGTGACATGGATATTCATTTTAAATAATTAACTAGAGATTCTAAAATCAGTACCAGAAATAAAGTAAATTAATATTGTTTTAAATCAGGACCTCTTTCTTTGTAGTTGCTCCATACATTACTCCATTTTCATTTGAGGGAGACCCTAATTCTGGGGATAGCGTACAACTAACATGCCATGTCTCTAAAGGTGATGTACCACTTTCTATACAATGGATTTTTCATGGAAAGGAATTATCCTCACATCTGGGTATTACTACAGCTAAAATTGGTGAACGAACGAGTTTTCTTTCAATCACCTCAGTCATGGCAGCACATAGTGGTGAATATACTTGTACAGCACATAATGCAGCAGGAATTGCCAACCATACGGCAGTGTTACATGTGAATGGTATGAATTCATTCTCCATTATAGAATTTGAAGTACTACTTGCTATGAGGAGCCAAGAACTGACTGGACAGATGTGGTTCAGTTCATGCAGCTTTCCACATTTGCTGCAGCTAGAAACTATGTTTATCTCAACTTAGTCTTCATGACCAGCCGTTTGACACCAATAGCCTGAAAACCACATTTAACCTTCAGCTTTAGGCTCAGAGCAAGCAATACTAGTTGCAGGTGCTTGCATGTATGTGTCTTTTATTATTATTGTTGACATATTAGATGTACTTTTATAGCAGATTTCCTAGTTACTTTCTGTCCTAGTTATCATCTATATAAAATTTTAAAGAACTTTTGCAATTCCTTTTCCAGATCCCATTTGGTGATTACAATGTATTCTGAAGGAAAAGAAAAGAAAAAGCTATTAGTTGTTTCTAGCTGCTCATTTTTTCCTCTCATCCTAATCATTTCATTGTCATATTTATGCTGAAAGATAATGTAGAATATCCACACATCTTGTAAATTTTTTTAATGTGGTTCAAATGTTAAGAAGGATATATTATTTAATGTTTTTCAGTTTATGTAAATAAATAAGGGGTAATAAATTTGGAGATGAGAGTAGTCTGACAGCACAAAAAAAATCATAATGAAGAACACAAATATAAACCTGGTAACCCATTATTCATGTGATGGTGAGGACATGGCTAGATGCCTTTTGTGTCATTCACAGAGTTGGTTTACTGCTGGTATACATGTCACCCTTGCTTCTCCCTTGGCTGAGGATTCACCTGATATATTGTATGATTTTGCTTGTCTTATTTGATTTTTATTATCATTGCCTTTGTGTTCTGTTCTGTGGATTTTATTCACAGAATGAGGTAGCTATTCCCAGTATACTATTATCAATTTCAAAAATGGCTTCTATGTTATGCCAGTTTGAAGAAACTCATTTTCATATCGTGTAAAATTTCTGCAGCTGTCAGCCTTGTCTCTAAACACAAGGAATATTTATGTATTTGAATATAACCTAATTTTGTCATTACATTAACAAAATTTGTTTGAAGAATGTTGAGCTAACATCACTTCTATGGCAAAGCGTATTCAGATTCAGTTTCTCACAAGTTTCAAGGGATAAATTGAAGTATAAAGTAATATTATAATGTAACAAATGTAAATTTTAGCCACATAATAGAATACATCATATTTTTATATAGAAAACGTTGCCTTCATTTTCAGAGGTACTTTAGGACACAAGAAGCAAAATGAAGCATGAAACTTGGCAGGTATAAAATCGCACTGAAAAGGTATCAGACTGAGACAGTTGAAACGAACATGTTTTATTAAGACATAATAAATAGTTAATAATTCATGAGGTCATAGTTTTCTAGCTACAAATGTGTTTTATAGCTCAAAAGAAGTGTAAATTTTTTTAGTATGATCAGTTAAAATTTCAAATTGATAATTAAAAGCTAAGGGATGTTACTGTAGGATTTTATGGTTTTGGGAGGAAGCAATCTTAATTTTCAAGTAATATATTTCAGATAAATTCAGGAGAGGACTATAATTAAAAGAAAATGGAATTTTTCCTGAGCAAATTGCACTAGTTTTTATCAAGATCCATGCAGTACTTTGGCTAGAATAAAAAAAAAAAATTAATTTTAAGTCTTCACAAATGGCCACCTCCTGTTTTAAGATTTCAGAAGATAGACTTACAAGGTAAATCAACAAAAGTTGAAACTACATGAAGGAAGTTAGTTAGAGATCACACAACATAAGATTATTTAGGAATTTGGATGTA
The DNA here is from genome assembly GCA_031002005.1 of Vandiemenella viatica. Taxonomy (NCBI): domain Eukaryota; kingdom Metazoa; phylum Arthropoda; class Insecta; order Orthoptera; family Morabidae; genus Vandiemenella; species Vandiemenella viatica. The sequence goes on along the minus strand of CM061919.1, from coordinate 114,925,522 downwards.
GTCATTTAAAATGTATTTCAGCTTTAGGTTTAGTACTTTTGGAGATATCGATTGTTAAAGTTTCACATTTTGCATTGCACCAAGTTAAACAATAGTATTTACACTTGTTTATATTTTTACTAGAATCAGTTTTTATGTTTAGACCTTGAACTACACCTCATCAAAATTTGGAATCAATTGGAAGAAAAATGAATTTAGAAAGTGTCAAATGTTTTGCAAGTTTCGATAAAATTGCATAACTCTTGGTTGTCTCTATAAAAGACCTTCCAGAGGAAGGAGTGGGGACAATTGTCGGTGAGCATTTGAAGAGAGCCATTCAAGGCTTACAGCCGTTTTGATGCAATATGTAGGAGACAGACAGGCAGCAAGCGATACAGGAAGCACAGCCTGATTAGGCATCCATCTTGAATAATTTTAGAAGTGGTAGTGATGTAACAGAATCACACTCAATGTAACTCACTTCAGTTAGGGGTTTAAGGGAGTTGACTGTGAGTTGTTTCAATGATCCATACCTTCAATCATTTTATTTAGAGAATTAGAACTGATTGCCCTAGATTGGTCTATGAACTATGTAAATTTTTGGAGGATACGGTGTTTTAAATTGACTTTTGACTTCTACAGTGAACTTTATTTTGACTGTATACCTTTTCTAGTTGAGCTTATCAATCTAGATGGCCACTGCTTGACAGTCTACTCCTTAGGCTACACAAACGGTCATAGCTCATATTAAGCTTGTATACTCTAACCCCACTATCGAGTTTATTTCTGGCAATATCTTCTAGTGCCACTTCTTTTGCTCACCATTAGATGTTTGTTCTTTTACCTCAGATATAGTAATAATTTCGTTATTAATGTGGGAAGTATTGTATTTTATCAATGAAATTTCACTTGCAAGTAAAGAAATGTGAACCACTTTAAAAATTTGCATCTTTGGGCAATGTTTGTTTAGTGTGACTCGACTGAAATGTCTGTGTCTTAGGGTCAGCAGAGTGACTTTTAGTTATTTGGAGAATTTTCCTATGGTAATAATTTTTTGTTTTCAGTAATTTAGTTCACACATTTTTCCAAACTTTTCAAAAATAGTTGTACATATTTGTTGTAACTTGTAATTTATTGTTTTTCTTCTATCAGCATTATGATAGAACCCATATATAACAACACGCTCTTATATTTACCTAAAGTTAAGATCACATGCATATTCTGTATTAGCATAACTATAAGATGTAACTTTCTGTTGTGTTAGTTCTGCCTCATATTGTGCCATTTTCAATGGAAGAGGAAGTGAATACTGGAGATAGTGTTCAAATGAATTGTCACATTTCAAAAGGGGATAGACCTCTCAAGATAAGTTGGAATTTCCATGGGGAGGAGTTATCGTCTCATCTTGGTATAATAACAACAAGGGTTGGTGAAAGGACTAGCCTCCTCACAATCACGTCTGCAATGGCAGCTCATTCTGGCAATTACACATGCAGTGCACAAAATTCTGCTGGGGTTACAAGTTATACAGCCACTGTACATGTCAATGGTACAGCTATATTTGTACTTGTGAAATGTTGCATGTTATAGTTTTGAAAAGAGGTGAATATGCTGGTGTCTTATAAACTGCTTTTATCATTTCATGTGTCTCTTGAAAGGTTTAACTGATATGAGGAAAATTTTTGACTAACATTTGGGTTTGTCTAACATTAAAATGTTGTAAAAATAAATTGGGAATATCCTTACTATAAAAAGTTGAAGGAATTTTTTATCTTGTTGAATTGTATGGTGAATGCGTACACATCTTCCAAAGTTCTTATTATGTGTCATCATAAATGAATACACATGTAGACAAAAATGCAGTGCAAACTCAGTTTCTGTTAGCAATATATAGACATTGTTGATAGTGCAGAATCTTTTAGAAAACTAGCAACTTAATCAAAGATTGATAATTAAAAACAAAATTGGGAAATTAACCCCAAGATTTGAAACTGGGCTACTTTTTTCATTTTATTACAGCTTAAAAGCCTTACAAATACTATAAAATAGAGCACATTTTATATATAATCATCATATGTATAGTATTGTGTTTGATACATAGATTTTTTGATATTCATTCCAAATTTGGTGAATGATGATGCTGCATGTCTATGGGACCTGTTGTACTGTTTGGTTAAAAAATGTATTTGAGTCCTGTTACTTGCTGCCAAACTGCCTGTGAAGTCTTCATTTATATATTTTCAAATTGCTATAACAATAATCCAGCTGTCTTTTAGTTCTCTGTAATAAAACATATGTGCATATAATCCACAAATACTTGCCTGCCTTCATTTAACAGTCCGGCCATATATAAATCCATTCTCATTTGAAGCTGAAGCATTCTCTGGGGAAAGTGTTCAGCTGTATTGTTATGTATCAAAGGGAGACACACCTTTGAAGATATGGTGGAATTTTTATGGCGAGGAACTTTCTTCTCATATGGGTATTCACACATCCAGAATTGGAGAAAGAACAAGCCTATTGACAATAAACTCTGTGATGGCAGCTCACAGTGGGAATTATACCTGCACTGCTGAAAACAGGGCAGGTGTAGACATGTACAGTGCTGCTCTTCTTGTGAATGGTATAGGGAAATCATAATGAGTATTTTGTATTTTATTTTTGCCACAGCTATGTTACTTTAGCCTCTTTTGAGTTCTTACTATATAGTTTGCGGAATGCATTTTTAAAGTCTTTTTATTTAATTGTAATCATTTACCAGTACAAGGAATATGTTTAAGAAGAAAACAAAATAAATTTAAATGCTTTAAACTAAGCACACCTTCAGTTTTTGCTATTACTTTTTGTGCATCATTATATGGATTTTATTGCGCAATGTGCCTGATGGCAGTTATAATATATACGTGTAAAGTTATACAGATGTTCTTTCATCATTGAGATTAGTTAATAGATATGGAAAACTCCTATTCCAGTACCACCCTCACTTACTCCATTTGCTTTTGCTGAAAAAGGAGCTTATTCAGGCCAGCTCGTTCAGCAGCAGTGTGTTGTAACAGAAGGAGACATGCCACTAAGAATTGTTTGGTTATTAAATGGAGCTGAGGTGTCAAATATCCCTGGAATTTCAGTATTCAAAATGGGTTCTCGAACAAGTATCATGGCAATTGATGCAGTTCAGGACTTCCATTCTGGGAATTACACATGTATTGTTTCTAATGCCTCTGGAAAAGCAGTCACACCGCATCCTTGGCAGTTAATGGTATTTTTTGATGTACTTATTTTCCCCACTACAACATAAACCATATGATATTATTTATTTAGATCAGGTCTAAACCTCTATATTGTTTTCTAGTTCTGCAGTATCAAATTATTATTTCTGACATCCTGTTTTGTTATGCATCTACTTTTTTTTTTAATCAGAATTTCATTCATGATGATTTTTCTAGAGTGAGAAATATGTTAATCTTTGGTCATTTTGATATCCTGGGTTGAATCTATTAGTGTTTAGGTACAGAAGGCACCGTGTTTTGGATTATTATCCTATTAAATTCATTTCTATTCCAATGCTAATGTATTTATAATTTCATGCTGTTATCAGCTTTACCTCTTTGCTTGCGAGTATTATCAGCAAGGAATCTGTACAGTAAATTTCACTTATTTTTACAGTTTTGTTAGTTAATTCATGCATTGTATTAATAAATCATGTACATCTTTATCATATTCTTAGTCTTATGTTCTAGAGCTAGGTCTAGTGGCCTGATACAATCTCTCTCTTCAGGCATTCATTTTCCTTTGGGGATGGAGTGTAGTGATATCTGTGGTATTCTGGTTTTGACCATCATTTACACAAGTTGATACCACTTTTCTCTATACTTTTGAACAGGTTTAAATACAGGTGTCACTTTTACTTTGTCATGTTTGTATTCTTCATATGATCTTGCTCTGCAGCTCTTGTTAGGAACTTCATTTCCACTGAAGTGAGTTGTCATCTTGTGCTTTTATTGTTCAGGCTTCAGAATAATTTTGTATGCCTTGATTGTAGTATGCTTTGGAATTTTTTTTTGGATCGTTGACTTGGTTAGTATTGATTATCCTAAGAAGTCTATTTCACCAAATTTGTTAGATGAATCCCAAATAATTAAATGTTTAACCTATTCTAAACTTTAATTATTTAACCCTATTTTCTTTCAGATTTTTTCCTTGCCTTGCAAAGTCATGATTTCTTGATCAAAATTTCCATCTTAAAATTTTTAGCTGTCAAGTTCAAGTGGTGTGCTCAGAATTATAGATCTTCATCACAGTGCTATTAGTACCTGATCATTGGCATATAGCAGTATGTTGTGGTAGTTATTTCTCTGAAGTTTTGTAGACTTTGTTTCAGTTCACAGTTACTAAACTGCGCTTATAAAGATTGTATATTGCTAATTCTGTCTGAATAGATGTTCCATCAGTAGCTTTGATGTCTAAGAATTTACTATGATTTACTCTATCATAAGCTTGTAATCTGGGAATGACTGGTGTATTTCTGTATTAAAATACCAATGCTTTTTAGTTAATAATTTCAGGGTAAAGTAAACTTTTGCATAAGACCTACCTTTTTGGAAACTATTCTGACAGTAAAATTATTATAATATACCACAATAATTTATTATTATTTTTATTACAAGTTTAGCAAATATTTTGTATCCACTGTTCAGTAGATCATTACCTCTGTAATTTTCACTTCCTTTCTTTAAAATGGTAATAACTATAGATTTCTGTTAGGATTCAGGTGGTGGTTCTCCTTCCCATATTTTATTTACAATTTGTAGAAATCTTGACTTAAGTTTTTCATCATAATATTTAGAGTTTTTGATTGAATCAATCCTCTCCAAGGGAATTGTTGTTTATAAAACTTTTAATACCCTTTCACATTAATGCTTTATTATTGATTGTTTAAAGTTATTAGCTGACAGAGGTTGGGCTATATTATTTTCAGTTTGTGTCCACACATTTTGAAAATATTGCAGTCACATATCACCAATATGACATTTATTTTTTATACTTTTGTTTGTTTACTGTGTCAGGGTCTTTAAAGTTGTATAGGGTTTAGAGTTTGTCTCAGTAATCCCCCAATTGCCAGTAATGGTATCCCATCATTTTGTGTGGACTTTCTTGTTGCTCTTTTCATAACTGCCTTCCTTCTGTTGCACTCATTTTGCCTGTTATGGACTTGTGTGTTATGTATTTCTGGAATGCATTTTTTTTTATCATCCATAGTTTTGAAAATTTCATCTTCGCAGTCCTTTCTTCTAAACAATTTCCTCTTATCCCCAATACTTTCAAGAGCTGCTATGTTTGTTCACTATGTCTTTATATCAATAGGAATTTATGATAATAAAAAGTTAATTGCTTTAAGGTAATGTGAAAAACAGCTCTCTCTCTCCACGTTAGTCATTCCCAACCTAAGGGCTTTGTTATGGCATTTATCGGATTTCATAGCTGCCTACTTTCTGTTGCACTCATTTTGTGTTTTATTGACTTGGTTGTTATATATTTCTGGAATGTATTTCTTTTATTTTCCATATGTTTGGAAATTTCTTCAGTGTGGTGCTTCAGTCCTTTATTCTAAACAATTTCCTCTTATGTTTTCTGACTAGTGATTCTCCTTGACAAATGGGTGACATCGCTTCTTTGGTCTATCCATCCACCCAACTATATCCATCATCTCCTTGGACTATCTGCTTCCTCCTAACAATGTGATGAAAGAATATTGATAGTTTCTCATCCACTAGATTACTTAGATGGTTTTCCCTTCCCCACATCATGGATGAAGGATCTATGCTGTGTGCGGTATTGTCAACATCCTCTCCCAACCCTACATTCTGAATACATTAGAGCAGTTTAGCAGGTGTAGAGGAAGGTCAAGAAGAGGAGTGAACTAAAATTTTCTTTGTGTTAGTGATGAAACTAATAGGAAAGAGAAATCATATGATATTAAATGTTGGGGACAGTTAAACAATATTTTGGGTGTGGCAGAATCAAAAAATTTGGAAGATCAGCATCTGCCAACATTTCCGTGTTGTTTGCAGCGTCCCTTATCTTGCCAAGCATGGTCATATAATTTTGTATTTGGTGTCATATTGAACTTACTGTGCCATCCATGCTTTATTTAATATATAGTATTTAACTGCAAATTTGTTGGTTTTGGTCACCAGTGTGATGAACGTGCAGAGTTTGAATTTGGGTAAATCTAAGTATGTGTATTTACTTATTCGTTGCTATTTATATCTAATTTTTTTTGTGTGTGTGAAAGAGAGGGGTTTTGTTGGTGATTCAATTTATTGTGGTTTTAAATCTTATTTTTATTAATGCTTGTTTATTATCTTTATCCAAAGTTTGTTGATTGCTTTAGCTTTTCATTGTGGTTGCTTTCTTAAAGGGTGTCTAAAGTTATTGATTGTTAGAGCTCATTTATTATATTTATGTTTGTGGAAAGCTTTTTTTTTTTTTTTTTTTTTTTTTTTTTTTTTTTTTTTTTTAAATAACTGTTCTGTGAGTATTGAGTGATTGTTCTGTTTTGCAACTCTTCATTTACTCTTTATTTACTCTTCGTAACTGGAGGAGCTGTCTTATTTATTTTTAATTTTGTTTTTAGTCTACATCATTTGGCATATTTATTAATTACTGATTCAAGCCACTATGAAGCACTTATAAATACTTCTCTCTTGTGAAATGAGTCCCCGAATTTTTAGTGGAGGGGACCAGGAATTAACCATATTACAAAATTAGGAACCATCTGCAACATCAGTGTCGAAAATCCAAGCGGAGTTCAAATCTGTTTGTACCTCATTGAGCCACATGCTTCCTATCTTATAGCTTTTTATCAGTGAGAAGACCTTCTCCGTAAGCCTGTTGCTATCCATTCTCAGAAGGTGCCTGTAAAACTTCAGCCACCTATGTCGCATGCTGGTGTTAGCCATCTCAAACAGTTGGTATAATTCGCAGTTCACTTTCAGTCGACAGGTTCCATCCGGGAGCAGTCTGGGCTTATGAATTTTCCTCAGGATACACCTTTCAGCTTTTTCCAGATCATCCATGGTGCTTTTCCTGTTCATCAGCAAGGTCTCCGCAGCATATAATAACTGAGGTCTGACAACAATTTTGCAATGACGGAGTATAGCATTCTTCGAAATTCATATTTAATTTCCTTCAGAATTCGGAAAAAAATTATATAATTTTAGAATTTATTTGTGTCTTAATGAAAAGAAGTACAGCAAAGTCAGTATGAGAGATAGAGTTCATGTTTTACCAAAATTAATATGTGAAAATCATTTAACTATGCTAGTTGTGGGCAGATAGTCACCTAGTAACCATTTGATAAGAATGTTTTTTTTTTTTTTTTTTTTTTTTTTTTAAATAGTGTCTGCAAGAATGAAAATATGTATTGATACTTTAAGGTAATATACTATGTCCTGTGTCTCTCCATCTTCATAATGGTTGGTTGGATAGTGTTGTGATATATTGAATTATGATAACAAACAAGAATGAAATGGTTTTATGAAATGAAAATAAAGCATAGTAGAGAAGTTAAACAGAGGTGAAGGCAGGATAGATGTGACAAATGCTGACACTTTTGTTTGATTTTGGTATAAAACTTATCTGTGTATTGGGAACAGGGGATCAGATTTGCACACACTGAAACTCTCTACTGCTTAAAAATTGTATAAAATTTATTGTACAGATTACCTGTTGGTGAAATCTGACAGAAAGAGGGAAAGCAGATACAAATAACTGGTTAAAAATGTGGTTGCGTTTTTGTATTGGGTGACTATTGTTAAATTTTAAGCATTGCTGTGTAATAATATCATTTTAAAATTAAATGTGAACAGTAGTGTTTAATTCTGACTAAGATCAATATAAAAAAATTCTTAAAATTAATTTCTTTAACTAAACAATTATTAATGGCTATTTAGTTAAAATTAGTGGATATGGCTGGAAAAAGGAACAAAATGGTTTAGATAGTCCTAGGTGACAGTGTTATGGTGTAAAATTGACTTGTTTCTTAATTAAAATCCCTTCAGTCTGAATTTCTGATAGCTCACAGTAGTAACTTCACTGATGATAGAGAGAGTTAGTTTGTACTGTTGTTACATAGTTTGCTTGTTCATTATACTACTTATACATTTTTTAATATCATTTTGATATTCCTGCTTCAGTTTTTAAATTGTTGGAAATAGCATGTTTTATATTCTTCCGCTCAATCAAAATGCTGTTGGAGGTTTTTTGTTCATTACCATCACCTTGTCCTTATACCCATATTATTTTCTCTAATGGTTTTCACTTTCCTAATTATTCTTCATAAACCAATAGGTAGCTGTTTGTAAACCATCTGCTTGCTCGGGGTTGTAGCTTACAGCTTGTCTTAACTTTGATCGTGTCTGGCACCCTTAAGTGATTCTATTTACGGTCACCAGTCCTTTGTAATTACCCCAAGGGATAAAGGTATGTTCTTAAAATACAACTTCAGACTTCCTGATTAATTCCAAATTATATATTTTGCAAAAGTTCTTGTTAAACCATCCTCTCACAGTAAGCAACCTCCTAAGCCCTAGATGAAAGTTAAAAGTTCATTTCAAAGGAAGATTGAGCCCGCACCACTGTAGAGTAACTATTCAAATTTTCTACATCTCCGCGACCGACCAATACGCCATCCTCTCAGTTCAATTTCTGCTGAATTAGTGCCGCCTGCCTTGGCTTGCTTGGTCTCCTTATAAAATGTTTAAATTTTTTATAGTATTTTCAAAAACTTACAAAATAGCTCAAACTCTCCTTACTAACATGTTTTCTGACTCTCAAACTACTGGAAAATGCTTCTAAAATGATCTGCTATTGGTTTTAAATGTGTTAAGGACCCTTTAAACTGTTTTTGAAGGTATACTGACATAAGTAAGGTTATGTGAAATGTTTTTAGTAAAACAGTTCATGCTCTTTTTTTATGACATTTGATATTTCCCAAAATTTTAATCAATAATCAGATAATTAAAATTATCTGATCATTATGTGTATTGTTTGAAGGATAATTAGAACTTCCAAAATTTACCATCATTTGTTTTTGGCCATGGAATGAATTAAATAGGACTATATCTTTTTAAGAGTAGCTGTTTTTGAAACACTTTTGTTCCCAGAAACTGGTATCACTACAATTATTTCGGATTTAATTCCAGTGCCACCAACTATTTCACATTTTTCATTTGGTGAGAAAGCTATAAATTCTGGGCAAATGGTCCAGCAGAACTGTGCAGTAACGGAAGGAGACATACCTGTTAAAATATCTTGGACACTAAATGGCAATGATGTATCAGAGATTGATGGTATCAATATAGTTAAACTTGGATCTCGGAGTAGCATATTAACAATTGATTCTGTAACAGCGTACCACAGTGGAAATTATACATGTACAGCCTCAAATAAAGCTGGAAAAAAGAGCTATTCTGCATATTTGGCAATAAATGGTACTAATTACTTATTTATTTTTTTATAAATGGCCATGCCATACTTTCTGTTGCTGGCTTCTGTTTAGTCTACTTCATACAAGTTTTAATAATGTTTGACCTTTTAAACAGCAAAATAATTTTATTTTTTCTCAAATTTGTGCACAATATTCCTTTCTAATGTCAGCTGCTGTAATTACCTTAATTTAAATCAAAACTGTTCCTTCTACTTCCTTGTAGTTATTAGTTAAGTACTCTGTTTCTTACCAAAGAAAATCATTTACAAATGCATTGTATCTCGAGTTCAAAGCATTCTGTAAAGGGAATGATGTATGTACCTTCAAAATCCAAATCGCGTAATTGCATATACCTTCAAAATTTTGAATCACTTGTCTTTCTTTATCTTTTTTAGGATATAGTTACAATTTACCATAACTTACAGACATACAAAAAACTAACTACATTTTTAAATATCAGTACAATTGAGTAAATTTTGCTTTAAAGTTATATCATTAATATATGTGTAGTGTGTTTGCGATATACACTCATCATTTGTTAAATTGATGTACCCCGGAGGTTCTGTAGAATTGGAATGAAAGTAGATCACCAATGTTAAGCTTCAAATAGAAGATGACCCAAGGGATATTGAGAATGGAAGTCTTCTTTTGTCAGTTGCCTTGCTATAATGTGTTTGGAAACAGAGGTCTCAAGTAGTGCCACTCCACATTCCTTGATGATAGGAAGAGACACTGTTGGTCAAATTTGCTTCCATCACACAATGAAATGGTGATCCATAATTGTGATTTCGTTGAGTGTCCAGAACCTTGTCCCTAATTGTATGCTCTCTCCTAGTCCTATTGCTCCCGGCGTATCAAAACATTTTCCAAATGGGCCACTTGGTGGCCAATTTTTGTGGAATGTACTCCCTACCTTCCATAACTGACCTTTCTTCAAGGTCTGTTTAGAATTCCTGTTCAATGTACTGCTGAGTCATGCTACTATTCACTGCATTGACGCTCACCCTGAAAGAATGCAAGGTATACCGCTCAGAGATTTTTATACAGATGTTGACATTACCAGGATTATAGTGGCCCCGTTGTCTCAAAAATCAGTTGCAACATTATTATTACAGTGTTGTGAACCAACTTCAGTGCACTTTGAATATAGTTTTGGGTGCACCAATTTATGACAGCGAATATAATATAATAAAAAAATTTATGGTAGTTGACATTTTTCAATGTTTTTTATTTTTAGTTTGGACTTACTACCTCTGTGTTTCTCATAGTAGCATCGTATGTCTTCTGCCACTGGTATAGGTTCAAATGAATACAAAGATATTGAATACCAGATTTAAATGGAAAAAGGAATTAGAAGAAAATCTTGCTAAACCACCTTAAAACTAGCTAGAAGTCATTCCAGTATCCATCCAAAAACATTTATTGAGAAGCGGTTGGGCATAACGTAGATAAATATTCAAACAGGAGTTTGCTGAATTACCATGTGTAAGTCACATCAGGGTACTAACATTTATTCTCTGTTGACCGAACGCCAACAATGCTGAAATGATGCTGTAAAACTTAAACACAAACCCTGATTCTCTTCCTTTTGAACGTTTCAATTTAACATTATTTTTCCTTCAGAAAATTCTACTACTTGGTGGGGTGGTTGAGATTGAAAATCCATGTTTTTGTTTGCTATTGAATTTGGAGTACCTTTTCTATCACGTGTAACTTTGATTTTAGTATTTAACTAGCAATTTACTCATTTCTTCATTTTGAACTGGGATACTATCTCTTGTTCATGGAATTCTGTAATAATAATTTTATTTAATTACCACTATTACAATGTGAATTTGCTTCTATACGTTTGTTTTATGTTATGTATTGGTGATGAGACCTTTGAATATAATTCATATCTTTACCAGTTTGCCCCTATGGTCTCAAAATATTGAAAATACATTTTGGTAACTAACTTTCATTTCTGCCATTTCTTAACCTTATACAATTCCATTTTAGTTAACATGTTACTATGAAACACTGAGAAAGATACATTTCATGTTTTAAGATCATCACTGTAATGGAATCCACAGCATGTTAGCAATAAAGTTATTTGCATTTTGAGCACATCTGATTTATTTCTTTTTTGCCGAATACTTGATTTAATTTTTGTTTTTTTTTTTTTTTTTTTTGGCCATGTTTGGTAATTTTCTTTCCATAAAGTCTCTTATTTCATTGAATGTGTAACATAGATATGATTTGTAATCTAAGAACCAGGTTGTTTCAAATACTGGTATGAGAAAGTTGATAAAAATTCAGATTTTGACACTAATACTGGGAACTCTGGCTATGCTGAGTGTTATTTTTAAATTGATTTTCCATTCAAGATGAAATACTAATGTTAATGCGAAGGGACCACTTCAAAAATTATTAGGACATTTGTAGCAAATAAACACACATACTGAATAATTCTTTCTACTTTTCTTTCCCAAGTGCAGTCATTGTGTTTAATACCCAGCAGATTCAAGTAAGGAAGGCTTAGACTCAAAAATTTCTGCACAGTTCGTATTCTAATGTGATTCAGGGGATACCTCCTAATATTGTGTGGTATCCCCTTTTTCTCAGCAAAGAGCAGCAACCTGATTTAGCTCAATAAATTGTCGGCAGTTCCCTGAAGAAATACTCAGCTATACTTCCTCTAATACTTTCCTTAACTACATAGGTGTTGCTGAGTGATCTGATTTTTTTGATTTTGTACTTATGGCTGTACAGCTTGTTCACATTGAGGTCATTAAAGGTGGGATGGGACTGGGGACAAGGAAGGGGAAGGAATTCAGCCATGGTCCTTTTGAAAGAAGCATCCCGGCATTTGCCTGGAGTGGTTTGGGGAAACCATGGAAAACTCAAGTCTGGATGCCTAGTTGGGGATTGGAACCTATGTCCTCCCGAATGCAAGGCCAGAGCATTATCAGTTCACCCGCTACTCTCGGTGAGTGATGTGATCTTTCAGTTATGTCCCATATCTGTTCAATAGGATTTATGATTTGCCATTTAGGTGGCCTAAACATTTGCTGGATTTGTCCAGAATGTTCCTCAAAGCATTTGTAAACGATTTTGACCCAGTGATATGATGCCTTATCATCCTGGAAAAGTCCATCGTTGTTTCAGGAATGATGGTCATGGCTTACAAGTAGTGCAACATAACAATTTCTAGTCAGTGGTTAGTTCAATTTGACAAAAGGTCCCAGTCTAAGCCTAGTAACCACAGCCAATACAAAGATGGAACTACCATCATCCTCCTCAGTGTCTTCCTGGATCCATGGCCATGTGCATCACACTCAATCCCTACAATCCAACTGGAATTGTGACTTGTCTCACCATACAACTTTTTTCCAGTCATCTAATGTCCAACTG